>CM075443.1:8343732-9032152 GCA_037832335.1 Carallia pectinifolia
CCACCACCAGCCCCAGTTCCTTCTCCGTCTTCTTCTCCGCCGGCTCCTACCCCATCTCCACTCAAAGCCCCGACCCCATCACCGGCCTCCACACCATCCTTGGCCCCTACTCCCGAAGCCTCCACACCATCCTTGGCCCCCACGCCCGAAGCCTCCTCTCCACCGGCACCCCCACCGTCAACCCCTGCACCTGGGGTGTCAGGGCCTGCCGCTCCGCCTCCTGCAACGACTACTCCGGCTTCCGGTTCCTTTGCTGCAGGTTGGATCGACAGAATCGTCATCGCTGGAACTGCGCTTACAGGAACTTTCTTGGCCTTTGCTTTGGCTTAGAGATGTTTGCTTTATTTCATGTTCGGTCGGCTTTAGGTCTTTTGTTATCATGTACTGCTGAGATCTACTGTCATGCCATTTCATCGTTGACCTTGGGTGTTTTTTTTTTTCATCGTTGACCTCTTGATACTTGTTTACCATTTTTTTCCCCTTCAATTCTTTCCTATGTTAGTCTTTTTCTGATTTGTGGCCATGTTTTCATATTGGTTTATTTGGGTGGGGGAGATAGCCTCTTGTTTTGACAAATGATTTATCATATGGGGGAGGTGGATCAATGTAGAAATGGGATATTGGTGTAAATTGAATAAATGATTGAATAGAATTTCATAATTCCTTAGTTTTCTCTTCTTTGTGATCTATCCGTGCTGTTTGTGGCTTTTGTAACTCTAACACAAATTTATATATAGGAAACATTAGTGTTGGTATTTGTACTCAAAGTAAATTCAGTTTTTATTTATAAGCTGATTTGCAAAAGAATATTAATTTTATAATCCAAAAGGAAGATCAATTATATGGATTTATATATAATGCCAGTGCTGTTACCACTATGTACTTGCAAAACCATAGTTTGCTGACTCACCTCATGTATGTACATTGGGCAAGTAAGTAACATGAGCCTTCTCCTGTAGAAAGGGGGCCTACCTTGGTTCCAATTGAGGCAAATTAGCTTAGAGAGACTCCACCAAACATGGGCATTATAGAAGTGGTGTCACTGAGGTTTAGTTGTTCATGGATCATAATATTCTATCGAATATAATTATATGAATCCATCCAAACACAACACGTTGAACCCATTGTCTCAAAGTTTAATTTGATTGTACCAACTTGGCAATTTCTTTTATGCAAGTTACTATAATGTAAGATGTGAAAGTATTGATGCAACACACACTTACCAAGAAGGATTGGAAGTTTGAATTTTAGCGGCCAGTTATTGCAAAGTGCTCCCATTTTGTTGAAACTTCCTTAAACGATTAAGCTGCAATACACATTTAAAAATAAAATTATTGTGTAGACTTCATAGTCTTCCTAATAATACGAGACTTTCGAAGAAGTGGATATATCTCTAACCGTGTTTTTTTTCTGTTTTAGTTTTTCTTCCACGTTTTACTTAAGCATAAAAAAAGAAAAAAGAAAAAACCAAGAACAAAAATGTAAAAGTATTTAAAGATCAGTAGTTCAGCCAAGACCCAAGGGACGTAAGAAGTAGTGTATTTACAATAACATAATTCTAAAGAAAAAAAAAAGTATCTAAAATAACATAAAATATAAAAGTTCTTAAATACATCCATTAAAATTGTTATAGGTTAAAATATACATGGGAGTTCTTCTCAACGAGTTTTAATATTTTGAAATTGTAGTGAAATCAAATTATTTACTTATATTTTTTGTGCGATTACCTAGAGCTCCCTTAAAACCACTCGGACTACTGTTAGCTAAATACACCTATTGAATACACCTTTTAAATAAAACTAACCGAACAATCATTTATCCAACTATCACCCATCCCATCACGAAGTTTTTTTTTTTTTTCGTACTTTGTTATGTTTGTTCATTTATTTTATAAATATAATTAACTTATTATTTGACACTATTCAAATTTAAAATTTTTTATTTTAAATAAATTTTATTTACTATGTAATATAAAATTATTAATAAGTTATACACACTAAAAAATATAAACGAATTTTTTTTATTTATTTTTTATTTTGTTTAATAATCTTCATCACTATAAAGAATTTTCTAATTGTCACCGTGGCAAAAGATAAAAGCTTTTCTAAATTCACAATCATTAATGGATAAACAATATTTCTCTTTAGTTGTAAAGCTAGTAGTATTGGTAACGGAGAGAGTCGGGGGGAGGGGGGGGGGGGGGGGTAATGACTCCCCGTTCTTTGTATTCGTTTATTAACCCCATCTTCGTCTTTGCGTCCATCCCTAGCAGGTATGGAATTTTAATCACCGTCTCAACCTGGATGGAGAATGGGGATCCTCGCCCCATATTGTCCAAATGAAAATTAAAAAAGTCATATATTTTCACATCTCAAACAACTTGATCCACAAGGTCAATGACAAACCAGTTATACATGTTACAAACATCCTTTGACTTAAAAATATAATGAATAAGAGATCTAAGTCTTGAAATTTAAATGCACGAGTTTTATATTAAGAATTAGCAACAAAAATTAAGGTTGTGCAAATTTGATGCACAATGTGTAGAAAGTATTCTTTACTTCAAAAAGATAACATATCAATAATTAGACAACCCATCTTCATCTACTTATTCCTCTTCATAGTCTCGAAAAACACCAAAATACAAACACAGAAGGCAACAAATTGCTTCATGAAAATTTAAAAAAAAAAAAAAAGAATGAACTGGGAGAATCGACCACTTGAAGGCATAACCTTTGAGTTTTATCTTTCACTTCGTCAGCTCTTGATCTTGAGTTTGGGAACACTGACTTTTTGCAAAAAAAAAGAAAATTATAACATTTAAGAATATTTAAAATATTGTATGTCATGATTTCAGCTAAATTTAGAAAAAGACTTATCTAATCGGTCTCAAGATCCTCATTCAACATTGTATGCCAGAAAAAACTAATAAATAAATCTCAACAAATAGATATGTAAAAAATAAATGATGAATAAGTCAGTATACTTACTCTTTTTTTTAGTAACCCGCAACCAATTTTAAGTACACATAATAGCTTTCGCAATGCCCGGATGTAGTATACTGTGACAGGGACTTATGATTCTTTCACCAGTACTAAATGCACACTCAGAAGCTAATGTAGACATATGAATATCAAATATAACTTGAGCAATAACTTGCAATGTAAGAAATTTCATTCCATTCACCTTTTACCAATTTAAGACATTCGAATTTGGAGAAAATGGCACTTCATCCTCTTTTAAGTAGAAGTCCAACTCTGATTTAGATAATCCGGTCTTTTGTTTTTTCTTTTACCTCAAATATAAATCAAAAGTAGACTCAAAAGTGACTGTGCTACTACTGCTAGAAGTAAATAAATCTGTATGGACTGCACTAGCATCTCTTGAGCTTGATTTTTGCAATTGGTACTCATTTACCAAATCAAAATAAGAACGTCTAATCTTACCCATATGGATAGAACTTTCCAAACCAAAAAGATGATCAAAATAAAACTAAATCAAAGACATTTTGTATCTAAGATCCAAAACAATAGCAATTCCCATAACAACATGAATCATATTCCAATATTTGTCAAACTTCTCCAACATGTTTTCTACCATATACTGTAGCACTTCACTTGGAGAGGACTTCCACCTTATTAATGCAAGTTTGATTTCACAAATTTTTAGGAAAAACAAGTTTGTAGTAAGATACTTTATTCCAGAAAACAACAATGTGATTTCATTGAACAATTGTAACTTCTCACAAACATCTCTTGCAAATCTCCAATCCTCTCCACTACAGCAATTAGAATAATATGGTTCTTTTATTCTTTCAATCGACAAAAAACTTCTTTATAAGAAGTTGCCATTTGAAGCATTAAGAAAGTCGAATTCTACCTAGTTGGACAATCAAGGCTCAAGCATTTGGTGTTACTAACCTTCCTTTGCTTAGCTATTTCTTCAAATCTCTCCTTCCTTTTTGGTGTAGCAGTCCAATGACAAACACTATCATGAATCTTTTCAATCCAAACTTTAATTACATCCAAATCTTCTTTAACAATCAAATTTAAAATATAAACAGCACAATGCATATGCAAAAAGTTACCATGGCTTAAAAGATCATCTTCATCCAATGTGGATCTTATTAACTTGATCACGACATCATTTGTAGTGCAATTGTCCAAAGTAATAGTGGACACCTTGTGGTCCAAATTCCATCTCAAAAGGCAATCAATTATTACTTCAGACAAAATCGAACTTGTGTGTGGACAAGACATATAAATAAACCTAGATGAATTAAATTGTAGTTGTTAACATGTAATTACTAACCTTATGACCATAAAATAAATACAATGAAATAATGTCATTTTAAACATACCTCAAAACTCGACTTTGAAGAACCTAAGAATCATCAATGAAGTAATCATCAATGAAGTGCAAACCTTTTAAAACTGATGTGTTCCACAATGGAGAGAGGATATCCATAGAGAATAATAGCCTTAGTAAGTTCTTGGCTCCCACACTCTTGATCAAATAAGTATGTAGGTATTGTCTCTTTGTTGCTAGATTGAACAGTAGTAACAATGTGTTGTTGTGAAGGATCATTTCTTCATTGAGATATACATGAGTTTGAATGATCCTTTAGATGCGTTGTCCCATTTTTTGAACCAACAATCAATAATTTACCAAAATAATTACATTTTGCCTTATGCGCTCCATTGACTTCAAGCATTGTAAAATGGTCCCAAACCTCACTTTTGGTTCTAGTTTTCTTTTCTAACACAATATTTGTTCCTTGTGAGGTTGGGGTCTTATTTGTTTGATTCACCATTTCTTTAATCTCAATATGAGTCTCTTCAATTATATCTATTTATGTATTAAGTTCAAATCAGCTTCTTGATTAATGCAATGGGTGTACTTTTCTAGTTGGTGGCTACCTGACCTCACCAATCATGCATTTAGTTTGTTAAGAAATTATGAGAAGTGAGGTAAAGTAAAGGGCATGTTTGTAATGAACACTGGTTTCAATAAATTAAAAAAAAAACAGTGAGATATAAAAAAAATCCTAAAAGATAACAACCTAAACTCCACATCAATACTCAAGCCAGTCACTAATTATCCATTGTGAATGCACCTAAACTTGCAGAAGCTACTACCAACAAAGTTTAACTTTCTATCATCCCCTAAGGCTAGATGAATCCTTATACAACAACATATATTCTAATTGACCTGTTGCCTTTCTTTGAATACCAGAACCTAATCCCAACTAGTTAACTAAAACCAGAGATCCATCAACAACATGAAGAAGGCTAAATGCAAATTTCTAACGAAGTGAGGAATGACTAAAAGGTAGTGCCTCATATCCAAATAGGATCCTATATGCATATGTTGACAACAAAAATAGTTTAAAAAAATACTAGCAGGGAATGAAAAGTAGCTAAACTCTTCAAATCATTAGTTGGAACCATCATGATAAGCTAGTCAGTCAATTATCTACCAACAATTCATATATCCAAAGCCACTTGTACCCAAAATTACTATGAAAAAGAGCAAAAATCAAACAATACTTGTTTTGGAAGAATTGCATTCAAATTAACAAATTTTCCCACTTAAGCCCGTTATTCAATCTAAAAATAATCTTCTATTGACCAATAATACCTATTAAGCAAATCACGAGATATACCTTGAATTGCTCCACCATCCAATAGTACCTAGGGATCAATAAAACACAAATATGTCAATAAACTTCTTTATTGAAGTCTGAAAAATACAAAAGAAAAGATCATTATTGGTGGCAATAAATATATTTTAAGAGTTCACATGAAATATATCAATAAATTTTTGTTAATCTTTTGGGGTGGCCTCAGAGTTGAAACATAGTTTCATAACAAAAGGCATCAATCTTGATAATCAATCCTCTTGGGTCTCAACAAATTGGGCGTGGAAAGAAACTCAAAGAGGATAATCGGTCCTTACCAAAGTAGGACGGACAAGATTAAACCCAATTTAATGGGCAGGCCTGGAATTAAATTCAAGATTGAAGTTCTTTAACTCCAATCAGAAATAAAATAGAAAATTTACAAGAAGAAGAAGGAGATAAATTGGTTTCGATCGTTACCGAAATGACTCTATTTTGTCTAGAATTAGAAATCTATATCGTCAGATAACAAAATAAAGAGGTGCCAGAGAGAGATTTGTCGGGGAGGCTTGAACAAAGCGTGAAAGTGATGGGGGGGATGTGGGCGGCGCAATGTTACTAGTCAATATTTTTAGGTTTTTGACGTTGTAGTGTGAAGGCGGTAAACATTAAACAATAAAAATGAATAAAGATTAAAGAATAAATAAAAAACACAAAAAAGGGTTGGGTACGTGGATAGGGACAAAAAAAAATATGGGGAATAGTAATCCCTGCCCCACTTTCCTATCAACTGGCTATGACCTTGTACTCGTCGGAGCAGGTACGGGTAATCCTCGATGGGTACGGATAAACTTGTCATCCCTAAAAGCTAGCAATTCCAGTTAGATATATTAAATTTGTCCTTTAACATAAAATGTTGTAAAATCAACTGGAAAACAGGGACAGATATAGAGGTTGCCCCTCGCCTCTTGCATCTGACCCATAATAATCTCATATTATCATTTTATGAGATTTTTTTTTGCCACAATCTTTGTACAAGATTTTAAATTACAGATATGATGTTATTCCATTGTGAATATGATTAAGAAGGACATAATTGTGACCAAGATCTTTAAACAACAAAATGTTATGTTCATTTGGCCGAAATAGTATTGTAGTAGCTAATTGGTCGAAATCCGGAGTGGGGATCTAGACTAATCGAGTTGAAACTTTCGAGCAAGTGGGTCATGCACCTACAACATAGAGAGGCTCAGGCATCAGAAGTTGCTCTGACATCAACACTCTGACAAAAAACAATGAATGATGTAAAGAGTAAGCAATTAATGCGTACCTAAAGAACTGTGGATTAAATGAGTATTTGTAGCAGGTGTAGTGCTAATGTGGAGATGTCTTTTGCCTTGCGCACTAAAGTTGTGGAGAGCTGAATGTCATTCTTACTAGGCCTATGTCTCACTAAGTCCAATACAGGGATTAATGGTTTTTGCCCTGACAGTAGCTATTATTATTATTATTATTGAACAATAGAATTTCTCTCTATAAATAACTTACAAATTGTAAGCATCCAAAAATATGTAATATTAGATAACTTTATGACATTAAAAAACCCCCTATACAAGAATGCATGGACACTCCCAATTTGGAGTCATGCAAATGACAGACATGTATCGAATACAGTATTGACACTTGTCCGACACATTAAAAAGTGTCCGTAGAAAAAATTTGAAAAAAAAAATCAAACACAGCTCATACAGGCTAAGGACACGTCTTAAACACGCAAAGCATATGTTGGAAAATCATCAATAAAATAGATATAAAATTTAGATAAACAAGTTAAAAAAATATATTAGCAATGTTGAACAATTAATGAAATATATAAATATATATTAATAAATAAATAAAAATAAAGAAGATAAGGATATTGTATCTGAAGAATGCAAATGCACTGTCCTTAAAAATAGTTTTCACCTCCGTAGACAAGTAATCCCAGTGTAGCAGATCGCAGCAACTATCTTCTTCGAATATGATAGACCGTCCCACTAATATGCACTTCAAATAGTGAGGTGACAAAAACAGCCTCATTTTTAGATTAAATCAACAGTATAAGTCTCTCATATATAAACAAAAGAGAAAATACACACACACTTCTCATCACCATTTGGAAGATGAAGGATGGTCTTTTATAATAAGTATGGTTTTGTGTTTTATACGTAAGAATAAAGTTTCTCATAAATTATGATGGCTAGTAACAGCTAAATACATAAAGACACAAAACCGCTAAATAAAAATCAAATAACGACTAGTTTAATGGTTATAAAACGATTAATACAATGATCATATAACGGTTAGTTTGATCAAATCTTATATGTGATAATTAGCCTTTTAAAAATTATAATAATTTTCCAAGAAGACATGCCTTGAAAAAAATAAAAAAATACTAAAAAATTAAAAGAGGAATGATGGCCTGTTCGCCTGCCATCTCATAGCTGACAACAATAGGCTATCCTCTTTTTTTTTTTTTTTTTAAATTCAAATGAGAGGAGAAAGAAGGAAGATTTGATATTTTTTTTTTCAAGTTTATGCTTTCTTGTATTGGCATTTATTACTTAATATATATTATGAGATCTTAGATATACTTAAAAATATATTTTTATGAGATTTATTTTAACAACAAAAATTAAATTTAATTCAAAATAAATGTTATAATTTATATTTTATTTTGAATAATAATATTTACCTATATTTATGTGCGTGTATATATATATATACATGCATACACTTATGTATCCATACCGTGTCCATTTCCTTTTTTTTTAAGATTGATGTGTAATCGTATTTGTGTCTGTCGTGTCGTATTGCCTTGTCTGTGCAACGTAGCCCCTACAACTCCCATATCTGCAAATTTAGAAGACCACAAGTCTATGTTCCACACTGTCCACAAAAAGCAAAAGAACCTCCCTGATTCTATTAAAAGACCAACCTCTAATTGAATAGGAAGAACTTTGCAACGCAGTTTTAGGTAATAATAAAATAGTAACAAAGTGATATAGACTATTCTTGTAGTATCTATTATTATAAGAGTTTCATTACACAGGTTAACCTTAAGTAGAAACAAAGCAATTGTACAGTTTATCCAACGTCATTTGACAACTTATCCTTTTTTTTTTCCAATTTCAATCTTTCAACTGTTCATATCACTTTATTGTTATCTAAATGCTACTACTTAATATTTCTCTTATTATATTATGTACCATCTTGTTGCTATGAAGTATGAACATTTCTATAATGATGTGTGTCTGTGTCAGACACAAAACTAGTCTTCTACCATACGTTTCGGTTATTCCAAAGCGGTTCTAACAAAAAATTAAAATGAAAAAATTTTGGACACTTGTATTGAATATTTCTAATCTACATGTCGAACATATCTAATATACGTGTCAGAAATTATGAATACATGAGGTAGACATTTTTAATTAATGTATTAGATATATATTAGACAAATATAAAATATAATAATTCCATAAAGAACATCTTAATGAATACTTTGATTGGTAAAAAAATTGATACTAGATAAATATTTTTTCTATTAATTACGTTAATTGTTTTAATTTTTAAGTTCTTAAACATTAAGTTTTTGATAAAATACTAATTATAATGTAAAATAAATAACAATTATTATAATTATAGGTTGAGAAAAATACTAATTAAATCTTTCAAAAAATATTTAAATTACATATATATAATAAATTAATAATATATTTACAGCCATGTCCACACAATACCTGTGTTCATATTATACTTTGTCTATATCAATTTTATAAGATAACTATTGATAACTAGAACTAAAAATCAAGCTATAGTGCCACTGAGACACTAAACTAGGCGTACACTATTGAAGGATCTTACTTTTCATCTATAACTAGCCAAGAGTTTGGTATAATGTACTGTAACTCGACTAGACATTGTCTTTGTTATACATGTTATCACCTAATTTATAACAGTTCCTCAATCTAATACATTTGTTGTCATTCTCTGCATCTTTCGCTACATCAAAGGAACCAATGTTCATGGTCTCTACATCTCCGTCTGCTTACCACTTGTGTTGCATACATATTCTCCTGTTGATTGCACATGGTTTTATTAACAAACGATTGTCAACAAGATATTGCATTTCTTAGGAGACTTTCATTTCTTAACGTAGTAAGAAGTAAATAATCACTGCTCACTCTATACAAAGCATATAAAATATTTTACAAGCGAACCAAGCATTTTAAAAATAATTATGATCCTATTTGTCAAATGCATCATGCAAAATACAATTTACTTGATTTATATTTTTTCTATTGATTAGACTGGTAATATTTTCACCAAAATACATCTATTAGTGCAATTTTCTAATATAATTTTCAAATTTAAGTCGGGCATATTAACATCCTAAGTTTGAATGTATGACTCATTTGAAATCTTGTAATTGAAATCCATGGAATCACATATGATATGACTCAATTGTATAATTGATTCTTACAGTCGTCCTCGCACGCTCTAAGTGTAAGACTAATCTCTGCTCAGGGTATTCAGATTACCGTTGGCTTAAAAGATTTTGATTGTGTGAGGATCTGAATATAAAAACTTATCTTGCTATGAATTGTCCTCGTACGAAACTTAAAACACTTAATCACTCAAACCACCCATTGGTTTGTAATCGATATAATTTTGTTTAACATCATTAATATATTTACATTTTCCTATTTTGTTTACAGGTTGTATATTTGTGTATTAATCTTTTATAGTAATGCACACGAAGTTTCTATTCTCCCAATTCTCTCATAATTATTTTCCTCAATCACAAAAGAAAAAAAACCACAATAATTGTAGAAAGTTGTCTTAGTTGAGCGGATAGTGGCATTGGGCAGCTTTGCCCGTAGCTTCGTGCCACTCTTTCTTTATCATCACTTAACGATCTTAAAGATTCACCATCAAAATGATATGTTGGATGCTCTAATATGGTCATAAGAAGTTGGCCCTTTGACTACATCTTACAGCATTGTTATATGGTAGAATTCTCAAGTATCTAGATGAATATAAACTATCCTGGCCATACAAAAATCTTTTTTTTTTTCATCGTCCAAATTTTATCCATAGAATTCCAAACTCTTTTTTTTTTTTTAACAGCAAATGACATTTTATTCAAAGCATTTTGAAAAATTAAGGACACCCAAAAATTGAGCGTATACAAGTCACTGCAAGACACATGTTTTATTGAAAGCATGTTTTTTTTTTGTTTTTTTTATCGTTTTTATCCTTTCCACTTATTAAAGTTGCAAGCTTCATCAAATACGTTATTATTCATATTTGATAAATGTACGCTAAGAAGTTCAACTGCTGGTTAATTTTTGAAGTGAATTGAATATTCAATTTATCTACGTATATATGACTTTATATGCTGATAAATTCCTGCACTCCAAATATGAATAGGTTTGTTAGAAGAGTCATCACATCTGTGTTGATGTCCAAATATTGTTCAATGACAGCTTTCTAATATATTTGAACCTCTAGTAATATATTGCAACAAGTATTTAACCAGTCTAGTGTGACTACAATATTATATGAGCCTCATATTTAACACCAAATTCTCAGTTATTTGAACCAATATAACCATCATCTTAATTCCATTTTGTAAAATAAAGTTGTCGACCTCTGATTGTTGAGGTGAGTGTCTAACTTAATTCCATTTTAACATCAAATTCGTAAGGTGATTGTGGAATCAGATTCTCTAACTACTTTGCAGAAGATCACCAATCAAGATTGGGACTTGGATTTTTATCGACCTCTAATTGTTAAGTGTCAACATTATCTTCAGAGCCCATGGGAGTGTCAGTTGATGCTTACTTTGTGAGAAGGAAATAATTGTGCCGGTTTTCTACCTAATCTTGTTAATGACTCAGTTGATCAATTGGTTCTTGTTGCTAATCTCTAGTCGGAGATGGTGGAGCTTATTTGGAAGGATAGAGTGAGCGTTGAAAGGCTAAGAGGAAACTAGTTGGACTTGCTGACTTAACTAGCTGTATTTAGTTTAGCATTTGTGTTTTTATTTCTCTTCTTAATAAAAAAAATAATTATAAAATTTTCATCAATTATCCTCTTGTAAAGAGCAAATCATGTTGAATTAATTAGAGCTTTTCTTTGAAATTTGATAACGACTCAACTCCGAACCAATTGTAGGCCCAAGCCAAGATCCAACCACAAGTTCATCTCGGGTTACTCCTCTAAACTCACCACCAAGTTTGATACCCAACCCAAACTCATCCTAAGCTCGGATTTCTACCCAAAACTAGTAACGCCTACAAGTCCGATCAACCATCATATCAACATTTAAAACTCACTAATCGGGACACACTTTAAGAGAGTCCATGCATTTATCTCGAAAACAAATCAAAGAATTAAGGATGTATTGATTTTGTTAGATGTAGTAATGCGTCTTTTTTTGCATTAATCTAAGTTTGAGTTTTGGTGGTGACGTTATCTACGATAGCAAAAGTTGTGTTGTGTGTTGTATAGATTTTAAACTCGTTAACACTGCAGTTCAGAGTAAAATTAGACTATTGGGGTCAATTTGATGTTGTTTTGTTTAGATGTGATTGGTTTCATTTGGAAAAGGAAGATTATGGACTAATAAGTGTCAACTCAAACAAACTGTGTTATCTAAATGATCCTTTTGTCCTAGCATCCCAAGTTCATCAAGTCTTTTATGTTGAGGATCCTATTGAGAAAGGCATTTATTATGTAATGAGAAGGATTCCTCGAGATCCATTTGAGTTTGTTGAAGAGGATAGTGAAAATGCACAAGACGTATTTTGGGGAGAGCCTTATTAATCTGAACATATTGTTGAAACTCTTATTAGTAATAATCAAAATACTTGGATAAGAGAAGGTTTACCAACAACTAGAGTTAACTTGAATATAATATTTTTGCAACCTGAACATGATAATCAGTTTAATAAAGATTCAAATGTAGATGACATGATTTGGGATTACCTCAATTTTTTAGAGTAAAGTTATAAGTAAATTTTCTGTTTTGTGGATTTTACAATTCAGTAAATTTTTAGTTTCAGTTAAATCTCAATTTGAGTGTAAATATTTAGTTATTCATAAATTTTCATTTCTTTTAAACTAACTACTTGGGTGTGTGGTGCAGGCCTAAAAAATAAAGGGGTTGCAAACCTATGAGAAGAAGAGAGGTCAACCAAAGCAGAGAGGCTTGGCAACCTCGATTTCTAGCATTTTGAAGAGAAGACAACGGCCAAGTGAGGAACTAAATACTGGGGAGGAAGTGAGTCCAAGCCTAAGATCAAATGGACAGCAACAAGTGAGACCCAATTTGGGAAATGAAACTGCACAACCACAAGAGGGAGTAATGACTAATGTTCCAAATGACCATGGCGGGCCGTAGCAAGTGAGAAATATGATAGGAAAACAAAGTGGACAAATTCTAACAACAAGAGTGCAATATCGAAAGAATGAAGTCACTCATATTGGTATGTGTTTTATTTGCTTCAATTTTCAAAAAGGCTTCTATACTATAAAATTCCATAATTTTAGAAACCAAGCATATATCAGCCTATAATGAAGATATTTTATTGTTTAGATAACTCAATGCTCGATAGACAAAGTTTGTCCAATCTAAGGGAAGAACAATAGCAGGCGCAAGAAGAAAATAGTGAAAGTAAGTTTTTTTTGTCTTTTTTACCTGCTTTATTTTAAGTTCTGTTACACTAGATGTAAAATATGTTTTGGTAAGTGAATATTAAGTGTAATATCTTTTCTTATTATTGCTTAAAAATTTTTAATTTTAGATTAAGCAAAAATAATTAATTCAATGGAAGCATATAATTTTGGTTGGAATTTTTGCTCATTTTGTTAGAACCTGACAAAACCTATTATTGTTTACTTGTTTCATCTTTTTGTTCATTGATTTTTCTTCGGTCTTGTATCTCATTTTTCATTACATGGAAACCCATATTGACAACCAATTTATCAAGATCTCTAAATGGGTAATGAAACTTCTAAATGGTAGCACAATTTTGAAATTATTTGGAATGACAAAAAAATGATACCAATGAATACCACAAAGCACGGGAGAATTTTATGAGGGTATGCCTTGTCAACCAATATATTAAGGGCATTAACAATTCTTTGATAGGGAGAGAATTGTTCCACAATGAATGTGCTTACACAATTTACTGGTGGTGCTTCTTCTTTTTGGTACCTCTTATTAATAGAGAACTCTTTAGTTCAGGGGACTATAATGGCAAAACTAAAAGCCCTAGTTCAGTAGTGGCAGTGTGAGAGTGTCTATTTTGCTTTCAAATTTTTCAGTCATTTAATAATGTGTTATAATAAGAAAAGTAATATTATCATCAATCAATAAAAAAAGGTTTTGAGAGAGATTCATGCTCTAATTGTATAAATAAAAAAAAAACAATTAGTACTTACAATTGAACTCATATATAAGATCACAAAGAGAATAGATTCTTCACAGTGGTTTGTCTGCCCCAAATCTTCAAAAGCTTAAAATCAGGAATAATTTCCCCCAGTATGTACATTATTTTCTTTTTATACTATGTGGAAAATGCTAAATTTCATTATGGATTAGGCCTATTAACTGAAGAATCTAAGCAGTCGCCATCGTTTTTAAATTAGAATATTAAGCTAAAAAAATTAGGAGTATTAAGTCTATCCCCTTCCCTATATATGTAGGGATATTAAGCTAAATTTCGTTTTGTGGGGGCTATGACTACACGTAAAAGACCAAAAAAATTATGAATATTAAGCCATAAAAGTACTGCCAGCCTCGATTTCAACACTAAAGACATTTCTGATGTCTCTCCAAAATTAATGCTTCAGGGAGGATTATGTTTAGGCCCTTTGTTACACTAGTTTCCATCTGCATCCTAAATTCCTTGTTAGATAAACTTTTTTTTTTTTGAGAATTTTATTAGATAATTGTTGAAAAATTGAAATTTGTTAGCATCATTTTAGTGACAAAAAAAAAAAAGCGAGGCCCTACAGCAACGAATGAGGTGCATATGAGAAGCTTAGAAGAAGGCAAGCCTATATTTTTTTAGTGTTATTGGTTAGCCTGTTAGTCTTGACTCAAAGACTGTGAGTGAATTTACCAATTTCCTTGGTACTTTGGCATAAAATCCAAACAGGGTACCACTGAATTGCGTAAATTAGCGTAAGGTATCAGATGACAATAAGAAAAAGTTATGGGAGTACATCCAAGTAATATTATAAAGTAAACTTTTTTAAGATAACATAACAGTTTGTATTTTCAACTTACTAATAGAGCGAAATAATGCAGAAAAAATATTTGGTTTCATAAAAAGGGCGACGTTGGGTGATGTTCACAATTGGATTAAGTTTGCGAGGATATAAGGCTAGGTTGAAGGAACTTTACTTCACTACATATACAAATGACAAAACCAAATTGAGGCACCGTCCCAAAAACATACCTATGAATCAATTTGTCAATTTGCTCAAATATTGGAACTCTGAACGCTTACAGGTTCTATTTCTCACTGAATTCTTCATCATTGGATTTTTTTAGAAATTTCTGTTTACCGATGTAACAATTTTTATCTAGGAAATGACAACACAAAATAAAATAAATTGACAGTAACAGATTAATATGCACACTGCTGGTCGTAGGAACTTTTCTTTACTTTGAGAGGAAATGGTAAGAAAAGAAAACCCATGGGTTGCTTGTATTGCTTCGGTTGTATATCATGTTGATACTTACAATATCCATGATCTTTATAATTTTCATATTATTTAGAGTTGTTAGTTTGTACTTGCTGTATATTTATTGCCTGAGTGTTATTATTCTATTAAGGTGAAAAATATGGACCTTACAAAACAAAGTTTTATAATTTCAGCGTTAAGCATATGGCCTGTTCATCTTTTTTGATGGTGGTGTTGGTGCCTCTCTATTTATTGTTCAAGTTAACCACATGGGACGTATAAGTATTGCATCTTATATTTTCCTATAGGACATTAAGAGTAGTCAAAATATTATTATATACACTGTTTTAAATGAACATTTAGAATTGCTTCCATATTCATTGTGGGTTCCTCTTTTTTGACAGAAAAATGAACATCCCAACAAAGAGTTTCCGTCTCAGGTAGAAAAGTTCAAAGTTACCTGTGCAAGAAAACCAGGTCGAGTATACAAATCGGACGATAATACAACCCAAAAAATTGTAACCATTATGTCTTTCAAACTATAATTTAAGATTAATGCATACCTTTTTATTTTGTGTTTGCTTTCAACTTCAGATTGTTTTTTGGTTCTAGGCTGAAATTGCAGAAACTCAATCACAAGGGGATGGAACGAGCAAACAAATAGTTGATGCTTTTACTAAAGCAATAGGGGATGAGCCTCCTGGGAGGGTTAGACTTTATGGGAGGGGTGTGAACGCTACTGCCTTAAAGGAGAAGATAGTTGATGATAGTGTAAGAGTTCCTTCTGTGTTTATGCTATCCATCAAAGAGAGCATGGAAATTGAAGTGGAAAAGAAGTTTGAAGCTGAATTGGAAAAGAGGTTGGAAGCTTGGCAACGTGCAATGACATAAGAAATTTTCAGTATGATTGTGTCAGCATTACAGCAACAAAATCCTATTCTTAACATCAATGCAAACTTGTCAACTTTGGTTTTTCCAGGGGCATAATGATTAATTTTACCCAAAATGTTTTTATGTTTCTCTACTTATTACCCAAAACATTTTTTTTTTAAATCGTATCCAAGACGTTATCGCCGTTAGACTAATTACACCCAATATTGACTTTTTTCGTTAAATTAGCATATGTGTCGAATTTTGGACTACCACGTCAGATGCATCTTACCACATGTGTATGCCACATCACCATTCTTGATGACATGGCACTTGATTTAAAATTTTTTAAAAAGTTTTAGGTATTAAGAAATCAAAATTTTATTTTAAATATCTTTATAATTGTTTAACAATTAAAAAAATACAAAATAAAAAAATATCTATCTCTCTCCTCCCTTTCTCTCTCCTCTCTCCTCTCTCCTCTGTGCTTCTATTCTCTCTCCTCTTGCCTGCCTCTCCAAACCTCCTCAAGTTAGTTCATCGACAAATCAAGGATCTGAATGCCATGGATGAAGCTGCAAATTTGAGAAGTGAGAGAAAGCAATGAAAGAGGGGTGAGGAGAGAGAAAGGGAGGAGGAAGGACAGAGAGAGAAGTGAGGAAAGAGAGAAGAGGGAGGAGAAAGAGAAGAGATGAAAGAGAAGGCAGAGGGAAGAGAGAGAGAAGCGAGCCGAGAGAGAGCAGATGGAGGAGATAGAAAAGTGAGGAGAGAGAGAATTTTTTTTATTTTCTTAAATTTAATTTAATTTTAAAAAATTCTTTAAAAAATGGTAAAAATATTTAAAAAGAGATGAATTTTTAGAGGAGAGAAAATGATGAGGGAAGAGAGAGAGGGAGGACAAAGATGAATATTTTTTATTTTTTTTAATTGTTAAAAAATTATAAGAATATTTAAAAAAAATTATTTTGATTTCTTAATACCTTTTTTTTAAAAATAAATCTTTAAAAAAATTAAATCAAGTGTCATGTCATCAAGCATGCTGACATATCATACACAGTTGGAAAAATATATCTGACGTGGCACCCAAAAATCTACCACATATGCGTAGTTAACGGAAAAAGTCAAGATTGGGTATAATTAGTCTAATGGCAATAACGTCTTAAATATGATT
The DNA here is from genome assembly GCA_037832335.1 of Carallia pectinifolia. Taxonomy (NCBI): domain Eukaryota; kingdom Viridiplantae; phylum Streptophyta; class Magnoliopsida; order Malpighiales; family Rhizophoraceae; genus Carallia; species Carallia pectinifolia. The sequence continues at coordinate 8,361,135 of CM075443.1, forward strand.
TAAAAAAAAAAAAAAACCTTTTGGGTAATAAGTAACAAACACCAACAAATTTTGGGCAAAATTAATCATTATGCCTTTTTCCAGGAGTTGCTTCACCTGGTGATGCTATTAATGCTCCTGGTCAGCACAACCGATCAAAGAATCTCCCATCTTCAGGGGATGGACATAGTCTACTTGTCTAGGTAGGCAATGAAATACAGATTTATATTAGTTAGGTTTATTTTTAATTGTTAGCACTCACACTTGTTGTTTTTTTTTTTATAGGATTATGATGATAAGGATGATGTCAATGTACATTGATAGATTGCTATATGTAGAAAGTTGAGCATACTTTTTTGATGTAGGTTTCTTGATAAGCATTTCTTACATGTACAATAAGTAAATTTTAGTAATTTAAGCATTCAAGGAGAGTCTTGAATTTTGAGATCATACTTTCGTGTTTCTATTGCCCAGATTGTTATTTCACAAATTTTAGCAATGATTTAGTTCAATAGAACATTGTTTTTAAAATTTTTTTGGGCTCCCAGTTCTTGGCATCATTGTATTTGCATTTTTTGAAATTACTATCTTTGCTTTATATTTATGGAACATTAGGTTTGCAATTATTGGATGATACTTATGTGGGAGAGAGCTATGGAAGAAAGTTATGGAACACCACTTTTTGTGGATGTTAGCTTTAATGGACAAACCAAACTGTTCTTTTTGAGTTGCTATGTATTAAGACTTTTGTAATACTATTAAGCAACTTTTAGTATGTACTTTATGTATGGATTGTTAGCAACTTTATGTTTGGTTCTTCAAATTTATATAGCCTTTTATTAGTATGAATTGAATATTTATATTGAATCTTATTTTCATTTAATTTTAATTGCTATTCATTGCCCTTATCATCAAAAAATCGTTGCCTTTGACAATCCAAACGGTTGCATTTTTGCAACAAAAGCATTGCCTTCGCGCGCACAAACAGATACTTTTCATCAATGAACCGCTGCCTTTTCAACACCAAACCGCTGCCTATTCTTCTCACAAACTGCTGCCTTATAGGCCGCAAACTGCTACTTATTCTTCTCATAAACCGCTGCCTTTGAGTAACAAACCCGCTACTTATGCTTCTCATAAACCGCTAACTTATCGCCTCCAAACCGCTACTTTTTCTCCTAAAAACTGCTGCATATTCTCCTAAACACCGCTACAATATATAATTTCACAGTTACTTGTAGATTGAAAACTGCTGCATATGCTTAAAAAAACCGCTGCTTAATATTCCATAAAACTGCTACTTATAGTGACAATAACCACTGCATAAGAGATATTATGCAACAACCTTTGTAACCGCTACAGTAATATTGGGAACCACTATTTTAGGGCTATTGCTGTGCCATTATAACGCATCGGCTAGAAAACTATAGCCTTAGATAATATGCAGTGGTTTAGGCCTTTAACCAACGTTCTTCAACCGCTGCAAAAGACCTTTTATGACGTATTGATATATCAAACTGTTGATAGAAAAGGAAAATAATTTTGAAAGAAGAAAACAAATCTAAAAAATAAAAGAAAATGTCCTAAAGGCAACACATTCCGAATTAGTGCATAATTTCTTTTGATATAAGAAATTAATTCTTATGGACAAAAGAAAAAAAAAGAAATTAATTCTTGAAGTTTCACTGATTCCGAGGAAAAACTGGAGAAATAATTTCAGGTCTATGTGCAGGCCTTGACTAGGAATAAGAGCTAACGTTCTCTGCATTTCTCCTCTTTATATTTCAAACCACAGAGAATTGCGCGCATTAATTGGCATTCGGGAAGGCAACTTTTGAACGTTGCTTTGGCATTGCCAATTTAACTTCCCTAAAGCCCCTTTGCAACTACATGCCTATATTCTACTCATGCAAGCAATATTCAATTTTGCTTTTTCTGGTGTTTGAGGGAAGCGTATTGCCCATACAAAGGAAGGGAAAAGTAGAGGAGTAAGGATTGAACTCCCATCACTCCTTTGGCCATAAGGCCAATAACTAATTGAATTGACCATAAGATTAATAATCAACTGAGCTGAAGCACATCAATATTAAATTTTCTATTGAACTATATAGAATCAGAAGGGCAAATAGTTAGAATTAATGTTAAGTATTCTAATTAGCGCCCCTTTTTTGGGTTTGCCAGCAGGATAGAGCCCAAAATAAAGAAACTATGTTCCTAGAAAAAAAAAATTTAGGATCCTTTTTTAATCTTTAGTATCCTTTCGTGATACATTAAGTAGATTGATAATATTTATCTTTCTAATAATTTTTATTAAGAGTAACATTACGTGACTACACTTAAATGACAATATAGTTCAATACAATAACATTTAATAATTTATTTGATTCTTTTTTTAATGAGTTAAATCATTTAATAACTTATATCACAAGTAAAAAAAAAAAAATTCCTTCTAATAATTTTAATCTTAATTATTCAATGCTGGCAACCACCTCAAATTCGGAAAACGGTCGGTATCTGGTCATAATTTTGCAGTTTTATGTATAAATCTATCAATCACCCGTCTCCTACTTGTGTTGTTGTGTGGTAGATGCATATAGTTATGAAAAGAGCTGCGGTGTGCAGTGACCTCATACTTCGCCCATCTCAGATATATCAGTAGCATTTATTTTGAGTAGCAGAAGAAAACAACCAACCCCTAGGCCCCAGCAGGCGCCCGAGCCCCATGACCAATTCGTGTGCTTTCGCGAAGATAAGGGTAGCCGAATGGTCAGATATGAACCTAAAATGACGTGATTTACCATCTTTGCTCCTCAAAGACAAGAAGTTGCAGATATATAAGCCACCAAACCACCGGAACATCAAAGGCCAAGCTTCTCATTACATATGCAAGAAGAATCACCCCACATCAGGTCCAAACTTAATATTTACACCACCCAGTTAATATACCCTCGTATTAGGACTCTCTCTGTCTCTGTCTCTGTCTCTGCGTTTTCTCGTCTGTTCTAAGTCCCAGAGGCGATGCCTGGCAACGGCGCATTAGAAGAAGCAAAGCTTTCTTTGCTGAAAGATTTCGGTCCTAAAGCCGAACGAGATGATCGTAATCAAGACCAAAAGTTGACGAGAAGGGTCTGGATTGAGTCAAAGAAGCTGTGGGGCATAGTAGGACCAGCAATCTTTAGCCGTATTACCTCTTACTCCATGCTTGTTATCACCCAAGCTTTTGCAGGTCATTTGGGAGACCTCGAGCTTGCTGCTATTTCCATTGCCAATAATGTTATCGTTGGCTTCGACTTTGGTCTCTTGGTAAATTAATTAGCCCTTTGTCTTTCTCATTTTTTTTCTTAAAGAAATTATCATACTCATGAACATAACTTAATTAAGCAATCGTTGATTAATTAGTTCTCTTTTATGGCCAGTTGGGGATGGCAAGCGCATTAGAAACGCTATGCGGGCAAGCATTTGGGGCCAGAAAGTACTACATGCTGGGTGTATACATGCAACGTTCTTGGATAGTTATGTTCATTTGCTGTGTTCTGCTTTGCCCCATGTATCTATTCGCTAGTCCAATCCTGAAACTGTTGGGTCAGCCTGATAACATAGCTGAGCTCTCGGGGGTTGCTGCCATGTGCATGATACCACTTCATTTTAGCTTTGCATTCCAGTTTCCTCTGCAGAGGTTCTTGCAGAGCCAGCTTAAGAATATGGTCATTGCGTGGGTGTCTCTCGTGGCTCTATTGGTTCATGTGTTCGTCAGCTGGCTGTTTGTGTACAAGCTTAAGTTTGGACTAATTGGCACTGCCATGACCATTAATTTTTCTTGGTGGGTTTTGGTGTTTGGCCATCTGGGCTATACTCTATGTGGTGGCTGCCCACTCACATGGACTGGTTTCTCCACTGAGGCATTTTCTGGCCTTTGGGAATTCACCAAACTCTCTGCTGCTTCTGGGGTTATGCTCTGGTACTTCTCTTTCCTCTCTTTCTCAAGCAATTGCTTCTCATGCTTCATAATTTTATTAGGAAAAAAACTTTTTGGCTTCACAAAAATGGCTTTAAAATTGCAACAAAATCTGAATCATTGGGTGAGACTCCGTTATTGCAGTCACGTAGTCTTCTGATCTTGTTTTTCTTTACTTTTATTCTGAATCTATGTGTAGCTTGGAGAACTGGTACTATAGAATACTCATTTTGATGACTGGGAATCTGAAGAATGCAGAGATTGCCGTGGATTCTTTGTCAATATGGTGAGCGTTTATTTTTAACCCGTTGCCTATGTATTGTCTAGCCTCGTCCAAATCAAAATCATGTGGTACAGCTCATTCACATGATCTGATTCAAAGAATATAGCATGCCTTTCCTTTTGCAAGATTGATCATGTATATTTCCTATGTTCTGCATACAGACAAAGTTGGTCATGTTCTTTTTTATGTACTATCTTGTCTCGTTCATTTGGCAGCATGACCATCAATGGCTGGGAGTTGATGATTCCTCTGGCATTCTTTGCAGGAACTGGGTACATCTCTCTGTCTCTTTTTATTTTATTTTATTTTATTTCTCTTTTCTCTTTTGGCTTACTTTACCTTGAGCACTGTTACAGATCCACGCGACTAGTAGTTAGATTTTGCCTCAATAAATATTGAGAAAATGTGTATCTATATTTAAAAAATGTGCATTTAAAAAATAAAAAAAATATAATCTTTATTATATATTTTTTAGATACACATTTTTTTTAATGTAAATGCATATTTTTCTAGTATTTATTGCATTAGGAGCATAATCAGATTATCAAACAGTTTGGCTGCCTGACATTTTTCTTTTACCTTTTGCTAAACTAAACTGTAATGCATTTTTGTGTGGAAGATAGCCATGTCAGGCCAAAGCAAGGAATGGGTTTACGTAAAATTATTACGCAAGTTGGAACCCATAAAAATTCTTCACAGGAGACGCGGAGAAAAACGTGATTAGTTTTTGTGGACATTTTCCATAATTTTGTTGCAAATAAAACTTACAATATTATATATTATACGTTGTAAAAAAATTAAAAAATTTATAAAATTTATTGTTAAAATTAATGAAAATAGACTTATAAATAAAATAACTATGTTATCTCTATATCCTCCAATCTCGTTCATTTATTATTTCCGTCCTCAGAGACAATTGGTCAATTATAATCCTCTTCAAATCAAAGGCCAAGTAGCCAAATATCATCCCAGAACTTCATCTCATTTTGGAACCACAACGACGTGATTTTAAGGTGACAATAACAATTCGCTTCTTCAACTTTATTTTTTGATTGTGTGAGTCCTGAAATTGATGTCCTGGCTGGCCCAGTTATCTCCCCAGAAGACAATTTCCACGACTAGCGTCAATAATTAGCAACAGGACACTAATAATGTGGTGCATAACACCAAACTGTTGTCAGAAATGCATATACCGCAATCGTGGATGGCGATCCGTACACAGTTGTAATATTATACAATTCAAATAAGTAGCCATTATTCTTACATCCTTTTCTGCAATGTTTTGTTTTCATTCTCCCTATCAGCGGAAAAGACAAGAATCCTGTGATTTGTCATGGTCATTTAAGTCTGCATCGAATTGGGACCAGAAAACGGAGTTTCCTGCAAAGGGGTCCTATAACACATATCCAAATCATAGAAGCGTATTCATTTTGTAGACTTTAGTCATTCATACAATCTATTTTTTTTTTGAATTTTACGTGTTGGCAAGTAAGTCTTCTAAAGTCGCAATTACTTGGCATTTACCAAAGCATGCAATGATTATAATTTTTTAGTAAAAAAAAACCGTTCACAACGTTTTGCTCTTGATAACACACTTGTCCTGTACGGCACCCACTTGAACCTTTGATGGTGACCAACCTTGCCATTGAGGTTTGACTAATTAATTAATTGATTTACAACCATATATAGGAAGAGTCTAGATTGCTGGCCAATGGCCATCTATGCTCCACAACTGAATTATTTACTTGTCTATCTCAGGCGTATGTTTGTCCTTGAAATTAACACAACAGATTCTATTTTATATGGGACAAATTATACATTTAATTTTCCAGTTTAGTTTCTTTTGGAAAAGATTTAAATCTATTACAAAACAGCTAAGCTAGTATATGAGATGATGAGATTACGAGAAACGATAATTGTAATTACCCTCAATCAAATTTGAGATTGACGTTTTGTTATTGTGTTTCTTTTTGACATTTTACATGGAAGTGAGACGAAAGGATTTGTTTTGTCTTTGGACCGATGACACCATCTGACCAACATATAGTTAGATTGGATAACGTTTATCGCCTTATGTATGACACAGAGTAAGGGTTGCGAATGAGCTTGGAGCTGGAAATGGAAAGGGAGCCAAATTTGCTACGACTGTTTCAGTTCTGACATCAATTGTCATTGGAATTGTCTTCTGTCTATTGATCATAGTTTTTCATGATAAGTTTGCTTGGATATTTACTACAAGCGAGCCTGTCCTTCAAGCAGTAAATCGGCTATCAGTCCTTTTAGCCTTCACTGTTTTGCTCAACAGTGTTCAACCAGTTCTCTCAGGTAGTCAAATTGTTTCAACTTGGTCCTCATTTTTTTCTTTATTTTTAATACACTATAAATGTTGATGGGCTTCTTTTACGTTACTGTCCTTTTTTTTTTCCTTGAAGGGGTGGCCGTGGGATCTGGATGGCAAAAATATGTGGCATACATAAACTTGGGATGCTATTATTTGCTTGGTGTTCCACTTGGATTCTTGATGGGATGGTTCTTTAAACAAGGAGTTATGGTAAGTAATTTTGCTTCACTGCAAAAACTAAAACAAATTAACTAAACGAAAAGAATAGGCTCACCTAATGGCCTCATTGATGAGAGATGCTTTCTCTCTCATCCCAATTCAGCAAAAAAATTATATATATATAAACGTCTGTAACTTAGTTTTGTTAAAGGACTGAGTACAGGTGGTATATATATATATATATATATATATATATATATATATATATATATATATATATATATAAACGTCTGTAACTTAGTTCTGTTAAAGGACTGAGTACAGGTGGCCTTTTGCTTCCTTAAAATAGGAGGTGCCAAGATTCTCCTGCATTTGCTTGGTGTTTCTAATCAGTTCATTAATGAACGAACTCACCTTTGCATAACTTTTATTATTATTATTATTATTATTATTATTATTATTGTTATTATTATTATTATTGTTATTATATGTGGTGAATATCTCCTTAGTAATTAATGGACTAACATGGCACATGAAATTGAACTCTAAATAGGGAATTTGGGCTGGAATGATCTTTGGTGGTACCGCAATTCAAACGTTGATATTGATTGTCATTACCCTCCGGTGCGATTGGGACAAAGAGGTAAAAAGATTAAGGCTTTTCTGATGCTGTTTGCTTCTGGTTTCTTTACAATGTGTACTTGCGTATACATTTATCTGATTTATTTTCTGGCTGAGGGATTCTGCAGGCAGAGAAAGCAAGCATGCATGTGAAGAGATGGTCAGAAGTGAAATAAGAAGAACAAAATTATTTGAGGCATTTGGCTTGACATAAAGAAGATGGAATTGATATTCATCCATTTCAGCTTCCAATGGCCATTAATATTTTGATTTGACAAATCAAAAATTCTATCTTCCTTAAGCTCTATTATTGAATGAATTGTCAATGTTACTAATCCTTATTATATAGAACCGAGTTGCCTTGTGTTGCTTCACTACAAGCTTGCCCTGCAATTTGGGATCAGAAACCTACCTGACGACACAAAACACAAGAATGGTCTTCCACTTGTGATTGGTGAAGATCAATTCTGATCTGATATTCCTGTCATCGTGTCCGTCATTATTGAAATTAGCTTTTTGTTCCAATGATCTATGAATAGACTGCTAATTGTTACAACATTTTTAAGTATACCTGCTATTGCAATAGTGGAAATGGGGTACATCAGGCATCTGGGCAATTATGACAACCTTTTTACCCCATCAAGAAATTAGGCATAACATTTTTTCTTTTTTCAGTTATGGGAGATGAAACTGAAAAAAGAAAAATAGAATTATTAAAACTCTGAACACAAAATCAAGATATTTTAATAAAGGTATTTCAACATCTTATGCCACTGGTTAGTAGCTACATTTATAACGTTGATTGGGTAATTCTTATAAGTGTACGGGGCTAGTTGTAATAATAAAATCCTGCCAAATATTCTAGGAATTGAAACCAATAAAAAATAAAATTAATTAAGATTTGTATAAACTATTTAAACTAAATTAAATTAAAATGAAAATTAAACTAGTTAATGAAAACTGAAATTTAATCAAATCTATCAATTAAATCAAATATTGAATTGAAAAATAAATAAAAGTAACTAACGCAACTAGATAAATTAAAAATAAGCAAATAAAATTAAAAATTGAGGTTTTCTAAATTGAGAAGAGATTAAGGTTTAGGATTTCACTTAATAAATGACAAACTATATTATTATTTTATGGATTTCATGATTTGAACGTTATTTCTACTACAATAGCTTTCGCTTTTTTTTTTAGTAACTAAATCATACCTAACCTACTAGCGTTCTTCTCCCGAAATCACACAAAAATAGATTAAATCCATTAATATTAGAATAACAATTTAATCATACAAATCCCTCATCTTTCGATATCAAAATTTGCATATTCATCTGCCTAGTGCATAATTAATATATGATCTCTCGAAATTTTGACACAACATAAGGATTTACTTCTACAATGATCAAGCATAGCAACAACAATTAAATTAAGGTAGACAAATGAAATCGAAGTTTTTAAATTAAAATACTATTAATCTAAAAATAAGAAATCATCCATAAATAATAAGTAATTTAACCCTTTAACTTATGCTATATTTTTTACCCTAACTTGAGGTCTAGCAATCCATGCTAGAATTAGAGGATCAAAAGCAAAAAATATAGATGAAGTCAAAACAAGAAGAAATAAAAAGAACTTTGTTTAGATACCCAAAATTCTAACATTCTAGCTACAATTTTCAATTCTCTTCTGCTTTCTCACTGCTCCACTCCTTTGGCGTATTGAACGTTCCTTTCTACATTTTTTTTTATTGTTTCTGCTATGGGTGGAATAGTCGGAAGACTTCTAGGGCTCTTTGGTTTTATATAATATGCTGAATGGATAAAAATACCTCTAAGTGATCTTTCAAACTTCTATGTCTATTAGAATAAGGAAAACCATAAAAAAAATCTCAAACCAAACCAATCTAAGGTTGAAATTAATCCAAACTGAACCAGGACTAGCCTGAACTACAAGTCTCGACCGCATGGCTCCCATGATAGGTCTAATAAACTAACAATTTTTACTTTTTTCCCGTCGGATCAATCAACAAAGCCCAAAATAATAAAAGAAATAAAATCCATTAAAAATCACCGAAATTACACAAATAAACAATTAATTTAGCTATATAAACTACGGAATATTTATGTAAATATCAGACATATCAAGCATGTTTGGGAAATACGTTAGAAAAGAAGGCAAAAGAAAATTACAATTTCCGAAGAACATTCTTCTGTTTGGATTTCATAGGAAAATCATGAAAAAGCACTGTTATGTGAAAGAAAATGTGGCACAGTACAATGCCGGAATATCATTAACAGTCAAAAGAAAAATAAAGTAAGATACATAAAATCAAAATTACCAAAATAACTTCACTCTTATTAATTTCAAACAACTAACAAATTATATGTAGAGGTAGTTTTATAATTTTTTTTATTTTCTTATCATTTTCTTTCCTACACTTTCTGATATATTCAAATAACTGATTCTTACATTTTTTTTCCTGCAACTTTCTTTCTCACAATTTTCTTTCTGATAACTTTCTTTCTTACTGAAATTCACAATCTAAACAAACCATTAGTTACTGTTTAGTGAATCCAGTTGTGTTTTCTGTTGCAGTTACTAGCACTACAATAGCTTAATTGCAACTATATATACAGTCTTTCAATCACCCAATAATTTCGCATGCCGATGCACACTCAGCAAACAATTTTCTTTTTTTTTTTTTGAGGGGAAAAAAATTGATAGTTTTACTTAAATAATTTTAAAGTAGTTATAATATAATATGAATTATTTTTAGATTCATAAAAAAAATAAAAATAAAAAACTATTAGATGTCGTTGGATAAGACTGTGTAAATATTTATTACTATGTATAATAAACTACCTAGTGTTGCAACTTGAATAAAGACAACATTAATTATTTTAATTTCTTTTTCCTCTTTTCTTCTTCATTACAAGTTCAATTTCTTTTTCCGCATTAATTATTGCTTCAAATTTCAAACTTTAATTCGTTGAATGTCTTCTTTTTCTAATATAGAAATAAACATCATCTTCATTAGCCCCCATAAGAAAGCCCATATACATCCAGTGGGCAAAACCATTGAAAGCATCATATCCTGACGATCCAGCAAGGCATATTTTACCTAAGAAAAGGAATTTTTTGAAGAACTAAAAAAAAAAAAAAAAAAAACATGCACATGATAGCAACAAAAGGTATGATGGATTGCCAATAACATTTCCAGTTGCCTTCGCTTTTGGATTCCAGTTTGCTGGACACAATCACCAGGTGGTCATCTTCCAAAAAATTTTTGGTAACTTTGTTAATTTTTATTGTGAGTACACGACAAATGACTGGCTAAAATATTTCTTCCACGATTTTTGTATGATTTTAAATCAAAGAACATAATTACAATGCATGTATATTTATTCCCCTTCTATGTCAAAAGACTAAAATTAGAATAAAATGGTTCTCAACAAGATAAAGGAAACACAATTGAATGAATGCATATTGAATAATTCACGAATGCAAAAATATATAATACACCTTTAGTGCAACTTGAGTTTAACTAGTCATATAAAATGGGTCGTACTGTGCCAGGGCGTGTCTATTTTTTAGGTAGTCCTACTGTATGATGTTGTTTTTTGATATGGTCCATATTTATTTTCGATTTAAAATATTTAGATAATAAGTTTGAAACATTTTGTAAGTGATAAGTTTAAAGTCAAAACAATAGATAGAGCCTAAAAAAAAACACTAGATAGAGCCTTGGATTTTGCTATTTCTACTTATAAGCCTAAGAAGATTCTTTTATTCCCGCTAGCTGCCTCCTGATTTGGTGATGTCACATCCTATGGAAGAACCGCTGGCAGATTCCCGCTAGATAAGATTTTAAGGGCCGAACGAGAATGAATAACACACAAAAGAGTGACGACTGCAACTTCAAATATTTAACAAAACAAATATAAATACAGTCTATAGGTTTAAATACTATTAGTTCGTGTTATGTTGTGTCTAGGCTAGACCTTGCAACGGTTATTGTGTAAGTTTTTGTGCCTATTGTTATGTCTTTATAAATTATTCTGCTTAATTCATGATGTGTTACGCTATATTTTTTTAAAAAAATTAACAATTAATTTTCATATCTTAAAATAAAGAAGTGAGATGATTCAAAATAAATAAAAATAAAGATACAAATTAATTAAAAGACTAAAAAACACAAAATTTTCATTCTAATTGGAGAATCAAAACAAATTACAAAAGATGTGAAATTTTCAATCTAGGAAAGATATAAATAAAACTTATTACAGGAAATTTAAAATTTATATTAATTATTAGTCATGTAACCCATATATTTAAAATATAAAATTTTTAAATTAAAACATACAAAATTTGTAATTTATGCTACGCAGTGTGACAGTCGAGTAGTAAAGTGGGTTGCCTCTTTTTTTTTTTTTTTCATATTAGGTTTCGGGCTCAAGTCACTCACATATACTAATTTTTCAAAAGGAAAAAAATAATAATAATAAAAGACACAGGTTCCAAACGAGGCTATTTTCAAAAAATGAGTCCTACCCCGCACGCTTAGGAGCAAAGCCCAAACGAGACCACAAAAGCGGATTATATGCCTTACATGACCCATTACTAATCACATTGGGCCATGATTTGGCAGCCCATATCGAGTAGCACTGGCTAGGCCTTGAGCTATATGGCCCATTTTATTTGTCTACATTTGATTTAAACAATTCAATTATAGTATTGATCTATAAAGTTGCTCAAAAAAAATTATGGTATAGATTTGTAAAGACAATCAAGTGGAGAAATTAGAATCCTTTTTTAACGAGGAATTATAATGCTTTTTAAAACAACTACTAAGTATGCAACTTATTATCACACAAATCTATACTATCACTGACCCCAAACCTCTTTTTTTTTTCTTTTTTTCAATTATAAGAAAGGCTATAAAGTTAGTAAAAAAGAATAGAGTTATTAAAACTTAAATATAAGACTAAAAAATTGGAAAATATGTGTTCCAACCAATTTTGTTAGACGCAAGCCACCAAAGTTCGAGTTTTGAACAGTGCGGTTTTTGAGGCAATAGATTTTACTTAAAAGCAAACACAAAACAAAAATACTTTGCGGCCACATTTGGGAGGGAGTGAGATAGGTATCTGTATTAAAACTGTTGGATAGTAAATTGTGTATTAATTTGAAAAAATAAATAAATAAATAAATAAATTATTAGATATTGTTAAATTAACTGCATACCTCTTTTAAGCCTCACCAAATACGTCCACATAGTCAAACTCAACACAGAATACACATATTAACTCTAAAAAAAAAAAAACAGAGAATACACATACTGGCCGATATATGGACAAAAAAACCTGCCACACATGCAAGGAAGGTATAATACCACACTAAAACAAAAATATGCAATCCAAAACACATGCGCTATATTTTTTTTTTTTTCTGATAGATCATAATTATACAATTATTCCACAATAGAAATTTAGAGCATTGGAAATGACACTCACTACCCTTGGTGAACCCTGAGACGAGCTACATATCGAAATAACTGAGTATAGCAAAAGGCAGAATAAATAAATAAATAAAAGAGTGTTTGCCCTATCTTACTCTTAATAATCTAGAAGTGTTATAATAATAGTTGGTTTACAAAATTTTTCTCCACGCATACAAATATTTTTTGTTTATATTATAATTTCCCTCAATGGATATTATATATCAATCTACAAATTTTTTTTTTGTCTATTCGGAAGTCTAATGGACTATGAACTACACAATAGGAATAACTCTCCCTTCTCATAAATCTTATCCCTCTTTTTTTAGGATTTGAACTCAATACCTCTATAATATATACTTGAGTTCTAACTACTAAGCTGTTCCCTAAGGGACCTCAATGTACAAATTATGATGTATATATTTGGCGTATCCAGATTACAGTCAAATACATAGGAATCTCATTAGGCAATTGCCTATGTTGCCAATTTTATAAATGGGATTGTTTGACAGCTAAATAAACATAAATGAAACCATTTTATAACTCTTATCAAGACAATTACAAAGTAATTCATTTTCCAATTTGGAACAAAGTTCTTCAATGTCTTTAAAAAAAAAGAAGAAAGAAAGAAAGAGGGTTTCGCTTCTAACATAATTGGCTCTTTATAGATTTAAAAATGGAGTAATTTTCTCTTGCATTGTTTATTTCCAGCAACAAAGCAGTGGGCGATTCCTTGAGAAATTCTTCTTCAATATTTCTTACTACCGTATCTACATTCTTTCTAACTAGATCCTAATAAACCCCGAGTTATGTTTGCACGAAAACAATGCCGAATTAATGTAAGACATGGTATCTTAGTATTTATTATTCCAAAAAACTACCTGGGCATAGAATGCCGATGCGACCCAACCATTAGTGAACTCATCATGACGTTTCACAAGTAAATAAAAAAAACATTTTTTCAACTTCATTTTAAAAAAATTATGCAATGTGCATGGAGTCTAATTAAATGTGTACGTAGGTTGAATAAAATGTGCACAGGAACTAGTGAAAATCATGGGAAATTTACCTGTTACTGTACTTTCGGTAATTAAAAACATCCTCCGTTAACTAATCGTTAGGAAAAAATCATGTTAATTGTAAAAATGTCATTAAAATGGCATAAAATGTCTAAAATACTCTTATATGCTCAAGAAAAAAAAAAAAAAAACTATTATTGAGACTTCTGGACAAGCTCTCCTTCTTTCACATCAAAATCTCAACATCAAAGTACTTTCCACATTGTCATCTTCATAGATGGCTTTTAGCACACTCTCCCCTTCCTCCGTAGAGGCAACAATAGCGCCTATGAAATTCATGCATTAAAAATAAAATGATTAAAACCCCTTACCAAACAAAATTGAAATGCATAGAAAGGATTAAGAGGGGGTTGTGGGTTAAGCACGGAAAAAGAAAAAAGAAAATTACAAGAGAAAAAAAAACAGAGGAAAAAAAAAAAAGAAACCTTAGATACACATTACACACAAGCACAAGAAAGCAGCCAATCATGCAAAACATAAATAAGCAATCAATCAAGCTGCGACACATAAAGAACAAAAATTGGTAGAAAGAGAATGATCTCAACCCGACCTAAACCAACCCAACATGCTATAAGGAAAGGGATTCCCAAAGTTAAATTTTTTTTTCCTTTTTGATGAATTTCCTTGATTTAATTCTTTAATTGACTGAAAGTGAAATTAACACCTCTAACACTGAAACAAGAATACGAACTAAAATGAAAGGAACACATTTCAACCAAAAAAAAGAAAAGAAAGAAATATGTCCATACCAATCACAGACTCACAAACCCTAGATTAAAATATGTTACATATTTTATTGATGATAGACGCCAAAACTCGATGACCCACAAAAGTTAGTATTGTGGATGACCAATTATGGAGGTTGGGATAGTTTGCAAAGATGGTAGAAAGTCAATGTGGTTGCAAAAGAGACCAAAATTTGAAGTTTCAAAGAAAACAAAAAAAAAAAAAAAAAAAAAACAACTTCAGATTGTGTCGTGAGATGGGTATTTGGGAGAGGAGAAGTAGTGATGTCGTGTAAGGGAGAGAGAGATAGCATCTGGTTTTGAGGGGCCTGGGGAGGCCAGAATGATGTTGCTGTCATTTTTTTTTGGAGAGAAACTAGGGCTCCCTTCTTTACAAACTATCCCAATTTGGCTTACGTTTTGTGGCCTTTTGAAGATCTGTTTGGTGGTAAGAAGAAGAATTGTATAGGAATCAGATTTTAGGTTCGAGGGTTTTGGGAGCGAATGACGGTTGCTAAGAGGCATTAAAGTTGTGTTCTGAAAAAATGTGACACTTCTTTTGAATATATGTAAGGGTGTATATGTCATTTCACGATTTTCGTCTGCCTTCACTAACGTTTGTTAGTCATAGGTTGTTTTTAGTAATTTCCAAAAATACGGTATGTGAAGTGTAAATACCCTCTATATTTACAGTGTAAAAGATAGAGTTCTCTAAAAATCGTAGGACCAAAAAACACTGTCTTGTTTCCAATTTTTTCTTTTCTTTTTTTTTTTTTGTCTGTTATATTCGAATTACTTATACATTTAGTTAGATACGATACAAATCGTGTAATTTTTATTAGATAATTAAATTTTAAAAATAATATATTATTATTTTATTATAAATGACGTCGTCATAATATCACTTAGACAACTCATGCGTTAGGCCCAAGTCAAAAAAGTGAGTCTCGGACTCTTTTTTTTTTTTTTTTTGGGTAGTAATGCCCGAATATCATTCTTTGGATTTAGTTCACTTGAAGTTTGCTTTGGCCAGATAGTTAACTTCCTAGGAGAAAATGGAAAAACATAGTCATGCCATCCAATGAGTTGGATTTATGTGTGATATACGGGCACAATTTGGTCAATGAATGGTTTGCTGACCATCACAACGCTCAAATTTTCTTCTTTTCTTCTTTTTAATTTTTCTTTCTTTGATATGCAATGGAGGGTAGATCTAAAATCATTTGAAGACTTGCAACTCTCCCAAGCCAGGAGACCCCAACGTTGTCTGCTAAGATCAATGCGCTAACACCCTTACTGCATGAAAAGGTGACAGCCAATATAACTAATTTACTAACAATTTTTGAGTAATATTACATAAATATATTTAAATAGTAATAAGTAACAATACAGTTTCATTAAATAATTTTTAACGATTTATCTTTTTGTTTGTTTTATGAATTCAACTATGAAAAGGCACGCATAATTTTCTTATTACATTAAAGTCACTCTTGTAAAATCAAAAATATTTTTTCTTCACACAAATGGCTTGGCAGGAGAAGTCTTTTGCTCTCTCACCATAATATACCAATCTGCTCACAAAATATATATCTACATCAACCAAACTAACATCTCTAGTGGTGTCAATTGAACATATTAGAAGCTAGCATGTGCACACAATAAATTTATGGTTATCAGAACCGAATCGGTTATCAAATCAGAAATATTAGTAGTTTAAAATTCAACTAATTGAACCAATTGAATCGGTATTTAAACCGGTATTCAATAATATAAATATGTATAAAAATAATTAAAAGAATAATACTTATAGATAGTAATTAAATGTTAATTTTTTAAGTTTTAAAGGTTAAATTAAAATTTTGATCAAATTTAAAATTAAATTGAAATTTTTAATTAAATTTAAAGTTTAAATTATAATTTAAATAAACTCTGAAGACCAAATTATAATTGACAAATTTTTGGTTTGGTTTAAACCGGTCCAACTAATTCCCTTTTTACCTGTTTTTATCGATCTTGACCAGTTTTTGATGAATTTTGACCGGTCTAAATTTTTATCAAAAAACAGCATGAACTAGATTGGATCTTTAGTTAGTCACCAGTTGAACCAGTCGAATTGGTCAGTTCGGTTCGATTCTAACAATAATAGATAAATTAAAGAAAAATGCTACTAGATGAGAAATATAAAGCATATTCAATGCGACACTAACTTTTATACTGATTTCTTAGTGAAGAGTTAATCTTTTTGTGACACTGGTAAAATATTGTTAAATTACATGCCACCAAGATTGAGGCCACCAAGATTGAGGACTCTACTAAATGGGATCATTATGACACTTCTTTTCTTTGGGGATCATTTGATTTAGTTTTATTTCTCTCGCCTTTACTTCGTTTGCACCCAAAAAAAAAATTAATTAAAGATAAACGCTCGCGTGGTAGTATTGGAATCCCACACAACAAACATGCATTGTAATGCCACGCAACAAACAGAGATGTCATGAAAAATGCTCTTTTTTATTTTGCCCCCTTCCTGGACCTATTGAGTGATGTCAGTTGTCAAACTCAATCTGTACAGGGAGGAAAGTTCAGCTGTAACATTGTACAATCACAATAGAAAAAGAAAAAGAAAAAGAAAAAGAAAAAGAAAAAAGAAAAGAAAAGAAAAGAAACAAGAAACAAGAAGAATTTGAGAGAAATCATGTGCATGTCACAAAGTTTTATATTTTGCATAGCAAATAAACACTTTGGCCTAATAGTCTGCAAATTGACTAAAGTAATGCCTACAAATTCTTGATCAGCACTTTCCATTGCCACGAATCTCACCGTGCGCCGCCACAGGATTCAGCCGTTTCTACCATTGGCAAACTGCGGTACTCATAATTCAGGCCAAATCTTGCAGAAGAAAAGCTTACCGAGTCACCATCTTCATAACCGAGTCCTCGATTCCGGAACCGAGCCGACTCGCTTGCTCTGTCTGATCCCCTGCCCCTTGTCAGCAGCAATCTCCCATCCTCTTTATACCCTTTATTACCCATATCAGCTTCAGCCTTTATTTCAATTACCAAGGACCAGAGACTCTCAATGACAGCCTTCTTCCCACCAGACAAGTCCAAGATCCTGTCTTTACAATCTTCCAATCTCTTCAACACACAGCTCAACTCGACCGAGTCTCCGAAACTCAAGCAACTCAGTCGGTGTTTGAACTCCTCAACTCGGACCAAAATGCCATTTATTGCTGACAAGTAGTCTCCGCCTACCAAATCCATGATCTCATCCGCCAAGTTGTTGTTTCTGTTGTTACCATAAGGACTTTGGCATATCACTTCCAATAAGCCTACCAATGAATCAATCTCTTTGACCAAATGGGAATTCATGAGAGCTGAAACTTTCTCTTCTTCTTTATCTTTGTCTGCCGTGCTTGAAATTGAACAGAGAAAGAAACCCAGTACCCTTGAAGTAGCCAACAAATGTTCAAGATATCTAGCGTACCTGTAATTTCCAATATCAATTCATTAACAAAGAGAATTAATTAGACAATCATATAAATAAAAAAACAAAAGAAAACAAAAACCGAACTGTAAATTTAATTGGAGCGGTAGAAAGTGTGTTTTACGAGTCCTATCTTATCATCCCCGGTACATATTAAAAAGAAAAACAGAAAAAGAACATATGCGTGTATATTAATTATATACCATCTGACCCAAGAAGAGAGCTCCCAAGTAAAGGGTGTGGAATTATCTCTGAAATTGGACAGTTTCAGATAGTTTCTGCCGCCGGTAGAAGGGTAGACGGAGAGCTGGTCTTGGAGGATGAAACTCCCGCGCCTG
This sequence comes from Carallia pectinifolia, assembly GCA_037832335.1. Classification (NCBI taxonomy): domain Eukaryota; kingdom Viridiplantae; phylum Streptophyta; class Magnoliopsida; order Malpighiales; family Rhizophoraceae; genus Carallia; species Carallia pectinifolia. The sequence goes on from CM075443.1 coordinate 8,379,601, forward strand.
ATGATATGATGGACGGTGATAAGGCACTTGATGGCCACGGAGGCGTCACGAGTTGATTGCAGGCGGTCCATGAGGGCCTCGATGGCGGCGGCAGCGGTGGCGCGGGAGCTTTGGCCGAAGGAGAGGAAGGTGGCGACGTGTTTCGGGTTGGGCGGCGAGAAGGGGTCATGGGTGGTGGCTCTGAGGAGAGCTAAGTGCGGAGACTGTGTTTTGGGATTGGAAGCTATGGTGGCTTTGCTTTGTGAAGCCTTGTCTTTGATTATGCCTATGATGTCCCTAAGATTTGTCGTGCGCCCCATCAACAAAATTGGGGTTTTTTTTTTTTTACAGAGAGACAGAAAGAAGAAACATAAAAAAACAAAAAAGAAAACAGAAAGAAAGATTCAAGAAATTGAAGAGAAGATATTTTCAAAGGATGAAGTTCTTTTGTTTGGTAAGGGGTTTGGTTAGACGATGGCTTTGCTTATCCAAGTCTACTTTCGCTTTTGTTAAAAAAATAATAAATAATCATGTGCTTAGCGTTTACTATTGCATAAAGAGAAACTGATCAAATATTATGCTTTCGAAAAAGCACAATAAACAAGCATAAATGTAGCAGGTGGGTTAGGTTAATGGTTGTCGGCTATCAGCCACCTTAATTAATCCACACTTGCAAGTTGCAACCTTGTCGGGAAAAAAAAAAAAAAACAAACAAACAAATCCTTTGCTTGCTTCCCCAGGCCAACGACGTAAAAGATAAGGTACTATTATAAGATAAAAATAATTTGTTAAAAAAAAATTTTGAATTATAATTCATTAAATTTATTATATAATTATTTTAATTATAATAATAATTAAAAAATATATATTATTATTTTTTTATACAATGAATCTAGTTAGTTATAAATAAAATCTAACGACTTACAATTTAAAAATTCTTTTAAATATCTTTTTTTTTCGGTTATACAACTTTTTCCTAAAAAATAATTAGTTGGATTTGTTTTCTCAAAGAATTATTACCCATAGTTCGATTTATTTCGTGTAGCAATCCAAAGCAACTTTTGGCGATGAGTATCTGGCCGAAATCATATTTTTCGAACATAATTATTCCTAAAATTAATGCCCCAAGTTCTTCTTACTAAAGATATTGAATAAAAAAAAAGTCAAATGATACTTGTCTCTCTCTTGGATTTGAAGAGATATAAAAAAAACCTCTCAATAATATATTTCATATTGACGGAAAAAAATATATTTGACTATTAACGGTCTTCGATGATAGGCAAAAAAATTTTAAAAAAGAGGCTTGATGGTGCAAAATAAAATATTGTTTATGGGACTATAACACAAGTTAAATGCAAATTCAAAAACTTAATTAGCAAGACTAAAAATTGAGGGACCAAATTAGAAAATATAAGAAATTCTTTCTTACCATAGAAATGGAGTCTGATCGGAGATTGAAATTCGATAGAATATTTGAATATTCAGTAAGATAGTTGTTAATATCTAAAATGACTATAAGTGACATAATTAATAATTTGTTTTATTTTTAGAAATCCAACTATTAATTTTATATTTCAATTTATTTATTTAATATTGGACTTATTAGTTATTAATTGTCATTTCATTCTGTTGTTGTGTGTGATTGAATAATAAGAAGTATTAACTTTAATTAATAATAAATAGAGTAATTTATCTAAAATAGTAATTTTTTTTGACATATATCTAAAATAGTAATTGATATGGAAAAGAGTTGAAATGATATTTATTATCCATGTCAAATACCAAAGAATGTATTATATATGGAAAAGAGATGCCAAAACAAAGAGGAAAAACGTGTTCCCATAAACAGAGTTAGAAGCGAATACTGCACAAATAACTATCATCTATGTTGTTCTATTATCATAAAAGGTTTCTTCTCGTGAAATTCTATCAACATTAAGAAAGAATGAGGCGACTTTACATTGGATGTCAATCAAAATTTTCAAAAATAGTATCTTTTTTTGTGTTTTTTTTTTTTTTTTTGGTTCTTGAAATGAATGAAGCCATCAGATATCATATATTCCATCTTGTGGACTACAATATTGCTTTGGTAAAACTTATTTACGAAAAATGTAACTAATATCTTCTACTTTTTGTTACCAAATTCAAACTTTGTAAGGAAAAATTTACCCCAAAAAACAAGAGGTCAAGGTAAAGGTAAGAAGTTAGCCCGTGAATAATTTTTGCTTCCCTGGTATTATCCTTCTCTGGTAAGATTCGGGCGGTTCTCTCACTATATTTTCTAGTTAGTTGCAAATGATAAAGAAAGTTTAGTCGGCCAATATTACAGTCTAAGATGCACAGACGCGATACTTTTGCTACTACGTCTACGTCAGTACAATATGGACGCGTGTTCACACTTCACGTGAATACATGTTTAATAAAATGGGAAAATGTTTATTGCGAAACAAATTTTTTTTATTGTCTTTACACGTAATTTTTTTTGTGTAATTATAAGGGTATTTTGTGTAACCACAATAATAAAAAGTGATACAAAAAATATTACTATTTTTTTGTTGCACATTTTCTGCTCTTAGTTGCACAAAAAATACTTCTGGTTGCACACAAAAAATTCGTATGAACACAGTAAGAAAAATTTGTTTGGCCATGTAATGGAGCCTAAGAAAATAATACTGTTACAAAGACATATATTTTTTATTATATAATTCAGTCATACTGTAACTACAATCATATTTTTTTACAGCAACATACTTACTTTTTATAACAAAAAAATAAAATATAAATTTTTATTCTAAAAATTATGATTATAACTATAAAAAACATGTAAGTGGTTACAATATGACTAAATCATATGTTAATATTTGTATGCCCGTAAACTATTTTCCTTAAGAAAATTACAAAATTAGACACTCTTTCGATACGTTGCAAACACAACTCAAACACAATGAAGCCACATCTGTAGAATTTTTTTAATTGTGACAATAAAAATTAAATTTTAAAAAATTACACTTGTAAATGAAGACTTACATTTATTAAAAATAAAATAACTCATTTGTTTGGACTTATATTAATGATTTTATTAAAATTATCACACAATAAATTTTTTTATATGTAAATGTAAATACATACATATATATGCCAAATTATCTTAATTTGAAAATTAATATATTGTCGTATTGCATCTTGGATCAGGGTCAATAACGGCGACAGTGAATTAGCTAATAATATAGTTAAAAATTTTGTTATTCAAATGATGATGATATAATCCATTGATGATGATGACAAATACAATTAAGCAAACCTTGCTAGCGGGCGGGTCCGTGAAGTAATTAATGCATGTCGGGGTCACTAGGCATCCTTTTTAATTCCAAAAAAGAAAAGCCTAGATTCAATGGGTTGATCTCACTCACTTTACACAGTTTACGTTAGAGGTACCAAATTTGACTTTGACACAATGAATTGATCTTAATCCATTTAAAAAATATGATTCAAATACGACATAAAAATAACTTAATTTAAAATAAATTAAATTTAAAATGATTTAAAAATTTTAAATTAAATTTAAATTAGATCCAAATAATCCGTATGACCTTATTTAAAAAAAATAAAAATATTAAAACATATAAATCATATATTTTATATTATAAAAGTATAAATTTTATTATTTTTAATATAAATCTTAATTATGAATTCTTTTCAATATTTTTTATTAATTTTTAAATTTTATTTTGAGTTTTTAGAATTTTTTTAAAAATTTTCTCGAATTATTTTTTTGATAATATAATTTTCTTTGATTTTTAAGAATTTTGCACAACTTTTTCTAAATTTTCAAAATTTTTATAATAAAAAATATCACGTCATCATTTTAATGATATGTCCAACTCGTGAGTTAATCCAAACTCGAAGTAACACAACTTAAAATAATCTAAAGATAATCTGACCCGTAAATAACCCGACCCGAAATAACTCAAACCTGAAACGACTCAATTTAAACCCGACTCGACGACTTATTTTAACATTTCTAATTCAGATACATCAAAAGGTCAGTTTAGGTCATGTCTTTGTTAAAAATAAAAAAAAATTCTGGGGCAGTGAAGTCCACGTCTTACTGTATAAGAAATTAAAACTCAATTTTTTATAAAATTTTATTATTCAATTTATTTTTAAATAATACTAAAATAATTATATAATTCATTTAATGTATCTAATAATTTATTTTTTAAAAAATAAAATTCAATCGTTTAATGATATATATCAATTTTAATTATATATAAAGAATCTCACCAATTATTCTACATTAACTGACCTATTTTTTGTCATTACAAAACCAATTTGATATGTAGTTGCTTCAACTGCAAGCAGCTCGCGGGACATGTTGGCAACGATTCCCATCGCTTGACGAGCAGCGGGCGTCAAGGTATTGAAAATAAAAATCAAACTGAAAAATTAGATTTTGAACGTATAATTGACTCAATCGATTTAGTCCAAAATTAAACTGGTATTTGTCTGCACTATCGTGTGCCGACCTGGTTTTGCATCTCTGTAGGCCATTGTTGTGTGGTTTCTCGGCCTCTGTTCCATTTGTCTGCCCGCCGTGGGCTTTGGAGTTTGGTCACGTCCTCGTTTGATCTCGTCGCTGTGCTTTTGGTGGGTCTTCAGTGCCTAGGGTTGCCACTTGTTGCTCCGGTTCTGAACTCCCGATCATGTGTCGCTGCGTCCCCCGCTCCTCTGCTTTTGCTCTGTCTTAGTGCGGGGGTGGGGGACCTCCATTTTGACTGCAATCGGCCCTATATAGTCTCCCATGGATGCCAGTCCGCCTTGTCATTAGGGGTTGAGGGAGGGGTTGCCGCCGTCGTGCTCCCTATTTTAGTCGCCTTCTGGTGCAGTCAGCCTAGGTTCTTCGTCGTTGCGTTGTGGTGTTGGGGTCAATCGACCAGTTACCACCTTTCCAACGCCTAGTTACTCACGTACTAATGCCCAATTTCCTCGCTGGCATTCCGTTCGGTTAAGGGCACTGCAACCTGCTTTGTGGGTTGTGGTCCCTATAACTATTTGAGTTTGGTCGGGGCCTATGAGCCTGGTTAGGCTGCTTTTTCTCACTGAGCTCTCAGTATATTGGCTTTGGGGCTACTATTTTGAGTCTATGTATAGACTGAGGTTCAGACTTGCTTTTTGCAGAACTTGTATCTTGCTTTTAATCTAATTTAATTTGTCTTTTTGATAAAAAAATATAAATAAATAAACTGGTATTTCATTTAATATATAAAAAAATTAATATTTGCATAGGTCATACTAGATGGTGGAGGAAAGAAGAGGAAAGGGAATTCTAACAAAATACTCCATAGTCCACTCAACAAAAACAATGAGAAGTGCCAAGAATTTAATCTTTTTCACTAGCGATAATTATGTGAGGAAAATTTGGCTAATGAATGAGTAATTGGTGTAAGCATTACACTTTATTAGTTTGCTATTAATAAACTAAGGGGATAGTAAATATGTGCTGATCCTTGGGTGCCCACATGCTCGAGCAATGTGGTTTGGCAGTTGCTGACGACATCTACCTTGTTTTTTTGGAGGTGATCCCTTTTGGGGAGTGGTGCAAGCTGTTGAGAACTAGTTTCCTGGATATATGGAATAAGTGTCCTGTTGGTACATTTGGAAAGCTAGGTGTATTTTTAACGAGAAAAAATTGGTATTTTAGTAATTTTTATTCTGAGATTTGTTTATAATGAAACAATGATTATTATTTTTAAAACGAAAATTAATATTTTTGAAAGTTTTATTATCTTTACATTTTAAAAATATCAATCGCAATTTTAAAAATAACAGTCATCGTTTCATCCGATACAAATCTCGAGACAAAACTGTCGGGGTATGTATGCATACTCATTTTTAATATAGAGCATAATCAAATTGACTCCCGAATCACTGTAGACCGGAACTACAGAAAATCCAGATGTGGTAAAGGCCAGAGGGAGACACAATTAGAATCAATTGTTACAAAACACATGTAAAGCAAGGAAATCGGCTTTGTTGCGACAGCTAGGGAAGAATTGTTGATGGCAGGACACTAAGCAGAAGCTTCTCCTCAGCTCTAGTAGGAGAAGACTTGGCCCCACAATTAACAATCAAAATGACGCAAAGAGGAGGCTGGATGAATATAATTTTGGAGATGGATTGCGAGGTGTTGCTTAAAACTTGCAAGGGGAGTCTAGAAGATTGCCTTTGGGAAATTTGACCTAGTGTGATGGACATCAAGGAAGGGCTAGACAATTTGGCAAATGTAGATCATTAGGCTTGCAGACAGACCTACAGATTGGCTTGCACGGGCCTCTACAGAGGGAAAGTGTCCCTGTGACTGGATTGTAAATCCTACTCGTGATCTTAGTGGCTTGTTACTAGCAGATTTTTGATCTTGTATGAACTTCTCTTTAATCCAATGGAATTTGCCGTTTCGTTCAGAAAAAAAGATGGTAAATATGTGTTTGCCCAACGTTTATTTTATAGCATAATGCCTATGGTTGCCAAGTAATAGGTTACCGTTGAACTTTTATATATATATATATATATATATATATTGATAGATTAGCATCTTAGAAGTTACCACATAGTCATCTTTTCACAATCGAATGATTTATATTATCATATGTTTGCTGCGCGACTCATTTATAATTGTCGTAAATAATTTCTGTTTAGCTATTTTCAAACCTATAAATTGTCTCAAGCCTATAAATTTAGGCAGATTCTTCTGTTCAGGACTAAATCTCAATCCCTATGGTTGCCCTCGTGCTCGTGCAAGAGAAGAGAGATGAGAGATGAGAGTCCTACTCTTCTAGGACTGGGACTGCTTAATTCTCCTGAGAGCCTTTGCCTGCAAACAACCCACGGAACTTGCTGTCCCTGTCTCACTGTCATTTATACTACAAAATGTGTTTCTCTTTCTCACTGTTTGTTGAGGCGAACATTCTAATACTAAGAATTTGTCTATTTTCAAGCAAGCTGAAATTTCTTTTTTTTTTCTCTTTTTTTTTGGTGTTTCTCATATTAGTGAGAAAATTTTTGTTTCTCACTGGTCTACCAAAGTGATGAAAAGTACACTTTCTCACACACGTTATTTCTCATACTTTTCTTTTCTCAATTTTCTCATAATTCAAACAAAAAATAAAAGACTTGATCATACTAGAACTTAAACTTTAATCTTATCGATAGTTTCGATGGACATATACATACACACATGCATGGAAGGATCACAGGAAATGGGCTGGGTTTCGAAGGTGTTTAGCTTGAATGTGACCTTTTTTTTCCTCGAGTCTCTCTCTCCGTTAACCACTATGTATCAAGATTCTAATCTTATTCATTGATTGCAGCCGACATACTATTTATCAAAAGACATGCCAATTGGTTCTCTTTTGCGTATAATATTGCGTCCACGGCCAATTTTCGCAGTTTCGCGTTTGAAGAATGGATCAAATTACCACCTTAGCTCCCTATTTCAGGATTTAGGCTCTCTTTGGTGCAAAAGTTTTTCTTCTCTGCTGGCTACCTGCACTTTTATTGCCTGCTTGGTCTTTTTGTAACTTAACCGTAACTATACTTTGCCTTATTTGAACCAGAGGCGAGGCGTTACTTTGTTTTCAAGTCTAGTCTCTATTCAAGGCCTTGGGTTACAAGCTATAATTCCACTCTGTTCTTGATCAAATGGGTTTAGTACATGAAATCTGTTAAAATTTTATGTGTGAGTTGTTGTACTAAAATATCTTACATTTAAAAAGAAAAGAATGAGTAAGTAACTTATAAGTGATAAAAACTCATATTTTTAATTCTTTAAAATTTTAAGTTAAAATGTGTTGTTTATTTGGATTATATTTAGATTTATCTAAAATCTCGCAATGCTCAAAGTTCCTATGAATGCTGCCCGCATAGCTCAAAACAATGGTATCATAGGTTCAATTGACTAACAGAAAATTTCCCAACAAAAACCTTGTTCTTTTAAGAGGCCGTTCATTAATTTAATCATTTCTAGAAGCAAAGTTAAAGAAAACAACAAAGAACTATCGTGTACATGTGAGGTCTTTACTACGGCAGGCATATACATGATAAATTGGGATGATGACCTTTTCATGAAAGTCATATTATGATTTAACGGAACCTCCCCTAGAGACAAACGGCGGGGTCATTGAAAACACCCACACGTCGGACCGTCCAATCCCAATCTGCCTCCCCCTACTACTATCTTCGCCGCCGCCGCCGTCTTCTTTGTAGCCTCTACTCGAACTCCATTCCCTCGTTGAACAGACTTTAAAGCTCCTCGTGCGCGTCAGTTTCGTTCTCGATATTAGCTGCCTCATCACATCCTCCGGCAATCTCAGCGTATATCTCTCGGTGTATTCTTCTAGCGAATGTCCGGTCGAATGCGATCTCGGGAATTTCTCCGGTATAGCGGGTCTCGGCGGCGGAAAAAGCCTGTGTTGGCTAGCACTCGCCATAACGGTTACCTGTGAGTCTCTGTTTTGCTCTTCATCAATAGTAATGACGATATCATCATCTAGCGTTGCATTGCATTGAGCTAATGCGGAGGAGTTGTGTTGATTCGGCTCCCTCGCTGCTTGCTGCTGAGTCGAGTGTTTGGTAACATTGGCGGCGGATTCCGGCCTGAGATTGGCCCGGCAAACGGGGCACGTGACATGAGAGGCTAACCACATGTCAATACACGCCGGATGGAACACGTGATTGCATTTCGGCAACAACAAACGCAGCGTTTCGTCGTCTTCAAATTCGCCCAAGCAAATCGCGCATTCAAGCGACGACTCCTGGCCGATCTTGATCTGTTTCACCGCAGAGTACACGAGCACCGGGAATGCCTCGATCACGGCCTTCTCCAGGCCTGGAAGCCGCCACTGGTTAGTACCGGCGGTGCCGTTCGAGCAATGGACGGTGAACATGAAGACGATGACGACGATCACTGTGACGACCAGAGTTGTCGCAAGTAGCTCCAGTGTCTGCTCGAGGTTGTTGTCCGATATTGGTCCGGTGGGTGGCTGCGCATGGGCAGAACAATACGACAGCGAGCACAGAAGCAAAGCATACCACACAATTCGACAGTGACGGACAATCCAACGGCTAATATGAAGGCTGGTCTCTCTCATTTACCGAAAAACGCTCTTGTAAAGAACAAAAGGAAATTCAGTTCTGCTCTCTTTCTCTCTGTCTCTCGTCTTTTAATTGGTTTTTTGTTTTCCCTCTTCTTATAGAGAGCAGAATCGAACACAACAGTTAGGTACACAAATCGTGTGTGCTGACATAAAAAAAACCGGAAATGGTATTGCCACGAGGCAATCAAGTGGTCTTTTTTTTTTCTTTTAATTATAAGAAAGATTACAAAACTAACAAAGAATATAAAATTAAATCATTTCAACAAAATATTTTATGAGCATGAATTGAGAGTCAGAGAATTTTTTCTTAAAATTTTATTTTAATATATATTTAAAAAATAATTAATTATTTTTTTTAACTATATTAATAAAAAGAATAAAAAAATAAAACGTGTTTTATAATTTTATTTTTATTATAAAAATATACATATAATTATAAAAAATTAATAATTAATTACTTTTTTAATAATAAATGCCGTAATAACTTAATAAAACAACTTAATAAGACAATTTCTTGACTTCTAAAACTTTATCTATATTTAGTTGTATTGCAAACACAAGACGGTCTCAATAAGAATTAGTTGTCAGTTGCATCCGTTGGACAGGCGAGTTGTGGCCTAATTGCTGTAGTCCGAGTCAAAGGAGCTGTCCTCGTTGGATGGTCTTGAGAAGGACACGTAAGCTCGAATAAATATATTTAAAAAGCTTTGGTCTAAGCAGCAACGGGTTTGTCTTATATTTTTTACTACTTTAGTTCCAGCAGCAGCAGCTGATTCTGGATACTTGTTTTTTTTTTATATTCTGTTGGGTTAATGGAATTTATAACTATGGGCGCACACAAAGCTAGTAAAGTGACACTCAAATGGCTATTAAAAAAAAGAAGATAAAAACAAAAGAATAACTGATATTTTGGATAGGAGAAAAGCGCAATGAATGAATCAGATAAACAAGAGACGTCATAAAAAACCAATGGACATCGTTTGCTTACGTTGCGTGCTGCCAATCTGCTTCGGCTGAAAAATTGTATTCTATTTTCGGGATAACTCATTTTTTACTTCTAAATTTTTTATTTTTTTATTTAAAACTTATATCTTTTAAATTTTTTATTTAAAATCTAAACTTTTTAATTTTTTTCTATTTGAAACCTATAACTTTTAAGTTTTCTATTTGAAGTTTAAACCTTTTAGTTTTTTCTATTTGAGGCCTATAACCATCTTTTTTTTTTTTTTTCTATCTAAGTCTTTTGTTGTGAAACCATGAACTTTTCGTTAAAACTAATAGACATAAGATTAAATATTAAAATATTTTCTTAAAAAATATAAAAATATGTATTTAAAAATAAGCAAATAAAATAAAAAATTAGACATATATACGTATTTATGGTCTTAAAAACCAAACAAATAGTACAAAAAAAAAACAAAATCCTGTCATCCATTCTAAAACAAATCGATCAGACCTTTAAAGGATTGAAATAGAAAAAAAATTAAAAGTATAGGCCTCAAATAAAAAAATTAAAAAGTATAAATCTCAAATAAAAAAAAAACTAAAAAAATTTAGGCCTCAAATAGGAAGTTTAAATAGAAAAAAAACTAAAAGATTTAGCCCTAAAAGATGAGTTATCCCATTCTATTTACAGATCAATTATGAGGTGAGAAATTGGGAAGCACCGGTTTCGATAGTGATTCGGTTTACTTTTACAGTTAAGTCATATTCGAACATTAATTTTAACAATTTTTTTCTGGCATATATGTTGAGTGCCTTTGTCTTAATATTGGCTTTGAAGGTTCTCGTAATGATTAAAAGTTGTGTCTAAGATTTTATAATCGTTGGTAGATTGTGAAAGAATCATTTTCGGATTCATCAGTATTTAAATGGTAGTTTCTTTTTATAAGAAACTTAAATGAAGACGTTAACCACTTTAGTCTGCAAGTGCAAGACTTACATATCGACAATATACATTTTTTTATAGGTTAAAAAAAAAAAGGGAAATTGGTATGTTATTAGAGTTATTGAGTGTTAAAAAAATTGTTACTAGAGTTAAAAAAAAATGTTACTGGAGTTATTTCTTTTGCTCCAATTTGTTGGCAAACGTGTAAAAATTATGCCAATTTTTATTGGCCTACTGGTAATTTAATACTAGAGTATCTTTGTTAATTGATTGAATTGATATAGAGGGCTTAATTTTGTAAATCACTATTTTTTTTTTCTATTTTTTGAGCAAGAAGATGAAAACTTGTGTTACTCAATAGGAGGTTGCGTTACATCTTCTTTAACAAGATCAAAAACATAATTCCAAAAAAAATCCATAGATGACAGATTGGCAAACTTGGAAGTGCCAAGTTTGCAAGTGCATGGACCACCTTGTCAGACGTACGTGGGGCAAAGACAACTAAGAGCTCCAAACATGCCTCTGCTGAAATGTTGATATCCTTCGTAGTATGACCAGCCATTGTCCAGTTCTGTTGCTTACAGTTAATACTTTGAACAGCTAGCATACTATCCGACTCTAGCATCACACTACTCAAAGCCTTTGTATTTACTTCATTCACAACTTCACGGATGGCCAACAACTCTATAATCTCCACAAAATAAGTAACCCACAAACATCTAGAAAATAGAAAACACGAAGCTCGTTTTTGATTCCTACATTTTGCCTCCAACCCAATTCTATCACCACTGCAAGCTACATCAATGTTGACCTTCAGAAAGCCCGCTACAAGGGGTTGCCAGAAGGCATTTTGCTCTGCATTTTGGTTTAGAGAAGTGGGAGCATTTTCTTTCTTGTAAACATCTAGCAATGACAAAGCTAGAGCAATCACTTGTTCTATGCTATGCTGCACATTCTCATGGATATAGTAATTTTTGGAGCTCTATTATTTTTAATTTAGTTTAACAAGGATATATCATGTATTTGACAAATAGAGGCACTGACAAGTGGATCTTTTGAAACCTTTATCAGTATAATTAACAATATTATTTTTAAGAAATAGGTTTGAATGAACATTGTATTGCATTGCAAATTTAAATGGTGATTGGATTTATAGTTTTTTTTATATATATATGCACAAAAGTGGAAAAATGGAATTGCGCATAAAATGGTTTAAAGGAAAATCTAGAATTTTGTTACAATTCAATGTGGCATTGTAAAACCAGTTGGTCAACTCTATGTTGTCTGACACATGGAACAATGCAAATGGAGGCCGTTCATGTAGCATATTTACGTAGAAGTCTGCTGCTTGAGCGACCAATTTGTAGAGGTGGGATCACCATGTCTTTGGCAATGTTAATAGTACAATACAGAGGCTTAGATAACAGCAGACCGATTTAGAGAAGCTTCCACCAACACTAGACAATTTAGCTACTTTGAAAAATCTATAGGGAGAGATGGATGGAATGCTAGCCTAGGCAAAAGATGATATGGGCACAGTGACCAAGAGAATTGTGGCTTAGAGGTAGGGATAAAAACACAAGTGTCTTCCATAGTCGGGCCTCTGCTATATGTTGGTACAATTACATCCGTAAGATCCAAACTAAGAATGGTCATTTATTAACTAGTATTGACCAGATTGTGTTCGAATTCCTTGCCTATTTTTAAGATCTATTTTGCACCAAAGGAGCTTGTAATATGGACCTAGTATTTGAGGCTCTTGAGCTGCAGATTTCTACATCCTTGAGCAACGACCTGACAAGGCTATTTACCATAGATGAAATTTATAAAGCCCTTATGCAGATGCATCCATAGAAGGTACCTAGTCCAGATGGCATACCAGCCTTGTTCTACTAGTCTTCTTGGTAGATTGTGGGTGATGATGTTACAACAATAGTGCTTGATGTTCTTAATATTGGAGTTGACCTGTTTCCTCTCAATCATACAAATATATGCATATTCCTGAAAATTACCTCTCTTTTTACATGCAAGGATTTTAGACATTATCTTATGCAATGTAATTTTAAAAATTATTACAAAGGTACTAGCTAATAGATTGAAGCCACTATTGTCTCAGGTGATTTTAGATGCCTAGAGTGCCTTTGTTCCTAGCCAACTCTTCACTGACAATGCTTTGGTGGCTTTCAAAATTTCTCACAGCATGTAGACCAAATATAGAGGGAAGGAGACATCTATGGCGCTTAAGCTTGATATGAGCAAAACATATGATTAGGTGGAATGGATTTTTCTGGAGAGCATCATGAGTTGGTTGGGGTTTGTAGATAGTTGGGTGCAATTGGTTAATGGTTTGTGTGCTCTGTGTTGTACTCTATGGTTGTTAATTTTGAGCTGGGTATGCTTTTTCGTACATCCTAAGGATTGCGACAAGGCGATCTTATGTTGCCATATTTATTTCAGGGGTTTCATTATAAAGTAGGGGAAAATCACCTGAGGATTTTTCCAAATGCAACAAATAAAAATCATTTTTACAACAACATTCATAAAATATGCAACAAAAAGGGAAAAAAAGACCACTATTTTTCTCATTACACATTCTATGACTGTAATTTTACAAATTACAATGATTGTTGCATTACTAACATTCATTGGGACAATATATCTCGGACTATTAACATTTACCCTTATTTCTATTGCATGCAGAGGGTTTCTAGGTTATATTGAGTAGAGCAACAGCGACAGTTTGTATCAATGGAGTTCGGGTATGCTGAAGGGCTCCTGTTGTTACCCACCTTTTTTTTTTTTTACTGAAGATAATCTGATTTTTTCTTTAGCTTCTATACAGGGATGCTAGCATTTGAAAATCCTTCTTGCATAATATGAAAAGGCCTCAGGTCAGAAATAAACCTTAAGAAGACAGAGCTCTCTTTTAGTCGTAATATTTGTATCACAGATAAGAAGGCCATTGAAGACTGCTTAGGGGTTTCAGCAGTGGAGTTTCCTCACAAATATCTTGGTTTACCCATGACTATAGGTTGTTCCAAAAAAGAAAAAAAAAACCTTTGAATTATTGCTGGATTGAATTTGCAACAAGATGAGTGGTTGGAATGAGAAGAGGCTATCAAAGGTAGAGAATAAGGTTATGATTAAAATAGTTGTACAAGCAATTCCCACATATTTCATGAGTTGCCCAAACAATTTTGTGAAGAGGTTTCTAAGTTAGCTAACTGGTTTTGGTGGAGGAGTCAGGAGAATAAAAATAAAATTCACTAGGCAGCATAAGATGTATTGATAATGGCGAAGACAGAAAGGGGGCTTGGCTTTGGAGCCTTCCAATCTTTCAACCATATTATGCTTGTCAAATTAGCTCGGAGGCTATTGACCTGCACAGACTCATTGTTGGCTACAATTTATAAGGCTCAGTATTTTTTTAGAACCTCCTTTGTGGAAGCAAATTTACGCTACCATCCTAGTTATACTTTCCGTAGCATCTTTGAAGCCAAGCCACTATTATGCAAAGGTCTTAAGGCTTGTTTGGGTCAGCTGTTGAATATTGCTATTGTTGATTGCTGTTACTAATTGTTGATTGTTGATTGTTGATTTCTGTTTCATGTTACTGATTGTTGATAAAACTAATGAAGTATTTGGTTAATTTTAATACTTACTGTTACTATTTAATATTGAAATGTTTAATTTAGACATTTAATTTATGTAGATATATCATATTAAAAAATTTATTTTTATATTTTATAATTTTATATTCTTATAATAATATTCTATAAATAATATTGAGAATTTTTTCACTTAATTTTAAATTTTTTCAAAAAATATTAATTATTGCTTAGATGGTAAAAAAATATATTATTCGAGTTTTTTCTTTATAAACATCAATATTAAAGAAAATTGAAGTGAAAAAAATATTATATTTATGCAAATATTAATAAGATAGATTAATATATCTAATTTATGTGGCATGTGAAAAAAATAATAAAAAGATTATATATATATTCTTTAAGGGTAATTTAATTTATATAAATTATTATTAATATTAAAAAGTGAAAAGTAATCCGAAAAGCAATAAAAAGTAGTATTGAGTTACTTTCCAATCAGCTGCTAGCAGGGAGCCATATAATGAAATAAGTAGAATCAAACAGCAACACTAAAATATTTACCAAATGTTTATCCTCTACTTTTTGAAAATGAAATACAAATACACCCCCAAAAAAACTAACTCAAACACTCCCATAGGTAGAGGGTATGCGATGGCCAGAAAATTGATATTTGGCTTGATCTGTGTTTGCCGAAACATAATGGCTTTAAAGTCCTCTCTTTTTGAGTACCTGTGACATTTGAAAAGGTTGAAACTCTAACTGACAATGATACTTGGCAGCAAAAAGAAGGTCTAGTGCGTCATGTTTTCTCACAAGATGATTGTGAACAGATATTATCCTTGCCACTGAGTTGGATAGGAGTTGAAAATAAATTGATTTGACACTATGATAAAATGGGCCACATACAATACGTAGAGCCTATTACCTTGCTAGTGCAGAATTGGAATAGCAAAATGGAGGGGCTAGATGCTCCAATCCCTCTTCATTGAGAACTTGGAAAGGAATTTGGAAACTCTTGTTCCCCAACAAAGTAAAGCATTTTATGTAGAGGGCCTTACGCGAGTTTCTACCTACAGTTGTTAACCTTGCCAAAAAAGGAGTTCCCTTAGATTTCATTTGCCAACGGTATGAGTTGGAAGCCGAGTCAACGGTACATGTCTTATTTCAGTGCCCGTGGTCAGATAGATGTTGATTCATGAGTCCATTATGACTATGGGTTCGGTGTTTGCAATCCATATCTGTGATGGATTGGTTTGGCTCTTTGATATCGCTAGAGGAAGACGGAGGTCCAAAGCTGACAGCTATGTTGGCATGGAGCATTTGGTGTTCTTAGAACGCTCTTATTATGGAAGGGAAAAGGTTTGAGCTAGCAATGACTATTGACATAACGTTAACTGTCTATGAAGATTATAAGAAAGCCACAATGAGTGAGAGGAATTCTTACCAAGCTCCTCTCAAAACCTGCTGGCAATCGCCTTTTGAGGGGACTGTTAAGATTGATACAAATGCAACCTTGGGGAAGGGATGCACTAGTCTTGGAGCAATTATGAGGGGATCTACAGGTGCAACTATTTTGGTTGTGGGGTTAAGAATGATGAATAGTGTTGAACGAAGTATAGTAGAGCTTTTTGCAATATGTTTTGGGCTGTCCAACGCTATGGAGAACGGGTTGTAGCAAGTTTTATTGGAATCAGATTGTCTTTTGGCCATTAAAGACATCAAATTGGGTAATGTTGCTAATACTCTACCTGGTATTTTAATTAAAAATATATGGTCTCTTGCCTCCAAGTTCTCCAGGTGTGCTTTTCAATATTCTAGAAGTAAAACAAATAGTGTAGCCCATGCTATTGCAAAGGATTAAGCCAAAAGGGGGATACTCCAAAAGGATATCAGACGATAGGCAACTAGCTCTTGCCTTAGCCAAGAAGTTGGCACAACGATTGCTTTCCCATAAAGTGTGTCGTAGTTCGACCCTCCAAGACTTGCACATCAGATGTTGTATATCTCGCACAAGAACAGCAAGAGGGTGAGCAGGGGAGATAGTCCCTGCACACAACTGGAGGCCCTTTTGGGAGTCTGACTTCAACAACACATGTCGATACCCCAACATCCAGGCCAGCTCGAGCCTCCTCTAAATGCCCAATAGTTCAGCAACCATGCTGGTGGTGATGTCGGCTGAAGCCATAAAGCCCCTCAGCCACTGACCATGCTCATCACGCACCAACCCTCCATAGCCAGCGATGCCAAGATTGTCGCGGCACTACCATCTGTGTTGACCTTTACCCAACCATGAGGAGGCTTGACCCAACCAACTACTCTAGAGGGAAGCATGTCAGTATCATGTGGCGCAGGAAAACAAGATTCAATATCCAAAGCAATGGCAAAAACCTGTTGAGCTTGGCTAAAAAAGCCTATCGTGGTGTCGTGCAACACACATCTATTTCGACTAGTCCAAAGGATCCAGCAAGCACACATAAATTTCAACCCCAACGACGTGAGGGAGCTAGCCTTGACCTAGGAAATAAAAAGGTCAGCAAGCCACACATCCAAAGAGGAGGAGTAGAAATGGGAAAGGCCATGATCTGGGAGTAAAACATCCCATATGCCTCGAGAGGAAGGGCAGTCCCTAAGAAGATGAAGAAGACTTTCAAGGCTCACAAGACAACGTGGACATAAAGAGATAGCACAAAGACCACGACAAGCCCGTTCTTTATTACATAAGGGGCACCCTTTGAAAAGCAGCCAAAAGAAAGTCTTAAACTTTTGAGGCACCTTTAACTTCCATAGTGTCTGCATAAAACCACCAACTGATGGGGATGTAACCTGGGAAAGCCACCAATAGCCACTCTTAGTAGTATATATACTCTAAGGGCTAGCGAGCCAAGTGACTGTGTCCACACCAGACACATGACGGGGAAGGGGCACATAGCATATAAGAAGATCATATGGAATGGGGGTGTGCAGACCATCGAGCTGCCATCGACCATCTTGAATAATATCACTGACCAAAGCATGCGCGTCCCTGGGATCAATAGCTAGAGGTAGCTAAGCAAGTGGTTGAGACGTGAGCCCAAAAGCAACATGATAGCCGAAATTTACTTGTTTTTAACAACTATATTTGTATATTTAACACCAATATTTATTCCAATGTTCTAAGAAAAAAGAAAAACTATACATATCACTAGCCATGTTTGTTTCTATCTTTTGGACAAGTCTATAGGAAAGTTAATACATTCCAAAATTTGGAGTATTAATGTAACTGATTAAATGCCATGGAGTTTTTTTTTTTTTTTGGAACAAACACAAAGTCCATTAGATTGAAGAAGTATTATACAATGAGGTCCAAAAAAAGCACCTCTACATACATACAATAAAGCTTAACTAGTCTAAAGGAGCCCAACAGCCCACAAGAGAGAGCACTAGACCAAACACAACCACACTTGAGAAACATTCAAGCTCAAAGCCCAAGATGGACTGACTCACAGGACGAAGAAACCAAACACCCTCCACATCCCCCAGGGCACAAGGCTTTTTTGCATAAGAGCTTTTGCAATTACTATATTTTAGGATGAGGTAGATTTACTCTGGCCATGTTCATACTTAATCTAATAATGTCTATCAGTCTCAATAAAAATATATACAAAATAGTCATAAAATAATTAAAAGAATAAATTTAATTTTTAATAAATTGTAAAAAAAATTATTTTTTTAAACTAAATCTTAAATTTATTTAATATCATTCTAAATTTACTTAATTTTATCTGAAACTTTAATTCAAAAAAATTTTAAAAAACTTTTTCCTAAAAAAAATTTATTACTATCTATAACTACTTTATGATTATTTCATATAATTATAAACCCTAACCCCCGCCAGATCCACCGTGGCAACCGGCTCCCCGCTTTTTTTTCATTTTTTTTCTTAAACGCCCATTCTCAAGATGCGTCACTTAAATGGCTTTATCTAGGCTATCAGCAAAACACAAATCCCTCACTAACCCTCCTCTTAGCCACCTCTTCTCTTCGTCTTCCTTGCGATCCCCACCGCCAAATGACCAATCTGCAACAGAAATCTCCACCAGCTCTTAGTCTGATCCTTCTCTGCCGCAACAGCCCCAACAACCACAACAACCGAATCCCTCATTTCTGTCTGATTTGAAAGCCAGACTCCGGCAACTGCACCCCCAACATTCACAAGAACCAGGACAATGAAACCCACAAGTCAAGTGGAATTTTCGAGCAAACCCATCAAGCAAGAGCACTTCTTTTTCGAAATCCGTTAGCAAAGTTGCTTCCTTTGAAGAAACCAAGGAGAATCCCTCCGAGTTTTGCCTCCGATCCTCTATTCCATCTCCTACTCAGCCCAACTCAGCCCCCCATATCTCGTTAAATGAACTCTGCAAACGAATTGTGCAACCTAAATTTGAGGACCAGTTTGAGGCAATTGTAGGAGGATGATGGAAGAGTGGAGAAACAAAATGAGTACGAGGCCGAAAAATTCTAAATAAACTTAATTTATAGTTTTTTTTCAACGTTGACATGACCAAAATAATTAAAAAAAAAATTAAAAACTAAGGCTTAAATGTAATTTTTTTTGTGGGGATAACTGATAAGGAGAAGGCCCGCAATGGGACCAGTTATGGTTGATAAATAGCACTGCCTTTAGAAGCTGTTCTTCTTCATCCTCCCCAAGTATCTTCTTAAATATTTTCTTTGTGCCCCATTCTCGAATTACGGTCTTGCTCCTAAAGTTAGCTTTCTTTTCAATGTTTCTGAGAGCTTATGCCCAATCCTTACTGCATGCAAAGAATCCCCCCACCCAAAGAAGAAGAATACGAAATATTTTAATTTTGCTTGTGATCAATGTAGACTTTGCTCGCATCAAATCTTAAATGAAGGAGACATATGGATCATGATGTTAGGAATTAACCAAAATGAAAAAGAAATCAAAAGTCTAATAGAGAGTTAATGTAGTCACAAAGTATGAATTTATAAATAGTGTTATACTCTCTCAACTTTCGTAGATATCCATTCTTTATTTATTTATTTATTTTTACTGAGACATCCAACTTTTAGGTAGTCCTCTTTACTTGCATCTTAATTGAAGTAAATTAGTGGACTTATAACAACACGATAAAAATATGTTTAAGCAAAACACACAAGCACACATAATGGTACAAAGACTTGATTTCGTAAAGTAAGACTCGCGATTGTTGTGAGTATTTTGGAGGATGTTGGAGGAGAAGAGTGAGCTTGAATTACCTCTAACAGTTTGAATTACCTCTAACAGTTGAAATTACGGCAAATAGGAATAAACATTGAAAATCTAATAGAAATTTTAAAGAAATTAATTGCGATGAAATAATGTTTAAGGAGAATGAGAAATTAGATGTAAAATTAAATCGGAAAGGTTTGCACTGCACAAATTAGCAATACAATTCGGCTATACTAGGCAACAAAATCTAACCAATCACTAATTTAATGTAAACATATTGATTTTTTTTTTTAAAAAAAATTTTGAACAAAAATATTTTTTTAGTATAATTCATGTGAAATCTACATTTTAAATTTTATAATAATACTTATCTAATTTTAAGTTGTATTTTTATATGATTGGTTGTATTTTTGTACTGAGTATGACAAAATCATATGGCTGTATTGATGCTGCACAATTAGATTGAAAATCAAATAGGAAATTTTTATGAAATTAAACTGATCAAATAATTTATTAGAAGATTTCTAAAGTTTCTGTAATAAGAAGATATTTAAAGAATTAAATATGTAAATTATGTGGTTGCCTAATAATCAAGGGGAATTGACTCACGTAAAAGAAATTATTCTAAAGTTTTTCAGATTTTGGGGGCGTGCGTTGCCGATTCCAAATTTTCAAAATTTCTAAGTTCCAAAATTCTAAAAATTAAGAGCGGGCGCTTCAGGCGTAATCCTATTGGTCCTTTCACATTTGCCACGGATTGCTATCCGCGTGGCTTCCGTTTAAAACATCACTAGCCGTCCGATCCAATTCTAATCTCACGGCTCGCAGTTCCCTCCCCCGAAATTTTCAAAAAAAGCCCCAAATCAACCTCTTCCCGCCTCCGCCGCCGCTCCCATCGACACATCTATAAAATGAACCCCACAAATCCTAACCTTCTCATCCGCCAATTTTCTATCCAAATTTGACTTGGAATTTTCTCTGTTTTTATCGGCATCCAAACAAAAGTCTTAATAGTCTCTCTCATGGCTCGCACGAAGCAAACTGCCCGCAAGTCCACCGGAGGGAAGGCCCCAAGGAAGCAGCTGGCGACCAAGGCGGCGAGGAAGTCTGCCCCGGCGACCGGCGGAGTGAAGAAGCCACACAGGTTCAGGCCAGGCACGGTGGCGCTGAGAGAGATCAGGAAGTACCAGAAGAGCACGGAGCTGCTGATCCGGAAGCTGCCGTTCCAGAGGCTGGTGAGGGAGATTGCTCAGGACTTTAAGACTGATCTGAGGTTTCAGAGTAGCGCTGTTGCTGCTCTCCAGGAGGCTGCTGAGGCCTACTTGGTTGGCTTGTTTGAGGATACCAACTTGTGTGCTATTCATGCCAAGAGGGTTACTATTATGCCCAAGGATATCCAGCTTGCTAGGAGGATTAGGGGTGAGAGGGCTTAGTTTTAGGTCTTTGGCTTCTATTAGTTTCTAGATTTCTATGTGGGTATGGTTTGGATCTTTGTAATGCAGTGGAGTTTCAGAGTAGAAATGTCATGGGCATTGTAGCTAACTTGTTTGTTAAAAGTTCTCTTAGTGTTAATTGTCTTGTTTTCATTCCTATTAACTCTTCATCTCTATTTGTGTGTGTGTGTATTATGGCAATAGTTCTATTGTGAGAGCAACTTTGGTTAGTTCAAGAAGAAAAAAAGGTAACTCAAGCTGCAGTTTAAGAACAGAATAGTCATGAAAAGCCATGGATTTTGATCAAACTGTGCCCTTTGGCAATGAGTTTGTCTAACAGTTTCTTCTTGGGTTTATTAAAAACTTGCTCATATATTGTTCAAAATATCTTCAAAAGCCTCAACAATAGTTCCGAATTGTTTGTAATTTCATCGCTTTCGGGTTCCTTGGTTATCTTGGGGGTCATTTTGTCAAATAGGTTATAGACGGCCCCGTCAATTTCTCCGAACACTAGCCTTGGAGGCAGCCCAGATCTGGGATAGCCCATTCGAACTAGAGGCCTGCAACTTAGTAAAAATCTGAATCTAAACTAATACCACCACCAGAAGCCTCGAGCTGGAGGCCACATTTTCCGCGTACAACTTTTTGGCACTTTTTTTTAAAAAAAATTGTTATTATTATTATTATTATTATTATTTGCAATATCTTGGGTTGGATTATTACTGTTGACAACTCAAGCAAGCAGACTTCAAACCAATCCCCCTGATAGCCAAAGATCTAAAGTTTTATTTGTTTTTAGCTCTGTTCTTTATGTTTGATTAATTAATTAATTTTGTCTCGTCAGTTGTCTCAACTGTATTGTCTGTCTCCCTGCCATATGTCATACCTCTGTTACTTTATATGTTCTTTTCAATTCAAGTTTGCCTCCCAAAAAGTAAATAATTATGTGCATAATACCTCTTCTTCTGCAAAACTAAAACACTGAAAAAACGCAAAACTGTTGTGGTCGGGTGTGTGGAGGGGTTTAACTCCCGCCACGTACCAAAATCCCAAATTTAAGCATTAGTCCTAAAATTTATCAAGTTGGTTCAATCAAAGTGACATGGGATTTGCTCCTTCACAATATATACAGTTAGAATTTTTGGTCATGGTCTATGGAATCTATGTTTACCCCTTAGAATTAGTCTTTTTCGGTGTGGATGGTTTGTATTTGACCGGATAGAGAGATGAAATAATTGAGCTGCACATGAACTGGCCAAACAACACTTGATCTTAATACTGTGTTTAAATAAAATTTTCGGATCAGAGGAAAGTGAGAGAAAAAAGTAGAGCAGAAGATTGTTAAAGGAGAGAGATATTTTCTATTCTCTATTGTGTTTGGAAAAAGGTAATGAGAGGGAGAAAAATTACAAATTCTTTATGTTTTGAAAATGGTAGAAAGTGGAGGATAAGAATATAAAATACATTAGAATAATAATTTTATCTTTCATAATAAATTTTATTTAAATATTTTGTTTAGATAAAATTGTAATTTTTAAATTATGTGAGGGGTAATTGAGTCATTTAATAAATTTAGTAGGAGAATTAATAATTTTTCTTTTATTTTTTGGAGGATTGGTTTAGTGAAGTAGGGAGAATTAAATGAATTAAAAATTTTTCTCTCTCCCACTTTTCAAATATCTTTTTAATACAATAATTTACCTTAATTCTCTCACTTTTCTCTTCCTTTCCACTTTTCTCTTGTTCAAAACATAATGTTAAGGTAAAAATAAATTAAAGAAAACACTGGAAGTACATTACATGGCAATGGAAACAATGGTCCTTCTGAGATGGCCCACCTTGTTTTGTCTCGGCTGTCATTGTTTTTTTTTTTTTTGACACATGTCCTTGGCTTTTTTTGACACATGCCCTTGTTGTCCAGACAAGAAAAAGGAATCCTGCAAAAGGGCAATGTGCTCGTATGAGGCATATATTATAAGCAGAAAAAATGTGATGGCGGGTCCATTTTGAATTGGCCCAAAATTTTGTAGGTTCTTTTCTCCTGGATTGACCGCTGTCCTCCATGTCCAAATCCTGCTTCAATATATTGTTCTTCAGAGTATTGATGTGTCATTTTGCGTTTTGATAAAAAATTCTAAACAATACAACCAAGACAAGCAATACAGCCACCGCTTGTTGGGTTGAATTTCTAGTGAGAAATTTAGAATCTAATCTTATAAAGATTAAATAATAAAATTAAATTTATGATTTGCTGTTTAATGTAAAAAATGTAATAATTATGCGGTCATTTTACATTTTTTTCAGTTGTAATTCTCTTCACAGATTGTGGAAGGTGACTCGTACTTTTCTATCTTCTTTTTTTTTTAAAAAAAGCAATACAAAATGTTTGTGGACTCTACTGGCCAATGGAATTGTAGAAACAAAAAAAGACACAAGCTTACCATCGTGTTAATTCCTGCTTGTGCACACACGCAAAACGAAAAGGCAGAGGACATGAGGGGAGAAGCCAGGCTCGAAAGAGCAAACCAAGCCCCACCTCTTTGCAAGCATTGTTTGCCCCCTTTTTGCCTCAATTCCCAATCTAAAAAGCATAGAATACCACAATTCTCTGTCAGTTTGAATTATATGCAAAACAAGACAAGGAAATGAAATCTAATGTTGATGGTTTGGGTTTACATTATGTCAGAAGTAGGGCCTCCAAGTAGTGAAAGAAAAGTCTTACAAAGAATCTCGCATTAAATAGTACTTGGAACAGTTGTACAAAGTAGGATTTGCAGGGTTCGCAATATTCAAGCGTACAATGATAAGAATTTAGATTATGTTCGGATGAGTAGTTTATGATTGTACGAATCTTCTCATCCCATTGTTTGGCATTTCTTTAATTACACATAACAAAAAAAAACAAGAAGAAAGTAGATTGTCGACACATATTCTTCCTTTGAGCTAATAAACTTGGTGGAAACGGGGGAGCCCAAACAAACTTGGAGAGCTTCAATTATTTATATAAAAAACGTCCTAAATTATGCTTTTTTCTGTGTTAGTGAAGAAGGTTCAGAAAGAAAGAGAGGTTAGCTGGGCATTAGCAGGACTGCAAGATAATGCTTCAGCTCTTCTTTGTTTCCATAGAAATGGTCTTTAGTTTTACAACAGCTAAAATAAAATTCAAAGGAAAAATCATATATAAATAATTTGAACAAGCATGCATGCTTGCTTGCTTAGCTTCTTGTTGTTAATCATAAATACGTTGAACGATTACGGCATTGATAGCAAGTTTAAGTTTAGTCCCTTATGAAAGCGTTCATAGTAGTTGAATCTCAAATCTATTGATCAAAACATTCAGCATTTACCACCAAATTAAACTATGACGAGTGGTGCTGTCCATTGTTTTATTTTTGAGAAGGTTTATATGACAACAACTGTTAAAAAAAATTAAGAAATAAAAAGAAAAGGCCTCCTCACACGCATCTTCTGGCCTATTTATAGTTCTAGGCCAACCAATTCACCTACACCATAACGCTCCCTTTTCTTACCAGAAAACGCCATGTCCTTCTCGTACCAAACCATTGGTGCCACCACCAACCTAGCCAGTGGGGGTGTCACCACAGTGGATTGTGTAAAGCAAGTCCGCTCATGGAGGCTTCTAAGCTTTCTTATGGAGCTTCTCATTCCAAGCTGCTACTACTGTGCCTTCATTGCAGAAGGAGAAACCAACAAACAACAAAAATATCAACCCCTTCAACAAATCCACTATTATCGTCCCAAACAGACCCCCAATTTCACTTCTTCCAGTACTATCAAAGGCACTATCTTTGGCTTTCGTCGAGGGAAAGTTAGCTTATGCATCCAAAAAATCTCCAAATTATCCACCCATTCCATTGTCCTCCTCGAGCTTGCAGTGTCTACAACAGCGTTAGCCAAACAAATGAAAGGTGGTATCCTGCGTATAGGACTGGACTGTAGTACTAGTCATCATGGACACAACAACATTAGCCAGAGAAAAGAAAGGTGGTATTCTCGTACTAGTCATTCTCTTTTGTCTACGCTCACATGGACTATGTATTGCAATGGAAGGAAAGTTGGGTATGCAACTAGGCGCAGGCCGTGCCAGGGCGACCTTCATGCTCTGAGGCTAATGAGTTCAGTGGTTACAGGCGCTGGAATTATAAATGGAAAGGAGCTTCATCAGGAAGATGAACTAATGTATCTCAAGGCAAATTTTGAGAGAGTTTATAGATCATCTGAAGCTGTATCTTTCCATTTGATAGACCCAGATGGCAGCATGGGCCAGGAGCTCAGTGTTTTCTTTTTCCGCTCAATCCCTTTATTAGTTTAGTAATAATTGATACGCTTCTTCCGTGGAATTGTTGATTTCAAGTTCCTTTATTTGGGCATTCTTTTTTTAAAATTAAAACGTGGCTGTTTAGTGTTTACTGGTTTTTTATGCTTATTTGGAGCTTGGAAGGGAATTGTCTTAGCCATAAATCCATTTTCCATTCGCTTTTCTTCCATTACATGTATTATCATGCATGATTCACCGAATAAAAATGCTAGCCGTTGACATTCTTTGTGTATTTTTATTTTTTATTTTTCAAAATAGCTACAGTGTAATGGTGGAAAGGAGTGGGTAAAGACGGGGTGCGGGCGGTTGGGCAAAGCCCAATCCTCACATTCGTTGTAGTTTAGTGTGTAGGTTATAGTTTTCAAAATTAGATCGACCGACCAAAAAACTTGTAAACTAAATATTGATTTAGTCTAGTTTGGTTAAAAAAAATGGATGATACATTAAACTAAAAAAACAATTCAACTTGAATTAATTTAGACGGTTTGACTATTTGATTGAACTGGTAACTAAGTAGCAATTTGCTCTTGTTTTAAAAATATTGTATGTGATTTTATCATGTGATTAAAAATATTTGCATAATGCTTAAATTTTATTTTAATAAGATTTTATTTATTTTTATATAATATGATGATGTTAATTTTTTTAAGAAAACAAATGACCCATCTTTGCAACTATTGACCCAATAATCAGACCAGCAACTCAGTGAATAAAACTCTTATCTGAGTTGAGGTGTAGTTCGATTTTAAAAACTATGTGTTAAGTGATTAGATTAATCAATCGTATCGGATCAATCGTATTCTTGAATCTGGAATGAAAAGAGGAGTAATGCTTCCTAGCACGAGACAGAATAAGACTATTTAGATCAGAATAGTAATCACAGAATTGTTCAAACATAGAGTATAATGGAAGATTGAAGACAGTAGTTGACAAAAGTAAAAAGATGGGCACTTAATTAGGATAATATCTATTTTGATCCTAAATTTTTATAAATTCTTTTAATTTAGTCTAAGCTTTTCAACGTTTCAATTGAATCATAAACTTTTTAACTTTTTTACAAACTGGTACTTCTTTTAATAAAAGTTAGTCAAACTTTTATCTCCGTTTGGTCAATAGTTAATTTTATCGGTTTGATTAACTTTCGTTAACAAAAGTAACAGTTTGTAAAAGAACTGAAAGGTTTATAACTTGATTGAAAAAGTTGAAAAGTTTAGGACTAAATTAAAAAAATCTGAAAATATTTAGCACCAAGAGTAATCTCAAATACAATTTAAAAGGTTTAAAACCAACATTGTCTATTTATTACACTAGTGGTGAAAGCTATGTGATCTACTCAGAGATGCCCAAATCAAATTTTATTATTACATGCGGTAATGTCAGGCAAAAACATCTGCCTTCAAGAGAAGAAATTTGCAACTGTAACCATTGTCCTTGTTATACGCATCCTAATTGTGAGCATCAATGAGAATAAGCAATATGAGATAAGTCGATGAGAAGAAGTAGACTTTTCATCTCCACGAATGGACAGCGGTTACGATCATCAATTTTTTCTCTTGGAGGCAGATATTTTTGCCCAACATTACCGCATGTAATAATAAGATCTAATTTCGATAGTTCTTAAAGGTTACATGACTTTCATTACCTGTGTGATCGATAGACAATGTTAGTCTTAAACCTTTTAATTTGTATAGGAAAAAATGTTAGTCAAAATGAGTGTGGGAGTTAAAAACGAGATTACATTCATTTTGGTTCTAAACCTTTATATATTTTTTTAATTTAGTTCTAAACCTTTCAACTTTTTCAACGGAGTCTTAAACTTTTCAGTTCTTTTACAAGCTAGTACTTTCGTTAATCGAAGTTAGTCAAACCGTTAAAATTAATTATTGACCAAACGGAGATAACAGTTTAATTAATTTTTGTTAATAGAAGTACCAGTTTGTAAAAAAATTAAAAAATTTTAAATTTAAAAAAATTAAAAAGCTTCTTATTAAATTAAAAAAATTTAAAAAAATTTAGGATCAAAATAAATATTATCCTGCACCTAATTCTGATACAATAGCGGTCTGGGCCCTTTCTTTCTGTGTGGGACAACGCCGGGTAGAGAAGGGAATGCGTTGAGTTAAAGTGAGGTCTAATCTGGCAACAAGTATGGAGTATCTTATTAATTAATATGACACCTAATAGAGTTGCATCAATACCCAATAGGACAGAAATATCTGGCTGCCCCTAGGTTCATCAATTCACGCTAATCAATTCAGTCAAACTTAATAGATTTCTTTTTTTTTTTTTTGAGCAAAAGGATAAAAAAAAAATTATTACATATTTTTTAATGTTATGATTATTTGTTGATATTTTTATTTAATATCTTTTATAGAAAGAGTTTTTTACCTACATGAATACTGTTAAAATTAAATGAATATTTTTTATACTCAATTTTAATATTAATAAATTTGTAATCTAATAATATATTTTAATATAAAATTCCATTTGCTCGAGGATTGACGACAACAAAGAAAGTCAAACTTAAACCTGCAACTAAGCATGCCCGATCACCACTATGCGACTACGTTGGATGGTTACTCTATAGAAATTTGAGAGAGTTCAGATTTAAATTTTAAACATCAATCTCTTAAAGTGTAATATTTTCCCAGCATTACTCTATTCAATAGGTATTGTGGTTAGAAGTATTTAAAAAAATTAAAAATTTCAGTTAATTAAGAAAAATAAATTGAATCGAACTAAATTTTTAATTAATTGAACTAATATTATAATTGGTTACTTGAACTAAAAAAATTGAAAATTTCAGTTCAGTATCAGTTTCTAATATTAAAAACTATAGTTAATTAAACGGAATCAAAATGATATTTTATATTCATTTTTTTTAATAATAAGAAAAACATTACTAATATAATAATCACTTTTTTATATTATATATAATAATAATTTTAATTTTCTTTTAAAAATATATGAAAAATATTTTTTTTATATTTATATTAAAATTTTAACTTTTTTGTTATTAAATTCAATTAACCGAACAATTAATGAAACCGAATTAAAATTTTCAGTTAATCAAATTTTTAGTGTCGAAATAATTTTAAATTTTCATATAATTAAAAATTTTAATTCAAGAATAATTTTAATATTTTAATTTAATTAACCGAACCGTGAATACGGTACTATGATACAGTTTTAACACTCTACTTCTGGGACTCGGCGTGGATGGAATAGAAATATTTGCTAACAAATTTTAGAAGGAACACAACGAACCGTTCTTCTCCCTGTTAAACTGACTAATGTGGTGAATCCAGCCTACTTGCACGGATCACCATTGAAAATAAAATATCGTACCTGATGAATCTCTCCAAATTCCTCAAGTAAGCCTTTTTCTTTGGGTCGAGAATTGGTAGTCATGATGGTTCACTTTGCATTTTCATACCAAATTTATCCTCGTACCTGTAGATCATTCAAGTAAGTACCAATATCTTGATTTGTTGGATCACGAGTTTGTCGAATACAATGTGCACTAGCAATTGCTTTTGTAGAATATTTCAGTAATTAAAATTTTTTTATGTCTCACATATGAGAAGAGAGCGTGAGATTTTTAAGAATTATAAGTTTATTAAAAATTAATTTATTGTATAATTTATTATTTAATAATTTTTTTTTAATCTTAGGAAATGTTAAACTCATATATAAAAAAAAAAAAAAAGAATGGTATTATAAGATTCTAACTCTCAATTACACCCGTAACCAACAAAAATGATAATCACTTAAATTAATACTCATAATTCTAATAAATTTTTTAATGGACAGAAAAGAAATTGCTCTTGGGGCTTCCAGTGCCCATTCTATTTCAATGGGCTGGCTTGGGCCTCTTCTGAGATTTATTAAAGCCACAATCATCGCCCATAATACATAATTTTGTGATCCAGCTACTAAATGTAAAAGTGTGGCACTCATCAGATTATTAACAAACATTGGCATTCAAATCATGGCTGTGCCTGTGTTTGAAACAATGAAAAAAGACAGAGAATGGACACAATAAACAATAGGGAAATTCTAGAAAGCACATCTTATTGAGATAGATTTGGACATATTTTGTATAAGTCATTACTTGTTTAAATTCAAAAAAAAAAAAGATAAATTAATAAATATTATTAGATAAACTGTATGTTCACTTATGCCTTGTTAAGAGTGAGTTATGTAGTTGTACTCTAATAAAAATAAGCATAAATCATTTATCATTAAGTCAAATTTTGGGGTGCAAACATCAAGCCCACTATCAATTTAATGTTGTGTAATGCTTTTTATTTCAGCGTCTACTTGGCAGATATTTATTGTTATTAGTATTACTATTAGTTCCTTTTATTGGAAAAGATGAATTATATACATTTTAAAAAGAAAAAAGCAGTTAAATCATTGATAAGCTCAGTATCAACACAAATAGGGTTAACATCTAACTAGAGAGCCTGATCCTCCACGTTGATAACCCAGTTGGCAGCTCATGTGCTGCTATATTAGAATGATGCTTGATGTACCCGCATTGGGGAAAAAACTAAGCCCTATTTTGTTTACATTGTTGTTTTTGTTGTTGATAATTGCTAATTATTGTTACTAATGAATAAAATAAAATTTTTCTATTTGATTAAATTAATATTAATTATTGTTGTGTAAATATTAAGATAACTATTTTGAACATTATGTTTGTTTTATTACAGTAGATAAATTTGTTTGTCTTCAATTAATTCAAACTAATCTACGTGAGAATGTATCTGAGATATTTATATATGAAAATTCGTTAAATAAAAATGCATCATATACATTTATTCTAGTAGGTAATCTTTCTGTCTCTAGTTAAATTCATTGAATAAGACATATTATTTATATTTTATTAGAATAGATATTTTTTTTGCCAATTTATTTTATACTATTTCTTATGTTAAAATAGCAATTAGACCTCTAAAGATTAATTTTTATACATCTTCATGACCTTGATTATAGAAAGAAAAAAACACGGTACAAACATTTTTGGTCATAGAGGGTCTAACCTACCGTGTATTTTTTTTCTGAACCACTAATCTAGTGTGAATAAAACTGATACGTTTTCAGCTATAGTGCACATCTGCATGCTTCCATAGGTATTGACAGCGTAATTTACATGTGCTCTTGTTGGTACAATTTTATTTTCCCGTTAACACATCTATTCTCACATCCCACCCTTTAAGCTACGGTACCGTGACATGTCGTCTCTCTAAAACAAGCACGCAAGTTTCTATATCAAATTTAGAAACTTAGGGCTATACATACATCCGTTCTCATGTAGTTATATGAGTGATTTGGTGACACTAGTCAGCTCTGTAATATGTTCCTTTAGTGATTCATTATAGTGATCCTTATTCATTATACGCAGTGAAACGATACAATTTTTTCTAATAGAGGTGTGAGATATTATCTATGGTTTCTTATTTATTAACCAAAAAAAATTTATAATCAGCTAAAAATTGTGAGGCAAAAGAAATCAAACTCATCGGATTCGGATTACAACGTTGCCAGATAATAGAATTCTTATTAGTTAGATGTTATAGTAACTATTAGCAAGTTATTATTAGTATAATACTTCTAAAATTGTTAATCGCATATTTATGATTTTCAAATATATGATAATCAACGATGAATGCATATTTTCATAGTATCCGTAACGTTCTGTATAAAAATTTGTCTATTTAACATTTCTTTTTAAATTGATTTGCCGACTCATCATTCAATTTTCTAAAATAATGATCCATGTGTCTAATTTGGATTAAAAGAATTGTCCATGTTCAGTAATCCATAGAAGATTCATTATTCACAATTGGAAAAGATTGCATGACATTCTACGAATCCACACCAACCAGTCAAAAGACAAATCGTGAACAAAAAGATATCTAGTTAAAATTGGACAATTACCACGGGGACCTTTAAAATGTGCTGATTAAACTTGAATTAATTATTGGACATGCATTCCATTATTATTGTTTCAAATTTCTCCAGACAGACAACTGTAATTTGAAGTAACCACGTATAAGAACCTAATCAAATCAAATCAAATCATAAGTGGCAAATTTGGTTTTCCAATAATGTAGATATATGTTCCATACAATTCCTAAATTTTTTAGAACAATTATGTATTTTTTAGAATAACTATGTAGTTGAACCTTGTTGGAGTACGCAGTATAAAATACGACGATATCACCATTTCTTCTGTTGTTATTTTTTTAATTAAAAAAAATACAAGGTCAATTGATAATAACAGATTTTGTGTATACACTCTCCTAATAACGAGATAGAAGGTCTCTTATAATAGACTATAGTAGTTAAAATTTAAAATTTTTATCTCAAAAATTTTGATTTTAATTTTAAGAATGGAGTACAAATTTTCTGCTTTTCTTTATAATATTTAACATATATTTTTTTTCCTATATTCAACAGATTTCTTAATTAAAAAAAAAAAAGAACTAGAGCACACCCTATGAATGTGGTGGGTTGGCACGAGATTCATGCCCCGCAGCTCCCCCTCTTTTCTCAATCAGTCAGGCTTGATTATTATTATTATTATTTACCAAAAAAAAAAAAACTAGTTCTTTTTATAACTCAAGGTTTTCAAAACCCAGTTGGACTCCCTTCGACTAAAAAAATTAAGAGTTGGTCTGATTTTCGGTCCAATTAATTCTTAAAAACTGGCTGGTTCGCGATAAATCCGTTCAAAAAACCGATAGCTCGGCCGATTAGACTGTAAACTAACGAACCAGTGTGAATTTTTTAGGTCTGACCTAAAACCAACCCAGATGATCCCTCACACACCGTAATGAATGCCGCGCGGCACGGTAAAACTTTTGGAGAAACGGCCAAATATATGGGTTGTGCCTCTTCCCGGTTAGAAGTTAGAACCTGAAAGCATACGGCCTCACCAATCACCATAAGGCTAATGTGGCTTTTATTTACGTACTTGTTCTTTTTTAATCTTTTTATTTTGTATCTATTAACAAATAAACGTGCTTATATATATGGAAAATTTTTTTTAACTCATATCGACAAAGATAAAATAAAAATATGTAACTTTAAAAATAGTTTATACTTAATCTATTTAGAGTACAATTGCATTCATTAAGTCAATCAATTTTAAGTCTATTTAGAGTACAATTTTAAGTCTTATTTTTCCTTTAATCAAAATCATGCATAATTAACTCAATCAAATATAATATTATAATATATATAACTTATATATTATTACATTTTTTGAAATAATATTTCATCTATAATTTACAAAGACATCAAATTATATATACTAATTATTGAATACATATTTAAACTTTTCAACATTCAATTTATCCAAGATTGCTTTTTTTTTCAGTTATTTATTCAGCTTATTGTCAGCAACTAATTTTTTAAAGGAAAAAACTCCGTACCTTTAGTCAAGTAGTAAGTGGATATATAATCTTATTAATAATATTTGACAATTAATTTATTTTTTATTTTTTATTAAATTTAATTATTTAATGACACATATTTTTATAATTATTTATGTGAAATTATTTAAGTGAAATCATTTAATGCTACTCATTTTTAAATCCATCATTATGTTTGGGAGGGAAGAAAATAGAGAATGGAGAGGAAAGTGAGAGAATTAGTGTAAGTTATTGCCTTTAAAAAATATTTGAAAAGTTGGGAAGAGAAGGGTTTTTAATTATCTTAATTCTCACTGACTCACCAAAACTAATCTCTTAAAAATGAGAGAAAAATTGTTCGTTCTCTTATTAAATTCATTAAATGACTCAATTACTCTTCACATAATTTAAAAATTACAATTTTACCTAAACAAATTATTCAAATTAAATTTATTATAAAAGATAAAATTGATATTTTAATAGATTTTATTTTCTTCCCCTCACTATCTAACCTTTCCGGAATAAAAAAAAAATTATAATTTTTCTCTTCCTTATCACTTATTCCCAAATATATGAGAGCATATAAAAAATATTATTTTCCTCTGATGATTTTCTTCTATACTTTCCTCTCTCTCTTATCTCTCTTACAAAGATTTTATCCAAATAAAGTGCTAAATCCATCGACAGAGGTTAAAGCGGGAAATGCAACTGATTGAACCGCCCAGAACCCGGTCCAGAGGAGCAACACCTACTGTTCTGAGAGCTCCAAGGAACTGATACCTAACGGTCATTTGAAAGTCTGGTAGTTGAAGTCATAGAAACAGGAGGATTTTCAGACACGGAGAGAGTCAAAACTCAAATTCTAAACTTGTTATTGTTGTTGTTGTGGTTGTTTGCATGTAGTTCTTGTCAACTCCATCTTTCTCTACCTTATTTTCAAATCTTCAATTCCATTTTAGAATGCTTTCCCTGAGGCCCTTCCTTGTTTTCTGCAAAGATAAATTTAATTCATCTCTTCACTGTATCAATACATATTTCCAATTGTTATGGGATTTCCCAAATTCTTCGCTTTCTTCTCTTCCAACCATCAAAAGCCTGTAAACAACAGCCTTCCTTCTTATAGTCCCATTAGAGAAAACCTCGCCAGGTATAGTAATGGCTCCCCAAATGATGGGCTCCCCAAATCTTTCTTTGAACACCTTCGCCACCGCCTTGGATTTCGAAGTATGTTTGTTTCTCTGTCAATTCTTGGATTTATTGTCTCTCTCTCCATTTTTTTTTTAATTTTTGGCTTATTTGCTGCAATGTTGCAGAGAAAATTGATGGCGGGTCAAGGACAGAGGAGGAAGAGCAGGTTTACTCTTGGTTGTATGCATTGGCGCAATCAGATAGAGATTTGGTTTTTGAGTATGTTCGGTCCACAGAAAGAGGTTAGTGTGCTTGTTCAAATATATCATTAGCGAATTTTCGATGCGTTTGATGAAACACCTTGTACCAAAAAACATTTTCTTAGTTGATGTAGGGATGGGTATAGTACGAAAAAATATAACAGAAAATTCCAGCTTTTGTTGATCTGAAAAGATGATTAAGCTTCAAGTCATCAAAAACAATGCTCAAAACATTATACAATCTGAACATCAGTCCACACTTCCCTTTGTTTCTATGTGCGAATGTGTTACTTAACTAGATAATTTTTTTTTCTCTGAAGGAATGCAAAACAATGGACTATGAACCCCCCTCCCCCTGTTTAAATTAAGGTGATGGGATGTTGGGTTTTGGTTTATGATGGCTCTCTCTGAGAATGCTGATAGCAATGCATTGACAAGAAAATTTGTTACACAGCAATTGCAACGATTACTGGTCATTGTTCTGAAACCAATGTTTGCTAGATGGGAATTCTTGTTTGCTCACACAATTAGTGCTTGCATTTAAAGAGCTGCATAGTTGTTTTAACTTCTAAGAATTTGAAGAATCGCGTCCAAACAATAGGAAACGGGTTGGGGAATTTTTCTATTCCTAGTATTGTCGTATGCTTTTCCATTGTTTGTTGATGGCTGAACTAATTTTTAGTGCTTGGGAGATCATCACAATGCCTACATACTGAACTAATATTTCATGTCTGCATAATGGTATCAATTTGCCATTAATTCCCTTTGATAAGAGAATCCTGCTTAACTAAATTCGATGTATAGGCTTAAGCTTCACTGAAGCCGAGAGGAGATTGAAAGAGAATGGCCCAAATGTTCCCCTGGAATTCGCCTTTCCAAGATGGTGGACTCTTCTGTGGAATGCATTTTTCCATCCTTTTAATATCATTCTGATTGTACTCTCAGTACTCTCATACATAGCTAGTGACAGCACAAATGGATACATCATGCTCATATTGGTTTTCATTAGTGTCTGCCTTCGTTTCTCCCAGGTAATTATTTGTACATGTTTCAAAGTTACATGGGTCGCTTTCTACTACAAAACATGGTCATCTATAATGCATATTCATGCGTCTTCCAGGAATATAGTAGTTCAAAAGCTGCCATGAAGCTCTCAGAATTTGTGAAGTGCCCAATTAAAGTTCAAAGATGCGCAGGAAGAGTTGTGCAAACAGAACTAATAGTTCAAGTTGATCAAAGAGATATAGTTCCGGGTGACATTGTCATTTTTGAACCTGGCGATCTTTTTCCTGGTGACGTAAGACTATTATCTTCGAAGCATCTTGTTGTGAGGTGTGAAATCTCCGAAAATTTTTCTTGCATTCTGGATTTTGTTTTTGAGTTCCTTCATGCCATCACTCTGTCTTTTCGGACACACACACACAAATATGCACAGAAAATTATGTGGCTTTGCTGATCGTATGATGCCTTGTTGTATCTGTTTGAACAGCCAATCCTCATTAACAGGGGAGTCCTGGACAGCTGAAAAAACAGCTGATGTTAAAGAAGCTCAGAGCACTCCCTTGCTGGAGTTAAAGAACATTTGCTTCATGGTAGGTACAACTATTCCTCGCAGTGATCCACGTGCAGTGAAAAATGTATAACTGGATCATAGGTGTTACAAAGTGAGAATCATGAAAGACTGGAACATAATTTGGTGTTAAAGGGATAGCATTTCATCCAACCCTTACCCAAGGGTTAGAAAAAATAACCAAATAATCCTCGAACGTTGTGGAATAATCTTGTTCTTTAGTGTCAATAAGAACTGTATACAAGAATGTTCTTAACTCATTGCTCAAACCAAGACGAAGTTTCCTTCAGTTTTACTGCACCTGATTCTCTTGTGCTATTGTCTACATATCATTCCTTTGTAGAAAATTTACTTCAGTGTAAAATGACCGCACAGAATTAATTTCTTGGCTCTCTAAACAGTTCATTAACCCTTACCTAACTGGTGCAAGACGTCTGGAGAAGCCTAATAATTATAGGAATAACAAGTCTGCTATCGAACTTTTCAGCTGGCTTGGCCTTTTATGGTCGGGTTTTGTTTCCATATCTGTTCTGCAACTCTTTCCTGCTCCTTCAGAAGTGCCAATAGTCTATAATGTCTATGTAGCTGAGAAATAATGGGCTCTGATTCATATTTCAGGGAACAAATGTTGTATCAGGTAGTGGGACTGGTCTTGTTGTTTCCACTGGATCCAAGACTTACGTGAGCACAATGTTTTCGACTATAGGGAAGCACAAACCTCCAGATGAGTTTGACAATGGCATCCGGCGCATATCCTACGTGCTTATTGGTGTTATGCTAGTAGTAGCGACTATCATAACTTTGTCTTCTTACCTTAGAACAAAAAATGCGAGTGACAGTATTCTTTTTGGACTCTCGGTTGCATGTGCGCTCACTCCTAATATGCTTCCCATCATTGCTAACACAAGTCTCGCGAAGGGTGCAGTCGCCATGGCCAAAGACAGATGCATAGTCAAGAGTTTAGATGCCATAAGAGACATGGGATCCATGTAAGTTCAAATCCATTTTGCATTGATTCATCTACACAATTATCAGACAATATCTAATGGCAGACATTAAAGTCCAATCGCTTTGTATTCCATGGTGAAAATTCCGGCAGCTTGGGGTAAGCAGAGGATACAATTTGCTTTTTGCTGCATTAGGAGATAGAATTTGGTGCTGTCCAGCACTGCATTTTATTTCTACTAACTGAAATTTTGTCAAAAAGACATTCACTAGGTTTTTGGTCTGATGTAGGGATATTCTTTGCATCGACAAGACTGGTACACTGACAATGAACCGCGCAATTGTGGTTGATCATCTTGACAGCCGGGGTTTGAAAAAAGAAAAGGTCTTGCGCTTTTCCTTCCTTAACTCTTACTTCAAGACCGATCAAAAGTATCCTCTAGATGATGCAATTTTGGCACATGTATACACCAATGGGTACAGATTTCAGCCATCTAGGTGGAGGAAACTGGATGAGATACCATTTGATTTCATTCGAAGACGAGTATCTGTTATCCTGGAAACAGGACCAAATGCACAGGGCAGAACTATCCGGTTCATGGTGACCAAAGGAGCTCTCGAAGAAATAATAAAAGTTTGTTCTTTTATTGACCATGATGATGGGGGTGCAGTCAATACTTTCTCTTCGGAAGACCATCAGAGAGTTCTGAATATGGCAGAGGAATTAAGCAACCAGGGACTGAGGATCATAGGCGTTGCAATAAAAAGGCTAGAACAAGTGAGTCTAATTCGCTATATTGGCTTGCGTCTTTCACGGACACCATGCTTTTCAATCTTGCCAATTGCAAAGTCAATTGTTTGTATGTTGCATGAGTTTTGGTCAATATCCTAGCAAGTAAAACTTGATCCGTTTTCTGCAGTAAAATTGCAGATATCCCATACAAAAAGAGTAGTCTTTACTACATAGTCCAAACGTTTCCTATACACCATTTTTCATGAGATTACAGCCATTTTTCATTTTTCATCATCCATCTGTTTTCTGCTACTCAACTTCTTTGGATGTGTAACAAGCACACACGGAATTTAGTTCCCAAGAAATGCTCACTCTAGAGTTTTATCTTTGATACTGCAGCAATTAAGAGATATAAGCGCCGTTGACGATGAGATCATTGAATCGAACATGGCTTTCCTTGGGGTAATAACATTCTTCGACCCACCAAAGGACTCAGCAAAGCAAGCTCTGTGGAGGCTTGCTGAGAAGGGAGTGAAAGCAAAAGTGTTAACAGGTGACTCTTTATCTCTGGCAGTAAGGATCTGCGAGGAGCTTGGCATCAGAACCGCTCATGTAACCACAGGACCAGACCTTGAGCTGCTCAATCAGGAGGCATTTCACGAGACCGTCAAAGGAGCAACAGTACTGGCAAGGCTTACCCCAACCCAGAAACTCCGGGTAGTGCAATCCTTGCAGACAGCTGGTGACCATGTTGTTGGGTTCTTGGGTGATGGAATAAATGACTCGCTTGCATTAGATGCTGCAAATGTAGGCATCTCAGTTGACTCTGGAGCTTTGGTAACAAAAGACCTTGCTGACATAATCTTACTGGAGAAAGATCTCAATGTCCTTGTTGCTGGTGTGGAACGCGGCCGGCTTACTTTTGGTAATACCATGAAATACATCAAAATGTCAGTTGTTGCCAATGTAGGGAGTGTGTTCTCGCTGCTCGTGGCGACTCTTTTGCTACAAACTGAGCCATTGACTCCAAGACAGCTGCTGACGCAGACCTTTTTATACAGTGTTGGCCAAATTGCAATCCCATGGGATAAAATGGAAGAAGATTATGTAAAAACCCCACATAAATGGTCCAAGAAAGGTTTACCCATGTTCATACTATGGAATGGCCCTGTGTGCACTCTCTGTGATGTAGCCAACCTTTTATTCATTGGCTTATACTACAAGGCTTCCACCAAGTTCCTCCATTCTGCACTGTTCGTGGAAGGGCTTCTTATGCAGACCCTGATTTACTACTTGATCCGGACAGAGAAAATCCCTTTCATTCAGGAGATTGCATCGTGGCCGGTAATCCTCTCAACAGTACTGATCTCCGCCATTGGAATTGCGATTCCATATACAACCATAGGAAAAGTCATGGGATTTATTCATCTGCCGCTTT
Organism: Carallia pectinifolia; assembly: GCA_037832335.1. Classification (NCBI taxonomy): domain Eukaryota; kingdom Viridiplantae; phylum Streptophyta; class Magnoliopsida; order Malpighiales; family Rhizophoraceae; genus Carallia; species Carallia pectinifolia. Next base: position 8,418,710 of record CM075443.1, read on the forward strand.
CATACTTTGGATTTTTGGTTTTGCTCTTCCTAGGATATTTCACTGTTGGCCAGCTAGTCAAGAGACTCTACATTTTAATTTACCAAAAATGGCTCTAGAGAGGAACATCATCAATTCATTGAAGGGAAAACATCTGCACAAGCAGTTTAGGAAAGAGAAAGAAGAGGCTTTTTTCCCCCTTTGTATATTACTAAGATTAATATCAGATGTGTATTCGATGTGGATGGAAGATCTTTACAATTTCAATGTGATTTTTTGCTATAACATATAGCAATATTTATTGAACTACTAAAGATGCAAAACACATGAATGTAACGGTGGCCATCTTAAAACTTCTCAAAATAAAGAAAGGAAAGAAAAGATTAAAAATAAAAAATTTTTGCCCAATGAATCTTTCTCTTCAACATACCAACACCTGTGAATCTGCAATCCATTAAAATACGTGATGCAGAATGAAACAGGCAAAGACCAACCCAATTATATTGCCGAATGATTGTTTTGTGGGTGAATCACCTGCAAGACAACACAGTGTCTGTTTAGTTTCACACGATGTAGCAGAACAATCAAATTGACCTTTAATATGTTAATAACTGATATTAATGTTTTCCTTCCATTTTTTTTTTTTATAAATTTTTGTGCATTAGTGAAAATGTGTTGTTCTGTTCATCAGAAGATGTTCACAATACAAAATATATTCAAAAAATACGCATGAAAAAAGAAAATGTGCGGTTACCCAATTGGAGGTAGTTGTTCTCAATGTTCCACTCAAAATCCCAGTGCTTTCTGTCATTTTTTAGCGTCCAATAAGCCCAGCCAAAGGAAGCTGCATTATAGACCTCAAGTTGGGCATTTCCGAAGTCCTGATAATCTGTCTGAGAACCGCCCGTCACATTCCACTCATTCACCCATTCACCTAGAACCGGCACAACTATAAGCCTCATTGATCAAACAACTATAAGCCTCATTGATCAGACAATAAAAGAAATGTCTCAGGGAATACAATTTATGTCAGGAGTAAAATCACTTGATCTTTACCAAATATCAAAAAATTCATTTTACTTTTGACTAGGCTTCAACTTGTTGTCAGACTTAAAACTTTTTCCTTTACACCAATATATACAATATAAAGTTCTTCACTTACCAATAAAAACGAGTGGACCGTTTGCACTGTTCAGAGCCTGTAGCTGAGCTTCCCTGTTCTTGTATATAAATTGAATGTTGTCGACAGCACTCAAATTGACAAAAAAGGTGTCAAAAAGATTGTAGTAATGCAAATCTACTACTATGTTATGAGAGCCTATATTGGCCTGGTAAAGTTCCAATGGATCAGCATTTCCGATTCTTTGGCAGATTATGACATAAGTTGTAGGCGAGTATTTTCGAACAATATCATAGCCTTGTTTATAGAATGGAACTAAAACTTCCAGAGGTACCGCCGCGGCAGATGGTTCATTTAAAAGTTCTATGCCCAGCAGAGCAGGATGTGTTGCATACCTGCCAATGAAACCGCCAGTTTTAAGAGTGAAATTATCGAGTCTACAAAATCAAGGATCACGCAGGCCATCAGAATGATTTTTTTTTCTCCATTGAAAACTTGGTAACCATTGCATTGTGAACCATCCAAATATTTGGATACCTTGACGCTAAAAACTCTATAACATCCAGTGTCTGTGAGATGAAATCTGAAGAAGTAGGCCAGCCTATTGTACCATCTCTACTGGCACTATGTTCCATTCCATTTTGAGAACCAGGAGCTGCATGGAGGTCAATTATGCATCTTATGTCATATGCTCTGCACCACAGCTTTCAGAGCATGTCAAGAATGACACCAAAGTTCAATATATGAAAGTGTATGCGAAAAGAGACGAAAGCAAGACCTACTGTGCCCACGAGAAAGCATTGTCCAAAGCTTCCAGAGACCCCCCTATAAATGGAGCTGGAGGATCAGGATCATAAGCAATCCACCAACCAACTGGGATTCTCACAGCATTTATCCCATGTCTATAAAGAAACCTGAAATCCTCCATAGTAATGAAAGTGTTTCTGTGCCTCTGCAGTTCCGAATCACAAAGATAACAAGAAAACAAGAAGCTAAATGTGGTGGTGTTCTATAATTTAGCTGATAGATGATAATCCCAAAGGCAGCGATTTACCATCTAATATTTCAAATATGTCTTTTTGTTACAAAATAACTGTTTACGAGTGAAGAAGGTTACATTGGATAGCATTTTTGCTTGTTCTGGCCAGAAAAAATAAATAAATTATATCATGACACAGAGAACAAAGAATTACCTTGAGAACCCCTTTGGCTCGGTTATGTCCATAACCGTTTGCAAGCTGGTAATCTCCATGCAAGTTGTTTGCTATAATTATCATCTCAAATGTTGCTGCATTATCATCCCATCCTGGTTTTCCTGGATAGTCTGCTGTCAGCCGACTTTCTGCTGAAACCTAAATAACAAAGGACATGCTATCATGCAATGCTAATCAAACCCTCCATGATATCAGGAAGCAATTAATATAACCATCAATCTAGAGGTGATAAGTCATATTTTCCTGGTGTTGATCAAACTCAGTGTTCGTATGGTTCTATATGAATAACTGCTACATAGAGAAAGCACCTTCCCTAGAGGAGTCCGAGTTGGACATTTCATTGTTTTTCTTGAGGGTGGCATTCCATTTGTATGACCAAATATGACACCATATCATTGTTCAACTGTGGAGTGTCCAAAATGGAATGTGACATTTTCTGCTTTTTTGTTTTCCAAATAAGAGAAATCATACCTGCACATAGGATCCACTAGAAAGTTTTATGTGAACTCTGTTGTTATTCCTCTCAATATAAAATATTGTTCCCGTTGAAGTCGAGTTTGCTATTGCAGAAATAGAACACCCCTCTCCATCACATGTTAGATACTGACCTTCAGTGGTGCGGAGCTGAAATTCTGATGCAGAAAATCTCCACAACTGCAGGATAAACATAGCTAGTAGTAGGATAACTTGTCCACACACATCATAACAAGTTAATACCTCAAAGCCTGAATTCATGCTTTAACAGGAGCAGCAAAATTATTGGTACAAGCTGTTTGGATAAGAAGCTATAGTTACTAACATACAACTCGCACAGAACAAGTCTTAGTAAGTCAAATATCTAAACGGGAAAACCTGTTATAGTTACAAGAAATAGTCACTTTTCCATCTGCAGCGCATCAAAGCGAGTGATAAATTACATAGGGCAAAATCATAATTTTTTTTTTGGAAATATAGTACCAAAAAGAAATCATGAAAGATAACCATTGGCGTCCTCAATAGCACTACCTAATCACAATACTATGCATTACTTAATGTTTCAAAGAACATGCTCAGGCATGTTTGGTTGCTTACAAACTAGAATACCTAGTTCTTGCATCCCTAATGTTGCGCATCAAAGTAATGCCATAAGGAAAGAGTATTAACAGAGGAAAATAAAAGAAGAAGCAACAAAGTAAGGGTTCCTAGTATAGATGGTCGGAAAGACACTTGTAGCACATGGAATAGAGGTGGGACAGTTTGATTAGGCATCTCACCCTGAAAGTTTCCCAAGAAGATGCAACATCCCTGTCAACCGTAACATCCATTCCACCCCCATTTTCAGCACTCACATACTTCTGCAGTGTCACTGACTTAAGATGGACCTCTGTACCATCCTGCATTTTAACATTTGCAGAGAAATTAGTCCTACTATTCACAAGGAGCTCCTCAATAAGAGAAAAGAAAAAGGAAACACGAAGCAAGAGCAAAATTTGAAGAGAGTCTCACAAGCATATCTCCATTAGGAATACCATCAAACAGTGAAGGTTTAATCCAGCCTTCCACAACCAGCCAACCTCCCAAATTCACTCCTCTAACTTTAGAGTCCCCTCTTAGTCCCTCCACTTTTATCGTAAACCGAATATAGAAATCAATCAGCAAACGTAATTCTCCACTTAAAACACAGAAATTTTAAAGAAGAGACAAGCAATCTACTGAAAAATGGATAAAACAAAACTGACCTGCATAAGCTCCGGGGAAGACAACCCAACAAAACAGCGCAAATGCAGTTACCCATTTGCGAAAAGCAAGTTCCATTGAGAATGCAGGCCCATACGTTGTCAATAAAGCCAGAATATAGAAGCCATCTGCCAGACAAGAAGCATATGGGTGTCATTCAAAAACCCCACCTTAGAAAACCCACTTGAGAGAATTTTGGCAATCCCTTCCTTGCCACTCAATTGATACCAAATTCAACCTTGTAAACAAGCATAATATATATATATATATATATATATATATATACACATCCAAGATTGCTTTTTTTTTTTCAGTTTTTTATTCAGCTTACATTAATTAAAGCACAACTTTTGAAACCCCCATTGGTGTCAAGGAGGCAAGCAAAAAGCAAACCGCCATAAAATAAGAGAAGAAGAAAGGAACAAACTCACTGGAGTGCAAAAGGGAAGGAAAAGAACGGAGCTTGAAAGCGTTCACACGGTAGTGTGAAGAAGAGGGAATGAAAAGGTGGTCACTTTGGTTGTAAGATTTGGAGGCGTTCTTTTTGGGGTTGGTTGGATAGAAAAACACTTGATTTGTTAACCATAGAAAGGTAAGAGCGGTTTAAAAGGGAAAAGGCTTTTGCTTCAACTTCAAGGTGATGGATTCATCATAATTGGGAAGAAGGGTAAGAGAAGAGGTGGGGGAACCACTTAAGAACTCATCTATTGCTACGTACACTTTCTTTCTGTGTCTTGTTTTCTTGTGGGAACGGTAGATATGTTGTTCTGTTTTTTGCAGGGGTCTCATAGTTGGTTGTCAGTTAAAGCCAAGTGGCTAATAGTCACTTCAAGTCTTCAACTCAGACTTTTTTTAACATGTTTTTAACCAAATCATATGAGTTTGCTGAAAATTTCCAATCGCGATCTTGACTAATGGTGGAAAGATTTCGTTTATATCGTAAAGACATGAAAATCAATTAAGATATTAAATAAAATTAAATGTACAATTAATTTTATATAATTATATGAGAAATTAATAATATTTATTAATTATTATAAAATTTATTTTTTTTTATAGATATAATGTAATAGACTAACTTACTATATTGTATAATCAGAATAGTTCTCCTTTAGAGATATATGGATACTACTTATAATTTTTTATTAATTTATTTTTTTTAAAGAAAGGAAAGAAAATTCTCGGTTTCTCGCTAGAATACGGCATGCAATCAGTTGATTGGTAAATTTTGATAATGAAACTAACTGAAAAAATCACTTGATTAATAAATAAAAATTATTAAAAATATTATTTTATCCAACTTTATTCGTATCCCAACCCCCAACTGTCCAAAATTAAGTACATGAAAACTACTTGAAGTAGTAATTTAAATGGTGATTCAACGTATATTCTATATGGTTGACTTATATTTGAATATTAGTTTTAGCACTTAGTATTTGAACATATTGATTTCCTACTCAATGGACTTAAAGGTTTGGTAGGCTAAATGTTGAGTTTCAGATTCAGTAATTGCTGTAATATATTATAATAGAGTTACGCTTGAAGCAATCAATATTCGAGCAGTGTGTCCTTTTTATAAGAAAGGTTGAACGTGGATACTAACAAAAAACTCTCAACTTTAATTTATAAATGTGATAATTAATATATTTATAAATACCTTTTTTACCTTGTTAAAAAAAAATTAAGCACGTGAAAAACCATAATAAGCACGTACGAAATTTATAGCTTCTGGTTGTAACATGGGCATTGGGGACAAAGTTGTAAATTAGCAGACTGTTTCAAAATTTATAGCTTGTTTGGACTGGAAGAATTCAATTAATCTCTTTTGGTACCCAATAAAGGAATTGAATTCCACGAAATCTATTCATTTCAAACGAGCTGTTTAGTTTTATTCTTCAATTTAGGGAGGATACAAGTATATGACTATAATTTGTAAAGATTAACAGCTTCTCATCAAAATTCATAGACAATGATACTGTGACTATTAAATGCAGCTACGAGTCAAAAAGAGAAGCCAACCAACAGCAGGCAAATAGAATCTTTATCCAACCGACATTTAGGAAGAACTCAAAATCAAGCTCTCGTGCATTCTTTTTGACATTTGATGGAATGGGGATGGGCTGGCATGGAATGGAATGTTCTTGTTGCAACTTTTTCGGGTCCTTTTTTCTCTCATGCAGGACCTTCGTCACAATATTTTCACCGCATTAGAGTTATAACCACCTATAAGGCTTAAAAAAACAAAGAGAGAAATGAGTGGCTATTCAATGGGAGTCATTTTCCACAATTACTGGCATAAAGTTAGCTGATTTTTATTCTCTAGATATTGTCAAATTCGAACAGACTTAACCATATACGCACTAATTTCTTAGAATTCGGTTAGTGTCTGTAATATTGATAATATAATTATATATAAAATTGTAGTTGAGAATCAATATCAAGCACCCCACGTATAGAACCCCTCAATTTTTTTTTCTCTCTCTCTCTGTTTTTTTTTTTTTTTGTTCATAATCTTATGGCTACAACAGCTTGATGTGATGCATGAACTAATATCAATTTGGTTCCATTTGTACTTTGAGAAAGAGTAATGGTTGATCATTGATAAGCCAGATACCAAATGGGTCATGATGTCTCTTTTCCATAAAGAGCCGAAAAAGGGGCCATGGTTTATGGGTCCACAATTGATCTAAGTTTGGTGCCCAAATAAACATTGGTCCATGATAAGCCCACTTATCAAAATGGTACAGTTTGCAAGCTTTACTTTTGGGACCATAGTTTTCAAACCGAACCTCCCCTTTTAATCCAAACAAAATGTTAGGTTGTTCGTAGAGGTGTCAAAATCTGACCCGACCCGATGGGTTGATCCGAACTCGTCCGAAAAAATACGACTCGAACCCGACCAGAAGGATGGTCTAACCCGAAATGACCCGAACCCGAATGACCCGAAAATCTTTGGGTCAAACCCGACCCAACCCTAACCCGACCCGTTTGACCCGAACTTTTTTTTTCTTAAGGGAACAAAAAAATAAAATGAATAAATTTAGCATATTTTATATTATAAAAAGTATAGATTATACTATTTTCAACATAAATCTTAATTATAAATTTTTTTAGAATATTTTGAGATTTTTTATACAGTTTTAAATTTTATTTTAATTTTTAAAAATATTTTAAAAGAAAAATTTTCAATTATTTTTCAATCATATGATTTTCTTTGATTTTTAAGAATTTTTAGTAAAATTTTTGAAATTTTTAAATTTTTAATAAAAAATGTCACGTCATCATTTTTGATGACGTGGCAAACCCGTGGGTTGACCCGAACCCGAAGTGACCCAACTCAAAATGACCCGAAGATAACTTGACCCATAAGCAAACCGACCCGAAATGACCCGAACTCGAAATGACCCGAACCCGAAATGACACAACCCAAACCCAACTCGATGACCCGTTTTGACACCTATAATTGTTCGGTTATCAGTTCAACCGATAGGACAATGGTCAAACCAATTAATTTAATATTTATTTCTTTTGTTTTCTTTAACTGAGATTTTAAAAATTACATACCTATTGAAACTTGCACTAATTTAGGATAAAATTCTCAGCCTTTGTAGATAAACATCTTCCGTTTAACATCTTTTCTTAGCTATGTGAGAAAGAAGCATTAGTTCTCACATTATTAGCCTAAACTTGGGATAATTAATTCCAAGTTGCTGGCGAGGGCATACAGAACAATGGGGAGAGACCTTTGCTATAAATATTCAGCAGCTCCTTCTACTCCTTTAACTTACTATGAGCCTATGGCGACGTGCAATGGGCTTGGACAAAGACTGTTCCTCTAAAAATCTGGTCCAATACTTCCGGTTCAAAATCCATATCGTTTTTAGGCTATCTAGTTCATCAGGTAATTGGGTCTGCGAATGAGTTTGGTTCATTCCGGTTCATAAAGTTGTTTTCTTTACTTTTTTTTTTATTATAAATTTTTTGTTTTTGAGTCTCCTTATCCGGTTAAATGAGAAAATCGAATTGATTTAACTTAGGTTATCTATTATTTAGTCTGACTATCATTTCAGTCTACTTTTTAAAACTATGCTTGAGACTTACAAACAACCTGAACAAACGACAGTCCCTCACTCCCTCTTCTTACTTTGTGAATGAAATAGACATATGCGCCAATCCACTAAAAATAGGGTGTCCCCAAGTCCGACGACCTGGCCCAAAATGAGGAAACTTTTTATTCTATTCCTTTATTTATTTATTTTTTTGTTCTAGTTGGAATGGGGGAGCAATTTAACCACCAATGAAATTTGAAATTAAAGACTCAGATCTTACCCTAAGTTAAATACTTGACAGTAAATAGTTTATACCTAGTAATTTATTCATTTATTTATTTTATTTGCATCAAAGCATTATTTAATAAATAATTTAAATAAGTAACAATTATCTAATCACATCACAAAAAGGACTTCATAATTCATTGCACTCGGATTGATTTATAAATATCATAACGAGACTAAATGCCCTCAACTAGATGCCTCAAGGACAAAATCAAATTGCTGTCCGATTTGCCTGCCATCCCCAGAAGCTTTAAAACTTAAAAATAATGCTCACTTGTTCGTTCCTAGGTTGGTTGCAAAATTCATTCATTCTCTTCTTGAATAGTTACGATGATCTAATCATAATTACCTTTATACAACATGATTATTTTAGATTTTTTACCTTTGGGGTTGATACATAACATCATGAATATAACTAATACTGAAAATAAAATGTGTACTTATTAATAAAGTAAACGTATGAAATATTTAATATGTTTGAAATTGGCAACTAACTCATTGACTACTAGGAGGTTTACTAACTCTAACAACATGGTGTAAGATGTAAATTCCACTTAAATGTTTGGTTACATTTATGCGATTGTATCCTTAATTTTATAATGAGTTCTAGATTGACTCTTATTGAATCTAATAGGGAAAAAAAGCTCCTTTCCTTCTTCCTGCACTGAAATTAAAAAAAAAAAAAACAGAAATATTGAGGACATAATATTTTTATCAAGGCAAAGGATTACACTTTTGTATGACAGAAAAAGAATACATATAAAAAGTAATTTAGGTATAAAAAACGATAGAGACGTGGAATATGCCATAAGCTATGAGTCGGCGTGAAAGTCATTGGCTAAACAAAACTCTTTTCCGGTGATCGGGCACTGAGCCTGCATGATACCAATGTGTACTGTGTAGCCCAAATACATTATAGCGATATAATCGATACGATGAATTTTCTTTTTTTTGGCGAACATAAAAAATCATTATATTAATAATATTTAATAATTGTACATAGATCTGGTAAAATAACATTAAAAAGACTTACATAAAGCAAGAATACATGATGATAAGCATAAAGTAGGAATACAAATCGATCAAATTAACCTATAGATAACATGGCCACAAAAATCATTTTAACCTGGACATACTATCTATTTTGACAAAACCCTTTACCGAAGATACATACCAAACTGTAATTAAAACTATACAAAGATAAAATCTTAGATAGATTTAAGATAGTCGGATAAAGCTACCAAAAGCAGCACCCACCACACTCAGACGGACCTGTGAGGGAAATCGAGTAGGTACACCCTGCAACAATTCTAAAAAATACTAAGTTACAAACATAAACTTGTGCACAAACAAAATAAACTACCCATCCCAAAATACTAATCCTAACACTGCCTTGTCCATCAGAACTAGAGGCGACGTTGGCATCGGAGGAATGTCGGTGGTGACGATGGACATATGGCCGGCAGCGATAGAGGCATGGCTATCGGTGGAGGAGTCATGGCTAGTGGTGATGAAGGTCCCAGCAACGCCAGGAACAGTAAAGGCCCGACCAAGTGAGGAAGAATCATGGCTGCTGGTAGGAGAGTGATGGCCGGCGGTGGCCCCAACAACGGTAGGAGCAGCGAAGGCAACTCTAGTAGTAGGATTAGTTGTGACAAAGACGGTGCTGGATGCGACGATGGAATAGGCATTGATGGCAACGTACGCGGCGGAGTAGGCGGCTACGACGATAGTGGACTGTGGCAGACAGTAAAGGGAGGTAGATCGACTGTTGGGATGGCCATATGTGCCTTTATTGTTACCGGATCGTGAAAATTTCAAACCTAAAAACACCATGGAAGTAGTAGAGAAGAAGAAATGAAGAGAGGTAATGGGGTGGAGATAAAGAGGAGAGAAGAATGCCAAATGGAGAGGAGGGACCTGAGTGGCTGGTTAATGGAGGTGGCCAGCCACCCCGCCGGCCAGAGACTAAGAGGGCTTGGGATTGAAGTTCAGAGAGTTTTAGAGAGAGAGAGAAGAAGAATGAGAGGTACTATATCCTTGTTTTCCTAATTGATATGATGAATTAGTTTGTAGCTACCGTGTTGATTGTTAACTTCATTTTGCCAGTTAATCCAATATAAACTACTTGTTGCAAAATTAATTAAACGACTTGACGACAGACAAATGTAATAAAATGTCACCATTATAATCATTTATTGCACATATATGGTCTTATCGATTAATTGTATAATTTATTCATTCACTACAAATTTTTAACCAATGTACTACATTTTTATGGTTCTCCATGTCATGAAAGGAATTTATTTTGAAATTGTCACTTGATCGCTTAAATGAATAAAAACTTTACTTTATTGAAACATGTTTTTAATTCTTTTCGGCTGCTAACTATCCAAGCCATATGGACAAGCAGGCAAAAATCCACAGATTTTGGCTTTGAAAAGGATTGTATAAAAGAGAGCTACGCCAACGTGCAACCATTGTGTCCATGTTTTCTTTGTCAATAATCTAAACTTCCACGCAGAATTGTGCCTTGGAAGTTGACATTTGAGAATACGGTCAAGCTATAAGTGTTTATGATTCAGTTAACTGAATTTAAGTACTAAAACTGTTCCTGAACTAAAAATTTGGTTAACTAAAATTCGATTAATTGAAAATTTCGGTTCGGTTTCGGTCAATTGTTCAGTTAACTGAATTTTAATAACAAAAAAATTTAAAATTTCAATATAAATGTAAAAAAAAATTGATATGTTTTTCAAAAAAAATTAAAATTATCATTATGTATAATAAAAATAGGTGATTATTTAATATATAATAATATTTTAACAACATTTATTTGTTAATAATAGTTGTATTAGTAATATTTTTTCTTATTATTAAAAAAAAATATAAAATAACATTTTGATTCAGTTTAGTTAACTGCAGTTTTTCAATATTGGAAGTTGAAATTGAACTGAAAATTTCAGTTTTTATTTAGTTTGGTTAACCAATCATAAAATCAGTTCAGTTAATTAAAAATTCAGTTCGGTTAAATTTAATTTTCTCAGTTAACTAAAATTTTTGATTTTTTTGAACATATTTACGATCAGCTATCCTCTCAATGTCTTTTATGTTTCGGCGATGCCTTTAGACAGAAAGATTAGCTATCCTTTTAGTGAACTTTTGACATAAGTCGCCAACATTTATTAGACTAGGATGGTTATAAAGAAGGGCGAATGAGAGAAGAATATAATCATTAAATAATTAAATATAAAAATAAAACTTTAAACAAGGAGGTACCAACCAGTTAATTGAAAGTACTAGACAAAGCAACTTATCAGTAGCTTGAAATATTTTCTTATCTAAAATTAGTATTTATTTTTGGTTATAGGTTTCTTTCACTTGGTATACAGTATAGGGGAATGTTGTGCGGCATTTTTTCATTACATTAAAGAAAACGATGGGCTATTTGTAGAGGTGTAAAAACATGTTGAGTCATGTTACTTCAAATTCAGGTTACTGGCAAGTTAAATTATGATTTTTAGGTCATTTGAGTTCGAGTTGACCCACGAGTCGACATGTTATTGGTTTTTAGTTTTACTCATTTTAATTTTATTATATGTTAGAATATTTGTAAATATTATTATTTATAAGTTATAAAATAATTAAGCATACATATTAAATTAAAAATTATGTAAGTTACATAAATACATATTTTTATAATATATAAAACTAAAGTAGTATATATATGCTATGTGTATGTACATCTTTGTATATAAACAAAGAAATAAGTAAAAATATAATAAAAAATTAAATAATAATTTTTTTACAAATGAATTTTCATATATAAGATTCATATATATAAAAAATAGTAGAAGCTTGCTTTTTGGACAAAAAATCTAGGCCTAGAATATTATAATTTTATTTTTTTTTGTTCCTTTGAGAAACAAAAAAGTCAAGTTGTGTAAGATGTTTTGAGTTAGATCAAATTTGATTCTAAATTGTCGAGTTATTTTGAATTTGTTTATTTTCTAAATGAATTTGAGTTAGTTGTTCAGGCAAATTCTGATTGACATGTCAAATCAAATTGACACGCCAAATGAGCTTAAGATTTTATACCTCTAGAGCCTATTTGTTCAGATAGCTTAATCTGATATGATCTCTTTCGTACTACCAAACCCAAGCAACATGTATTGCATTGCATGGTCCTAAAATGAACAACCAAACATTGGCGACAAACTAAACAAACCAATTTTCAATGGGTCCCAAACATTCTCAATTCGTGGTTCTCTTTTGCTAGACAAAAATTACAGCTAGCAACCTCTTATTTAATTTAATTGATTAAGCTAATGGGTCTAGCCCTTAGCAATGCAATATTATGCTTCGATTCTCTCCTCTTCTCTCTCCTTCACCAGCCCACAAACCCTTGATCTATATATTTTAGCTTAAAGCCAAGCCAACAAGCTTCAAGGACAGCTAGTAGGTTATAATTCCTTAGGAAATATAATAATTGTTCATTGTTGTTTTCAAGATCCATGTAAATAGATGGCTTGAAAAATTGTTCATTATTGTCTTTAAGATCCTTGTGAATGTTTTTCTTAGCGGGTTTGATTTTGCCTTTTTGGTTGCGTGGGCTTTCATGTCTGTAAAGGTGGCTCTTTTTGAGCTCTGATTATATATTGTTAATTTATATCTAATGCAATGCTCTCACCTGCTTATTGTTCAAAGGATCACTGTAAATAGATATTGACAATTTATTTTTCTTGTGCCTTTACTTTTTTGGCCAATAGAGCAAGTGACTGAGAAAATATCAATCAAGCAAGGCACTCATCTCTCAAAAAAACCTACTCTCTCTTTAAAACTCATCCTCTCTTTGCTTTTTTTCAAAAAGTCTTAAAACTTCCTCTGGCCAGCGATGGCTACCCCAGCCTCTCGTCTTAGCTTTTTTCCTCCTTTCCATCTGATTAGCTGTTCTCTTTCTCCACCCTACTCTCTTTTCTTCTTTCTCTTTCAAATATGGAGGTCTTTGCTCATTTCTCTCTTAGATCTAGCTTGAATAAGATCTCCCATTATCATTTTGTCATCAAATCCAACTCCCATGGTAGTCCAATGGTTTTTTTGCTGTCTCTGATGCTGCCTTCCTTGACATTGCCGACTCAACTGCCACTGCTACGGCTAGAGCCGAAGCTACTATTTTCTCTGCCGCTGCAGTGGCTGGTGCTGCCTCTGCCGCAACTAGAGTCCCCATTGTGCTCGTCGGTGGCCTTACTGCTCTCATCACCATCATCGTTGGATGTGAAGTCGTCGTAGCCGATTTTGCAACTGTCGTCGCCGTTGTCGACATATCTGCTGTCGTTGCAATCGACGGATCTGCCACCACAATTGTCTACGACCGTCATCGTCGGCGGCTCTACCGCTGCCATTGCTGGCCTTGAATATGATGAGAATGGTTGCTACTAGTTTATTTTTAAATGAGGTATTTGTACTGTTTGTGTGATCTTTTTTGTTTGTAGTTTAGTGTTTTTGAAAATTGTTGTCGGACGTACCCCGTCAATTTTTATTGTAATTCTGCCAAAGTACAGTGTTTGCTGCCTTGTATATCTTAGTCTGCTTGAGGTAGACTTAGCTAAAATCTTTGTTTTGGGTAGGTTAGCTTCAATCTGGTAAGTACCTTCTTTCGAGGGGGTTTGTCAAAAAGGGCTTCAAGGCTAGTTAATAAATGATCATTTTGGCCATGTCAGTTATAGGCCATCAATATCGTTCTTTATTCCTGCTTCGTGTAGGTTCTTTCGACTCCTTCGCGTCAAACTTTTGTACGGATTCACATTAATCTAACACAATGATTTCCTTCAGTCAAAAAATTACTTCTTTGGCCAATTATGGTAGCTATAACTAATTTTGTTGTTATGAAAAATTTTAATTGCTTATTATTAATTAAAAATTGTTAATGAACTATTTTACATACTCAATGTACCCAACAAAAAAAAAAAAACTATGGGGCCAACTCTCAAGAGAATAAAACTTTTAAAGGGGATCTTAATTTTTTTTTCGAAAAATAAAAAAATTCATTGGAAGTATGTCAGCTATTGAATTTGCGGCCGAGACCAGAGTAACAAGGGGCTTAATTATTGAATCTCTATTTTAAAGATCTTAAATTTGGTACTAAATATAAAAAATGGTATGTCATAGGATAAAAGGTAACTATCCCCCATTGTGTATCTTAGACGTCAACATATGTATTAATTAACGAAATAAATATTTCTTGTTTTGGGAGTAATATTGTATTTTTAAAATTTAAATTACTAAACAAGTTTACCAGACCTTGTTTATTGACTCATGTTTTTAGCATAATGATAATTAATAACATTGTATTAAAAAGCTTTTGAGTTTAAATTTAAGTTATTGTGACTCTATTGTATGAATAACATGACCCTTGAATTTCATCGTATAAAAAAGAAACAGAAAATTTATATCTCCTACTTCATATTTACGATGCAATAATAATCCATACCCTCTATTATTAAGTGTACCAAACCACATCTAGAAATTTGAATACCATATCACACACTTTGTTAAATTTTCGTCAGAAAATTTTTGAAATTATTACAAAAATATCATTATAATTGACATGAACTGACCAAAACATCTATATTACATCAGAGACCAAGTTTTCCTCACATTAGTTTCTTTACGTCTCAAAGTGTTGGGAATTAAAGGCATAAACTTTTCATTCAAAATTACTATAAAATATAAATATCTCAATTAGAAGTCATTCCACAATCTAAGATTTGGGTTGAATCATCAGCCTTCTTCACATCAAAGACTAACTCACAGTCAAAGTAAAATCACGATGAAAATATATGGGAATTACTCTTATTTCTGTAGCGTAAATACCACAAGATAGTGTTCAATCAATGACTATTGTTTTTTACTTGAGAGACCTTGTGTCTCTATCATTTTTAGTTTTTCCTCTTTGCGTTAACTTATGCAGAGAGTCAGAAGGGAGATATTTATATGTAGGGATTCTGTAACTATTGTCCCTTTCAACTGCCCACTTTATTATTGGATCAGGTCAAATCAACCAACCAATCATGGGCAGATACTTGGACCCATAAACCAACATCTCCCACTCGCACATGATGAATTTTCATTACTCGACTATATGACTATTTGATTTTCTCAAAAATCCTTTTATACTTGGTAAGTGAATCGTGCGACTTGCGAATACACATGCATTTGGGAGCTCAAACTATGTGCCTTGTTAAGATAACATAGCAGCTACAATGCTTAGGGAAAAATAATAATTATAATAATTTGCAATACCCCAGACTCATTTCGTCATATTAGTCACAGTTTACCTTATCCTTGCAAGGCTAAATTTGACACTTCGCTTCACTATGTATCTACAGTTATACTCAATCCTCATTAGATGAGTTACCTGACTAGCTAATGAATACATGTGATAAATGACTGACAACAATAGTTTTCCTTCCACACTTATAGCTATCAATTTTAGTTCCATTACTTTCCTAGACATGCTTGGAAGGTCGAATCTTACATGTCTGAAAGGTCGAATCTTACATGATTGTAAGTAACATGGTGAAGTAATGATCATTAAACTAACACATCAAGATAAAGTTAAAAGTGACATAGGACACAGATAGAGGTTATATTATTTCCTCAAAGGACTCACACAATGAAGAAATAGAGATCAATGTTTCCCTTATTGGCCATTCAATTAGCACACATAGTATGAATCGTGTGCTACGACGGGTTTCTTCCTTATCGAAGCATATGCCATTTTTCCTTACTTTTTGAAAACTAACGATATAGATGTTAGTTTAGCCGCTTTTAAGCAACTAACTTGAGTTCTCCAAGTACATGCTCTTCAAAGTGCCAACCGAGATTTCACATTTGGCTTTTTACAATTTATATGGATAATGGGCAATCCATATTAGCCTTATTTTTTCTTTTGATCTCTAAGGCCTCATCTTGATTTTTTCAAGTGACTGAAAATTTTGAGCACGATTTTCTTTAAAGCGTTTCCCTTGCTCAAATGATCTCATCTCTACTCGCTCCAAAAGCAATAGAGGCGGTTGTCTGTGTGAGTAGGCCAATTTCAACTTGTGTGACATACCTTTCTAGCAACATATTTAATATTTGTACATGTGTCACTTGATTGTTGCTATATTTCTATATTAGTATCGACATACTACACTTCATACAAATATGTTAGTCTTTACTTAACTTTCAAAGGCTTAACAGGATATTTTTTCATTTGCACTATCATGTCTCTTCTAGTGTTGTACTTCATATTGGACTTAATTTCTTACTCAAGATCTTTCAAGTAAGTGATACTTACTAAATTTTCATCTAAAGACACTTGCAATCCATGACAATTTCCAACATTTCAATATCTTTTCAAGCAAACATTATCACTTATTGCAACTAAATTCATGCAATCAACTTTCCCTCCATTTACGTAAGGTTATGCATGTGTACTTCTTGCTTTCCCACGTAATAGTCCTACTATTATGCAAGCAAACAAGTTCATTTACCATTTTACACTTATTCCAGTCATTGTTCTCAATAATTATTCCCAATAATAATTGAACACCACGTTAAGTGCAGGTTTTTCTCCTTGTAACACTCCTAGTCACTTAGAGAGTAATTGCAGTGTCCATCAAGAATTTCAATATACATTTCACATGCATATATAAAATTAAGAACTTAATTGACTTAAAGTTCTATCATACAAATCAAACATTAAATTCACTTACTATTATAGTACTGAACTGTAATAGCACTACTGTTTGATTACTAAAGCTAATAAGTTTATAAATACAACATAAAACTCAAAATTTTAATAAAATGTCTACTGGACTACAATGATGAAATTGTTCAAAGAACTTTTCTTAAAATAATTAATTGATTTTACTTAACAAACTTAGGACAATTTTGTCCATATTGTTCATCCTTGTCCTTTCACCTCATAATAAAAAATAATCATTCTTGAATGATTTTTACAAACTCCTTATAATCTCTAACCACTCTTACACTACCAACATTTAGATTTAGAATTACAAACAAAGCATCAAACGCTTAACATACATATAATGGTTATTGTGGATCATTACAAAACAACATATAAAATTTACGCATTGCAATTTCAATACCGCAAACCACCTTCATTATTCTAAGTTAAACAAACTTTGCAACTTTTTGCACTCTTGATCTATGACAATGAACATTAATCTGCATTCTATGCATTTATATTCTAGTTAGTTCTCCATATAGGAAAATAACTTTCTAGTATGTTCTTTGTAATTCTAAATTTAAAAAAGTGCAAATAGGGTGAGATTTAGAAGAATCGAGCAGTAACCTAAAGGTTTACAAAGATAACTTCCTACTTATTAGGCATATCCTCATAGCCACCAATAAGTCTTATTTCTTTGTATCAATTTACTTAGCGTATATTTGAGAATTCGCTCATTCTTTGTCATTTTATGCGCAAATGCTAATCAAATATGCTTTAGACACAATTTTTTTGACTTCTTATTCTATCGCTATCTTTCATTCAAATTAAGTAGGCACAAAAGAGCATCTCAAAATTGTTTTAAGCTCTCAATTATCTAGATTAGTAGCCAACTCAACATCCTTGTTAATTCTCAAATTTCTTAGGTGGGAATATTATAGCTTCTTCAATGTTGTCGAACTTTCCAATAAACCAATACTCCCAATAACTTAAGTGAGATGAGACACGTCATCGCATATCTCAACTTAGCAATTTAGTATATCATTTAGTTCATAATCTTTTAATTCATCAAAGATAAAAGACTTATTCAACTACATCCATACTTACAGCTCATTCTCTTCAGAATGTGATATCTCATAATTCTAATTTACGCACACCTTCTTATTCTTTCTAGAACTTTTACGTTCTATTCTTATTAAGCGTTGGATTTTCACTGAAAACACAGAAAGGGAACCTTTTGTATAGGAGTGGTTTTGGGCCTTTTAACTTTATTCTTATATAACTAATGCCCATTAGTTGCTCCACTTAATTATATTATTTATTGGATTGGGTCAAAACAATTCACCTGTTATGGGTATAAACTAGAACCCATAAATCAACATCTCCCACTTGCATGATGGGTTTTCATCACCCGACCATGTGGCCATTTGATTTTCTCAAACATCCTTTTATATTTAGTAACTAAGCCGTGTGACTTGTTAATACACCTGCATTTAAGAGTTCAAACTATGCACCGGTTAGGGACAATATAGCGGCAACAATCTTTAGGGAACACTTGTTGGATCACGTATATTAAAATGGACAAGTTGCAATGCAAATTTAGCTCTAAAAGTCTTGTCAAATAGTTTCGAAGTTTTTTTTCCTACAAGATAATGTTGTCACATAGGTTATTCCTCTTTAAAGAGTAACCCTATCGGGCTATGTCTAGTTAATTCTTCTAATAAGCCAAGCATTTGCATTTATAATCTTGTTATTACAAGATGCATTTGGGAAAAACACCCATTATGGATATTCAACAAGTCATACTGAACATCCAATCACAAATTAACTATTTGACAAATGTCCAAACACAAGAAGTATCATTGTAGATACATCAATGTTATCTTCGAAAAAATGCATATAGTGATACGTCCAATATTTACATAGATATTACATGCAATTTTGTGTTTAATTTATATTTATTTATACAAATATTGTGTTTATCAATAAATTATACTTCTATTTGCTATTTTATGTTTTGTAGGACAAATGAATGCAAAAACAAGTAATCAGGCGTCAGTTCGGTCCTATTCGGGCAGTTTTTCTAGCTTTGCGCACTGTTCAGTTGTTCGGCCATAACTTCCTCTATACAAATTGGAATTAAACGATTCTTAGGCCAAATTAAAGTTAAGAAATAGGGCGTCGAAGTGGAATAAGGATTCAAAAATTCTGAACTGTTTTGACCCTTTATTTTTAGTCCAATTTTGATCCTCTTCCAAGCAGAATCTAAATTTAGTCAAAATAATAAACGTGGGCAGTAATTAGAGTAGGTTTTTTTTTGAGCCTTTTACACATTCTATTGAACAAAACAAAGCCTAAAAGAGGAGAAGAGATGAGAGAAAGGGAAAGAAAATTGAAGACTATGCTAGAGATAAGTAAAACCGAAACCCCAAGTCAAACCTCGAGCTAGGGTAAAAGATGTAGCCTAACTTGGGGAGATGAATTTTCATGAATGATTTCTTATTTTTGGATTAATATTATTATCTGTTGAAGACTTGGATTTAGTTTATCTACTTTGAGTTAATTGATGCTTTTATGACTGGCCACCATAGAAATAAATCAGTGGGTTGTGTCAAAATTTTGGGAGATGAGACATTAATCGTGCACTAGGTAGATGAACATACAAATTTTGATATTGAGAGATTAGAGATTTTTATAACGCCAATGAGTTCTTTAATCTTAATGAGCTTAATATATTTTCGTGTGATTTCGAGAGAAAATCGCAAGTAGACTAAATGTGACTTAGTTATTTAGGAGAACAAAAATTATTGTAGTAAAAACGATGTTTGAATCATGAAACCCATGAAACATTAATGTAATTTTCCCCTTATTAAGTGAAAGCCTGAACCTTAGTCTCTTTTCAATTTTAGAAAACCTCAATTTTAATTCTACTAACTTGTTATTAATTAATCTAGTTCTGTTAGTTGTCTTTAATTAATTTTTAATCCAAATTCAATTAGTAATTTTAATTAAGTTTAGTTTTAGTTAATTAGTTTAATTTTTATTTTAAGTTTAGTTTAATTAGCTTTACAAATCTTAATTAGATTCTATTTCCTATGGATTTGACACCTGAAATACTTACTAAGTTATTATTACTATAATTGGGCTTGGGCACTTGCAAGAATTGGCTGATCATATAGCTTCAACATAGAAAAGTGAGAACAAGAATAAGTTTCCATCAAATTTTAAGAAGTGCATAGAGAATATCGTGAAGTGTTAAGGTTCAACCGCTTCGTAATTCTCTAAATTACAAGTGTCAACCCATTTGACTTCTACTCATAAGAATAGTTGTTAAAATCGCGATCCAGATCGTGGGATCGTACGATCCTACTCAAGGTCAACGATCCGAATCACTTGAAAATCATTTTCAGGTGAAATCGTAATAGGATCGCGATTCGAGTCGTGGAATCGATAGGATCGTACGATCCTACTGATCCCAGAAACTGGAACAGATTCAATGAATAAGTGCCCTCCATTGACTTTTTTAAGTTATTACAAATTAAAGGAAGAAAAGAACTAACTCCCCGACCTAGTATAGTGGTAAGTTAGCGTTGATGCCCCTCATTCGTCCCTTGTTCGAGCCTTTCCCAACACATTTGTTGCTTTTGTTTGTTTTTTTTTTCTTTCCTACTTTCTTAACGTTTGAATGATGTTGCCCTTTTTTTTTCCCTCCCTATGTTCTACTACTGTTTATTCTGCTTCCTTATGAACTTTAAATGAATTTTGTGTTTTATCTTCTTATTGGGAATGTTAACGAAAAAAATAATGAAGAAAATTATTTCATTAATTTAATTTTTATTTATTTTCAAAATTATTTGAACAAATTTTTATTATTTTATATCTAGTTTTAGAAATATTTTATCTTTTAATAAAATAAATTATTATAAATGGACATTAATATATTGTGTTGTAAAATTGACATTGCTTTTAAAACATTATAATTCTATTGTTAGCTATGATGATCTATTGGTTTGTGTATTGTTGGATATTATAGCAATCAAAGCAACTTGGACATGAAATTGTCTTGACTGGTGTATGTGTGATTGATGCTTTGATTGTTATTTAGATACATATATGAGATTGTTTATATTTAAATTTTTATATAGAAAATTTATGAAATGTTTTAAAATTTTAAAATTACATTTCTATTGTTATTTTTAACTTTTTTTTGTTGATTTTGGTATAATCTTATGATTCTACGATTCGATTCTGACATCTCCCAAACAATCATAAGTAGAATCCCAATCCTAATAACCTTGTTCACAAGTGGTTCCTTACGCACACCTTCTTTGAACTGCTTCAATTCGATAAAACTTCACATATGCTTCTCAATATTTAGCTCCATGTCCTCCTAATTGGGTCCAAAATCCACATAGGATTTGATTCAAAAAATGAATTAAGTTTGATACATAAGCTAAACTATGAGAAACAAACATAAATGATTTAATTCCCACATCAATGCATTTATGAGCGGAAGAGACCAAATTTCACTACTATTGTAGCACTTTAGTTTTATCCTTTCCTTGCTATCACTTTACTAGCAATAGTTAATTTGGTTCTTCTGTGTTAGCTCATTCCCTTTTTTCTTTCAATCAATGTATGCTATGCCATTATGCTTTGGACTAGAAATAGCTTTTAAACTAATCTCAACTTCTACCATATTCACTTGTCTAGGGTGCTCATCTCTGGGCACTTTTTTTCTAAACTCAAATGGCATGAGATATTTTCAAAGGTTTTACTTGTATCAATTCTTTTATCTTATTTCAACGTGCTTCCAATTTAAAAGAATTGTACGAATGTCAGTTGATCTACTGCACATTCTTAAAGGGTACAACACAAACATGAAATTTACTTACTATTATAATACTGAACTGTGATACTATTACTTTGTGAAAACTAAAGTTAAGAAGTTTATAAATATAATATAGGACTCAAAACTCTAGTAGAGTGTCTACAGAGCTACAATGATGAAATTGTTCAAAAACTCTTTTTAAAACAATTCATTGATTTTACCTAAAAATGTAAGACAGTCTTATCCATATTGTTCATCATTGTCCTTCTACCTTATAGTAGAAGACAATCATTTTTGAATGATTTTGACGAACACCTTATAAACTCTAACCACTCGTACACTGCTAACATATAAATATAGAATTACAACTAAGCGACAAATAATGAACATACATATAGTAGTTATCATGGATCATTATAAATTTACATATGAAATTCGCTCGTTGCAATTTTAATACCACAAACTACCTTTATTATTCTATGTCAAATAAAGTTTGCAACTTTTACACTCTTGACCAATCACAATGAACATTAATATGCATTCCATGCATTTATGTTCTAGTTAGTTCTCCACATAAGAAAACAACTTTCTAGTATATTTTATGTAATTCTAAATATAAAAGTGCAATTGTGGTGAGATTTTTGGTGGATCAGGCATAAACCAAAAAGTTTGTAAAATAACATGTCGATTTATTAGTTGACTTAAAAAAAAAAACATGGCCATTTATTAGACGCATTCTCATCACTACTAGTGAGTCTTATATGTTTGTTTCTATTTACTTAGTGTATGTCTAAGAATTCGCTCATTCTCTATTGTTTTACGCCTATATGCAAATTCATCATGCCCTAGACACAATTAGATCTTTTTAATTTCTTAGTCGATCGTTATCTTTTATTGACATCAAGTAGAGTACGAGAGAGTATCTTATAATTGCTTTAAGCTCTCAATCATTTTGATTAGTAGCCAAGTTAATATCCTTTTCTTAAATTTCTTAAGTGAAAATATTATGATTACTTCAATGTAGTTGAACTTCTTAATAAACTAATGTTCCCACTAACTTAAATGGGATGAGACACGTTATCACATATCTCAACTTAAAAATGTAGAATCTCAACTATTAGGTTGAAAAATCTCGTGATCAACATTGACTTTTCTAAACAAAAGTCATATAATATGAGACAACAACTTGTTGTGCAATCTAATTGATTGTACTTAAAGAAGTTGATAGAACTGAAAGTAGTTGATCGTACCATTTACAAATGTGCAGTAGATCAACTGACATTTTTAAAATTCCTTTAAATTGGAAGCACGTTGAAATAAAAGAAAAATAAGATGATGCTCGATATATTGTAGTATTATCTCGATCATGAGAAAAACGTTTACAGTACAGCAACAGTGATCAGTCCTTGGTTCAAGCATAGAGGTCTTCAAGAGATAAGTCTATCTTTCCTTCTGTATCGTTTTAATTATATTCAATATTAGTATCAGCAGAATATAAATACATCAACAGGAATTCGTTCCACAATTCATGATTCAGGTTGAATCACCATCCTTCTTCGCATTAACGACTAACTCATGGTCAAATTGAAATCACGATGGAAATCCATGGAAAGCATTATTATTTTCACAACGCAGATATTATAGTATAGAAATCAATCAATGGTTACTGTTTCTCTACTTAAGAGACCTTGTGTCTCTATCGTACTTAAGAGACCTTGTGTCTCTATCGTTTTTAGCTTTTACTCTTTAAATTAACTTACATAAAGGGTGAGAAGGGAGATATTTATAGATAGGAATTTTGTAACTATTGTCCATTTTAACTACTCACTTTATTATTAGATCGGGTCAAATCAGCCAACCAATCATGCATGGGCGCTAGGACCCACCAACCAACACCAAGCTTTTTAACCCCATAAAATAAAAGATCAAAAATAATGTCTGACTACTCGGTTTTTAGTTGATGTTGCGATTGTTGTAAGTTTTGAAAACTCAAAATTATGGTGTAATAGATAAAAGAAGCTCCCTCTTTAAGATAATACTGGAAGTACATAAGTAAGAGCAAAAATGTCTTTCCATAATTTCCGTTAATATTGACTACGCTTCATTAGTTATGGGCACAACTTGTTACCTGTAAAAATAGAAAGTGCGGCTTGTAACCATTCCTTGAATACAAGACGCAGGATGAAAATTTTCCAAAGGAAAATTAGAAACAACTTGTAATTTCCACATAGTCTAACCTTAATTACATAATTTGGATAAACCTATTGAGCAAACAAATTTCCATTTAGAGAAAAAAGGAAAAGGGCGCAAAAGAAACAAGCGACACTCTTAAAAAATAGAGCAAGTCTCTATCGTGCGCCCAATTTGTCTATCGTGCGCCGAGAGAGGCGGGTCTTCCGGTGGGCTTTCCTCGTCGTTTCGTCGGCTGTTTTTAGCCGTTTGTGCTCCTTGTGGGCTTCTGTGCTCCTCTTGTGGGCTTTTGTGCTCCTCTTGTGAGCTTTTGTGCGCCTTTGTGCGTGTTTAATTGTTGGGTTGTCTCTGGTGTTGGTGCCGACTATCCTTCCCATTGGTGTTCGTTGGTTGGAGGGCCTTCTTCTGCTGGTTTAGTTCTTCATTTTTACTGGGCCCGCTGCCTCTTCGTCGTCCCTGGTCTAGTCGTGGAGGTGGGGGCTCCCTCGCTTTTTTGGTAGACTACTGGCTCTTGTATAGCATCCGGCGGTGGATGGGGTTTTGCTGGGCTTTGGTCTCCGGGTGTTCAGCCATGTCTCCGGTGGTTGCTAGGGGGACTGTCGCTTCGTTGCTCCCGTTTGTAGCCGCTTTGGTCGGCGAGTTTGAACTCATTTGCTGCAGTGTTGGGTTGGTCGGCGTCCGGGTCTTCTCTCGCGCTCGTGGCCTCCTTGTTTTGTGCTGTAGCTGTGTTGGAGATGGTTGCTCATCGGTTTCAGTCCGATGCATCGACACCGTTGTCTGGAGAGGCGACGGTGATCCTACTGTCTATCTAAGGGTAGCGTTGGGCCTATGGGCCCATTGGGAGTGGGTCTCATTTCAAGCCTCTATAGTGCTTGGTTGGGTGCTTGGGCCGAGTCTCTGTAATATGCCGGGGTCTGGGCCTCCTTTTAAGGCCATGTATATGTGCTTTATTTAATGAAATTTCCCTTTTTAGTTCTAACAAAAAAAAAAAAAAAAAGACACTCTTCAAAAATGACATCGACTACACTGAGACGTTCTAGGGTCAGCTTACATACAGGTACAGTAATGCATCATTACTTAATCCATATATGCAGGACAACAATTATCATCGAACTCGCCCAAATTAAAGCTCTCAAACAAAGTTGTCCTTATCCAAACATTTAATACCAGTCCAATGAATGTGGGTCATGGGGTTGATCGATCATTATGACCGAATTCTGGCAGGTCAGCTACGGCGGTCGTGAGTTGGGCTGGGAAGACTTGATGCCTTTGTCCAAATGAATGAGACAAATTTCACGCATATCTAATAGAGTACCCATTTATAGACAGTCGGGAGGATGTTGAATTGACGCCATATCCAGGCAAATGCCAGCCGGATTAGATCACTCAATCATATGCACGTACCTAGTTGTTTATTATGGGTCAGATGTAGTGTGAATTCGTTTCACATGTTGCTAATTAGTAATTACTAGGAGTCTTCCTTTCTTTGATTTTTGTTTTTTTTTTAATCAGTAAAATAGGTAAATAGAGGTAATATCTATCAACTTTTCAATCACTGTACGAAGTAGACTGAACTATCTATACTAAATCAACAAACCTCACGAGCTTAAAAAGTGTCACCAAACTATTTGCAACCTTGTGAAACCAACTTACATTTGGTTTGATCACTTGACTTAACAGGGATTCTTGACTGTAATCTTTCACACAGGAAGTGAGCCGTTTTACCATCTTAACCAGATAAGTGGTGGTTTTGTTCTTTTTGAGCCAATCTCTTAGATTTGGGGGATTGAAGAACCATCAACACGATGAGCAAGAATATTACACCGTCATAATCTCTTTCTATAAACTTCACATCCAGGATAAATAGTATTTTCAGACACATGTTTTGCTTCGCTTTCTCAGCACGTATATACATTGATCATATCTAGGTTTGAATCCTATATTGAACCAGAATGGAGGCATGGCGAGTACCGAATCTTCAATTCTGGTTCAAACTTGAACTGATAGATAGGATGATCCAATCTCGATTCGACCCCTCTCAATATTGAAATTGTAACCATAGCTGTGACCCCATAATTCTGAACTAGAATAAGAACAGACTGTTCCAAAAATTTAAAAAATAAAATTTTAGAGCACGGGGTCGATCTACTTTTCATATGACACTGCTCTCTACCCCCTAAAGGTGAAGGTAAAATGAGGAGATTTCAGCTGAGTACCCAATTAAGCGGGAAGAAAACAGCTCTCACAGTGAAGAATCCAAGATCCTGGAAGGAGAGAACTTGCGAAATCCCCGAGAATCTTTTGACCGGAGTCTCATTATTTTACTATCTTAATAGAAGTCTGGCAGATTCAAAGCAAAGAAAAGAAATTCTAGCCTGTCAACTCTAAGTTATTCCCTTCTCATTATGCCATGAAAGTAATTTTACATACGCCAAGTGGGAGACTTTAAGGCTATTAATGACACATAATACTTAAATTTTTTTTTATTGAATATTAATTTATTTGATAAAATTATAAATAATTTAATAAGAGTTTTGAATGCTTTAAACCTATTAATTGGTAAAGAAACATGACTCCTAAATAAAACTTTTCATAAGTAAAAAGACGTGACTTTTAACAAGTCTCGAAGGTAGATAATACTTAAAGTATTAAAATATATTAACAGTCAAATATAATAAAATGTTATCTTCTTATTGCCTTGACGGCAATGCATCCATGACTTTGAAGGTCATGGGTTCGAGGAATGGTGCAAACAATAACAAATATAATAAAATGTTTGTGTTCTTTCCATTATTAATGAAATGTTTGTGCACTTTCCATTATTAACGAAGGGGGAGAGAGAGAACATACTTCATTAATATTTTGCACCAAAATTCTTCTAAGTTTTAAATGAATTAAGTTATGTTCTTTCCAATTGTATTAAATCATGAAGTTCTAAGATCTATGATTGAAGCCTATGCCTCATTGTCCATGCAAAACATAATTATTCCTTTCTTGTATATATAAAAAAATTTCCGATGATGTACAATGTATATTTTTTGACAAATAATATAAAATATTATTTAACCACTAAATAACATTTAGTGACCTAATCTAAATTTTGTGTTGAGATTTAGGTTCCGAATTTCATACTTAACTCATAAGAAATTACTTTTTCTTCCAATTTAACTATATATATATATATATATATATATATATATTGTTTTACTAGTTTCCATAATCATGTCACATTATAGCGTATGTGTGAGAGTTCTCCACACCAATAAAGATTTATTTTAAACACAAAAGGTTAGATGTTCATAATTTTATATTACAGTTACATTTAAGAGTAGACGAAAGGAATTAATTCTAAATTACATTGAACAATACGAAGAAATTCATTGGTAAATTAGTTAGCCGACAATCACTTTACTTGTTGTTTGTTTTGCATGTGATGTGCATTTAATGGCGCCGTGAATTTTATGTCTTCCAGTGGGTTATAGTGCATTGTCGGAATTCGTTGACCAAAGCATTCGCTCTTTTTGGTTCCTACTTCTTATTCGGCCTCTGAGCTCTTGTTAGAGAGAAATCGCGTAAGAGGCTGGTAGCCAACAAGGACACGGTAGTGTATAAAATTATTTATTTTTTTTTAGCTTTTCGCTTCCCCTAAAAATGAGTCGGTCCGTAATGCAACAGTTTTAACATATAATAAGATTGGTTCGAACGTGTAATAAATTATTAAAAAAAAATTAATACCGTCTTGTTATATTTTGGAAACGGTGGTTTTAAAAATTCGGAGCAGCGGTGATACACGTTGAATAATTTAGGTCAGAATTTTAAATTTTTTACATTTCTCAGTGGTGGACGACGCGTCGTTTCCGTTGTAAAAATCTACATGATTACTTAAAGGCGTAGATGTTTTGACTAGGGGAGTTTGAACTAAAAACTACAATACATGACTATACTTTAGATAATAATAAAATAATTATATAATTTATTTAATAATATTTAATAATATTTTTTTTAAATTCAATCATCTAATAATAAATATTAAATTTATCACACTATTTAAAAATTTTCATTATATATTTCCCTTTAATTAATTAGATGTTGCGACTCTACGACAACTAGTGATAACATATCTCCTATACACTCAAAGTAAAATCAAGAACATGCAATTAGTTTCTAGATGTTAACAACTCAGTGAAAAATGCACCACCATTTTAGCTAGCACATTCACGTTGCATGTCTCTAGAACTAATCTACGTTTAACCCTATCACCTAACCTAACGAAAACTCAAACCAGCAATCACTCACACCAAACGAACTTCTTTAATTTTATTATTTCAACTACACAAACAGTAGTCTCTTTCGGTGAGTATGATGATAAGGAAATCACCCCAACATTATGTGGTATATATGGGCAATCTACTTTTCCAATTACTTTGACGACACGACGAAATCGAATCTCGTAAAAAAGGACGGCAATTTTATTAATAGAATATAATGGACAGTGGGTGGATGTGATATCTTGCTTCCTAATTATGCAATTTATAGCCCGAAAATTACGGGAAATGATGTATGCAATTAAGAGTTAGAAAATACTTGGTTGTTTAAATAGGATTAAAATAAAATCAAAGTCATATGTATAATTAAATAATTAAAATTAAATAAATAAAAAGTTTGTAATTAACTTGATGCTTCATAAAATTATAATTAAGCTATGTAATGGAATCTTACAAGATTATTTTAATTTGAAAATTCAATTATGATGCACTTTTATGATGATGGAGATGATGCTGCTGCTGATGATAATAATAATAATAATAATAATAATAATAATAATAATAATAGTAATAATAATAAACCATGTCTTTTATTGAAAGAGAATCGAAAATTTAAACCTCGTTTACCTACTTGTTAGAACGGTAAGATAGTATTGCTACACGTTCCTCACAATAATGATTTCGTTATCAGCTAGACAACATTATTGAACACCATTGAAGCATTTTGCTTTTGAACAACAATTCCATTCAATGATTCACTGTCGGATCCACATGGTTTTCACGGGGGGGAAAAACAACAAAACATATCATAGAAAATATAAAAAAGAAATTAATTTTCCAAACAATAAACGTTATAATTTCCCCTTCGAAATAAACATATTTTCTTTAATATTATCTTGTATTATATGAGGTAATACTTTTCAATTAACCAAAATTTTTTCCTTTTTTGTAATTATTATCATGATCTTTGAGATTTTTTTTTTCTTATTATGTTCTCTTGTTCTTGAAAACTCTATTTACATTCAACTTTGAAAAATTTAATATGAAAAATATTCAATAATGCTTTTTAGCATTTTAAATTGATTCCCATTTTAAATTCATTCTGATTTCTCCGTTTACATAAACTAAAAAAAAAAAAAAATGATAGAAAGTAATCCCACTCTGTAATAAATAAACCTGTCGTAAATTTGGCATTCCGTTTTGGTTCCCATTTTCATTCAATTTTGATTTTGATTCATATTTGATAGCAAACCTTCTATCACAGGTCCTTTTAGTCTATGTCCTCCGTATGATTAACAAAACAAAATGTCAGAATTTGTTTTATCTATTGCATATAGTCACATTTTGCAGTCGAGTATAAGTAGCAATAGTCCACGACAAACTTTCTAAGAAGAAGATTATCTATGTATTTGTTTCTTCTTTTTCTTGTTCGATACTATATTATTAACAATTTCTTTTACTTAAAAATAAGAATATTTTTAAAATAGACGTGTGTTTTATTGAAATACATGCTTTTAAAATTTCTAAGAAGTATATTATATATGTGTTTGTGTCTTCTTATTGAGGAATATTATATCAAAGGACACATTATAAATAGTTGTAAACTTGAAATTCAAATTCAAATTGAACGTCCCATCTTTCCGATGTCCCAAAAAATGAGGCCCTATATTCTAACTACCATATAATCAAAGAAACTATCGGTCGTTAGTGGTCTAATTGTAAGTGCTAAATTTTGTTAAGTTAAAAGTTTTGGGTTTAAGTGACTACTATAGTGAATAATGAGACTAAATTTATATCTGCTCTAATACTAAAGTATATTGTAATCATATAAATTTTTTATATCCTTTCTAAGAACGAGTGCAATACTCTCTAATATAAATCTTAGGACACTTATCGATTTCCCATTTTATTGAAAATAAAATGAGGAACATCGAATAAGAAAAGACAAAGGATAGGAAAGAGAGAGAGGAGCAATGCCTCATCGAGATGGGGTTTAACATATGAAGGCCAACAAACAAATAAAGGTGGATAAAAAGGGGATACGTACGTTGAACCCACCAAATAATTTAAGTTGATTCCCGGAGAAAGGGAAGCAACTTTGGTCTTTATCAAAGGATGATTGCAGAACTGCTTTCTTTTTGTGTATGGTCACAGAGTTTCACATGGATTTCCTATTTCCCTGCAGCCAGACAGGCATTGGACCTCATCATTAGACAGTCCCTGCCTCGCTCGCTGTATGGCTTTCCTGGTAGTCTATCTCAGCTACCCTCCAATCTCCCTATCTTGCCACGTATACCGGTTGGTTATCTGAGGAATGCAGACCGTACGATTTGTCTCAAGAATAATAATACTGTAAATTTTAGTAACAACGCACACATATTTTTAATAACAAAAAAATAAGTGATAAAATTTTGTTAATAAAAATATAAATATTATTATTTAAAATTTAACTGTCATTACTTTTGAATAGTCTGTTGGGTTAAAAATTTCTCTTGTCGCTGAAACTTTTTCCTTACCTATAATCCCCCAAGTCAAAACCTTATTACGACCAACTGCAAACAGAAACAATTCTCTGGTAGGTTATTTAAAGGTCTTTCTTTTTTAATTAACTCTGACTGTGTATTGAACTCGATACATTTAGTCTTTAAAAAAATTCAATATTAGTATATTAGAGCTCATTAACTACAGTGTAGTTCAATTTCAATTTCGATTTAACATGAAGGTGAAACTTAAATTAAAGTATGATCAGATGGTTCGGTTTTAGCTCTGATTGCAATCCAATTCCAATTTCAAAACTTTTTGTAAACTATAAACTATTTTAAATTTTCGTAGAGAAAAGTTAATTTGGATATCATTAATGTTAAGACTATAAAAGTTTATACACAAAAATAGAAAATTAAAGAAAAATTATTAATAAATATAGGATTCGAAATTAATTCTTACTTGATTAAGTTGTTTGCGTTTACTCTTAGAGTTTAGCGATGGTGAGACCTTCCCGTATAAAGTTATTTTCTGAAGTAAATTTTATCAAAAATTTCCATTTTTCTTCTATTGGATGTTGTTAGGAATAGAATCCTCACTATTTATTAATTCGTGCAGATGATCAAGAATGCTTCCTTATCAATATGTGCTTTCTTTGCTACTCTAACAATGAAAAAGGAAATCACTAGATCCTAAAATGTCGGAGAAGGGCAATCGTTCATTCTTATTCTTATTTCAGCATTCTCTTAAGAGTGCGGCGGAAAGGGGTAAACCGGTTTTAATCCTTTGGAACCATAGGAATATATATATATACACACACATTGGTATAAGGATAGGCTTTTATGAGTTGTTTTAAGTTCCCAAATAGATTGTTTCATGTTTGTGTGTTTGGGGTAACCTTGAGGTTATTTGATGAGAAATTGCGAACTAGATTTGCTGATGTATGTCTTAATCAATGAAATGCGGTAGGCTCTAATCTGTGGTTGGTGATCTTATAGACATTTTGTTACACTGGCTTAGTGCGTATTAATATGTGTATCTCTTTTGTAACCTCGTGTATTTTTTTTATTGATTTAGCAATAAAATTTCTCTTATCAAAAGGAAAAAAAAAACCCCCTTTAAAAAAAAAACCCCTTTACTTTAATAAGCATATAATTAAATAATTCAATTTAATTAGTAAATGAAATGTTGAACTTAGAGAGAATTGAGAGTCAATTGAAAGAGAAGAAGTAGAAATGGTGTGAAAAAAAAAAAAAAAAAAGAAATGGCCTAACGGGAGACGGGACATTTATGGGTTAAATTCTACAAAAAAGAAAGACAAATGTTACTGGGACCATTGTTCTATATATATATAGAGGTCCAATTAGAGTTTAGAACCAGTGATTCTCAGTTCGGTCTTTCTTTGGTTCTATGGTCGAGTACGATTATGGTTTTGGTTCGGCTTTTGAAGTGAGCGAACCAAGGTGGGACTGCCTCATCTGGCCATCTTCCAATTCCGATTTTG
The DNA here is from genome assembly GCA_037832335.1 of Carallia pectinifolia. Lineage (NCBI taxonomy): Eukaryota > Viridiplantae > Streptophyta > Magnoliopsida > Malpighiales > Rhizophoraceae > Carallia > Carallia pectinifolia. Next base: position 8,451,078 of record CM075443.1, read on the forward strand.
GATCTGATTCCTGATCGGTTCCATTCCAATTTGAATCTGAACGCAGATTCAGCTCTAAGCCTGTATATTTTCTTGCATTATTATTTTCTTTTTTTTTTTCTTTAATTCTTGATCAATCGATTCAAACTAAATTTTGAATTGCAGACGCTTTAATCATAGAGACCAGCAGCTGTCAAGGCACTATTTAGTCAAATCACGTTAAAATTAAAGCAATGTTGTCAAATATCAATAAGGTATTTATTATTTTTATTTATTTTTTAATAAATATAATTTATTTATAATTATATACTATATAAATTTATTTTAATAATTTTTTTAAATAACTCTCACTTATTGTATGTTATAAGATTATACTAACTAGAAAAATTAAAGAAAATGAGAAATCCCCTATCAATGAATGGAATATTTTTAATTTTTTGACATAAAAAATGAAAGGAATATGATAATCTTTTTTAACAAAAATGGATAAAAAAGAAGCGGCACATATAGATGGTTGGACTGATACCCCTGTGAAAATAAATTATTCATTGTATCTAGTATAAGTTACCAACCTTATCAATAACCGTGCAATCTCAAATGACTACACTAAATTTATAAAAGAGTAAATTTTTTATAGTGTACAACAATGATCACCGATCTCTCCTATAATTGTGTGAAATTAGATTACTATATTGAACTTGTAAGAGTTACCAACCTCTCATGTAATTGTACAGTATTAGACGTACTTAGCCCAATAAAATGCTTTGCCATTAATTCGACCCATGATCTGTAATACAAAGGAAATTTTATAACCACTATATCATAGAAAAAAGACAAAAAAAAAAGTGATAAAAATGAGTGATAATACAAAATGAATGATTTATTAGTTCTTTTTTTGTTATATCCAATGAGTGGATCATTCCGAGACCGACCAAGGAATCACAAGATAGCTAGCACGTCCCTATTTTCGTTTTTAAATCTATGTTTGGTGCCGTTTGTTATTTTTATTCATTTTTTGTTAGATATAATTTATTTTTAGTTTTACGTTATATAAATTATTTTATTATTTTTTATTATAAATATATTTTTTTATTATATAATATTAAATTATAAATAAATTATATTAAAAAATGTGAGTCAATTTACAAAGTCCATCTTCTCAAATTTTATGTCAATTACATTTCCTCTATACTAATTAATTACACCGTTTTGTGCGACGAATGTTAGGGAACAAGCTAGATCCAAGAGCACACGACGGTCTAGGAGACAATCATTATAGTTATTAGACCTTAAAAAAATCAGCATATGATATCACAATCCTAAAGATTTCTTGCAAAATGCACACGTAACTTGAGAGATCTTTTCCTAATAAATAAATAGAATGATATATGTGATTAAGACCTGAAAGACTATGGCATTTTCATACAAAGTACTACTTGTTGCAATATTTTAAGCTTGTAAAATAACGAGAGAATCTCGCTCTCTCTTTCTCTCTCTCTCACTGTGGGTGTAAGCTTTAGCAAAACGTACAAAATCTCCCATGCAACTTGCCGTAGAAATAATGCAATGTGCTGGAAGAGGAATTTGACCATCAATTTTTTTTATCTTTTTTAATTATTTTGAAGAAAAAAGATGGGGGGGGAAGGGCAATGGCTGGGACTTGGAGCCACAAGTTCCATTTGCGGTTGCTTTGGTCTCACTCTTTTTAAGCTTCTTATAGAAGACCCTGCCACCTGCCGTACGTCTACTGATAAGAGAGCAAAGAGAGAACATCAATGGCATTAGAAACAGTGATATTCCAGCAAGACCCATTTAGCTATCTCTGCAGAGATGTCTACAGCTCAGGTTCAGGAGGAGGTGGAGGAGGAGGCGGAGGAGGAGGAGGAGGAGGGGGACAGTGGGTCCAGGGCTTTGGTCTTGATGATGAGGAAGAAAAAGCTCAACATATGATGCATGAATCCTTACCGGGTAACGGGGACTCATCGCCTTCCTCGATGGGGCCTAATGTTAAGGAATGGGATTCCTCGCAAGAAATTTACTCCGGCGGTGGTGACGCCGGGATGCTTCCTCCGATGAAAGCCCCGGTTGTTGGCCGGAGGAAGAGAAGACGCAGCAGGAGCGTCAAGAACTTGGAAGAAGTTGAGCATCAGAGAATGACTCACATTGCTGTAGAACGCAACAGGAGGAAGCAAATGAATGACTACCTTGCTGTTCTTCGATCCATGATGCCTCCCTCTTACGTTCAAAGGGTAAGCTCCCTTTCCTTCCACTACTTTTATAATTAAAATACGAAGAATTTTTAATTTGACTCACATTTTATTACGAGTATAACTCTGTTCCTCACAACACCAATCGACCCAAAATGTGGTGTGGGGTTTAATACTTATGTCGATTGATGGACCCAATGGACTAAAGAAATGCTCAATTTGAGTGGTTGGTTTCTTTGATATTGATTTAAGATTATTGGGGTTAGATAGTGTGTTCCAAATTAGAAGGTCTTTCTCACTGGATCTGCATCTCTTCAGGGAGATCAAGCATCTATTATTGGGGGAGCCATTAATTTTGTCAAGGAGCTAGAGCAACGCCTGCAAGCCCTTGAAGGCCACAGGCGACTGAAGAAAAAGCCAGACGCTGATTCCTCTCCCCTGTTCTCAGATTTTTTCTCCTTCCCACAGTATTCAACCCGTTGCGAGCCACCCTCTGGTGCGAGCCAATCAACCCAACAGAGCAGCTCCCCATCATCATCATCAACCGAGTCTGTGGCACAGAAGAATTCAGCCATTGCTGATGTTGAAGTGACAATGGTGGAAAGCCACGCAAATGTCAAGATATTATCCAGAAGGCCTCCAAGACAGTTGGTGAAAATGGTGGCTGGACTGTACTCTTTATGTCTCAGCGTTCTTCACCTAAATGTCACAACCGTTGACGATATGGTGCTTTATTCCTTCAGTGTCAAGGTTGGTAATTAAAGAAATGAATTATTACATTAAGTATTATATAAGTATCATTGTCTCTATAATTCGTTCTTATCAGCAAAAACACCCTTCATTTATATGGAGTTCTCTGCTTTCGTTTCTGAGACAGGTTGAAGAAGAATGCCATCTGACTTCAATCAATGATATTGCAGCTGCCGTGTATAACTTGGTGGGTAGGATCCAAGAGGAAGCTCCTTGTAATTTCTAATGTGTCTGTTCTTAAATTCTTGTCCTTTTCTTTTGATTTCGGTGTTTTTTCTAGGATTTAGCTGCTGTTCATTGGCTTAAATGTCAAGTAATCTTAAGGAAGCAGCTTCCAAGTTGTTTCTGTCATCGACTTTAATTGAAACTTACCCACTTAAAAAAGAGTAGAAGATCTCGTAGTTCATTTCTCTTATTTTGAGTGAAAATTGTGAGAAATCTGACCTACCCGAAAAACGTTTGTGGCAAAATGCTCACCGTTTGTGTGTGCCTCCAAGGACGCATTGTTGTGTGTTGTGAATGAGAGGTACTTGATGAATAAGCCTGAAGCCTAAAGGGATGACAACAGACCCTGCTGCCCAGTTTTTTGTGTTCAAGGTTTGCATAGGAGATCAGAGATCTTCTTTCTGTTGAGCGCCCATTTGAATATGTAAGGTGGCACATTGGCCATAGATGGTGGAGCAGAAAAAAATGTTGGTTCCTAGCTTCTCTTAGGGCTCGGAATTTCTTAGTGATTCATAAAAAAAACTAAGCCCTTCCCTGATTGAATGAGCAATCTGTAATAGCAAAAGCCTAGCAATACCAGAATAACGTATGGCAAAAGCAAATACGTCTACTTGTAACAAACGCTCACTTTAAGAGAGGGCCAAAGATAAAATTGCAAACAATATAATGCTCAATTCAGTTTTGTAATAGAGCTTATAACATTATCACTCAAGTGTAAACCGCACGAGCAGAAATCTGACTAGAGATTCATTATGTAGTCCAGAAGCCTTCCCAACTGGAAAGATATCATCTGAAAGCAATTACTGTTGTTCTTACCATATACAGGAGCTTGCACTTCAGGATTTTAGGATGGACCAAAGGCTTCGGCATGCGTCTAGACTTCTAAGATAATGCATTTAGATCTTTGTCATGCAATTTATAGGACCTAAAAAATCAGATATTGCCGCAATGGAAGCTTCATGCTCACAATGGTAGGATTGAATCCTGGCTTCTGTTATGTCTCGATGCTGACGACTTTCTACTATATGAAAAAGACCTCTTCATTGATAGAGATCCCATTTGCAATGAAAGCCCTATCGAAGAACTTCTAATCAGCTTGCGAAAGCTCGAATTTCCGCTGCTTCCCCGTCTGGTCACTTTCTTCAATTTTGAATGATTTAGTCCTGCTAATTGCGTATTTAAGTCTCCTTGATGTTTAACAGAAGAAAAGGAAGCAACAGCATCATAAATTGCTGAAGCCGAAGAGAAATCCAATGACAAAGACCTCCTCATACTTTGCATTTCTGCCTTCACTGCTAAACTATTGCCAACCATATCACTTTTCACCCGAGAGTGATTCCTCAAAATAGAGGGATCAATAGTGTTCACCTTTGAGTTTCTGGCAATTGGTTCATCTGATTCGATCGGCAATTGACAAACGTTACTGTCTTCATTTCTCACCTCACTAGTTCCATCCTCCCCTCCCTCATTGCTCACAAATCCTCCACTGCTATTAACAGAATTTTCAATTTGTGGCTCTTCTGTTGGACTCAAATCACTCGTTGCAGCCACCACCGATGGACCAACTTGAGCACCATAGTTATTGCATACTACTGGGGCGCGACATAAAGGGCAATTCTTGTGCGATCTTAACCAAGTATCAATACAAGATATGTGGAAAGCATGACTACACTTTGGCAAAAGTCTAAGGCTCTCGTCCTCTTGAAACTCATTCAAGCAAACAGAACACTCTGTACCTTCTATCAAACCCTCACCTTTCTTATACTTAAAGATTGCTATAGAATCGATAACAGATTGCTCGAGGCCAATCGTATTGATGTACCATATCGGGTGGTCTACGACTGGCCCCTGGTCTTCACCGAAAAACTCCTCTTGGGGGCCTCCAAAAGACATCTGTGCTGTTCTTGTCCTTCTTAAATTTCTCCTCCTAGACCTGTAATCTCTGAAAATTTTCCTTAAGATGCAAAAAAGAAGCACAGCACCAATCATACAACCCATGACCGTCACACTTATTATAAAAACATGCTTTTGGCTCACGTGATGGCCATTTGCAGCCATTGGAGACGCAGTTTCTGATGGCACCGTCGGCGGTGTCAGTGGCCGTCGCCGTGGCGCTGGTGGTGGCAGTGACGGTGGCAGTGGCGGTGGCGGTGGCGACTGACACCCGGAATGGTCGTCAACATCAAGGATCTTACGCACATGAGGACACTTACGGAAGTGAGATCCATTGCACGCGCCAGAAGGATTCAAATATGGTTTACACTGAACCCCACAAGGCAGGGTATCTGGAATCAAATTGTTTACTAAAGCTGTAACTTGTTTCTCCACAGAATCAGACTCCATTGCCGCGAAACAGAGCAAAAAACAGAGGAAACAGGGGATGGAGATTCATATCAAATCATACCTACCTTGTTGGGCACGGAAAATGTTAAGAAGAAGACAAAAACGTCCTCAAAAGTTTGGTGTAGTGCGTTCAGTTCTACCACAATTGCAAACCAATCAGCTCAGGATCGGAGATAATGTGGAGACTTTTTTGGCTTTGTTTTTCTTCGTCATACTTTTGCGGGTGTGGTACAGAAATGGAGCATTTGGCTCTATTCGGAAGACTTGGCGTTTGGTGTGGGGCAGTTTCGTTTTGGAACGCAAAGTCAAAACTGCACCTTTCGGGTCGATTACGCGTAAACTCTACGGTGCGACAGTATGTTTCACTTTGACGCTGCCATCATGCTTTACTGATAAGTACTCAACATATTGATCATAAAATTTTGGGTGCGAATTTTCTAAGAACCTGCGGTATAATTAAACTTAGGCCGACTTGCTGTATTTATTGTAATCATTCAAAATTATAAAATCATTATACAAAGATAACACAATATTAACTAATGCTTGTTAATTTAAGTGGCGAGAAACTTGATTCTCCTCAAATAAGATCTCGAGTTCGAGTCTTGTTTATGAAGAAAATAGGTGTCGGGAGAGTTTTACTCTCTTTAATGAGTCTAACCGACTCGAACTGAATTAATTAAAATTTAATAGACTTCTAAATATCAAGACTTTTAGATAAAAAAAAAAGAGATAACACAATATTTTTTAATAGATATATTGAGAGTCTATTTTTATTTTCTCATTTTATGAATAAAAAAAAATAAGCTTCACTTTTCAGAAAGGACGAAGAGGAAGATAAAATCAGTACCGTTTTGTGGAAGAGCAATTATTGGCACGTAAATTTCTTAAGTTAAAAAATGATGTTTTGAATTTTAAACTAATTTTTTTCAAGAATTTTACTCGCTCAGTATACTTTGATTCTCTTCTGAAATTTTGAAAAAATTTACTTCCTACCAAATTTTTTCCGAAGGAAAGAGCGCGATTCTAGCGGAATTTGTCTGCCTACAAAAATCTTATTCTTCACTGTATATTATAATTTTTTTTGGAAGAGCCTAGCCCTAGCCCTAGACGTTTGCTGCTTTTTAATTTTTACTCACAACATTTTCTTTTAACAAATTTAGTTACTCTAATTTTCTTTGTCAGTAGTTTTGATTTTTTTTTTTTTATTTAGTTGTAAAATATATCACATTAACATTTCGCATCAGACGCTCAATGTTGACCTAGATGTTACATCATAAAAACGAGGACTTCGAATTTAACAAAAAAAATTTTCATGCATCAAAAAAATTGTAAAAATTCGAAAAAAAATATTATAAGTTAACAAGAATCCAAATTTTTTAAAAAAAATCTGAAAACTCAAAAAACCATCTGAAAATCTATAAAAATTTTAAAAATTTTGAAATTCAAAAATTTAAAAACTGATAAATATAAACTTGAAAACTATAAAAATTAGAAGTGAATTTCCAAAAATCCTAAAATTTAATAATTAAAATTTTTTTAAAATATATAAATATTTTTAATTTTTATAATTTTGGAATATTTAATTTGATTATCTTTTTGTTTTCAGGTAGTTTTTTAGTTTTTGAAATTTTTTTATTTTTCAATTTTCTAAACATTAAATGTTTTCAAATTTTTTATGTTCGGATTTTTTTTTTTGTATTTTTTTAAAAAATTGTATTTTGTTTTTGAATTTGCAAAGTTTTTGTTTTTTTGGAATCTTTTGCATTTTTCTAATATTTTAAAATTTTGAAAATCTTTTTAAAAATATAACCACCTCATACAAATGATGACGTGACATATGAGTCAATATTGACCAGTTGTTGTAGCTAATTAAATGACAAAATAAGAAAAAATAAATGACAAACTAAGAAAAAAAGATAAAATTCATCGATAGAGAAAATGTGGATCAAATTTGACCAAAAAAACATATTGCGGACAAAAATTTAGAAAAAAAAATGCGAATCGTGGAAGGCTAAATTAAACTTTTTGCCTATAGTTTTGCACAGCTATGTACAAACTAGCTATAATATTTAGAAGAATTGAGTGCATAATAATTTGTTTTATTTCATTTTTGGTTGTACGTAGAACTATGCAAAGGTAGCTCTGTCTCTTTTTTTTTTTTCATAAATTTTATAATCACTGGAATCTGTATCAAAAGACTTTAATATTAATATCTGACTCCTAACAATTGGTGCAGTATTTAGCTGAAATTTATATTTGTCAAAAACATTGTTTCATTATAGACAAGTCACGCAATGAAAACCTGTAAAATTCATTAATTAGTGTAACATTATAAGTACATAATATAAACACCTCAAAGAGTAAGAATTTATTGAAAGAAATTGTAAATTATTAAGAGTGAAATGTCTCCTTGAGTGGTCATCTCGTAACATTGAATTTCTTTTCAATGCAAGCTGTTTTTATTTATGTCAATCGATTTCTTTTTTCTTTTTATATGAGTACAAGTCAAACCAAGACTAAACGCTCCTTGTATTAATGCTAGCCACCGCCTGCCAAATGCCAACCACGGAAAATGCCATGGTATCTTCGTAAAATTTATTATCGTCATCGCCAACTTGACATGGACTTGACTTTTGAAACGGATTTTGTGCTTCAAACAGTCGTGTCATCAGTTTTTTCCTTTTGTTTTTTAATTAGTTCGATTATGATTTAAATTGGAGATATGTATTCTTAAAAGTAATTTTATTATTAATAAATTATACTTTATGAGAAGCTTCGTGAGTCTCTTTGTAGATGAAATAGTTTTCTTGGTTGAGCATTTAATAACTTTCGAGACTTTTGTTTCTTATACGAAAAAAGTGAGTGTTGAAAATGACATTATATATAAAAAAATAATTTTTTTCTCACTTTGCACTTTTTGTTTCATAAAATTTTTTTATTTTTTCTTTTTTAGACTACCCTTTCTACATTATGAAGAAGATATAAAAATTTCGTTATGCCCACTTTCTCCTCTTTTTATTTTCTTCCCTAATTTTCCACTATTATATTTTATTATAAAAATAAACAGTAAATGTGCAGCCAAAGTAGCGCTTTTGATTTCATATTTAGGCAAAAGACAAGATTTTACTCATAATATTTGTCTTCTTTTTTAATTTCATCTATATTATTTCTTTTGTTTTAGATTATACCTTCAACTTTCATTCCTTTTACCTTTTTCACCCACCTCTGTTATTCCTTCGTTAAAATTGCCACATAACAATCACCACTTGTCCCATTAACAAGTCAACCACCCTGATGTACGCTTAATGTCATGTCATCAATTTTTGATGATGTGGCTCTTAAATTTTAACAAGTCAAATTTGGTTGTGGTTCTTGGGCCTGGACCCGAGGAATTGGGCTGTAATTTGTTGTTATTGTGTCCCAAACGAGTTTTAACGAGTCAGTCAGAGCAGGGTGCGTAAAATATCAAAAGAAAGGGTAATCAAATCTTTGTTAACTGAATTAATGTTTGTTAATCAAATTAGTTGAAAATTGCTTAATCGGTCAATTATATCTTACGATTTAGAAAAATGTGGCTAAGTAAAACAATCAGCTTATTCAAATGATTTGTTCATACCTTTTCTACTCAAACTAGTTTAAAATAATCTCAGTAATAACTAACTAATCACCTTTTAGTACAAAAAAAGATTCCAAAACAAATTAAGATTTGAGACAAAAAAATAATATCAACTACTTAATATCCATTTAATTAGTATTTTAGAAAAGTTAATGATGTCTTTGGATTTGAAAGAGATGTGAGAAAGAATTGCGAATTGGGCAAAGGCTTCTAATTCTGCGAATTGCGCCAATTCCAATTTTCAATCAATCTTGGGGCAACCGGTCTCGGTCTCCTATTCTTATATCTAAAAGTATGTGAGAAAGAATGTTGTCAAAAAATAAACTTGTTATTTGAATATAATGAGGAGATGAAAAAAAAAAAAGAAACAATTTTTATACTAAATAACTATTTTACTCCTACAGTTATATAATATTATCCACCATTTTTATCAACCTCCGAAAATTTTCTCCTCCACGGCTGCACGTTAAAATGAGGAAAAAAATCAAAGTTTTGTAATTGTACAATGGGTTGATCGCAGTCGTTGACAATCGCAGAAAGGAAACCAAGGAGAGAAGCAAGCACCGGGTGGGTGTGTACCGCGAAGGTAACCGCATTGCTGATTTCTTGGCTTGGTTGGTGTAGTAGCAGGCTTCTCGTAGTCAGTTTTTGTAGGATTCTCCATTTTTTTTTGACAGAATTGTAGGATTCTCCATTGAGTGCACGTCAGTTGGTCTAGGAGGATGTTAGTGAGATTGCTTGATCTATAGTTATTTAGACTCAGTGTTTCGCCTTCTCCTTCATTAAAAAAAAGAGAGAGAGAGAAGCGAGCACATTGGCGAGAGAGAAACGAGTGGTGAAGAATTAATAACATTGATGGCAATTTTGTAATTGTATAATTTAGATGCATTATTGGTCTTCAATCAGCTTTTCTTTCTCACCAATTTGGTGAGATTGAAAGAAGGTGCACCCAAGTGGATATTTTCTTATGGGTTGGAATTTCTTTCTTTATCCAAATGAAATCCAAACGTAGGAATCAGAAGGATTCTCATTCAATTCTTTCACACCCAACTCTTTCCCATGCAAATTTCATAAAAAAAAACAGGCTGTTAGAGAAAGCTTTCCCCATAAATCTAGCCGCCACGTGGCAACATTTCACATTGTTTCCCTTCAATTCTTTATTTATTTCTTAAAAATGAGTTTACAATTAAAATGACAATCATATATTAATAATGAAAATTTCTCTTAATGATAATTTCCTTATTCTTTTATCATATCTTAACGACAATTAAGGTGCCATTATGATAATTATTGTGTGGTCAAAAAGATTCAATTTTGGCATTTTAAAGATGGTAATAAAATGACCAACCAGGCTTTACCTGATTGGTCAAGGGAGGTATGCATAGCATGCCTTCTTGGGATAGGTAGGAATTTGATCCCGTCTTCTTCCCTTAATCTATCTAGTGGGTAATAGAGCATTTGCTTTCTTTGAATACTGTGCATTCTTGTGGTGTTTATCAAACTTACTTCTTTCTCTTCATTAATACTTAATTGATTAACTATTAATATTGTACTTTAAAAAAATGATAAATAAAGTGTCAGGAAAGTTGAGAGCCCTCCCATATCCATTTTAGAGATAGCAAATAATCCTTGATTACTCCTTTCAATTTTTTTCTATTTTCCTAAATTAGCTTCACTAGCCTAAATTCCAAATTTGCTCTCCTATATTTGCACTAGAAGAAATTGGACAATTGGTGCACGTATAAATTTTCTACGATGAGTTCTATTTAGACGCTAAAACATTAATATGATATGGTCATTACTATAAATATACTATAAATATGACATAAATATAATTATTATTCTACTCCCTTTGATTTTTAACGCTCTGCAGTTTTAATTGAGTGCCAATAATTACAATTTATGATTATTCATTCACTATTGAGAGTTACTAATGATTGTAATTTAAGATATTCTCTCTAATTATTTTACTAATTATAATTTAATATATTATACATATGATATAAATTCTTAAATGCTCAACAGTTACAATTGGCTCTCATAGTTGCAACTCATTATTTTCAAATACTATTAATTTCTTATATCTATTAATATTTTTAATAAATATTTACAAATAGCGCACTGCGCTAGATTGAATTCTCGCACATGTAATAAAACAGTGGCTTAGGAAAATCTGCAAATTGAAGGGACTACTTTGAGTTGATATATTGTGCCAAGTTCATCAAGGAGCGCTGCAAATCTAGATCACTATATTAGTTATACTTAGTCAGAGCAAACGAGAATCTTCAAATGGGGCGTTGGATCAAGACAGAGGCAAACAATTTTTCATAACTCATAAGCATATAATTTTTCCAATTATGAAGTCAATCTAAACTTCTTGTCTTCTTTTTTATGTAAGGATTTTGTTTGGTCCCGCTAGTTTTCATTCCGCAGCACTCAACTGAAGAGAAAAGGGTCATTTTAGAACATATAATGTAATGATCACATATTAATTGGAACAATAAACAAAATTACTAAATGATGCATGTAATTAATGTTATGCGCTTTGCCAGGTCTACCCAATCTTGGGTGCAATGACCTTTGTTAAAAGCATGTGCATCTTCCGACTTACAAGAAACATTTTTTCATGTATCTGATGTCAAGTAACAAATGACAAGATTTTTCACGTTTATTGGCAGCGAAATGTATATATATGCACATATTGTGGCACATGGAAGCTAGAAAATCCATTAACGCGTTCTATTTTTTGCACATATTTTTTATTACTATTATACATCAACCCTAGTACTATTGCATATCACATGTTGACACAGTCAAAAAATTACAAAAATTTATGAAACTTACAACTAATCTTGACGTGCAACAAATATATCCATATTATACACAACAGTTAACGCGTCAAAAATGCGTCCAATCTTTCCACATTCAGCAATTATTTTGTATATATATATATATTAGATCATGAGTTACTGAAATAAAATTGAGATATTTTAGAGTGAGTTTGATCAACAATTCTGGAGAACTATGAGGAGGAAGAGAGGCATGCTGAACATAAGCTACGCAAATTCCTGGGCACCCACCGCTCGAAATTATGCCTGCCATTAACTACTCCAATACTCCTCTGTTTTTTTTTTTTTTTGGTGAAACAAGGAAGGCCGTGCCCAACTAACTAACTACTTCTCTCATGACAAATAATCAACAGCTATAGCAGCTCCTATAGTAGCTATAGCATTAGCAGCTACGCAAAACTCTTGCGTGGCTTTTCCTTTTTTTTTTTTTCCTCAAAAAGTTTACAGTAATATAATAATAATAATATGCTGAGTTAACTCCAATAACTTAAAAGTTATAGGGAAAATGGTGAAAATAAAATTATAGGATACCTTAGAGAAAATAAATGACATTTTATTAAAATTATACTATACTTTAGGCATGATATACGATACATTAATAAAATTATATGATGCCTCAAAAAAGGTAAACGATATTTTGTAAAATTATACCACACTTTTAAGAATACATACTTCGATAAAATCAGACAATGACTTTCCATTTTGTACGACACATTGATAAAATTATACAATACCTCACAACTACATGTGACCAAAGAATTCGTTTTCTTCAGACTTCTAATATTGGAGCAAAGATTTTCAAATTATAAAGTCGCCATAGAATGTTTGAAAATAGTATACAAAATATGAAAAATGGCGTTAATCGTATTATAGGTTCACATAATAATTATGCTTCTTTAATTCTCTTTTTTAACATGAATAACAAATAAACCATAATTCGCACACGATATAAAAAAATTTTGGTCAATTAACAATTATATCGGTCTCACACAACATTATAATGTGCAATTCCCGCCCTACTAGAGTTTTGTGTGGTGTACAACTAGGGCTCTAAATTCAAATGTTTAAACTTTAGAGACACATCGTGTAATATAAAATTTTTAGAGTTCGCATACCATTTAAACAAATGTGAATAAAATGTTTTATAATGTATCGTACAACAGTCTTAAAGTTGTCACAAAACATTTTATTTGATGTCTTGCTGTCTTTTCTCAGTTTTATTTTCTTCACTTCGAAGAGCGTACGAGACCGTTCTCAACTTGTACCAAGGTTGTCAGAATCGGACCGGTCATCGAATCGGAAACATTAGTGGGTCAGGGTTCAACCGGTTGAGCCGGTCGAACTGGTATTTGAACCGGTATTTAATAATATATATGTGTATAAAAGTAATTATAAAAATAATATTTATAAATAGTGATTAAATATTAATTTTTCTAATTTTAAGGATGAAATTGAAATTTTTAATAGATTTAGGACTAAATTGAACTTTTAAATTAAAGTTCATGCTTAAATTATAATTTAAATAACATTTGGGGTCAAATTGTAATTTATAAATTTTTTAATTTTATTAGACATGTTCAACCGGTTCGGTTTTCACCGGTTTTTACCGGTTCTTGACCGGTTTTTTCCAATTTTGACCTGTCCGAGTCACCCTTCAAAATTTATCAAAACTGACCCGGACCACCGGCCGGTCCCCAGTTCAACCGGTCCGACCGGCCGGTCCGATCCGGTTCTGACAAGAGTGACTTGTACACTAGACCAACATTTTACGTCATTTGAAAAACATAACTTTATATCACTTAAAGTTATAGTTTAATTGATTAATTTCTATAGTTTTCTTATTCATGATCCGGATTTAAGTGATGATTTAATTGATTAATTTGTATATTTTTCTTACTCATGATCTAGATTTAAGTCTTAAAAATTATGCCTGTGGAGCAATGACTTCCAAAATTCTTCACGCACTGTTGATTTTACATTCAACAGTCGCCACTGCTGGTTTGGCATAATTATACTCGATTTTAACAGTTTTTAAGTAGTGAGTCCCTTTTTATGTGGTGAGGTTGAATGGACTTACAACGAGTGATCCCAAGTCCAGCACACAGATTCAATAACCGATATATCTGCACTAATTTTTTTTGATAAAAAAAAAGATAACTCTATTATTTATGTCAATTAATATCACTATTTGTGAAAGATATACCCACAAATATAGGAAAAATATTTTTCAAATTACATAATCAAGACGTATATATTATTTAATTTGATGTAATTTTAATCAATATTTTAATTTATAAAAATATGTTTTCCAAATATGGACAATAAACTAATAAGTATTTTTGTCTATTTTCAAGCTTTCGTTAGATGAAAAGAATAAACTCAAATTCATTAATATACCAATTATATCATTTTAAAATTGTATATTTCTGATCAAAATTTTATATCCTACTCATAGCTTTTTGTAATAAAGATGAATTTACTAACTTTTTTATGTTTTAATTTGAATAATATAATTATTCCATAAAATTTTTCAAAAGTATATTTTTATTCATTAATAATTTCAATTAACATTATTTTTTAGCCTAATTACTATTTCTTAATCAATTATTGTAAATAATTATTAATATGAAAATTTATTATCATTACACTAGTAGATCCTTTAAAAAAAATAAGAGAAATGACTCTTATTCTTTCCTATGCTGATAATTTTAATATGTCTATTTTGCCCTTTTTATTTTATGCGAAAAATAATGTGATTGATTGCTTTTTAAAAGAACATGCATCAGTCCCCACACGGCCACAACCTTTTATTTTTTTCGGATTCTCAAAATTTTAAAATATCCATGGGAAAGTTCCTTGGGGACGCCATTGAGAAATGCATTAATGCGGCGGAATAAGTCTTGCGTGAGTCTTGCGTCTTTTTATATATTTTTGAAAAATTTATAATATGTACGTAGTTAAGATAAATATAAAAATTAATATATATATAGATTAAATGTATTTAACCCCTATGATTTGATTGTTTTACATATTACCTCCTGTGGTTTCAATTTAGGCATTAAACCTCCTTATAATTTTTAATTTTGTCAAGTAACCCCTATGGTTTTTAATTTTGGCAATTAACCCTATTGTGGTTTCAATTTAGGCATCAAATTTTACTGTGGTTTTTAATTTTGACAAATAACCCCCTGTGGGTTTCAATTTTGATAATTAACCTCTTTATCAGCAATTTCTTAAATATATTAACAAAAAATAGTAATAATTAAGTTGTAGAGTGCAGTTAAAAGATATATTAAAATTTATTTAAAAAATATAAAACATATTTTTTTAATAGAGAATGTGAATTCGAATTCGAATTCGACGTATTAAAAATATTATAAAAAATGTATTTAACCCATTTTTTTATGAAAAACATTATAAAAAATGTAATATAGTCCTCGGCGGTGGTTTATTAAATGAAGAATTATTCCCGTCGCTTTTTATTGACCTCAAGTTCTTAATGCATCGAATTTATGAAAAAAAAAAAGAATTATTTTTATTAATTTTAATCTTAAAAAGCAGAAGTATGAAATTTTTTTCATAATATTTTTTTATAAAAAAATGGGTTAAATATATTTTTTATAATATTTTTAATACGTCGAATTCAAATTCTCATTCTCTATTAAAAAAATATTTCTTATATTTTTCAAATTAAATTTTAATGTATCTTTTAACTGCACTTTACAACTTAATTATTATTATTTTTTGTTAATATATTCAAGAAATTACTGATAAAGGGGTTAATTGCCAAAATTGAAAACCACAGGAAAATTATTTGTCAAAATTAAAAACCACAGAGAGATTTGATGCCTAAATTAAAATGATAGGGTGTTAATCGCTAAAATTGAAAACTACAGGGGTTGTTTGCCAAAATTGAAAACTACAGGGAGATTTGATGTCTAAATTGAAACCACAGGGGATGATATGTAAAACAACCAAATTATAGGGATTAAATGCATTTAACCCTATATATATATAATTATTAAATAAATTTATATTTATTTATATAATAAAAAAATTTGCACGTTTATTCTTATTTATCCATATGCTAAAGTTTTTTTGTCAAAAAAAAAAAAAAAACAAAAGCAGCTCGCGTGCAGAATACCCCGTCTCGGCACCCGTCTTGCAGGGCGAACTCTTAAACCTATGGGTCCCCTGCCACATCACAATGGACGGTCTCCTTCTCAAAATCTGTGTCCACATACCGTTGCTCTTTAGGAATTGCTTCTGGGAGTTTTTCCTTTGTTTTCTCGGCCAAGTAACTACCACATTTGTTTTCCAGGAAAGATCACATCATCTGAAAAGCTGCAAGAGTTGTTCCTTCAATATTTTCTCTACATGGGTACTTCCCAAAACTTGGTATTGATCACAGCTACAGTGCTTTTTTGGCTTGTCACACGTGCAGATTGCAAGGTTTGTGCCTCCTGTTTGTTTTTTTTTTTTTGTCTAAAAACCAGCTTTTCATTTTGAACTGTTTTTCTCTCTCTCTCTCTCTGTTTTTTTTTTTTATTTAAATTTTGGGGCGTTCACCATTTATTGTTATAGGTTCCGGGCTCAGGAAACTCAAATTCTACGCTCTCTTTCAATATTTTTAGCTCTTAGATGCATGCTCATCAGACCAAGATTGTGGAGCTGGACTATACTGCTTCAATTGTGCAGAAGCATTTGAGGGCTTTAGATGTGTAAGATCAGCCATCACAGACCAATACAAGCTTCTGGTATGAAGTTCTGTCCCTTTCCCTCTTTCTCTTTCAGCTCACAAAAATAAACAAGTAAGGGCCCTTTTTTTTCCCTAAATTTTTGAAAATTACCATATAGAAATATAATCTTTCCATCGCTCCCCTTCCTTGCGATTTCCTGATCTTAACCAATAAGTACTGTTGACTAGATTTGTTGGATGATGATAACATGAAAACAGATGGGGCGCATAGTATATGATGCTATAAGGAACTTAAGGGGATGGTTTCATAATTGGACTGCTCTCATCGCTCATTCAGCATGGCCGTTGGGGTAGTTTCTAGGACGGTCACGTTGCACACAGGCCAAACCATTTCAATAGTTTAAAAAGGGCCGTGTTGTCATTTTTCTGCCATTCAAACTGTGTCTCGAGCAAGCTACCAGAGCAAGCTATCAGGCCTTAACACCACTTATTATTCAAAACCTTAACACATTGAGTTATTGGTATTTAGTCATATATGTGCCGCTTGCACTTTATGTTTCTTTCTAACGTGAGACTTCCACTTGCACTTCAACAGGCCGTGTGGCTGGCTTGCTTTTCTTTCTTCTTTTTTTTTTTTTTTTCCTTTTTTAAATTTCCTTGGAAGGTGTTTTTTTTTTCTTTGTCAATCATTGAAATGAAAGTCCACATTTTCATGAAAATTCTGAGAGATGTGGGATTTGAATTCTCATCCTTCCCTCAAAAGGTTTGGTGGTGACAAGCTACGTGTTTTTGTTGACAGAACAATTCTCTCCCTTTCAACAAATATGCATACTTGACAACCCACAATTCTTATGCCATTGACGGATACCCATTACACACTGGCCCTAGACTCACACTCACCAATCAAGAGGACAGCCTCACTCAGCAGCTAAACGTAGGTGCATACAGCTTTCTCTCCAATAATTTACAATTGTCTCTTTAAATCAACTTCTATATAGCCACATCTCATTGTCAAAATTAGTTGCTTTACAGAATGGAGTACGAGCCTTAATGCTTGATACTTATGATTTTCAAGGAGATGTGTGGTTGTGCCATTCGTTCAAAAAACAATGCTATGACAATACTTCCTTTGTAAGTTTCAATGTTTATGTTTACCCTTCTTTCCGTGAGAAACTTGAAGATAGCACGAATTTTGTAATTGGTTCTAAGGGCCGGCAAGCGAATTTCTTAAGGAAATTGAAGTCTTCTTATCAGCAAATCCGTCGGAGATCGTCACATTGATATTGGAAGATTATGTTCAAGCTCCAAACGGTTTGACAAAAGTCTTCACTAATGCTGGATTGATGAAATACTGGTTTCCAGTGACAAGAATGCCGAAGAATGGTGAAGACTGGCCACTAGTCAGTGACATGGTCAACAAAAACCAAAGGCTAGTTGTGTTCACCTCAATTTTATCCAAAGAACAGAGTGAGGGAATTGCTTACCAATGGAACTACATGGTAGAAAATCAGTGTAAGAAACATCCAAATCTGAGATACTGTTCCACATTTAATCATCATTTAGAATGTCACTAAATTGGACCAAATTGTTGCCTTACACTTGTTGGCAGATGGGGATGGGGGCATGAAGGCTGGAAGTTGTCCCAATAGAGCAGAATCATCTTCTCTGGATGACAAGAGTAAATCATTGGTGTTGGTAAATTACTTCAGTTCTATACCAAATAAGGATTTAACTTGTGTGGAGAACTCAGCTGATCTCATAAACATGCTCAAAACTTGTTATGCTGCTGCTGGCAGCAGATGGGCCAATTTTGTTGCTGTCAATTATTACAAGGTAATTAATGAATGGATCTTTGATTACCTACAAAGCATGCTTAGTGGAATTTTATTCTCACAATCACTCTAAGCAGCAAAATAAAAACAGAGAAGGTTGCACTTTTTATTTGTTTTATTTCACATTATTATGTCTTTTCTGCTATATTTCTGCAGAGGAGTGAAGGAGGGGGATCATTCCAAGCTGTGGATACACTAAATGGGGAGCTCTTGTGTGGGTGTGATGATGTGCATGCTTGTGTGGTAGGCTGCAATGTGGCGTTAACTCATTAGTCCCCAAGTCAATATTTTGAAGAACCGCTAGATATATTGATACTTTTACTAATGTTTTTTTTTCTTTTTTTTTTTTTTTTTGTAACCATATGATATGTTTCTTTAAACATCATGTATCATATAATTAATTTACTCATGAATTTTGATGGGAGAAATCCATGCTAAAAAAAAGATCGTTAATATAATTGTCACATTCATTAATCTTAATGTTATTATTTATTGCTTATTACTCTAATTTAAGGAGAGTACTTGTAAACAAATAAACCAACCAATTCCACTCTAAAAATTATCAGTCAACTCTTTTCAAAGACTTTTATCGTTAAACTTGTGGTGAGAAACGATAATAATTGTTTTTGTTTTCTTGGGGATTCTTTAGGTTAAATTGGGGATTCTTAATTGTTTTTGTTTTCTTGAGTCTAGCATAAAGTTTGCCTTGGAATTCGTAATTAAATAACATTTACGTTTTTTTTTACAGCCTGAAGCAACTTCGGGAGCCTGCACTGCTGGGTAGCTAGCTAGCCGACACATATCAAATGTCCGAGATTCTGAGGCCAATGGTGCTTAATAAGATTTATACTAATTGTATTTTAGGTTAGGCAAGTCATTCTATTGACGTATTAATCCAAAAAAGAAAAGGTAATTATCATTAAATTTGGTGTGGTTCAATCCCTTATCTTTCACGTACATAATAATCTAAGATCTGATAGTTAGAAAGGAATTATTATTGTTTTTTAGTCTAGTTGGAGTATGTAGAGGGGCATTCCCACATCTTAAATTTGGTGACCTGATTAGAAATTAATTTTTTTTTTGTTTTCTATTTTGTTCATAAGAAATTAATTCTCTTTTTGGGTATTGATAATAGGTAAGCTAAGGTAGTGTCCTAAGACTTGCAAGGGAGGATTGTGCCAGTTCATTGTTTTTAAGTAGATCAAATTATCTATATTAAATTTACAATAGAATAAAATTCAGAATCTAATAAATGTCATAGTAACGTTTGGAGTAACGATCTCTTTGACTAGATTTTACTATGGACTTAAAATTTCTTCTCACTTGGCCCAATCTATCAATTAATGAAAGGATTTGAGCCCATGGTTTTTTTTTTTTTTTCTTTGTGGCATGGCTAGACCAATGTTATAAGAACCGGACTGGATATTGAAGCGGAAAGTTTAGTGGTTCAAGGTCTAACCGGTTTAACCGAAAATTAAACTGGTAAAATCGGTATTTAATATTAAATATATAAAAATATATTTATATATATTATACATCAAAATTTATATGTAAAATGTAATATTATAATACATATGTATGTATTAGAATACTTACATTTATAAATTTAAAATGTATAATTTAGAATTTATTATAAGGTAAAATTAACAATTTAAAAAAATTAATAATTGTCTTAACAAAAAAAGAAAATAGTAAGTGTTAATTTATTAGATACATAATATAGTGTGTGTATTATATGAGACATTTAAGAAAATAATAAGTACAAAAAAAAAAAAGATTACAACAAGTTATAAATTGGTTTAGTGACATAAGACTTACCTTTCATGTTGGAGGTCAGGGGTTCGAAAACCAAATTCTACAAAATTTGAAAATTTTTCTTAATTACTAAAACTGACCAACCCGGTCAACCCGGTACCGGTTCACCGGTTTAACCGGTTGAACCGGTCCGTTGACCGGGTTTTGACCGGTCCGGTTCATAACTACTTTAAGCATCAACTCGAACCGGACCTCTGATCGGTCACCGTTCCGACCGATTGAACCGGCCGGTCCGATCCGGGTTTGAAAACCATGGGCTAGACCCATAGTTAGGTTGGCCTTGGGCGCCTGCCAGCCTCGCCCCAAGTGGAGAATCAAGCTCTAACATGGAATCCCAGACTTTAATTGCTCTCTCTCTCTGTTTCTGTTTTTATTTTTTTTTTCCGAAAGTAATTCTGATTGGAATTTGAATTGTGATTCTCAATCCTGAAAATGGTTTTGGCACCTGTGAGTTAGAACCCAGTAGACTTAGTTGTCGTCGAGGAAAGCAATTTGATGTCATTTCACATTTGAAGTATCTGTACGTTTCTAGCTAGGAATAAGGTTCATACCGCCTAGGATACCAAGAGATCATGATCAAATTGACTGTTCTCTTTAAAAAAAAAAAAAAAAAGACTGTGCTGTGCATGGCTAGAAGTGTTTTTGCAATTAAAAAGCCCAACATAGTTTAGTGTCGTGACTAATTCAAAAAATCGAAGACATTCATGTGATGCACAAAATGTAGGGCTTTAATTTAAAACCAAGTTGAATGTATACATTGACCGAGCATTTGTAATAACACTCTCTGATAACAACAAATGAATATATATAGATATCTATTTATCTGACCACCTCCTAGGCTAAACTTACATATATAGCCAATTAGAAAAGATGCAATTTAACAAAGTGACTACTGTTTACATAATTGAATTATTGTGGAAACTAGTTAATCAGGGCTTTCTCTTTTTCAATTCCTCATTGTTAGGGTTTAGTTTTTGTCTGTTAGAATTAGTAAGAGTCTAACTTCTATGATATTTCACTACTGTCTCTAATGGAAACTACCCACCACAGAATATCTTGCTAACTAACTAACTAGTGTAATTCCAACACGAGAGTGAGACTTGAATTCAGGACCATTTGACTCTTAACTTGTAATATCATATAAATCGTTTATGATGTTAGTAAAAAGAAAAAGAGTTCTAACACATAGATAGAAGCAACGGGACATATAGTAAGTTATTAACTAATGGAATGTGCTCTATATTAACATGTATAAAGGAATACTAATTACACTGGATCAATTAGATAAATATGAGTATCGTTCAAAAAAATTAGATATATATGAATAGCTTCATTTCGAAACACTCTTCTGTCTTGCATGCTAACCAAAGGCTGCTAGTTATTCATTATGATTCTAAAGAGATTGTCAATAGTGAACATCAACGGTTATGTTCGGGAGTCAGCCATGTCTTTTTCTTTTTTTTTTTTTTTTTTTTTTTGGTTTTAGTGGAGATAATCTACTGTCATGAAAAATAAGGTTAGCGAGAAGGAGAACTTCGGAGAGAACCTAAGTCTTCAGCTTCCAACCATGTGCCTTGGGCTCGTCCTATGAGCCATGTCTTTTTTCTATTTTTTGTTTCACCTGTCAGTCTTGTACATGTGAAGTGGCGGAAATTTGCTTCCTGGGCCTATGAGTCAGCTCTAACCCTCTGGTTTGTCCATGGTCGCATTTGGCTAGACGCTAAAGAAGAAAGCCATGCATTGCCATTGAGATTTGAGAACACGCATGTTAAAGTCCTTTGGATAAAGAATAGCTTATGGTAATTGATTTTTTAAACTATGTACCTTTCATCTGTCAGTCACAAGTGGAAGGTTACCTTCTTTTATTATGTAAGCCACTGAAGAAGATATACACTGTTTTATATGTAACAGAGCAATTTCTCTTGTCTATGACACCAGCCCATTAGCAAATTAAGCTCCTTTTGTTTTTTTTTTTTCTTTTTGTTTTTTCTCCTTTTGTTATTTTCTTTTTTTTTTGTTTTTCCTTTTGTTATTTTCTCAGCCAAACCTTCTCCATGATTTATTTAAAAGTAGGAAGTTGTGTTACATAATCGAAGAAACAGAAGAAAGAAAAAAGTCTTCGCAAAGATTCTACTTTCCCTTTTGAAATAAGGCTTTGGACAGCACTCACAAATTTAGAAATGAAAAGAGATAAAGAGATAAAAGTAAAAGCTGCCCACCATTGAGTTGTCTAGGCAATACAGTAAACCCACTTACCACCTAATCAAATCTTTTCTCCAATTGATTTTTCTCTTTTTTTTTTTTTTTTATCTATTAAAAGATTATTAGTTATACAATAGTACAACTCTATCCATTTTATAAATTTGATATCTACCATCTTAAAATTAAAACTCATTAAGAACTCGAATATAGAGGTTTAAGTTTATAACAATTTTTGCGCGTGAGGGACTTCCTAATTGATACTTTTGTGTTTTATTAGTTTATTTATTTCGTTTTCTTTCGTTTTGCACCAGTGCCAGGTTCTATGTGCACCGGACTATGGGCCTACTTCACATCAAAAGGACCTTTCTCTTTCCTGCTTTTTTTTTTTTTGACGTAAAAAAGTAAAGATACCAAAAACTTCAAATTTTGTCTGTTATTTTCCAAAGTACCGGAAAAAAGGTCCATTTGTTGTTACTTTTGACACATCTTACTAAGGCTTTAAATTTCCATCCTCTGATTCAGAACATTGGATAGGCCCCTTCTCATTACCATGTGAGCGCTGTCTCATTAAACACCTGGTTTGTTCAACTTTCTTGGCCTATTTTGCTTGCCAATGGAGTTTCTCTAAAAGGATTATTAACTGTAAACTGTTTCTCTTTCTCTATATGTATCCATAATTGGCTCAGCATATCACACAAAAACCCAATGCAAAAACTTGCATGCATCTCTCTATTAGCATACGTAAATCCACTTTTGTCCCCTCACTTTAAGATTTCACACCTCCTTTTCGTTCCAAGTCCTAGGGTTGGCTTTCAAAGAATGTAACGTAGGACAAGTCAACAAGTCATGAATTATATTTTCTATTATTCTAAAATAATGTTGTAATTTTCATTATACAATTTTACAGCTTATTCAGGAGTTTTAGTTAATATTATTCTAAAATTAATACTTAGTCATTAAGTATTCTCAACTAGGAAGCTTGATTTGGTTTCCTTTCTAATTTTCACATAGTCGTTAGGTTTGCTTCCCGCGTCATTTGGAATCAGAGCTTTAATTTGCCTTGCTTGGTATCATATAATATTTATCACGCTTCCGTCCTACATCAGAGTGCTACGTTAGAAGCTCGTGGTTATAATAGGATTAGATAGAACAATCGAAAACAAGCAACTCAGCCTCCTCTTGAGGTCAAAGGTGTCCCGCTATAGTTGGCATGGGTGCCTTCGAGGAAAAAGTTGATTATTAATCAATTGATTATGGGCATGCCTAAAAACTTTGGCTATGTGTGAAAATTGGTATAATTCTAAACAGAACCGGTGATCGATAAGTGGATATTGTTGATTAATCACACTTACTTTCTACCTATCATTGAAAAAATGTTCATCACGTTGTGCATCTCACTGGAAAGATGCTATTGAAGTTTGGTCAAAGATTGGGAGAAATATTTGCCTTCAATTTCCTGTTGCATGTGCTAAATTTCTTTAAGCTGGATAAAATTTTGTGGCTAATGTTCCCAGAATAGGTTACAATAGCTAGCTGGCGCACCTGCATCTAGTTATGTGATAAATAACAGTAATCACAATATACGAAAGCAATTCGAGTTTGAGTCAAAATTAATTAACAAAAAAAATAAAAACACAAAAGCAATTTGTTTTATAGGGTGTAAAAACAATACATGTTGCTATGGTTAGTTATATACTTGTATTTATAACTATTGTTGTTTTGCTCGTCATGAATACTGATGAAGTTATCAAATATATTGAATTTCGAGATTTTATTAAAAACTTTGTGCAAAGTCACAGACACCAATTAATCTGTCCCATGCTCAGTCAACTCTGTAGCCTCGAAAGTCTTTCCCATACCCGTTTATAGGTGGACTTTAGAACCTCCGCCCTCAGTTTTAAAATTAACAAATCGTGGAGCTGTGGACTGTGACGCGTATAGAAGATGTTCAGACATATCTTCTGTATTGTAACTATCTTCCTTTTGTTAATCTTATGCCAGTAATTATTTTTTAGGAATTGTTATTTCCATGCAAAAACGGTTTCATACACTTATAAATGAACTATCCGGGGCGGCCTTTTTTCTTTCTCATTTATGTCTGTATGGAGCTGTTATGTGGGTGGGAATATCAATTCCCTTCTTTTGTGTCACATAAAATGAGGGAACGAAAAGATATCCAAAACGCATGATTTGCGGTCCACTTTGGCTACCTATGACAACATCAGCAAGCAATATCAATGCATACAAAAATCCCAAAAGTATTAATCACCTGACAGCCTTTGGATCACTGAATCAAGCCGTTCATATTATTTAATCGGATGGACCATCTTCATGTATGTAGTTCAATGACAAGCTTCTCCTCACTTACATATTTATACGCCCATTTTTTCTTCAAACTTTTTGGCCCTTTCTGCTCGAACTGCAAAATCTCACATGCCCACAACTCATAATTAGCTCCGATTTCAGTGAGGTAATGTTCAAATCTGAGAACCCCAAGAACCCAACTCACACGCACGTGTTGTTGTCAAAACAGAAGAATCTTTATGCGGGTCCTAGTTTACATATGCATATGGGGCAGCAGGTCAGGTCGGTGACCAATTATCAAGCTGGTGGAGTCTGACTCTTTGATGTTCAATTGGCCATATTGCAGCTACAATCCCTCCTGCTCCTGCTTATCACTAGTTGGGAAGTTTTGCCTATTTTGCCCAAAAAAAGCTTCAAATGCCGATTGGAAAAACAGTAGGGCATTTTAATTGACCATACATGATCGCTGTGCTATGACAGAAACACGTGTAACTTCATTAGAATTTAGAAGACAACCATTGGACAACTTGGGTCAGTCTGAATCTGAACTTTTAACGTGTATTTTGGTGTGAAATGCAATCTATTGGAAGCACCATTCAAAGTATTGAATTTGAAAAGTGAATAGAAATAAATTTAATTTTTCACTATTTCCAGCGTACCCATCAAAATTTTACCATCTTCAGATAACTGTACCAAAATTCCATTTTAAGTACTAAATTTCATCTGGGCTATATTTCTTGTATATTGTACCGTTTACGGATAGCACTGCAGGCAAGAGAAGGAAAAAAAAAAAAAAAACCTTTTGGCACAAATAAAAAATGTCATCCAGAATATTGTGAAATCAAAAGTTTTTGGCACTAAATTTGTCCCTTAATTACTTGGAATATTTTTGGGATGAAATCTGTTTTTAATAATCGTTAGTTTCCTGACAATAATAATAGGAAGATAGCTACCAATTTACACTTTAGGACGGCAATCACGCTTTTCTCTTGGCAACTAGTTTGGTTTACTATTGTTGATTTTTATTACTAATTATTATTACTGATAATTAAAATTAAATTAAAAAATTTAATTAGATTGATAAGTTCTATTGCTATTAAATATTAAAATGATTATTTAAAGAATCCTTTTTATATTTCAAATGATATGACTTATTTCCAAAAGGAAAATTTAAATGCATGGCTTATTTTAGAGAACTATAATTAGCAAGCCAAGAAAATGGTCTCATTTTCTTATTGTAAACAAATGAAATGTGCAATAAGAATGACTGAATTTATCTAGACTCAATTAGTTTGATTGTTGACTAATTAAATATGCAACAAGAATAACTGAATCTGTTCAAATTCAATCAATCTTATTACACAGATCTTAAAAAAAAAAAAAATTACTACTTATTTGACAGAAAATTTTTCAAAGAGAATATTTTTTTATTATACTTTATGTCTAGATCAGGCTAGACTCAGTCTAAGTATCAAATCTTTTTTAAAATATCGAAATGATTAACAATCAGTCTATTAAATATTAGTCCAGACGGGATGATTGACACCATAAAAAATTTATAACATCCCAAAAATCTCAAATTGCCCACACAAATTGTGGGGCTTTGTCGAGGAGACTGGGAGTGACCCCAAGACCCATGGTCTTTGTACAATGCGCGCAACCTCGGATGGGTAGTTACCCAACCCTAAATTTTGTGATGTAGGAACATCAGCATTTTGACATGAAGCTATTTGAATGAGGAACACTGTGACTAAACATTTTGGTAATTTAAAATTTTGATCCTTTTAAGATTTTGGATTTTGTTTATGGCAGCTTGGTGTTTAGAATTTGGGTGTTCACGATTAATTGTTTTGTGGTTACTCTGGGCCGTTTTTTATGTTAGCTCAAATGGGGCCGACCATGCCTGACCCTATCGTTCGGCTTCACATTATTAACAATGGTAGTGGTACAATTTCATCATTCGGCTCATTTTCTATGAATGAAAAAGGGACGCAGAACTAACCAGGCAGCAAAGATGTTCCAGTTTTGTTCATGTAGCCACGTAGAGAAATCAATATGCGATCATACACGTGATATTTGTCCTTTGTTCTGTTGTCAGCTTAGTCAAAAGAGTCCGCACAAGGGGTTTCACTTTTTTTTTTTTTTTTTTGAAGAAAATTATTGTATTAAATCATTCGAAATTTATACATAAGTCCAACACAGATATGTCGGAACGACTTGCACAATGCAGAAATGAGAACGACACTAATGACTTACAACAAACGTGGTTAAAAAAATCACGACCTAACAGACTTAAAATTCATTTTGACAACCCCTTTGACTGAGTGTACTTACCGGATTAGCCGAAACAAGTTGCACGAAAAGGCAACAGACACCGCATATCGACGGACTTATAAAAATCTATCGAATAAGTGCAGCATAATTTTCCATAATCCTACCCCACACATAAACACAATTAAATACAAACACTCTCAAACACATCTCCCAATAAACTCCAGCTAAACATAGCATAACACCCACTCCAAAATACTTCTAAAAAAACCAATCCCACTGGAAATAAGAACAGCAACGGTGCCCAGAAGATGAGGTAATGGTGGTGACGGCGATGGCGGCAGCTAGGGTAGCGATGACGGAGCAAGGAGAGACAATGAGGACGTCAATGGTGCCGGCAGTAGCAAAACTAGTAGTGGCGGCTGCGTTGGCGATAATGTTAGGGCTGCTGGTGATGGTGACGCGGGTTGTAACAGTGGCTTTGACAGCGACATCGGTCGCGACGGCAAAAAAGGCAGCGAGATCCGTAGAGGGTGTTGCCTGAGTGATGCCGGCGACGTTATTCTCTCTAGTGGCAAGCTGGTCAGGTATGGCGTTGCTGCCGAACGCGGCGACTGGCACGACAAAGACGTCAACGGTGATGAAATTTGAAAATATGAAAAGGTCAGCGTTGGTGAGGAGATTGTAGATCCGACATCAGGACAGTCATGAGTGTCTTTATTAAGGATAGATCTAAAAACTAAACTAACTAAAATAACGTGAAAAGGAGGCATCGACGGAGAAGGAGGAGAGGAAGGGTAGAAATGTAGCTTCAGGCACCGTGGTATAGAAGATATGGAGCAAAAAATAAAGGAAGAGGGGAAGGGTGGCTGGGCGGCAACGGTGGCTTACCACCACCGCCGGCCAAAGGGAGAGGGGCTGTTACTGGGAGCTTGCAGAGTAATTAATCAAGAGAGAAGTTAAAGAGATGAACTTTGTGAGCAAGTAAAAACCAATAGGAGTGAAATGGTAAATAATCTCACTAAAAAAGATAAAAAGGAGCAATGGTATCCTTTAAGAGTATAGTTATTTAAAAGTATAGTTATATGATTTTATTTAAATAGTTTTAAAATAGTTATGTAATTTTATTAATAATATTTAATAATTTATTTATTTTTTATTTTTTAAATTTAATTATTTAATTATTTATATTATTTTATAACTATTTTAAATCTACCTAACAAAGTTACCAATCTTTTTCTTTTCTTTAATTATTGTTTGATCTCTTTGGGGAAAAATGGAACAAGCACAGATAATAAATAGAAAGTAAAATATCGCTTATTTTATTTATTTATTTATTTGCGAAGAAAACAAACTAAACACTAATGAAATTAAGTACCAATAAAATAGCACCAAATGCATCTCTACAAGCAATAACTTCAACCCCATTGATGTATAGTTGAAAATTTCCTTATCATTCACTACGTCGACTCTTTACTTAATAAGAAAGTTAGTACATGAGTTTTCCCCACGGAGTGAGGAACACTACACAAGGTAATAGGCACATTGCAACCATGCTTGCGGCAAGAAGTTAGAAAAATTCGATAAATTAGTATACTATTTTAATTCATATTGCTTATTGTTCAAGCCATGCCGTATCTAATTTTGACGTTTCCAGAAAACATTTGTTGGCCAAAAAAAAAAAAAAAAGCGTAAGGCAGTTATATTTGAAATGGGAGCCTCTGGTGTGTAATTTTTTGTTTACTCGCCTTTAAGGTGATCATATTAAAGCCAAAATCGTCGAAACTATTTTTGTACCTTTCGAATTTAAAATCTTCAAATCCACCGCAAATTTTTTATTCTCTGTTTATCTTAACATAATTTTAAATGTGTATTTAAAATTAAATTATGTATAACTGAAGATGATGCTTTTTTTTCTTACCCATATTTTATACAAGTCAAATTAGAAATTTTATCTAATTATTTATCTTTTATTATTTTTGTCGGCACTAGTTGTTTTTTGTGCAACTGTTAAAAATTTTTTAACTGAGAATGATATTATTATTATTTTTTTTGGTATATAAAGAGTCTTATTGGGCATTTGGAGAAAAAGAAGTGAGGTTTGATGGAATTTGAACCCCCACCTACTGGTTGAAAGACAACTCTCTCAACTAATTGAGCAAATACTTAACTTCTTGAATGATATTATTATTGATAAATTTAAAAAAGTACACAATGTTAGGCGTAAGTGAAAAACATCAAGTAAATAATTAAATTGTGATATATTAAGTACGTTTACATAATCTCTCTGTCCGTCTCTCTCCCTCTCTCCATACACACACAAAACTACATTTACTTGAAAATTGAGTTAACAATTAGTCACTATTAACAAGATTTGCCATTGCCAGAAAACAAAGGGACAATGCAGTAACTGATTACGCATGTATTTCAACAATAAATTGCTGTCATTTTAGAAGACCCATGACTTTCATTGCATCGTATTATTTGAGGAATTAAATTTAAATCTTTTTTTGACCGGAAATTTAAATCTTTTGACTACTTTACAATTTATAAAAAGAGGACACAATTAAAGCGCTTGCTCATAAACAATACATTTTACCTTATTATGATTTGATGATAAGCACCGAACGTATTGATTGTAAAGTTTTGGATTTAATCCTTATCAAGACGTGCAATAAAGCTACACATATGTCTGCCCAGTGCTGTGCCTACCGTAACTTTCTGAAAGTGCCACACCTCCCTTTAGGACTTGCACAATACTTTTTAATAGAACTGTTCGGACGTCACCTATATTATCCTATTCTTGTTATAAAAAAACATAAACAATGCATTTTCTTGAAACCGCAAAATATTCAATATATTTCATCCAAAGTCCACAGAACTTCATGTAGATTCAACATTTTTTTTAAAATAAAAATTAGTGCATTTTGTTCCAAATCTCTTGGGGAACACTCTAATTAGTAATTAACACTTAAATTTTTAGTTTAAAGATCCTACGTTCTAATATTGAAAATTGAGTGTGTGAGATTTATAAGAAGAAAAAATTATTTTTATTATATTACTCATAATCTAACTAACCTCATAATAAAAAATATATTTAGTTCCAAATTCGGTGTATTATAAATTTTAACAAATAAATAATGTGCAATATTATATATGACTGCGAGCTTGTAATTACCGACAAGCATTTCTCTTTGAACAAGCGGAGCTCAAATTACATATTGTGGTTCAAAAAATTACACATTGTGAAGGTACAATTTTTTAGACTAATCAGAAAACTAATTGGACGTTATGTTCTATAAAAATATATTTGTTGCCTTTTCTATAAATCCTACGATCCATATCTAAGATGTGAATTTAAAATTTTTTAAGATAATTTTTTAGTTAATTAATTTCAACAAAACTCAATTAGAGACTTTTAATTTTGTATAAAATGTAAGTATTTATTGAGTTATAATAAATCTTAAGAGATATGAGGAAAACTAAAAAGAGAGACAAAGACTTCCCTTAAAATAAAAAAACATAAATATTCAGGAGTTCACAGCTTTATCATCTAAACATATGTAATAAAAGAGACGTGAAAAATATAATAATTTGTTTAATAATATTTAATAATTTATTTATTTTTTATTAACATAATCGTTGATATATTATTTATATAAAAGATTTCTCGCCGATTAATCGCACCGACAGTGCTGAAGGGTAGGTTACGCCGAAGCCAAGTCCAAATCTCCATAAGCCTAAGGTGGAGCCGAGCCAAGCCATACCAAATTTACCAAAATCTAGCTTACGGCTAACCCCAACATTTCTCCGTTTATTCAAAATTTTATTTTTATTTTATTACAACCAAAAGACACAAAATATCTCATACTGTTTACCTAAAACGGTCCAAAAACCGGCTGTAATCAGCAAACCCAAAAAAATAAAAAAAATTGTTTGATTTGTATCAAGATATAATTAGGGTTCATTAATTTTGTGGTACTCGTTAATTTTATAATAAGCTGTTAATACGTTCTTTCAGATAAAAAAAAAAAATCATTTGAACTGGAATTTGGGTTTCATTTCATTTGCCAAAACTCCAAACGACAAAAAGTGTTATCTAACCCAGGTCAAGTTCTAACCCTGTTTCTAACCCAAGTTCGTTGTTTTAAAGAGTGAGAAATTGGAGGAGGCGGGGGTCGGGAACTTGCTTACTCTTCTTCTTCTTCTTCTTCTATTTTCTTTCTCTCTCAAAATTTTCCTTTTGAAACCCCCTCCAATTCTCCTTTGTAGATGAACAGTCGTAGACTAGTAGTGTGAATAAATTCAATACACTTTTAGCTTGACCCAAATTTATTTACTAATGATGTAAAGAGGGTGAGAGACAAATTGATAACTTCTTCTCCTGTTGGTTGGTGCGGTTTTTGGGCTTCCTTTCTGGCTTTGTAAGAAAAGTTTTTTTTTGCTTGTTGGGTTTTTATTTATTTATGTTTTGTGTGTTGGGTTTGGAGGGGGTTTTGGTTCTTACCTCGTCTTCTTTTTAGATGGGTACAGAGGGAGAAGAATTGTTGAAAAAGAAGAAAGATGGTAGAGGCAATAGAGGTCAGTGGTTGTACAGTTGTATACAGCAGTACTGTATAAGCTGGTCTGGCTATTGTATAAATGAGAATTGTTTCTTCTAGTAAAGGTCTTCCCAGTCCATAACATTCTCCTTGAGAGTGCTTAGAAAAGATCTCATTAACTACACAGAGAAAACACATAAGACTTTAAAAGAAGAAGAAGAAGAAGAAGAAGAAGAAAGGGGCCTGATTTAAACAAAGATCTGGTCTTTTGGGGTTCTTTTTCCTTTCAGCTATGAAGAAACTTGGCAGCTCTGATTCCCTTGGTGCTTTGATGTCCATGTGCCCAACCACAGGTTCTTACAAAATTACCCATTTAACTGATCATCATATTCAATCCTAATGCTTCCGTGTCAAAAGAATTCAGACATAAAGTATACTACACATGTGATGTTTTCTATTCTCTTGCTTTGCTTGCTTTCCCTTTCATTTCTTTGGTAAACACTACTTTGACAACTTTGAAATATCCTTTAGGAAAGAAAACTAGTTTTTCCCATCAAAAAGACTTTTGTCTGCTTTTACTCAACTTCCACTTTTGATATACTTTTTTTGGGTGTGTGATCCACTAACATGGGGCATCTCTGTTTTTCCTTCGTTAGATGAAAGCAGTCCAAGGAACACCCACCATGTGTACAGCGGGGAATTCCAGTCCATGTTGGATGGCTTAGATGAAGAAGGGCGTGTTGAAGAATCGGGCCACGTAGCTGAGAAGAAACGGCGACTGAGCGTGGATCAAGTCAAGGCCTTGGAGAAAAATTTCGAGGTCGAAAACAAGCTTGAACCAGAGAGAAAAGTGAAGTTGGCCCAAGAGCTTGGCTTGCAACCAAGACAAGTAGCTGTTTGGTTCCAAAACCGCCGTGCCCGGTGGAAGACCAAGCAATTGGAGAGAGATTATGGAGTTCTCAAAGCCAATTATGAAACTCTTAAGCTTAATTATGATGCCCTCCAACTTGACAATGAAGCTCTACTCAAAGAGGTATATAATTTTGAAATCTCTAGCCTTTGGTCAATGCTGTTGAGCTATACTGTGCAATTTAAATTCCTTATCAGTGTTGAAAAGATCAGTCTTTGCATAGAAAAGTTGGTTATATTACTTGTTTTGATCTTTTTGAGTTTGGAAATTTCTTGAAACAGATTAGGGAGCTAAAAGCAAAGCTTAATGAGGAGAACAACACAGAGAGCAATGTCTCTGTTAAAGAAGAGATAATCTTGCCGGAATCCGATGACAAAGAGGCTGAGCAGCAGCCGCCACCATCGCCTCTGGCATCTGTTGCAGCAACAGAGACGCGAGACCTGAGTTATGAGAATCTAAACACCACAACAATCACAAGCAACAGCAACGGAATAGGAGCTTCTCTTTTCCCAGATTTCAAAGACGGGTCATCGGACAGTGACTCAAGCGCGATCGTGAACGAGGATAACAGCCCGAATCCGGCCATTTCATCATCTGGGGTCCTCGAAACCCACTCCCAACAACTACTGGTCTCTCCGCAAATATCGGCATCATCATTGCTTAAGTTCACCTGCTCCACATCAGCTTCTCCACCTGCATCCTCATTGAATTGCTTCCAGTTCTCAAAAGCATCCTACTCAACTCAGTTTGTGAAGGTGGAAGAGCACAATTTCTTAAGCAGTGAAGAAGACTGCAACTTCTTCTCAGATGAGCAAGCTCCTACTCTTCAATGGTACTGTCCTGATCA
Source organism: Carallia pectinifolia (assembly GCA_037832335.1). Classification (NCBI taxonomy): domain Eukaryota; kingdom Viridiplantae; phylum Streptophyta; class Magnoliopsida; order Malpighiales; family Rhizophoraceae; genus Carallia; species Carallia pectinifolia. Next base: position 8,484,468 of record CM075443.1, read on the forward strand.
ATGGAATTAGAAAAACTTAAGGAGGGAAAAACAATAACACAAAATAAGGAAACAAGTGTAGTGAGTGGTAAGATATCTTAAGATAGAAAGAGTGAGAGAGAAAGCAAAAGAGTGAAAGTTAGCTCCAAGAATTTTGTAAAAGGTAAGAATTGGAGTATTGAGCGCCTGTGTAGTGTTAAAGCTATGTTTTGGTCCCCATCTGTCCATCTGTGCAGAGAAATGGAAGAAATGAGTCCCTATTAAAGAGAAAGATTGGAGCTGAAAACAAAACATTGGAGCCCGAGAAAGATGATGGGGTTGTGCACTTTGGATTAGGAAAAATATGGACGCTAATGGCCCATAATGGGTATATTTCTCTCCTAAATTAACCGTGTGAAAATGATTGGCTCCTTATTGGGGATCTCTCTCTCTCGCTTTGTGCTCTGTCTTTATCGCTGTGCTGTAAAGGGGAGGGTTTAAAAAAGTAGTCTTGGAATCCATGGAGCAAAAGGGACTCCTTGTTAATGGACAAATAATCATGGCTTCTCCTTTTCACTTCTATCTATGCTCCTCTTTCTCTTCTTTTAACTAAGGCACAATTCAATGGGCAGCTTTCTTTTCTTCTTGTCGTTCTGCTAAATTTCCCATGGCAAGAACTTGCCTACATAATCAGTTCAGGGCCAAATTCTATCTAATGAGACTTTAATTGGGAATTCTGAATTCTGGGATTCAACTCCTAGCTTGTTGGAAAGGGTCTTACCAGCAAAGTATCTATTGGCATCAATTGATACACAAAACACATCCATGTGCTCTTCACTTTTGTCTGTCAAAATTTGAAGTTCTGAAAATGGTGGGATTACATTATTTCATCAAAAGTATTCCTTTTGTAAAGTGAAAACAAATTAACAACAATTGAGATGTGAGAGAATTTCCTGCCTTATTGCATTAAGATTTAATTAGATTTCTTTAGGAAAAAAGTGGAATGCGCAAAAGATAACCTGAAGGTTCAAAGTTGAATTAGGAATAGATGTGTTTTATACTTTAATTCAGTGTTATGGTTGGACACTTCCAATCATTGTGCTTGAAATTCCAGGAAAAATCTGAATCAGTTCCTGGCAATAGCTGGAAGGGTCCGGCTAGAGGGAATGCGTTTCTTTAAAAGCAATAAAAATACGGTCAATCTTTTTATACTGTTATATACATAATACATATTATCTTAATTGTTTGTACATTTTATATAGATATATATAAATCACTTATTCTAAATAATAAAAAAAAAGAAGTGTGAACCCCACATAGAATTTACAATATTCTTTACTTATCATGTGCCTATTCCATTTATTTTTTACGGCTTTCTTTTGTTTTCCTACCTGGAATTCAATGGGCCAGTACCCTCTTGCATGAAAAACAAAGGATAAATTCAATTTTCCCAAATGTGCCAAAAAAAAAATCAATCCAAATTTGATTAGAATATAACCGATAGAGTCTAATCTTATCCAACCAGCGACCTGACTTTTTTTCTCAACAGAATAAAAAATTAAAATAAAAAATTGTAATATTTAGATCATAGATTTTGTGTACAAAAAAAATTGTAATATTATTATGAATCATGTGAATATTTATTTGAAAAAACAAAAGAACTTATTATCTAATATTTTATATATATATATTTTTATATATATAGACACACACATACACACACAAAAATATATAGATCAGACATGCACTTAATTACAATAATTTTTAATTTATTATGTATACCTTATCATTTTATATTAATTTAAGATTAATTATTTTATATAATTATCTATTTTTTTTATTTATCAATCTTTTTATAGTGTTATATACATAATACATTTTATCTTAACTGTTTGTACATCTTATATAGAGATATATAAATCACTTATTCTAAAAAAAAAAAAAAAGGTGTGAATCCCACATAGGACTTACAATCTTCTTTACTTATCATGTTACTATTCCTTTTATTTTCTACGGCTTTCTTTTGTTTCCTACCTAGAATTCAATGGGCAACTGCCCTCTTGCATGAAAAACAAAAGATAAATTCAATGTTCCCAAATGTGCCAAAAAAATAAATCAATCCAAATTTGACTAGAAAATGACCGATAGAGTTTAATCCGATCCAACTTGTGACCTGACTTTTTTTCTTAGCAGAATAAAAAATTGAAATAGAAAATTGTAATATTTACATCATAGATTTTGTGTACAAAAAAAATTGTAATATTATTATGAATCATGTGAATATTTATTTGAAAAAACAAAAGAAATTATTATCTAATATTTTCTTATATTTCTATTTATATATACACATATACGTGCACGGGCGCACGCACACACACACACACAAAAGAATATATAGATCAGACATGCACTTAATTATAATAATTTTTAATTTATTATATATACCTAATCATTTTATATTAATTTAACATTAATTATTTTATATAATTATCTATTTTTTATATTTACAATATATCTAATGTTTTATATGTATATATATACATATATGTATATCATATACAAAACAAGCATACATACATAAACAAGTATATACTTATAAAAATGAGTAATATATTGTTGGCTATTATAATAAATGATAAGATAAAAAGTAACATCAAATATAAAAATTGCATATTTTGATAACAATTAATATATAAAAATAAATAATAAATAATAACTTTTGCTTGTACTCCAATATATAATAAAAATGAAAATTGAGTGAAAATAAAAATTAATTTTTAAATAATAACTTTACCAACTCATTGGTTGATTGCAACCTGATCCAGCTTAAAAATAATCCAAATGTAAATTGACTCAAATACAACCCAATTTAAAATAATTTGAATTTAAAATGACTCAATCAGATAGTCTATTTTAATACCTCGAGTGCCTTCTCACAGGTGTCTCACTTTTAACTCCCATATTTCGACGACACATTTTGTTGTTGGGAATAGAAAAAGCATTGCAGTCCTGTGTAAATTGCGAGTGAGTTTGAGCCAATTTAGCATGTATATTTAAATCAAATTATCAATAGCGTTTAAAAAATTTTCAAAATTATAATCAATTAAAAAAATCAGATAAAGTATATTAACGATTCCAAACGTAATCTTTGTTTGTGAGAGAAAAATGTTTTTCAAAGATTTGGATGTAAAAAAACCTACATAAACGAAGATTGACTTTAAGTAGGTTGATTGACAGATAAAATTTTTAATTGAGAGATTTAGAATTCAATTTTTATTTCTCTCCCTTGCTAACTCCCTCTCTCCCGATAATAGATTATCTTCAGTAAAACCACAAAAGTTACATAGATAATATAGACAAATTTTTTTTCTAGGTAAATCATTGCAGAAACTATCTACGTTTAAATACAAAGATGAATGAATTAAAATTTCAAATTCTATTTTAACTTTATCATAAACAGTCTCATAGAAAAAAATAAAAAAAATAAATATCATGGATTGAAGTCTCTTTAATTTCCATGTAATGAAGTCTGTGTAATTAGATTTTTATGTGGTCCATATCTTTTCTTTGTAAAATATATTTTCTAGAATGAAGTGTTATATGGTGTTTAATTTAATTTTGCGGTTTTCAGATTTATAAAATAAAAATCCAACCGTTTAATATGGTTTGTCTAAATTACAAATCATAACAAATTTATTTTCAACAATTTGGATCTAATTTTGATGGAATTGAGAGATTTGGATGGTGAATTCCCAAAGGCCCCGGTCCTATGATTGGTAACAGATCATCAACGGCCTAAGCTTCGAGACTAATCTATGGACTTATTACACTTGAAAATAAAACAACTCTATTAAATAGCTGTAATTTATATAGTGGTAAAGTGAATATCATTTGATAATATCTGATAGTTTATTTTTTTTTTAATTTAACCATCAACGAATCGATATTAATTTAATCTTATTTTGATTTTAGTTAAAAAAATCTCACTCAATATTTCTTGTTAAAGAAATTATCTATAAAATGTTAAAAACAAAAGCCAATTGGAAAACGCCATCTTGCAACGATGAGTCCCTACAAAAAGAAGACCAACCACAAAAAAGAGTTTAGTCCTCAGGGGTGATGTGGACGCCTTTGGCTTTTCCATTGGGCAATTGCACGAAAGTAAGTTTTTTTTTTTTTTTTTTCTGACAGAAGCACGAAAGTAAGTTTAAGTTGGCGATTTGCTTTGGGTTTAGAAGTCACTATTATATGTTAATTATTAGGAGACTATTGTTTTATGGGGGTACAATAGAGGTACGATGTCAAGTAATAGGGTGAAACGAAATGGAATAAATGTGAACGAAAATGATGGAAGTAATGAGGAATAATAGAAAGCAAGTATTAAGAGAGTACACAAAAATTAGAAAAGATTTTAGTGCTTTTTTTTTAAAAAAAATAAATACAAATAAAGTACACTACAAATATAACCATATATGAATATCTCAGATCTACTCCTAAGATAATTTTTATAGCAGAAAAAATGAGTCAAGTATACATGCACGTCACAATCGGGTTTCATCCAAATTAGTTTAAATATCAAACACTACAATACCTACTAAGCAAAAGAATAATTCCAAATGAGCCCATATCAGCATTCGGCAGCATACGCCACCCTTCAGAGCTCTATAGAAGACTTTATCGGTGACGAAGTAAATTATCATCGAAGAATACGTGGTTCAACTTATACTGCGATATCAGATTGAGGATATTCAATTGAGATCTAATACTTACAAAATAAAACATTATTATAGAGGATTGAGAGATCTTTTCTGCATTAACATTCTAATACCTAAATCAGTAATGAAAGTTTAGATGAAAAGAGTGTTTAGAGAGAGTGCTGTGTATAGACTAATTTAGGAAATCCCTTCATAAGAGTGTTGGGACACTCCTATTTATAAAGTATATAAAGAGATGCTAACATATGAGTTAATAGGGTCCGTGATACTATAGTGTGCGTAACTTAGAATATGCCAATGTTACGGTGGACATCCAGTAAAATGAACTTTAAGGCTTAAGGTCCAATAGTTCCAATTTATTTCTTGTCAATCGGAAATAAAATTAATTACTGTTGTGATCAAGTTGGATCATAGGCTCGCATAATATTTTTTTTTTTTTGATAAAAAAAAAAAGCAGAAGAAAGAGAAAGAAACAACAGACTAAAAATTATCCATCTTGGTGTAAAACAATCCCAATCAAATCACGGAAGAGAAGCTCTTGTATTTCAAGAGGAGGAGAGTCACAAATCTGACGTTGGCACGACGACAAAGCACTCAAATGAACAAGAAAATCAGTAATAGTTTCGTCATTATAGATGCACTAAAAGTGAAAAATGTGTACTAAAATTAGGAATGTCACAGGAAAAGCCAATGTCGGAAAGTTGGTCCAGGAAATTAAAAGGATACTAATTTTGCTAACTATGTTTTAAGCAATCTTTTGCTAATTAAAATGATTAATGTTGTCTGACTCAAAAAAAAAAAAAAATTACTGTTGTCATTCGCAAATTATGAGAATCTTGAGTTATATGATAGTTATAAATTTTCTTTTTTTTTTTTCAGTTGGAGGAGTCACAGTCTCAAATGAGAGAAGGGATGAAGAACTAGTTGGGGTTTAAACCCTCGCTAGTGATATGAGGCCTTCACCTCTGTTCCCATTCAGACAAGCCTAAGCTTGTGCTAAAGTTATAATCTATATGCCTCTCATTACTTTAGAGGTGCAAATGGATCAGATTCGCTGAGTTTGGATTGAGTCGTTTTGATTCAAATCATTTTACGTCAAGTTATTATTAGGTCTATTAGATTCAGGTTGTTTTCAAGTTCGAAGTGCTCGTAGTCCAAGTTGGGTTTGTGTCAACACATGAAATGGCTCAGGTTCTACTAGGACAATTCAAGCCAATCGAAATTCCCAGCTCACCCTTCGGGACCAAACAATACATTCATGTTCCAATCACTGGTTGCGACGACATTTAAAATTGACCTACCATGACCTTTAAGCGCCAGTATTTTTGTCTTTTTGCACAGGAAAATCAGTTCTTATACATGGCATCCAAAGCACATTGGATACTCATTACCCAACCATCATACCCAAGTTACCAAAGTTACATGCCCCTAATATAAGACTGATGGACTAAATCCCAAGGTAGCCACTTTCTCATAACCTTAAAGTCTTGTTTCCCTTTGCCCTCTTCAAACCTGTTGTTACTGACTTAGTGTTAGAGTACTAATATTGAGAAGTACTCCTGGTCCTAACTTGTGCTTGTTTTTCGGGTTTTCATTGTAAATTTTAAGCGCACTAAAACTTTCAGCATAGGATTCATGATACTTCTTTGCCATATAATTTTAGCCATTGTCCAAAAACATATATCACATGAGAATGACATTTTTTTATAAAAATATAAAATAAAGAACATAATAACGGGAATCAAAATTACAACCCCATGATCCTCGTGCAAATTTAAAAAATAACAAAGAACCAGATAAAATCAAACGGTCAGTTTCAGCCTGGAGTGGCGGGCAAGCACAACAATGCTAGAGTGCGGATAATAAGCACAGTGTGTTGAGGATGATGTTTGATGGATTAGGAAAGTTGAATGAGACAGCGCCGCACAGGACAAAAGAAAGGCAAGTATGGAAAGAGCAGGGAACCCCGTGAAGGTGAGATGAGACTGAATCATAACATTTTGGTTCTTGGTTTTACTGGTGTGTACAGGAGACGAAGGGGCCCAGCAGTTTCTGATGACTGGAGTTGCGTTGCTTTGTTCATGGATCCTATCATTGTTTGCCACGTAATAACATATACTTCAGTGCCTACTCTAACTCCCCTGCAAATTTTGTGGGATGAATTCAACACGAGCACCAGTTATGGCATCACATTTTTTGTTTTTGTTTTTTTTTTTTTTGGAGAATTCGTTAGTTAGCTAATTTGTTAATTAACTAATTTTTTTAGTTAATTAGTTGGGTCTGCAAATTTGAGAACTTTAATTTTAAATGAAATAATTACAATATTTACGAATTATTTCTGAGACCAAAATGTTAAATCAAATTAATATTAAATTAAATTTAAATAGATGTTATCTAATCGAAACAAAATGATTTTATATTATGTACAAAATATTTTATATATAATATTTTATAAAATATAAAAAAATTACATTAACATTTATAATTTTACTATAAATATCTTATATATTGTATAAAATGTTATTAATATGCTATAAAATATTTTCTATATAATATATAATAGTTTTGCATCCATTTTTGTTTGTGAGATTTATCATTTAACTAACTATAGGGAGATGCACATGAGTAATTGCTAAATAAATCAAAAAAAAAAATTGTGTATTTTACTATAGTTGTTTAAAGCTTATTTAGTATTTCAAAGTGGTTTCTTCAAGATCATGCATATGACACAAGATCAATAAGGTCAACTAACAAGATGGTTCCCCATATAATTTGGAAGACTTTAATTTAATTTAATTTAATTTTAGAATTAGGTAAGATCCAAACAAGATAAAAGTTTTACAGCGATCAAACCTGAAAAGCTGTCATGACAAACGCCGCAGCCATTATCTTACTATCATTTTCGTGTACCAAATCACATCCCACATTCAACGTTTAGCCATGATATTTCCACACTTCCTTGCCAACTTTACCGAATTCCCTTAAGCTTAGATATTCTAGAAACAGTTATTTTATTATAACAATTATTCTCTTTTTCAGTAATCTATACACATCCCATTTCAACAGATTGTTAAAACTTTAATCTAGAAATTCAATTTTTTAGAGATGGAGAGAGCCTTAAAATGTTAAGAAACCATTATATCAAAAAATTTAAGTTATTAGAAGAGACTTAAGTTATAAATCTTATATTAAACTAATACGTTTTTTTACACACAAGTCTATCGTGTTTGAAGTGTAAATGAGAGGTAGACTTGTCACACCTATAGAAGTTTAAAATTAAATAGAAAACATGATACCTTGTTATAAAATACTTCCATCCAAATTAAAGTTTAATCTATTAAGAGAAACATGATATATGGATCTTATATTAAATTTTAACATGAGAGCCATCCATAATTGCTCCTTTTACATTTCCTACTGATAATTTTTTTTTAATTATTGTGCATTGGACGGGATATAATAAATAGTTTTTAGATTCGCCAACAAAGTGGCAGGCATACAAAAAGTTTCAATGAAGAAAAAGAACTGAAAGAAATGCGTGTTTCCCGCACGTCGAAGTTGGCAGTGGACAATTGGCCCAGTCTGAACAGTCTCAAACAAAATAGGCACTATAAAATCTTTTTTTTTTTTGTTTTTTTTATGAAAGTTTATTAAGCCAAGAGATATATAACGAGTACTTCCATCTTTTTATAAATTTTACATTCTTTCTTTCAAGATAAAATGTGAGACACGTGAAATAAAAATTTAAATTTCAATCACTGAAATGTCTATTGATTGACTATCAATATAAAATCTTGTTTACAGATGATCCACACTATTATATATTTTTCATTATTTCTTTTTGGGTCGAATATTTTTTTCATAATTTGAAAGAAGTTTAATACACTTTCTAAGATTTGAACCCTAATCGTGTGCATGGCAGACTCGAATGACCTCCCAGTTGGGGTGGTGAAGTATCACATATGCTAGCTTAAAGAGAGGTTGTAACCACTTATAATCTTATATATCCTGAGATATACTTCTACAAGAATTTCATAAACTAAGTCCGGGAGTGGACCATCAGGGGCATCTTTTTCCTCCTATATATTACTACATGCACTTGTTGATTGTGGAGCATACATGGCAAATATAATGGGGTTATCACTGCTAATATTAAAAAAAATGGAACTAGATTATATCAATTTATTAAACGCATGGTAGGACCCTTCTCACCCCCTCTTTTTCACTCACAATCAATATCTGTTTCCAAGAAGTATCGGTCACAGCTACTAACCCCACTAGCGCTGAGTTAAATGAATTGAATAAACTCAAGATATAGAACTGGCCGGAACCGCCGAGTGGCCAGTGCAAATAAGAGGACATATCGAGATTGTGTTTAGCATTCTCTGTATATCGTATTGACTTTTAATTTTCTTAATAAAATTTTTCTTGATTTGTTAAAAAAAATTATAAGCATGTTAAGTCTTTATATTTTTGCCACATAAGATTTTTATACACTTAACAATATCAAACAATAATCACTGTCAATTAATTTTGATGACAAGTTATTACTCTCAATTAATTTTTGTTATAAGTAATTTCTCTCAATTAATTACTTTGTTTTCCTTTTCCATAGCTATGGATGCCGTGTCTCCTTCAAATGTGCTGATGAAGCTCATGATATTTATTATGTGATGAGAAGTGAAATCTGTTGACTTGCAAATTCACTATTTTGTTTGTAAGGTATTGGTAAAATTGTTAATACGTCTATCATTCCCCTAAATTTAATCATATGCATATGCGCTTGGAGCGCATAATGGTTGAGTGGTTACGGCAATCTTCATGCTGGATAGTGAGTCATAGATTTAACCAGATCATTTGACCTTGATAGGATTCAATCCTCAAAGGTCTTACTTAGAATTGAATTTCTTAAATAAGCTGAATCACATACTGGTGGTAAAATATTATTTTGTATGTTGTGGCCTTTGCAAAAAGACCGGACTATTACTCTACCGATCCTGGATCCCCACTCCAGCAACATCACATGTCTAGTAGCCGCAAATATAGCATGCATGTGCATACATTATATCGTTTTATTGTACATTCTAAACCCTCTATGATGTTGGTCGTCACGAGTCATTTAATTTAAAATGAACTTAAACACAACATTTATGCCTACACAAATCGTTAAGAAATGCAAAGTCAATCAATTTTTCTTTCTCTGGCTAAGCATTAGAGTACTAATTAATGACAACATTCCTCTAACATTAATAACTTCTCTCCTGTCTTACAAATCAATTCCATTTCCATAGGGCTACAAACAAGCTTTGCTAGAGGTTTAGTAACTTGACCTAATAACATATCGGTCAAACTTGTTTATTTATTTAAATGATGGACACCCAAATGTTACTTTGAAAAATTATTTAATAAATGAGTCAAGTTTTAACAAGAGATGACTGAGTTCTTTTAATATCATAAATAGTTCGTTTAGGAGTTTATTTATAAATTAATTAAAAAATTCATTTAGTGTGACCATATAATAGGTTTCAGAGTCTTGTATATGTATGTATGTATGTATGTATGTGTACATATATATATATATGTATGTATTTGTAAATATGTGTGTATTGAGTGCCTACGTATATATATGTACACATACATATATATATATATGTATGTATTTGTAAATATGTATGTATTGAGTGCCTTCTACGTATATGACCTCCACCAGAAACAACCTTTCCCAGAATTTTCCGCATAAATCACCGATAAAAATCTAGAAATGCCATTAGTTGTCTAAGGTCCACACAACCATGGTACTGTGGTACCCATAAAATTACAAAAATCGCAAGGAAAAATTGATCACACAGAACTATTTAGGCCGGAAGTTCTTTTTATGGCTCAAGTCAAATTTGAAGAAACGGAAAGGAATTGCTGCCTTCTAGGAAACATTGGTTTTGTGGAGCCAAGCCGCAAAATTGTCATGGTAGAAACACCAGTGAAATTCAATTAGTGCAGACTTCCTAAACCAAAAAAAAAAAAGAAAAAAAAAAAGAAGGTATAAGAAATTGACTACTAAAAAGTTACACCACATTTGGTTTCTCGCGTAACAAATTTCATTCCCATTTTATCTTTTATCTTTTTTTTTTTTTTTTTTTTTTCATATGGCGTATTGAAGAGGTCTTTCTCCCAATGTGATATCCGTGGAAGGGGATGCCTGGTTGATACAAATTTTCTTGTTTATTTAAATAATAGATTACTATATTGTTTTGTGGGGAATCCTCTCCCCATCAACTTTTTTTTTTTTTTAAATTTCTGTTTAGTATGTTTCTTTTGTCCAAGGTGGGGTCTTGACATTGAAAAGCTATACACCTAGAACCAAAAAAAAGGGCATTATAATAAGGCACATTTGAAACCTTGGCCAAAATAAATAAATAAATAAATAAAGATAAAAATAAATCATAAGAGACGAAACACTTAGGTCTCAATCAAATGCGATCAGCATCAACAATATAGGCAAATGCTTAATGACACTCGGCTAAATGGCTACTTGAAGCCACACTTTAGCCCTGAAAATTCTACTGCTGATTTCACAATTTCGTCATCAAATATCCTAAACATATGCAAACCTCTACATGCGCAAAACCATACAATCATCGCCCTGAAACAACAATATATGTCAATGTTGCTGTCTCATTCAGTACAATTGTTACAGTTTAATACGGGATCCATTGAAGGGTCGCACCCGATAACATAGATTTTTTTAGTGAAATAATTTCATAAAATAATATCAGAGGTTTTATAAACGAAAAATTTCAAGTTCAATACGTGTTAGGGCGCATGATATAACTTAAATGCGATATAAAATTTATCTCTAGAATTGTTACACAAACTTTTAGATTTACAAACGTTAAACGTAAGAATCAACTAGATAAGTTTTAATGACTGTTGATAAGAAATAGATCTTCCACTAGGTTGCACTAAATATGGTGACACATGACGAATATCGATACTATGATACGTGAATTTTAAAAAAATTAAAACACAGACATATATTAAACACAATAATATATATATAAATTTAAAATTTATTGATCGAATTCAAATATTTAGATATAAACTCAATCAATTAAAAAATTTAAATTGAGCCAAATATTTAACATATATCAAAACCGGGCGGTTCCCATAGATTTCTGAAAAGATTACACAACAAAATTGAAGGATGGGGTCATGGGTAAAACGTTGTATCTTATTTGAGACAAAAAAAATAAAAAATAAAAAATAAAAGGTCCGTTCAACCGCCAAGTCAAGATCTTAATTGTATATGTAACTGGCCCCCCACCCACCCCCAAGGTGGAACTAAAGGCTGAAACAGTGAAAATTTGCTAAAAATCGAGATCAAGACAAAACCGACGGCCTAAAAAAGATTAGAGTTACATGTTTTGAGTAAAATATTTTAATTTTTGTTATGAGATAAATTGTATTTATTATTTTTGAAATGAATATTAATATTTTTAAAATATAAAAATAATAAATATTTTAAAAATATTAATTTTTATTTTAAAAATAATAATTTTAATTTTAATCAAAATAAAATTTGATATACTAATTATCGGGACATTAATTTTTTTTCGCGTCAAAAATAGGAAAGTGGACGCCGACTGCGGATGCTTGCCGTTGGGAGTGCTGTGCGTCACTTTTCCAAAGAGAGATATTTAATGTCAAAGACCAAGCCAACATTCAAATTAACCGAGCCGCCACTTTCCCAGCTAATTGAATAAGGCTTAAGAAAGCAACGAAGGAGAAGCGGTGATCTCAAGGATCTAAAGAGTTCAATGGTGGCCACACCAGGGATAGAACAGAACCAGTGGAGCAGGTGATTTCAATGGCCGTTTCTCCTTTTTTTTTCTTTACCAAAACATATTAAAATATTCTTACTTTTTTCTCATGTTCGACACGTATGTTCAAATTTTTTTTTTCAAACTCATTTTGTCAAACACATTTTAGCGTGTTCGGCACATGTTCAAAACGTGTTGAATATATATTCATATCTGACACGTGTTTGAAATAGTATTCCTCTAAAAAATAAGATGTCTTAGCATCTTAGATCTTCCAATAGGATATGCAGTGACTAGCGCTCCTTCTTCCCTCTTACCTAGCTACGAGTTTCGAGCATCGACTATACTTCACATTTTCTCCAATGATTCAATAGCCTATCTGTAATTAGGATCAATAACGAATATCCAGGAAGGGCGGCAGTCAATCAAATAAGACTCCAAATATTTTAAATTAGAATTTTTATTTTAAAACGATTGGTCAGATGTAATCTCTCAAAAATATGTTTTTGGTTGCCATTGATTTGCCAGTCTATGACATCACCAAATCAACTTGGTATATGCAATGCTAAAAGAAGTGTTGATTGAAGAAATGCTTTTATACGTGTGCAATAAAAAATAATAAATTATTGTGATTTAAAGATATATTATTATAATGTTTGAGAACAAGTGTTACATAATTATGATCTTATTTTCAAAAGACTTTGAGTCTCTCGTCGCATTATTTTTTGAGAACATAAAATATTTACAAGTTTGACTAACATTTCGTCCACTTCTAATTCATTCTCACGGTTATTCATTGATCCTATGTTTAATTTGTTTATTAATTTTTCTTCTACGGCATGTTACATGACCGAAGAAATTAACTGAAAAAGTTTTTAAAATGTAATTCGTTAGATTTATTGTGTAACTGTCTTAATTATAAGTATAAATAAATGAGTGAAAAAAATCATTATCTTTTTGTTGAATAATAAATTCAGCTGGTTGCGTAATGAATCCAGTTGATTGCATTTCCGAAAGATTTTCCAACAACTTCTTATCCGGTCATATAACTTTTCCCTTTGTTTTAATTGGTGACCTCTTACCGTTTCTTCCAACAAGTTCAACCACCGTGTTGATCCTACATTGTCAGAACTCAAGGTTCCATTATAATTAGCTGCTTCCTAGTTTCCCCGATAGTTCTACCGTGATGCTTCTCTTCCGGCTTAATTGATTACTAGTTATTGACCCGCACTATACGTGGGTTTTTTTAGTTAGACAAAAAAATAATATTTTTCATGCGATATTTTTGTTTAGTTGGATCATATTGAAAATTTTATTTGAATCAATAATTGAGATAAAAAGAATTAGCTTTGCTAATTATTTCTTCCAGATTTTGTTTCGGAAAAAGAATTAGCTTTTCTAATTATTTCTTCCAGATTTTGTTTCGGTAAGATTATGCTTGTTTTTTATATATATATATATATATATTTGAGAAAAAAATAAAATAGAAATAATAAGTTATTACGAAAAAGAAATCTCTTAAATATTTATGTTTTATGGCGACCAAAATTTTAATCCCATATAAATTGCACACGCACGCACCAAAAAAAAAAAAAAAAAAGAGCAGGGGCATTTGCCCCTACAAATCCAAGTATGGCTACTTCTCTACCAGTGCTGCATTATTCGTGTATCAAACATTGGACATCACTTCTTTTCAATGTTTAATGCTTTCTATACAGTGGAAACTGGAAATTATTTAAAGGAAGAAATTAAATATAAATTCAAAATCCTTGCGTGTAAAACAAATAAAAGAAAAAAAAACATATAAATGGAATTAAGATGAGTAACCATAAAAAAAATTTAGGAATTTGGAGAGTGTAGCGTTATTTAAGATTGAAAAACAAACTCATAACTGCTTGGTTCTAATAGTTCTTGAGTGAACCATCTTTAAAAGAAGTATATGATATGATGAGTATTTTCAACTCAATTGTCATTTTTTTTTACTGGAAAAGTAAATGAACGAAACTAAATAGAATGTTTATGCCAATAGAATTTCCTACCTTGCTAGGAAAATTGTCTACGTTGAGTTGACAGAACCCCGCCCATGAAAAATTGATGCATGTAGATGAAGGGAAAAACACAAGAAGAAATTGAGCACGTAGCTTTAGATCACAATAATAATAATAACAACAATAATAATAATAATTATTATTATTATTATAGAAGCATTTTCTGCAAACACATCAACTCAGTTATTTGGAACGAGTCTCACCAAGGACGGATCTAGCTAATTGGGCCCCCCCTGAAATTATAAGTTACATATTTATGTAGGCTAAAAGCTACAGAGAATGGAGGTTAGTCCAGTGGAATGTGCGCGCGCCCCCCCCCTCCCCCCTTCAGTTTCTTAATGCCCGGTTCGAGCTCCATGTGCAACATCTAATGCCATTTTCATTTCCCATTTGGTTCACTTTTGTTTTTTTTTTTTTTAATTTACTGCACTTTTTTTTTTTGAAAGAAACGAGTTCTTTATTATTTTCTTAGTAACCTATTTGCAATATATTTATTAAAATTATTTTTATTTATTTTAAAATAAACTTTTCTTATATTCATATAAGTACTCTTTCTGAAAAATACTTTATCTTTTAATAAAGCAAATTATTAGCAATGATTATTATTAAAAAAAAAAATATTTAAAGACACATTATATATCTATCGTGTAATTGTTTATAAAATAGACTTTAATTTTATTAATTAAATAAATATATGAGAAATAAATGATTACATAATTAAATGATCGTCTGTATAGAAAAATAACGTATTTAATTATATGAACAATAAAAAAATTAAAACATTAGAATTCATATAATATGATTACAATTTTTAATTTTCTAATTAATTAATATAATTTTTTATTTTCACCCGTATATTTTAATTTTTAGTATTATATTTAACATCTAGAGTTTGTTCCCCCCAAAGATCTTTTCTGAATCCGTCCACCATGCCTCAAGCCATTCTTTAGCTTGTTGGGCATTAGCAAGGCCTCGTTAATAGCATTTTGGTTCTGACTTCGTATAAAGAAAAAGAAGGGGAATGATTTATTCCACAAAAGAATGAAGTCTGTTTTCACGAGGTACAACTAGAAATTCCTATTTATTTGTTACTGAATTGAATCGACCATAGACGAATTCCACTTTTATTGGGGAGTATTGAATACACCCATAATTCTGAGCTTCATGTTACTCCTAACAAGAGACATGTCAGATCCGGGGCATCTCAATTTGATTAAATGGGATGACAGTTTATCATTCCGAAACTGTAAAATCAAAATTTCGATCAAATCACACATCGCAGTACTCTATTGAAGTTATGCTATTGACGTCTTTGTCCCGGCAAGTGGTAACTATAATTTGTTTCCGAGCTGCCAAGAACTGCACTTGCTTTCCTTGATCAATGTAATTCAACTCAAATATATGATATGTGGGCTTTGCAAGCAGTATGATGTAGTCCACGAAATACACATAAGGGACTAACGTAAATATTATAAACCCAATCATCACATTTAATTTATAATTTAAAATATTGACACTGTTCATTTTCCAAAATTGAAAAAAACTGTAGCATTTTCTCCCTTGAATCAACCTTGAGTAATTATGATGAACATATTTAAGATGGACTTTCCATTTTGCGCCGTCTTTTATTCGTCCACATTCATTGTAATGGTAGAAGATAGGAAGCCACAAGCATTCTCTCTGACTCTTCCTCTCCCTCTGTCAGTGAGTGTGCCTGTATGGTCATTTAATTGGTGGGTCTTCTTCCTTGGCATATGAGTGTCGGTTAAAGTCTTGAAAAGTATGTTGTTCATTGCATTATTTGTTAAAAACAGAAGAATTGAGTTGATGTCATTAAATAATGAAGATGAAAATTGAGCACAAAAACTTCAAAGAAGCATGCCACTCCGCATATTGAATTACGGTGTTTATTAATTTTACTTTTTTTTTAAATAAAATTTATTCATAATCTTATAACATATAAATTTATTTTTTTATTTTTTTTATTTTAAATTAACAGCACTCATTGTGTAGTATGAGATAATAATTAAATTATACTAATAAAAAAATATAAATCAAATTAGAAGTTCTCTGAAATTAATAGATATATATAGATCCTTTATTCAGTTTTTCACATGTTATATGGGAACAAACATTCACTTTGCCGTAATAATTAATCATAGGACCAAATTATTTGTGTCACAACATGTGAATGTCAACCTTACATCGAATGCAATTATCTCAATTAATCACTGTGTTAGCTTGATCTAGTACCTAATTTCTTAATGAACTATATTTATATGATTTTTTTAGGGAACTAATATCCATATGATAATTAATATATGTGAATATACATAAACTTGTCGAATGTAGAAGCACCAAAAAAAATTTCCATTTTTTCCCAGGTCCTTTAAGTATTTTCATGTAAGACCAAATCCTCTATTGACTTTTTTAATCGCCAAAATGGGAAAATGCTTCATGTTCTACATCCTCTTCCTCTTAAAATACACAGATATAAGAGACAGACAATAGACTACAGGACCATATAGGTAGCTTATCGCATGATTTTGTAATTCTAGCAGTCCAAGTCACCAAACCCGAGTGCAGATAGAGGTGTCAAAATGGGTCATTGAGTCGGATTTGTGTTGAGTCACTTCGAGTTCGGGTCACTTCGAGTCGGGTTACTTATGAGTCAAGTTATTTTTGAATTATTTTGGGTTGGGTCACTTCGGGTTCGGGTCGGGTTCGAGTCAACCCACGGGTTTACCATGTCATCAAAAATGATGACGTGATATTTTTTATTAAAAATTTAAAAATTTCAAAAATTTTAATAAAAATTCTTAAAAATCAAAGAAAATCATATGATTGAAAAATAATTGAAGAAATTTTTTTTAAAACATTCTAAAAAATTAAAATAAAATTTAAAACTGTATAAAAAATCTCAAAATATTCTAAAAAAATTTATAATTAAGATTTATATTGAAAATAGTATAATCCATACTTTTTATAATATAAAATATGTTAAATTTTTTCATTTTATTTTTTTGTTTCCTTAAGAAAAAAAAAAGTTCGGGTCAAACGAGTCGGGTTAGGGTTGAGTCGGGTTTGACCCAAAGATTTTCGGGTCATTCGGGTTCGGGTCATTTCGGGTTATGTCATACTTCAGGTCGGGTTCAGGTTGTATTTTTTTGGTCGGGTTCGGGTCAACCCATCGGGTCGGGTCAGATTTTGACACCTCTAAGTGCAGAGGTCAATAAGATGCATAATTTTCAAAAGAACTTGGTTTTTGCACCATACAAAATTACTATACAAACCAACAAATTTAATCCTTTATTAATAAAATACAATCACATTAATAAAATATAAAATAACAAAACTAAAACAGTAAAACTAAAACTAAAATTAGATTAGTGTTATTTTAAAAATTAAAATATAGATCTCACATAATATATGTTAAAAAAAATTATTTTCCATGAAAATAAAATTATTTTCCTTAAAAAAATTTTCTTACACAAAGTATCAATGTTGCTGTATTTTGTTAATCAATAATTACATTTGTTACGTTCAGCATGACAGAATTATATAGTTTACTTATATGGGTCTAAAAACATTTCTGTTCTCAAAATCCTAAGAAAATTTGATCAGCCTGGACTTGGCCTTGCACAATTCTTATATCATGCAGCCAACAAAGTTTTGCATGTGCACTTTTCTGACATGTCCATACATAATCTTAATTTAACATGAAACTTATCTACAAAAAAGAAATCAACAAGGGTTTAGCAACGGGCCAGAGGCCCCCGACATAAGGAGGCTATCAACTATGGCCGCCTATATCTTTCTACCCAAATTTTTTAATAGGTTTTTATGGAGTGTGAACCATTCACATTGCAAGAGAGGTCTTTTTGAGATTTTATTGCACAGTTTAATTTTAGAAGATGCTAAAATAATTATGTAATTTATTTAATAATATCTAATAGTTAATTTTTTTAAAATTTTAATGATATGCCCTTTAATATTTTAATCCTACTTTGATCTTACTTAATAAATCTACCAAATATTTTCCTTCTCCTAAATCAAATATATAATAATAATAATAATAATAATCACTTTAATAATTCAACCCTAATGGGAAGGCATCGTTCTAGTATTGCGTGAACAATTAAAAAGCCTCATAAAATCTAGCCAACAACCACAAGATCATATGTTTTGTCTTGAACACGATGATATATCATATTTAATTTCCTTGTCATCTCTGAAATGATCATGTCATGAATTTAATTTATTAATATTCTTGGACAAATACATCCCAGTGCTTGACAACAGCCGATCCTAGGCTTATTCTCTTGAATTATCTATAGGCATACATCATGTGAACACATCAAATTTGATCCCCTTTCCACCGAAACAATTAATTAAGCTACTTGATTTTCCATCTATTTCGTTTTTGGTGAAAGAAAAGACAAAGACAAGATAACAAAGGTTAGTGTTACAGCTACCAAGAACAATTGAACACTGCGTTCATGCAAAAAATATGTGCGTCCATGTCCTTCCCATCTCTACATTTATCTAGTTTACAGCGAAACTGTGCGTTAATATGTAAAAAGAGGATGACTACGAGGCTAATCCTTAAGGAGGACCAATCTGAGCGAATGGGTTGGATGGATAGAATGAAATTAGGCACGTGAGATTAACTGAGTAATTTTGAAACAAAGAGTTTGACAGATAAGGAAGGATAAAAATGAAATTGAGTATTATAGAAAAAAAAAAATGCAAAGAAATGAACACAAAGTCTCCATTAATGTCTAAGTTAATACTATGTGACATTTAATAGGTAGGAGTAACGTAAGTTTAAAGTGATATGAATCGTTAGATAGTTTTATTTTAAAATATTTTAGAAATAGATAAACTGTTAGATAATGTTATATGAATTACATAACTACTTTAATATCACTTAGGTAAATTGTGTAGTGGTAAAAATTAATTTTGAAATTTAATCAAAATGTGAAATATTATTAACTTTACAACAATTATAAAGATATAAAAAAGACATATATTGAAATTTATGACATATGAGAAATAGATTACGACTCATAAAATGAATATTACGAAGGTTTGAACTTACAATAGGATGTGTATATGGCATAATTTAGGAACCCATAAAATATTGGAAGAACTGATCTGCATTCCTACGCAAGTTAACTTTAGGTTGTTACAAAGTTATATTGATACAATCACATTTAGCAGTTTATTCTTTTTTTTTTAATTATTTTGTTTTTAAATTTCATTTAGTTACACGTTCCATGTGACTTTGTTGCTATAATTTTGTTGCTTGAGTTATAACGTAGTATTAATTTTTAATAAGTCTCAGTGCTAATTCCCTCATTTCCCTCACCAATTCTTGACTTTCCTGTAAAGATCTCCCAAAACAATTGTCCAAGACTGAGGTATTGTTCGGTTTCTTCTTTTCATCTTAAACAGAAAATGATCACAAATAACATTTTAAAAATGAGTTCTTGTCACACACAAAAATGGATTACTATGTAACACAGAAATGCAATTGAAGTGAACATAAACATTGACAATTATTAAAGCGACCAATGACTTATAGTCCCCACCCATCTTGTATGCAACTCTAGTTATTGACTATGCTTCAGCAACTATTAAACGTACCAATATTGCGTTATTTGCTCGTATTGAGTTTGGTTGCTTATATAGATCGTCATGATATGACAAGTCCGTAAAAAATTCAATCAATGTAAACTATGTCAATGGCCTTGACAATTCTGTCATAACATTAAAAGAAATATGTCATATTAAATCAGAAATACATTATAGACATAAGTCTAATTTGTCGTACAAAGACTATTGTATCATTTACCTTTAACGAGTCACCTCAACTACTACTGAGTACTATCTATTAAGGAAGAGCCAAATTGTAGTGGAATCCACACCGTAATAATTATCATTCCCAGACCCAAAATGTTTTCCCATCGTTAGTTTTTTCTTTTCATGAAGTCTTACAAATTTTCGCTGTAAAATTTAAGCAACATGTCGTAGTTTTGTTTAGTACGGTCGTAAATTGAGGTTGAAGCTATTGTACAAAGAGGTAATAGACAACAGTGACTTCCCTCTTAAAGTGTTTACGTGACTACATACTGTCTAACTATTTTCCAAAGCCAAACTGCACTCACTGTGCCCTATCTTGTCATATAT
Source organism: Carallia pectinifolia (assembly GCA_037832335.1). Taxonomy (NCBI): domain Eukaryota; kingdom Viridiplantae; phylum Streptophyta; class Magnoliopsida; order Malpighiales; family Rhizophoraceae; genus Carallia; species Carallia pectinifolia. Next base: position 8,505,198 of record CM075443.1, read on the forward strand.
GACTCGACAAATAAGGCTGCAAGATTTTCTTTTTTACTCCCACTAGAACATCCACATCTTGCACCATTCAGAAGATGTATTTTGGCGACATTTATCCTCATCCACAACAAACTAAGACCTACTGTGAGGATAGGAAAACAATTACATGGGTGAAACTAGATCCAACTATGGTTGTAGAACATATCAAGATAATATTCCACGTCGTAATAATTGCCGTTACCATAGCCAAAATGTTCTATAATCATCAATTTTTTCTTTTCATCAAGTCTTACAAATTTCCGTTGTAAAATTTAAGGCAACATGTCATAGTTTTTTTTCAATACAGTAGTAAACTAAGGTTGAAGCAACCATATAAAAAGGTAATAGACAACAGTGACTTCCCTTCTAAAGTGTTCACGTGACTACATATTGTCTAACTATTCTCTAAAGCTAAACTTCACTCATTATGCCCCATCTTGTCATACATGACTTGGGGAATAAGATTGCAAGATTTCTTTTTACTCCCACTAGAGCCTCTACCTCTTGTACCATAATAAAGAAGATAAGTCCAATATTTGTATAGGTTTTATGCGTATTTTTGTACCTGATTTGAGATTTATTTATGTAAATATCGTGTATTTTGGTGAATTGTATTTCGATTAGCTATTCTATATTTTGTAAGACGAACGAATGCAAGTGGAGTGTTTGAAGCGAATCTCGGGAACTTATTGGGTTTGGAGAGTGTTGGAGATCAACGAATTGGATTGTGGACCTATTAGATTGAGAGAGAGAGAGAGTTAGAAACGAGCCAAGAACCAAAAGAACCGACCCACGACTTGGTTGGAAAGTCGATTTGGAGCTGAAAGTTGGTGCTAAAAAAATGAGGAAAAAGGCCCCATGGTACCAAAACCGGTTATCTTCGGTTCGGTTCAATTTGTGTAGAATTCTTTAACTTTTCACACTGTTTAGTTTTTTGGCCATAACTTTCTCTACACAAGTTGAAATTGTGTGATTCATATGTCAAATCGAAGGTAAGGGACAGAACTACAACATTTGTGTTTTAACCAAAATCAGATTCTGCTTGAAAAGAGTTGAGAATCGGGCCGAAATTCATAAAGTTAAAATTGTCCCAAAATTTCTAAATCCTTTTTGTATTCTAATTTGGGTGTTTTAGGGGTTTTTACCTTCAATATTTTGGATGGATATAAATACCCACATTGTAGAAAATAGCAAGGATTTTCTTTTTGGGAACAAGAGTAAAAAGAGGGAACATAGAGAACAAAAGAGAAAGACTACAAAGAGGGAACTTGAAGACATCAGACATCTAAGTAAGTATTTCAATTCTTTTTTTTTTTTTTTGAGCTCAATCATGTTGAATATTTATTTCTCTTTGGTTTTTAGCATGAACAGCTAAAACCCTAAATTAGGGTGAAAGGGATGTTGCCCCGTTTAGATTTGGGTTATTTATTTTTGTGGATATTTTTAATGTTTTTTTGATTTAATTGCAATTCTATTTTGAGAACTCGATTTGGTTTGTCTATTTTGGTCATAATTATGCTTTTGTGCTTAATCACCATGAATGTAATCAATGGGTGAGATCGATGGATGAGACACGAGTCATGCATTAAATAGATGAACATATAAACTATGAGTCAGACATGAGAAAAGTTTATACGATGTCATTGAAAATTCTATGTTCTTAATGAATTTAATCTACCTTTATGTGAGTTCGAAAGAAGATTACAAATAGATTGAATACGGTTAAAGTTGCTTGACAAATAACTCTAACTTAATAAAAGGAATTGGCATTTAGATCGCCATTCCATAAAAATTCATATAATTCGATCATTCTAGGTGAAAACCCATAGACCTGAGACTTTTTATCTGGTGTTGAATTATAATTTGAAATGCTACTAGTTTTCAATTAGTTTTGACTTGCTCAATTTAATAGTTTGTTCTTTAATAATTCTCACAAACATTAAACTTTTGCTCAAATAGCATGAAACACAATTAATTCTTTGTTCCCTTAGGTTCGATACTTGGATTACTTGTCAGGTTATAATACTACGATCAACTTTGTACACTTGTAGGATTTTGTCGATCAAAAGATATATTTTGGTGAATGTTACATGCATCCATAGTAGAGTTAGACTTGTGGTGAGGACACGATAACAATTACATGGATAGAACTAGATGCAACTGTGGCTTTAGAATATACAAAAAATATAGTTAGGCTCATACAAAATTGAGAGTAATTGTTGTGAACATGCAAAATGGGACTTATTCTGATTTCAACAATCACTTACAAACTTTTACTTATGATATATAGGGATAAGAAATTTTATGATAGATTTCCAAATATGCTACGGCTTTTGTCACGAATTATGTGTCGCCTTTTAATTAAATTACCATACACATAACCAATTCAACGATATGTATCTACCTACGTGCTCTAGTTTGCGAAAAATATACGAGACAATAATAATTATTTATATCACTTTGTCTAATGTGACATAATTTTCATTTATTATTCTATAGTTTTTACCTTTAGTCAATTCTAGTGAAATTTATTAGGTAGGACAAAAGTGAAATCAACTGATAAACTGTTGGAGATGTTGAATAAAACTGTGTAACTACTTTTTACAACTTATTTGCTGCCACCTACCATTACTAAATTAATTTAGCATCCTTTTATTTATTTATTTATTTTTTTTGCCGTATGTGAACAATACCTTATTAACTGAAAAAAAAAAAGAAAACGTTTTGTGTGTATATATATATAACCACAAAAAGATTTATTGGGTTAATACTTAAAGAAATTTTACTTTTTTGACAATCTTTGTTTTTCAATCTTACCCTTGAAAGAATTAAAAAAAAACAAAGAAAACTTTTCATTGGCTGGTTTTGGGGGAACGTACTTATGCCCCCTTTGGTCTTCTTTAAGATACAACCTACTAGTTTTTTTTTTTTTTTTAAGGTTGCTTGCCTAGTTATTTTGGGTTGGTTTTTAATTCAAAGAAGATCATTGACAAGAAAAGGCTTAAACAAAATATTTAGAAATAAGATACCAGAATAAAAGTCAAATTTAGAAATTCATTTTGCAACTGCTGTGTGATAAGATCACAGAGATGTAAGATTCAAATTACATATTCATTTCTCAAACAGGAAAGGGAAATATCTAAAATGGCAATTAATTATTGGGTAAGAAAATGTTACTAGTTCCATAAATAGCACATACATAAAATCCAAAACACCTTGGTTCATCTTACATATGAATTTATCGTCCGCGTATCAAATGACCGTCACTGCTTGTTCGAGCTGTTGATTCATCATCTCTTCATCATCAAATTCCATGTCTTCATCATTAGATTCAATGTCTGCATCATCATAATCAACAGTCCTAGGAGCATCAATCCTAGTGGGAGCACAAGTAGCTATTATTGGCCCATTGATATAGATCTCCTCCTAAATGGATTTTAGATTCTTTAAAGTCTAGAGCTTTATGTCCACAAGTTGAATGTGCTCCTCGAGCTGAAACAAATAATCCAATAAATAAAAGATCATCGATTAGTATCCAGAATGTTATATCTGGAAACCAACTGGAATCGACATAGACAGGGAGCCCCACAATAGAGAAATAATCAAAAAGTGAAATTTTAAATTGGCTAGGTTTTGAATAAACGAAATTTAGATTTTGAAAATTGACATTAAAAAAATAAAAAAATATTTTTAGGAAAGAAAGTGTGGAAGTTAGTGTAAACGAATGGCAAAAGTTGCAAGACTACCATTGACGCAACAGAAGCAAACATTAGTAAAAAAAGTAGTTGGGCTGGTGACAGTTTGGTAATTTTGGGAGGACGAAAGAGCTTGCCTCTGAGGAAACTTAGTAGAGAAGCGAGATTGCGGTTGCAACGTCGAGAATATCGGATCCATGCAACAGCCACAGATAAATATTTGGAGCGAGAAAAGGCTTTTTCCCTGGGAGTGGTGTTTAATGTTAGAGTTGGTGATTGCCAAAGGGAAGTGTATGGGGGATTTGAACAGTCAAACAATGGGTAAGATCCTGTGGAGTTAAGTCTATTATAATTGGAATTCTATAGGTTAATTCTATTTTATGCATGTGGTGATGTGGTGGTTAAAGCCATAGCTAACTACGCACGCTAGATCGGGATGGAAGCTTTGTAGTGTACATTTAAAACAAGCATGCATGGAAATTTAAGGTTGGAAAGATTTGCTTAAAAATAAAAGAAACAAACATAGATGTTTAAATAATATGATTATTATGTGCAGGACCAGGTTGTGAGAGAAATGGGGGAGGCTCAGAGGGATATAAAAAAGGCCAAGAAGAATTTTTGAAGGATGGAAGCAGGCAAAACAGTCAGACCAACAAAAGAGGAGGAGAAAGTGGAGGCAAGGAAAGTGGGAAAATGGCATTGGTGAGAATTGAACAGTTTCACATACAGATAATATTTTGCAGGAATGTAATTTTTGAATGTCTCATACGCTTCCATGTTCTGCCCACAAATAATAATGAGATTGGCAAGGCAATGGGGTAGTAGGCCGGAGCTATTAAGGTTGGTTGGAGAAATAGGGTTTTAGTCCTTTGCAAATTTGAGTTGTGGGAACTTGTTAAAATGATTCATCAATATGTTCCTGGGTCATTTTGATCCCTTCACCTTTGAATTGGTGGTTGAGTGAGAGCTAGCATTGATATCTAGATCTAATGTCACTACATTGTTTGGCATTCCAAATGGACAAGATTTTTGTCCTAAAATATTAAAAGGCAAGTAAAAAGCTTGCTAATAAGTTTAGTGAATTGGCGCAAAGCATGGGTTATAAGAAAAAAGTATATGAAAGAAATAGTAAGGTAAGCTATGGGTAGGGTTAGTTAACATCAGTTGACGACAGAGTGAACTTTAAGGCTTTGAGATAGATGTTGTGCACCTCGTGATGGAGTATGAAACATAGGAGCAAGCTTTTTTGCTTTTAGCTCTAGTAACTGTGTTGTGCCCCACAGTTGTGCAAACCCCTTCTCTAAAGTTCTATAGTGCATTAGTTGATGTGAAGCTGGTTAGTCAATTAAGGTGGGGGGGACTTCGTTAGAAATTGGCTATGTGATGAAATAAGGAGCTTTAAAACGGGAGAAAGGTAAAAAGCAGAGGAGCACACGAATCATTCTGTTGGTGGTTGTATACTTGTTTTGATGGTAAGTGAACTTTGAAGTTGGTTTGGTAAAATTGTTCATATTTGTAATACAGGGTCATAATAAATTATTTTTTTTAGATCTTTTCTATTTTGAAAGATTTCCATTAGAAAGGTTTGCGGTGTGACTTGAAAATGAACATCTGCTTCAGTTTTGGAATACTGATAAGGTATATCGTAGAGTGAAGCTTGAACTTGACTATGTCAAATTTGCGCAGAATGAGGTATTGATTAAGCTAAAGTTATGAAACTATTGTGAGATAAGAGATTTTGATTTAACATTGTAAAAGCTATATAATAAAGACTAATGACAAAGTTGAATGTGCAAGGAATATGTCAGCAACTGCGAGGGAATCTGAAAAGGGAAAAAAAAAAAGTGTTCAAAGTATCAAAGGTAATGGTGGGGAGGTAAGTGGAGTTGCATGTTGTTGTTGTCAAATATGAAGATAATGGATACTAAACAACCTATTTTTACTATTATGGTCTAGTATAATTGTGTAGTATATTAGTCTATAATAACATCTCAAAAGACCATTTTGTAACACATGGGATTTAAATATTTATGACTAAAATCTTGATAAACTTCCTTCTTCACCTTATCCCTCATGGCCAACTGATATTGGTCTACAAATTGATAGGGAGTTATTGAAGAAGTTGCATACTTATCCAAAAAGGAGTGCCTACTTTCACTCTTCTACGTCGATGACATACCTACCCAAAAGCTGCAATTCACATACACTAGGCCCATCACGCCCTATTCTCAAATAGTATTTATAGCCAAGCATTCTTCTCTAGTCCTCTAAGCTGTAATTCACATTTTTCCCCATCTGCTCTTAAACTCCTCACAAGTCATTGAATCGTAGACAACATCCATCAAGGCCTCTTTTACTAACCCATATTCACATATTCCACCCAACTTTTTTGAAATCTTAGTTACTATATGCCACAGGCACCATTTATATCTGTTGTTAGGGAAAACTAACTTAATCGCCTCACCATTGTTGAAGCAATGATCAGTAATTATAGCTTCCAGGTATGTGTCATCCATGCAATAAAGCCAAGTCTCCAAATATCTACTTATGTGTCATCATCTTCTTGTTGTTCAATAATGCGCATCCCAACAAACTTGATTGCCCACGTTAATTTAATTCGTACAATTGTAGCAAACGACATATCATGTTTATTTACCAAATATGTCGTGTTGAAATAAACCGCATCACAAAACTCTTTATAAGCAGCCTAACACTTCCCATCTATCCAAAACACTTGTTTTAACCTTCCTTCTTTGTTAGGCTCGATCACATACACAAAATCACAACCTTCTAACTGCATTTCATCAAACACTTTATACACCGTTTCGGCATCCCCCTTAGCCAATTGCATCAGTTACCCTTTCTTCACATGGCTTGTAAGGTCATTGCTCAGACAATTCATCTGTTTTGGTCCACCATATTTGAAAAATATGGCCTTGACATTTAGACATGGTCTTATGCTTGCCATATCATTGGTCTCCAATAATATTATTGCCTGAACATCTACAACTTGATGTTGCCTAATAAATCGATATATCTTTGGACTAATATGATGGTTGTGTTCCAAATGCACGCGTGTGATTGCCCAATGCCCTGCAATCTTAGTAGAACACAGCCTGTCTTCGAGCTAGCACGTTAGGCTGATATATTACTTCCCTTCAATAGTGCACACGTCTTTTATTGCAAGTTATTTTCGTCCATCTATATTCTCCAGTTATTTCATCTTTTTTTCCCTTTTTCTTAACAATCCCAAACCCTTGCGCTCTTTTATATCCTTATAAAATTTGTCAAGCTCTTAAATATCTTTGAAAATGATCCTAACCTTTGGTTCCTCTCCATCTGCCTGCAGATTAGTGCCTTTGTTTTCAATGTCATTCTCCCTACTAGTGTTGCCCTTAAACTTGTAGGTAGCTTTTTCTTCTTCTCATTTGAATCTACTTCAACTGCATGGCTGATGTGGCTTATTTAATGTGCACAGAATGCCAAAACCATATTATAACTAATATTTAACTTTTGTGCAAACCTATAACAATCCAATAATCACTACTCATACCTTTAGGACCAATTCATCCGCAACTAGCTAGACTGACATTCAGCTCTTTCTACCTTTTTTTAACATTACGAGTTTTTTTAACGGTAATTACTACTCCTGCTCTATTGTCGTAGTCATTTTCAGTGTACATTTAATTGTCTGCACACAAAATCAACAAAAACATTCTTTGTTCCACTGTATCGCAAAATAGCCCAACCATTTACTCTACTCTCTATTTATAAATTTCTTTTTCTTAACTACATTGTTGCATGTCATCAAAAGTTTATGCCACTTATATCAAATTTCTCAATGACAAACTTATTGTTTGTTACCTAAATTTTGCTTCTTCCTTCCTAATACTCAAGATGCCTTTTGCTGCAAGCCTCAAACTATCTTCAATCCTCGCTATCAGCTACTTTACACCACACCCAACTTTCTCGCCCAATTTATATCTTCGCATATGTCTGCCAACTAATCCACACCTTTGCTTCTACACCTAAAACTGCAAGTACCGTTAACCCAACGCCCATTTTTGTTCTTGGTCACAAACCCCTTTTCTTATATATGCTCTTCTACTTTTCTTGCCTATGTTTCTCAAATCCCCACCGCCCTTCTGTCAAACCTTTGCTAGCTTTCCCTCATTCCCCTGCTTCTTCCATCATTCTCATCACATCCACGCTTTCTAATCACTTTAGGGTCTTCCCATCTAACCCGTGCTCAGTTTCATTACCGTCATAGTGAGAGAGTGCTCTATGTCAATACCCCCAATTTTATCTACCTATCCCATCCAACATATCGATTGTCGATGGCCCAAAAATTTTTTAATCATTGTACTCGAGAAAAATAATCTGGTACCTTTTGACCACAAAAACCTATCCTATTTTTCCACCTATTATGTTCTCACATGTATATCTTTTTTTATTTGGAGCCTTGTCACTATGGTAACAATTGGGTTACCATATTTCGGATCTAAGCCATTTTCTTAAATAAAAAAAGGCAAATTATCATGTATAGCATAAAATAACGAACAATGGATTTGATATTTCTTTACCCACGGTCTGTGAGGGTAATAATAAGTGGTTGAGATACGTGCCTCCTCTCTATTAATCCAATTTTGAATTTTCTAGTAAATGTTCCCTAAATCTTCTATGGAGAGTTTATTAATCACAAAATTAATAGACAACTGAGCTCCAACATCCGAGTCCACCCCAATAGACAACAAATTATTAAAAAGTAAATGGTGGATTCATCCGAGCTAGTTGTAGCCTTGCCCTAGCTTCCACCATATGACAAAATGCATGTACAATAGAAGTTCTTATAAAAAAGACAAAAGACAAGGACAAGCATAGAATGTTTATTGAGTTAAAATCGTAAAATCACAAAATATTTTAATTCTAATATGATAGAATTTGATAGAGACCTAAAAATCACTACAGAGTAATTATTGAAAGAATCAAATACATCAATAGTCACTAAAGTGCCAATACCTAAAACTCTCAATTAGGAAATGAAATCTTAATTTTTCTTCATTTTTTTTCTTACATAAAATAAACAAATTGATCTTCAAAGATCCAAGAAATTAACAAAAATAATGACAAAAGGATCCCCAACAGAAACTCTTGAAGAAAGAAAAAGAAAGTGGAAAAAAAAATCGAAAACATCAAAATAGGTGTCCAAACTCCCATCAAAACCTAAAAACACCAAAAACCATTAAAAAATCACAGAAACACCTTCATAAATAGTCCTGTACTTTCTGTTGCCACTACCTTGTCACATTGTCGTTGACCACCGGCAACACACGAAACCAAACCCCCAAAACTATAGCCGGCCAATCTACATGGATCAGAGCACCTTGCGCACACACCACAATCTCAACCTAGGAATTTTCCATAAAACCTAAAAAAGAAATAGAGGTTCACCAAAAACTAGGCAGATTTGGGACTCAATCATGGTTGGGAGTGAACAAAATGGAAAAAGGAAGGTTAGGATTGAGCAAAATGGCAGCCCTCAAGTGCAGAAGGAAGGGAACAAGAGTGAAATGCCATTTAGAGAAAAGGGAGGCAAAGTATGATAAAATAGTAAAAAGAAACAGAGGCAGTTGGAGAGGAAAAAATTGGGAAATGAATGGGGGTTAATATGTTAAATGAAATGACACCGTTTAGTGAATAGGGAAAAGAATGAACGATAGTGTAAAAGTATAGCTACATTCAAGGGAATGAAACGACATCATTTTAATATGTAAATGTCTCTCCTTTCTAAAACAAGTTTTGATGACACTTATTGAGGTACTATTAAAGTGAAATAACATTAAAGTTTATTAATCAATAAATAAACATACATATAAAGTTCATTTATATGTCAAAATTCATAATTGGAATCAATTCTTTATCCACTATATTTTCCCTTGACATTAAAATCCTATATTGCTTCAGAATAATTCAAACATTTAAGGTTACAACATGTAGAAATATAACTCATTATAGTATCAACAAATATGGAATTAATTAAAAAAAAAGTATATAATTCCAATATGATTGCAACAAGAATATAATTCATCAAATTATAAAAAAAAATTATAATACAAAAAAATGAAATCAATTGAAAGTATATGTGGGAATGTTTTTGACTTAATGAAACATACAATTCTAATGTTACTCACCTTTCACTTTTGTTGATTATGCAAAAAAGATAAAAGCTTTTAATGATTAGCTAGCTCATCTAGCACATTGGTAAGTCTGATATTTGCATAAATATTATGTGGATTATATGTTTAAATTGACTTATTATTTGTGGAATTTCATTGATTTTTGGCAGATTTTACTTTTTTTTTATTATTTTGGGCTTTATAGGGTGATTTGACGAGAAAGATGTAAAAATTGCTGATGGATTGAACCTATCAGTGAATCCTTGAGATTGAGGCATCCTATTCGAGCTAGTCCTTATTCGGTTTGTATTAATCCTACCCGTAGTCCAATTTGGTTTGAGATTTCTCTACGATTTTCTTTAATTCAGTGAAAATATAAGTCTCAAAGACCATCTGGGATTATTTTTGTACATTCAACGTATTATATAAAACCAAAAAGCCCTAGTAAGTGTTTCAATTTACATACCCAATGCGGGACATAAAAAAAATCGCAAAAAGGAACGTTCAAAATGCAGAGATGAGAAAATGAGAGAGAGAGAGAGAGAGATAGAGCAGAAGAGATTCAAGACTGCAGTTAGAATTTCAGTTTTTTCGAGGATCTAAATGGAGTTCTTCTTCTCTATTCTTGCTTTTGTGACTACATCAGCATATTTAGTTGTTTTTTTTTTCTTTTGGTTTTTGGTATAGATTGCTAAACTCTAAACGATGGTAAAGGATTTAGCCTAACTTGGGAGTTAAATTATTTAGTTTTCATGGATGGTTTTTTGTTCTTGAATTAATCTTGATTTAATTTAAAGACTTGAATTTGATTTATCATCCTCGAGTTAATTGTTGCTTTTATGCCTTATCACCATAAAAGTAAGTCTTTAGGTTATGTCAAAATTTCGCGAGATGAGATATTAACTGTTCATTATGTAGATGAACATGCAAATTTTGATGTCGGGAGACGAGAGATTTATATGATACCAATTGTTTCTCTATTCTAGATAGGGTTAATATATTTTTATATGATTTTGGGAAAAGATCAGGAGTAGGTTAGGTACGGTTTAGTTACTTAGGAGAGATCAAAAGCTATAGTAGTAAAAAGGACGTTCAAATTACGAAACTCATGAAACATTAATGTAGTTTACCCCCACTAGGTAAAATTCTAAGTCCTAGTCTTTTCTTGAATAAGAAAACCTCAACCTTTGATTTCGCTTGCTAATTTTTAATTAAGATTGTTTCTATTAGTTATTTTTATTTAATTTACTTTTTAATTCTAAATTTGATAAATAGTTTTGATTAAATTTGAGTTTCAATTAATAAGAAAATTTTAATTTTAAGAATAGTTTTATTTAATTAATTTTTACAAGTCTTCATTAAATTTGTTCCTTATTGATTTGACTCCTGGAATACTTATCAGGATTTTATTAACATGATTGACCCCGCGCACTTGCAAGTTTTGCTCAATCACTCATTGATTAACTTAATTTATATGTTGGGTGACATGAGTCAAGATAACAAATTTCCTAGTTAATAACCTTTTACAACTCTCTTCTTCCAAAAAAAAAGAAAAGAAAATCATTTACAATTCTAATTTTGATGTCGAATAAGTATAGTAAGTCAAGTAAATAGTAAGCCATGAGTTAAGTTAATGACTAAAGAGTCAAATTAATAAATTTCCTAGTTAATATTCTTTTAAAACTCGCTTTTGGAAAAAAAAAATTGACAATTCTAATTTAGATGCAAAAAAAAATATAGTAATTAATCTAGGTAAATGGTGAACCATGAGTCAAGTCAAATCATTAATTAATTGCATTATGTAATGAAAAATTAATAAAAGTGAATATAAATAAAATTAAAATTTACTTGACACAAATCAATGTTTATTTTAGAATTAAAGTTTTTATTTAATTGCAAGATTTCTTATTTTATCAAAAGAAAATAGTCATAATTTATTTTAATCATGCAGTTTGATATGCCATTCGCTAGTTGGGTGACTACAGGAGTGATCCTAAATGGTAGTGGAAGAAATTGGTTTCTTTAGTTGACGGGTGGTGCAGTAATGTTATAAAAATGAAGTTATATTTTTATTTTGACTGAACAATACATAGGGAGAGTTTAGTATTGCTTATATATAACCAAATAAAGCCTTATGAACCATTGGATAATATGCCATGCATTTGGTTGGACACTCAGTTTGCTAACGTGATAATGGAAATTAAAGTACAAAAATGGTATTATATCAACTTAAAAGTTGATATAAAACGAAATCTGTGGAGTCTTATGCCTTTTGTATGTATTTTCGTGGGCTTTTTTGTTTTTGTTTTTGTGTTTTTTTTTCAACTATATTAAAAGAGAATAAGTCTCCAAATTAATCATGTGCACTACTAAACAATTACGCAATCTACAACATGTAGAAGACACATTGTTAATCTAATAATTTATCTATTTTTTCTTTTTTTCAAATTCAATACATTTTTCATGATCTAATGGTCCAGATCTCTATATGACAACTTTATACTTATCATTTTGTACCCACATGGCTTTTCCCTTTAAGCACTCTCATGTTGGAAATAAAAGAGTGAAGGAGTACAAGAATCTTATCTCTGCAACTCGTTTAGAGCATCTAGTTACTTTTGTATTGACTTAACGATCAGCGAATGCATTCAGTATCTTATACGAAATGACTAAATGTGTTTCTATCACCTTGACGATTTCCAGCCACAATTGTGGGATATTTATGCTGCTAGCTATGAAGCTGTAGAATGGTCGATTTACTTCAAAAACACTTTTGTAGGTATAGTCCGTTTGGTTTGATGGGAACTTGACACATCGGAAACTAATATGATTAATTTGAGTGTATAGGTAGAAGCATCTATACTGGTGCGGAAACATGTGGCCCTCCACGTTGTCAAGCATCCATTAAACGAGGAGTTAGCAAAAATTCTAGAGGTAGGGGGCGTGGACAGAAGATAGCATTTAAAATATAGGCAAGCAATCAGCAACATCTCAATTTGATGAATATAAATTTAGAAGAAATCAACATAGTTATGGACTACTATGCCTTTTGTATAGTTGATCAATTACACATACAAAGAATATTAACCATCATGTCTAAAAATGATTTACAAGTGTCTAGATTAAATTCTACACCCGGTGAAACAAAATAAATATAAATATTGTACTTTAATGTTAGCCTTGTCGTATAATGTCCTAGTAGTGTCATAAGTTAATTTTGAAGTAAGCCATCCATTTGCACTCTCTATGTTATAGTCAATAAACGATAAATTGTTTCTTTTATTTTCACGATTATAACAACAAGAAAACTACAAGTAATCGTCACAATTATAAAAATTTATTCATTAAAAATGTTTTAAACGTGAAAATTAATACTCGTATTAAGTTCTTTTAGTTATTAAATAAAAGATTATTGGCCATTTAAAGATGTCAAAGTGATATGAACTAAACAATACCGATTGGAGGGAGCGAAGGAGAATGCCACCCTACTAAGAGGTTCACTAAACTATTTCCAACAATGTGTGAATATCGAGAGTTTAAATGACGAGAGCAGCAATTAAAAGATGTAATATTTTATCTATAAATTGCATATTTTGATGGTTTTTTATGAAAATTGTAAACAATAACTAGACTAAATAGCATATTCTATAATAACACATGTTATAGCAAAATAGACAACTCATCGTAAAGCTATATACAAATTGTCATAAGATATGCTTAAGAAATTGCATTGAATTCCAAAAGAGACCTCCATAGGCAACATTTCTGTGGATAATATTGTGTATTTTATTTGAAATCTATCGTATAATTATATAACGCTGCAATAAATTTATTTAGAAATTTGGCATTCATACAAAGATAAAATTTCTTTATGGAGCAAAGTGTTACAAACCATAGAAAGAAGATAAGAATAAAAAGATTAATTTAAAATTTATACAAACAATAAACAAAAATATATTTTTTACATTGTCTTAGTCTATTGAATGAGACTGTGCGAATACTGATGGCAAGCTATTTGACAAATACCAGTGTTTTTTTAGGAAATGTGATGGGGGACAACATGATAAATTCTCAACTCACTAAAGCTATCTTTCCCCAACAAAAAAGGTTGATCATTTCTGGCCATGTCTTCATTGTCCAAGCCTTCAAAGTATACCCATCTTAGCACCCATTCTCACTAATCACAAATCACAAGTCTCCACCTATTCACTTTTGTCATTGATGAGTTGCAAGAGTGCCCTGTTTTGTGGATGAGCATCAAAGTATTCACTGAATTTCTGAAACTTCATGAACAGTGCTAACCCAATTATAGAGTAAATTTCTAAGCGTTTAAAAAAATATTAAAGTGTTCAAATGAGGCAATGGAAGTTGAAACCAACATCATGATTTTTTTTGTTACTCTGTCATCATTTGAAAATCTATTTTTTTTAAAAAAGAATAGTACTTTTTGGGTACTTTTGAAGGTCATAGATGCAAACATGTCAACAAAACCATCAGAGGTATCTATGAGCTCCACGAGGCGATGGCTGCTGCACCAATAGCTTGTTTTATTCCCCAAGTGAACACATCAGAATTAAACGTCGACAATAAAACCGACAATTCCCATTATGAAAGTCACATAATAACAGTAAAAATTTCAAATGGTAGTATGCTTTTTAATGATGTTGACGAGATTATTTATTGCTATCAGAATTATGCAAGGTCAAAAGTCTTCAATGTAATTAAATGCGGAGCTAGGTGAAACTTTGAAAATGAATTTAAATATCAGACTTTTATTTGCAACCAAGCACGAATTCACAAATCCCAAGATACCACTCTGCACAAGATGCCTAGTTTTAGATTGGGGTGTTTGGCTAGGATATCTGTCAGGAAAACAAACAATTAGTGGGAAATTACTCACGTTTACGATGATCACAACCACCCACTGAGTCCAAATAATGTCAGGTTTTTAAGACAATATCATCATGTTCTATTTAGTGTTCAACGTGATCTTGAGAGAAGGGATATGACTTGCATTCAACCTACAAAAGTTGTTAGGTCGTGATCTTAGAGGCAGGTAGGTACGAAGAGATGAGTTGCTTGCCAAAGGATATATATAATCATATTGGTGAGACGATTATAACTTGCAAGAGGTAATACCGAAGTGGCTAGCATTGTGTTCCACGAGATGTAGCAACAAAGCTGAGAATTATTCTATGCTTTTAAACATGAAGCAGAAGGATGGTTGAGAAATATATTGTGGGCCGAGAACTAGAGTAAAACTACCAACCTTGCTTTGGAGATGTCATTTCTTATGACTCAACATATTTTGTCAACAAATATTGAATGCCATTTTGCTCATTTGTCAGAGTTAATCATCATGGTCAAAATGCCCTCTTGGGATGTGCCTTACTATGCAGTGAGTCAATTCTGACATATCAGTGGTGTATGAGACCTTGGTCTAATGTATGACGGAAAAGAAGTCTAGTGCAATTGTGACAGATTAGTGCTCTTCTATAAGTTGTCTCAAATGTTCTGAGCAGAGTTTGACATAGATTTTGTTTTTAGTATATAATGTTCAAAATCCCTGACATATTAGGCAGCCTAAAAGAGCACCAAGCTATTAAAAAAATGCTGAAAATGTTATGTGTGAGTCTTCTACAATTGATAAGTTTGAAATGTAGTGGGGCTCTATACTTCAAAAACACAAGCTGGATGAAAATAAATTACTGACTTCCTTTTATAATCAACAAGAAAAATGGGCCCCAACGTTTGTGAAATCTATTTTTTGAGCCAGTTTATCGACAACTGAAAGAAGTGAGACTGTTAACACATATTTCGATGGATATGTGCATCCCAAAAGCACATTGAAGTAGTTTGCAGAGCAATATCCTAATGCCTTCATTAAAAAATTCAAAAAGAAGTCGAAAAAGATTTATTTTTAATAACAAGAATGTTCCTTACGTCATTATTTTTTTTTTTTTTTTGAGAGACAATTCCAAAAGTCATTCACAAACTTTGCTTTTGGCCTACTATAGTATGGGATTATGTCAACATTGTATTGTGAGGTTGAGTTTATGGTGGAAAATGATACCCAACTGGTTTGTGAAGTCATTGAGTGTAAAACATCACATGAGGGTATAACAAGGACTTATTCTTTCAAGGTCTACTAATGCTTGCTACACATCTTATTAGTTGCATTTGTTGTCTTTCAAAGGGATAATTTGTAAACATGCATTTTGACCTTTTATTTAGCGAAATATTGACCTTATTCTAGAAGAGTATATATTACTGAGGTAGTATAAAGATGTTAGGCGTTGTCATGGTCACATTTTGATGGCAAAATTTGGAGCTGAAATAACCATTGAGATGCGTAGAACAAAAGATCTGGAAAAAATTTTCTACTCTTGTGTTGATATTACAATTGAGAAAAAAAATCAGTATGCTTTACTTCGAAGTTCACTTGTTGAGTCTTACTGTAAATTGCATGCTTGTGGTAATAGGCCTAATACTAGCATTTTGGAAAACTCAATTCACCATTTAGGTATGCCCTAGGGTTCTTAAATAAATACATAGGAAAATCTAAACCATTTGGTCTCTCAATGGCTAGATAACCCACTGGTTGTTAAAACACGAGGCAAGCCCAAAAGAACAATGCTTATGCCTCAAACTGAGAAATTTAGAAAGTAGGTTCGCATTGCAGCCTAGAGAAGAATGAGCCAATTAGAAGAAGCTAGACCAAGTGCACAAAATAAGAACCAACACAATGTGAGCTTCAAGCAGCATTGCTAATATATTTCATGCTTTTTGTATTGAATATTTTTGACTACTATATTATTTTGAGTATCAAAGTATCCTAGTTCTAAAGTGAAATCTTAATCCTTTCAATTTGGAGACAAGGAAGTGTTATAAATTTATTTTTGAGCAGTGCTTTTTACATATCTTTCATGTCTAATCCTTTTCAATTTCCAAGGACATACAAATGGAGTTGAACTTTTTCCCCAATCACCTTACCTCATGGCCTTACAACCTACATAACAAACTTTCGTTTGTCAGGTAGGAACTAGAAATAAGGAATAATAACCTCTCAAGACAATTTATAAGACAATTTTATATTTTGTGCATTGAAATCATCCATAAAAAGTCATTTTTATCACAAGAAAATTTTCAATTCCACAAGCAATGATGAACTCTGGAGGAAAACTCTTATGCTGATTTTAATATTATGGTGCAATTCATGAGTCCCTCCCTATCATCAGCCCTGAATCTATCAACAACGCTGATTTTGGGCTTACCATAATCAATGCAATGTATTGGGTTCGAGGCCAAGACATCCAACATAATCAACCTTGCTACAAAGAACTCCCATCACATTGAAAAAGATGTAAGATGTCATTTTAACCTATTCAATTTGCAAAACAGTCAAGTTGAGCAACTTTTTAATTACACTAGTATATCACAGAGCTTTTATTAATCCATGCATTCAACTAGTTTTGTTAATAGAAAGCTAGTTGATTAACAAATATAAATGATTTTAACAGCAGGTATCCGTTGCACGGCTAGGTGCAAAAAAGGTCCATCAAACTTTTCTATTGCATGTCATGCTTCATTTATAAATAGCTGTATGGATTGCATGATTATGAATGTTATGACTTCCTGCAAGACTTGAAATTAGCATTTAGTATTGTTGCCAATATTACTTCGGCAATGGTTGTGGTGAAAAAAAGGTATTCACATAAAGTTTTGCCTAGTTCATTGGAATTTATAAAGTGTTGCACTATTCCATCTATTATGAAGCTATCGCAGACTCTAGTCCATTAGGATAAATCAGCGTGTTTTTATATATTAGATTATATGATTATTATCTTTCTGTGTGCAGTTTAAGTAGGTTGCATGTCGTCAATTATATTTAAACCAGCTTTTTGTTTTTTTTGTGTCATAAGATTGCACACAACCAGAAGGGGAGGCTTCAAATTCTGCATTCATTCACTTGATTAGATAACAAACAAATCACGGAACCAACAACCTCTCACTATCATGCTATTATTCATGCGTGATTAAACCCCAACATTTTCATGAGAAGAGTTAAATATAAGTACTACAAGGTTGTCAGAGCCTTTCCCTCCACATGTGCGCGAGTGCTTGCTTCTTTATAGTTGTATTCATACTGTTTAAAAAAGCAAAGCATGTGGAACCATTTCTTCAACGTGTTGTACCATTCGCCACAGAGCTTTTGGCTCCATCACTAGTTCTCGAGCCCAATTGGCGTCCTTTTTTTCAATGAGTCTCAATGCCAATTCCCTCATTTCCCTTACTTGTAAGTATCTCTCAAAGTAATTGTCCAAGGCTAGAGTGTTGTTTAGTTTCTTCTCTACATCTTAAACAGAAAATGATAACAAAAAACATAGTAAGAATGAGTTCTGGTCACGCAAAAAAATGGATTATTATGTTTAACAAAAATGCAATTGAAGAAATAAACATAAACATTAACAATTATTAAAGCGATCAATAACTTATAGTTCCCACCCATCTTATCTATGACTCTACTTGTTGATTATGCTCCAACAACTACCAAATTGATAGCAAAATTTGTAAGTATACGAAATCACTCAAGTAATACAATGATGATTATAGTATCATTCCTCGATGATTGTTCACTAAATACCAAAATCATTTTAACTCTATTATTATTTAAACCAAAGAAACAGTGAATTAATTCTAAGAAATTAACCTAAACCAAAATAGATGAAAAATAACTGACAAACTATAAACTAAATAAAAAAAATAATCAATCCAAACAAGCATAGGCTATTTTGATTTCTTTTGTACCTATCTAACCCAATTCCAATCTGTTGACAATTACCTTTAATTATTCACATCATGGTTAAACAATCATAAATTCTTTGATAGACTTTTCCAAGACTTACCAAATATATCAATCAAAGTTTTCTATTTTATTTCTGAATAATAACAACAAACCTCAATTAATTTATTAAGTTCTGTGGCCATTAAGTTGATCCCACATAGGTCAAGTTATAGCTCCCACCCCAAACTGTATTTGTATGGAGATTATTGCCTAAGTCTAATGAAGAAGTTTCCTTCCCAATACTTTTTCCCAATCACAAATCAATTAAACAGTGGTCAGTTATTCAAAGGCATGAAAATCAACAATAAATTCGTAATATGAATAAAGAAAGTCAATTGAAATAGAATTGAATCTTAAAAGTAATAAGCTATGTCAAAATAACCTAGAAAATAAGTTAGTTCATGAAAAAAAAAAAAACTCTTGAAATCATTCTTCAAGTTGTAAAACTTCTCTTTCTAATGCTCTCTATTGATGCCCTATAGCTGCTGCCCTTTCTACCTCTGAATGAATTCTCTGTATGACTTTGTGAACCTCCCCAAATGATCCCCTCTCTCTTAAATGTTCTCCCTTTTTTACATATAAAATAAGATGACTTCCCTAGGGTTTTACCCTTACAATCTCAATCTAGGTAGATTTTGACTAGCAAATTGCAGCCCAATTTTTTCCCTTTCTGAGCAGAACCAAAGCTTGGCCCAAATATAAAAGTTGTAACTCTTTCTTTAACTTTCTTTAGGTTCGAGAATTACTCAAATCAGATGTCTACAGAGGAAGTTATGCCCAAATTATTGAACCATGTGCAGAATAAATGGTAAAAGATTCCTAGTTAGGATAGGATTCTTAATTGAAAACTTTAGTCCAAAACTAACTCTAACACATAACCTAGTTGAAGAATCAGGTCTAAGAGTTTAGAAAAATCCCATAGAAGTCCTCATTCAATGCTTTTAGGACGGGATACTACCATCCACAAAAATTATGCCAAAGTCGGACCCTGTTGAGACTGCCCTAACCTCTGCTCACTAAAATGGCTATAACTCTCTGTGTATGACTTGGATTGATGCATCATTTATTGCATATGAAAGTAGACATCCGCAACTTTCTGTAAATATATAATTCATCAATTTCTCATATCTAGAGAGTGAGTTGCACCTCTTCAAAGTCAAGATCACGATTTTGTTAGCAGGTTGAACTCGACTAACCAATTTCTCCTTATTTTCTCCAAAAGGATCAACATCTACAAAAGACAAATAACCATCAAAAGTAACCAAATCGAAGGATAAAAGAAGCAAAACAACCTTTAGAAACTAAGTATAAAACTAAGTCACAATTAGATTCATCACAAGTGCACCTATATTGCGTTATTTTCCTATATTAAGCTTGGTTGCTTATATAGTTTGTCATGACATGACAAGTTTTTAAAAAATCCATTCAGCTGAACTGGGCAGATCTGTAAAACATGCCAATGGCCTTCACAATTATGTCATAACAATAAAAGAAACGTGTCATATTAAATTAAAAATATGTCATAAACATGTCATATAAACACTATGGTATCATATACCATTAACGAGTGGCCTCGACTACTTAACACTCTCCAGTAAATAAGAGTCAAACTATAGTAGAGTCCACGTCGTAATAGTTATTGTTACAAGAGCCAAAATGTTCTACCATCGTCAATTTTCTTCTTTTCAAGAATTCACACAAATTTTCATCATGAAAATCAACCACACATGTCCTAACTATTTTCTATACAGTCGTAAACTGAGGATTGAAGCTATTGTATAAAGAGGTTTAGACAATAATACTACATCTTAAATTTTTCACATAACTACATACTATCCAACTATTCTCGAAAGGTGAAGCTCACTTACTATTCCTCATCTTGTCATCGTTGACACAACAAATAAGGCTACAAGATTTGTTTTTTTTTCCCACTAAACCATTGTCCACCTCTTGCATCATTCAGAAGATATATTTTGGCAATGCTAACACGCAAGATCGACAACTGAGTAAGACCTATTGTGACAACACGAAAACATTTACATGGATGGTACCGAATGCAACCGTGGTTGTAGAATATATTGAGGTAATATTTCACGTTGTAATAATTACCGTTACTAAAGCTAAAATTGTCAACTGTCATCAATATTTTCTTTTCAATTGGTATTTTTGTCTTAAAATTCAACCAAACGTGTCATTTTTTTTTTCAATACAATTGTAAAAGTTTGACGCTGGCGTACAAGACAACAATAAGTTACATCCTAAATAGTTCACGTGACTGCATACTGTGTAACCATCTCTTAAAGCCGAAGTTCACTCACTCTGCCTCATCTTGTCACACATGACACAATGAATAAGGCTGTAAGATTTATTTTTACTCCTACTAAACGTTGTACACCTCTTGCACCATTAAGAATATACATTTTGGTGACTCTAACATACATCCATAGCAGAATAAAACCTGCTGTGAGGACACGAAAACATTTAAATGGATAAAACCATATGGAATTGTGGCAATATAATATACCATGATAATATTCCACACCATAATAATTACCATTACCAGAGCCAAAATGTTGTCCCATCGTCAATATTTTCTTTTCATAAAGTCTTACAAATTTTCGTTGTAAATTTCAATCAATATGTTGCAATTTTGTTTCAATAAAATTGTAAATTGAGATTGAAGCTATTGTACAAAAAGATAATAAACAATAGTGAATCCCCTCCTAAAGCGTTCACGTGACTACATACTGTCTAAATATTCCCTAAAGCCAAACTTTACTCTCCATGCCCCATATTATCATACATGACTTGGCCAATAAGGCTGCAATATATTTTTTTTAATCCTACTAAACCATTGTCCTCTTCCTCTTGCACATAATAAAGATACATTTTGGTAACTCTTACATACATCCACATCAAAGTCAAACCCACAGTGAGGATGCGATAACAATTATACTAATGGAACTGGATGCAACCGTGCCTATAGTGTATACCAAGGTAATATTCTATGCCATAATAATTATTGTTCCTAAAGCCACAAAATTCTCCCATCGTCAATTTTTTTTTCTCACGTATTATATATTTCCTTGTCATAGTCTTGTTCCAATACTATCGTAAATTTAGATTGAAGCTATCGTACAAAGACGTTCTAATAACAATGAGTTCCTTCCTAAAGCGTTCATATTATGTGTCTATATACTGTTTTTACTTAAGACAAACCTCATTTATTATGCTCCATCTTCTCATACATGATGGCAAATAAGAGTGTGAAATATATTTTTATTTCCACTGGCGCCTCTACCTCTTGCCCAGGGTCAGACGATATATTTTGGTGACTTACACGTATCCACCACGGAATCACCAAAACGGTAAGGACACGATAAGAATTACATGGATGGTTTCAGATATAGTCGTGGCTGTATATGAAGGTAATATTGCACGCTGAAATAATTGTCATTCTTAGAGCCAAAATGTTCTCTCATCATCATTTCTACTGATCATCAAGCATGACAAATTTTTGTGGCAGACTTATCATAATTTTATTCAATATGGTCGTAACAATATGTTGAAGGCATCGTGCAAAGAACATTTAACAATCTGAGATAACCTTACCTATCCAATCACTAAAATCTAAACTTTATTCATAGTTAAATGAACGTGTCTTATTAGACCCCGAGTATAGAGCTACAAGAATTTTTAGCCTAATCAGAAATCTCTACATCCTTCACTATAGCGCTTAATATTTTTAGGACTTTTTTCACATATCCACACTACAGTAAGACTGCAATATTGACACTATCACATTTTGGATGCCTCCAGATGGTACTTGTAAAATAAACTAATGTGATCTCCACATTCAAATAATACTAATTCAAATGAATCTCAAAATAGTCAAACTATGAGTCTTTCTACTTTTATTTCTAGATAAAATTTTTGTTCAAATACATGCTGATTAGTGTCATCTAAATTCTATAGTAATATTTAAAACAACAGGCCATACTAGTGATTCATAAGCGTTATAAAAACTTGTTTAATTTATCGTGCAAAAGCGTATGAGATTATATTTAAATACCCACGGTAGAAAGACAAATGTAATGTGGTGTTTTAATGACAAATCAGTCATAAATTCCATATAAGTGTTGATCTTTTTGGCCCAAGGTGGAATTTACTAGAAGAACAAAAGAACGTGTCACTTACCATGCAGGAATAGCCAAGTAAACATTGTGTAAGAAAATTATGTACACAGCAATATAGCAATTGTAAAGATATGATATTGTTACTTATTATTTAAAACAAAAAACTCGGGGACCCTTCATTGTATCACAAGCATTGTAAATTCAACATTGTCGCTTCATCCACAACTCACTTTCACTGCAGTTGTTCCATTCAACTAAAACAAGGGTAATCTCAAAAGGATCTATTGTGTTTTCTCCTATCTAATTTGTGAACAAGATATGATATTTCCTATTTCGACAATAATAATAAGTAACCACATATTTGTCTATTGTTTGCCTTTTTTTTAATGTTTTTGCAGAGCATGCTAATGTCAGTCCGAATAATAAGCTTAAACTGTGCCAGAAGTTAACAAATATAGAGAATGAAAAAAGAGCTGAGATGGAAGAGATAGTATGGTGTATAGTCAGGGAAAAAAGAGCTGTATGGGCTCATGAGGTTGTGGGTAGAAGATTGCCTCTCAAACAGATGCCCCGTTTTGTGGATGAGGCCGAGCTGGAATTAATGATGGAAGGGCAACTTGCTAATAATGAGACTTTGGGTTCCTGTACAACTGAGTCTGATATTAGATATACATCCACGACTGTTCCTCCACGCTCAAAAATGCGCTTGGCTCGAGACCTATTTAAAAGGAGCAGTAATTAGCCCAAAGTAAGACTCCAATCAAAGTGCAACTACTTGTCTCAATGTGGCTCTAGCTAAATAATTGTGTGTTTTGTGCTTTGTCTTTATTGTAATACACTACTTGTGTGCTTCGTACTTGTCATCTGGTACTTGTCTACTTAATGTTTTCTACTATTGGGCATTTCATCACTTTATTTCTAATAAATCATTTAGTAACTTATGTTAGCCTTATCTGCATTTATGATTGGTACTTATCAAGTTCTTACCATAGATGCATGGTAATTTGTTAACATCCTTAAAAACCTAGGTCAAAGGCGAATTCTTTTTGTTTTTGATCTCCTAAATTAATATTACACTGGGTTTCAAAATAAAATACAGTAACAGTAGGTAAAATATACGACAGGTTTGGAAAGTGGTTACGACGCTACTTGCTTGCAGAGTTAGACAATTACTTGAGACATAACACTATCTGCAAATGTTAAAACGAGTAGTTATAGAGAATATGATATGACTTTCAATCATAATAAGGCCACAAAATTAAAAGAAAAGGTATAGTATCTAGGTATAATATTAACATCCATTACATACGATCCATTGAAAATGTTGGAATGCCTGTTGAAATGATATTAAACAAATAATATAGTTATGCTCATACGAAATAGAGAGTAATTGTAGTGAACATGTTAATTGAGACTTAGTCTAATTTCAATAAGCACTTACAAACTTTTCCTTGTTATATATGGGGACAATAAATTTTACGACGAATTTACAAATATACTACAACTTCTATTGAGAATCATATGTCATTTCTTTTCTTGTTTCTTGGATGAATTATATGTCTTCTTTTTAATTACGCTAAGATACATATAATCAATTCAGCGATATTGTATCTACCAATGTGTTCTGCTTTGAGAAAAATATATGAGTCAATAATGATTATTTATTTCACTTTATCTAATGTGACATAACCCTGATAAGTTCAGAGGTTTAGACACCATAAAGCCGAAAGCCCTGATAAGTCAATAAAGAGTTCAGCGAACCCAAACGACTATTCTATTTCTCAAATCGTCGTGTCTATTATCTCTAAAGATATGAAGCCTTACACACCAATTTATAAGCTCCATCTAATACTAGAGAATTAAGTTCAGACGTTGAGGCTCCATCTAATACTCTAATAAGGAAAATCTAATTTAACTAGAAATAAGAATTAAGACCAATTCTTACCAACAACTAGATTAGGTTTAAATAAAATAATGTCTGACCCAAATAAATAAGCAAATAGGGTAATTTAAACACTCACACACACTAAGCCTATGTCTACACATGGTCTTTTACAAAATTGTCCTTGCACACACACACTAGCCCATATTTATCAAATTCGACTCCAACATGTAAATGTAGGCTTGTGGGCCCTATAATTTTTATTATTTGCTCGATAAGTAAAGTACGTTGCTTGATCCACAAGCAAAGTACATTTCCTGCTTTTTAAGTAAAGTCCACCGAGCTATAAGAAATCACACCAAACAATGCAGTATGAGTGCTGATTAGGCTCACGTCACTTTCTTTATTATTCCATAGTTTTTACATTTGGTCATCACTAGTGAAAATTATTAATTAGGTGGGACAAAAGTGGAATTAGCCAATATATTGTTAGACTTTTTAAATAAAATTGTGTAACTACTTGTAACAGTTTATTTGTTGTCACCTACTATTACTTAATTAATTTATCATCAGTTACCCTTATTTTTGCAATATGTGAATAGTTCTTTATTTACTGAAACATTAAAAAAAAACATACATATGTATGGATGGACAAAATCACAAAATAAGCTTGAGGTAGTTTTACTTTTTTTCTCTATCTTGGTTTTTCCATCCTACCCTCCAAATAAAAAAAATTAAAAAAATAACAAAATTTTTTATTGGCTGCAAAGGAGGCACGCGCATATGCCCCCTTAGTCCCCAATAAGGATCAGCCGCATGGTTTTTCTCATATAAAAAAGAATCTTTTAGCTATGGTTCTTTTTTCTAAGCATTTTGGTCTTGCTCCCTATGAATTAATTAGGGAAACTTTATGCGAAAGTAATATCCTACATCAAGGTTTTGGGCTTAGGCGTCGGCAAGTTACTATTTAAAAATTAGTTTTTTTTAATTTTAAACAAAGTTCTTATTTTATTATATATTAGAGTATTTGTAAATATTATTATTTATTGTTTAATATTTTTTATATATTAATTTGTGTCAAAACATATAACTTTATATATATTTATACTAGTTTTTATTTTATTATTCAAATTTATTCATAGGTCAAACTGCTAATTTTACATACATTACAATAGATAAAAATATATTATTATTTTTTTATTATTTTTCATACATTATTTTTTGAAAAATATCTACAATTATATTATATATAATATTTAATTTTTTATATTTATATTAATATGAAATACTTAAATATACATAATAAATTAATTATTATGCAAATAAAATGTAATATATAGTTGTACAATATATGAAAAGTAGTGTGCATCTATGATATGCATAAACTTGTGTATATGAATAATGCAATGATTGAAAATATAAGAAAATATTAAAAAATAAATTTTTCTTTGAATATGAATTTTCATAATATTAATAGAAACTTTGTTTTTGTACCCAAAATTTATAATTCAAATATTATAATCTTTATCTTTTATTTTTGGTTCTTTGGAGATAAAGTCAACTTGTGCGGGTCGTTGCATGTAAAGTTGGATTTAACCCTAAATTTTTGGGTCATTCTAAGTTTAAGTCATTTTTAAGTGAAACTATTTTTGGGTTGAATTATGTTCGAATTGACTCATGATTTTGGGTCAAAATTTGGCACGCATACTTGAAAGGTACTAAAATGTTATGAATTTTACTTTGAGGGTATTTTGTTTAACTTTTAGGTATTTTTGTTTACTAGTCAACTATCAAAAACAAACCAAGAGTGTTTGGTAAATTTTTCTTTGGTTAGTGTTGAAGTCTGCTTATTTTTTTATATCTCTCTAACAATAATTGATTGAAAAGTAGTCTCAAGATTTTTTTTGGTACTTTATTTTTCACTTTCTCTTATTAAAAATAATTAAATAGACTAAAATACCGTGAAAAGAAATTATTTAAACTTTTTTTTTTTTTTCACTTATCATTCGAGTATAGTTTGTTTCTCTATTCACAAACACGAAATCTTCCTTTTGTTTAACAATTCTTAGATAACTGGTCGGCAGCCCGCACTAACTACGGGTTTAATTTTTTGTGGAACTAAATTATTCTTGTGCAAACTAACTTATTAAGAAATATAGAGAGTACTTAAAATCATTAATTATTAATGCGATGAATGTGAGATCACCACTTACTTTTGACATCAATGTACCGTTTAACAGTCTCATTCCATTCTTTTGCATTGACCGAATGTCCTCAGTCATGAACGGCTCTCAGAGTCCCCAAAGTATGATTCTATCTAATGCAAGGTAAAGAAAAACTTCTCAAAACGCGACTTACAAATCATCTGCTCCTATATATTTGTTAATGGAAGGCACGTGAATCTCTGTAAACTATATTGAAAGATCAAGAAAACTCAATTTGTTCAATGCAAAAATAAAAAAAGGGATCAACTGAACTATCCATAAGTTCTTAAACTCTAAGTCCTTTCGACAGACAGACGTATTTTTCTCTTACAAATCAAAGATCTTCTATAGTTTAAATATGATTTTCGGTAGCCTTTTAGTTTCTTGAATATTGAGTTACAACATTTGAACTAATGAGTCATTACACTAAAAGTTTTAACAATCACGATCTTAAATTAAAATTATCAAAAAGTAAGAGTCACTTTTATGGTATTCATGAGTAACCCTAATTAAAGTTGAAACTTTAAAACTTGTGTGAGTACAGGCCTTTCAACTTCTCAAAATTATGAATTTTAATCGATTATAAAAACTCTTAGTATCCCATAGTATATGTCGATTTGAATTAATTTATTTATTTACTTATATGCATTCAATTTTGATTTTAAAGGTTATGAAAAACTATAAAAGGAAGATTAGAGCTATGCCCAGATTCAATGAATTTATCACAAACGTTTATTACCTTAAATAGCAAAACAACTAAAAAGGAAGATTAAAGGTTTACTTTTTTGTTACTAGGTATTTAATTATAAAATCAATAGCTACAAAAGGAAATTCGGTGTGTCAATATTCCATTTACAAATATTAATTGCGTTAAACACCAAAACTCTTAAAAATGCTAAAAAGAAAGGTTAGAGTATCCACATATTTGTCTTTTGTCGCGGCTTTAATATATAGAAATAGATATTTTATACTTTAAATTGTAATTATTATTAACACTAATAATGAAGTATATAGCCATTATATTTCTTTTTTCTAGGTTGACTGTTGACATTGACCATTTTTAAAAAAAAAAATTACAACTAAAAACTATCGATATTTTTTCTACAATATCTCTCAGGATACATTATAGTGATTAGTGTTCAGACTTTTATGCTAAAAGTTTTAAGTTCTAATCCTAGGAATGAATGATGTGAGATTTAGGGATAAAAGAAGAATTAGTCCTAAAATGTTATTGGTTTTTTTTTTTCATTTCAGTCCTACAACTTCAAAATTAATTGTATTCAAGTCTTTTTGTCAATAGAATTGGGATTATTTTCATTAAGTTAATATATAATATTAAACAATTTGACCCAATCTCATCAAAGGAAGCACTTGATTGCAATGAAACTTGAAGATTTGGAATTGAAATGAAAAAATAAAAAGTTTAGAACTCAATTATAAAAATATATAAATGTTTACAACTAATTTTTTCCTAAGGGATTTATGAGAATAGAGGACTATACTTATTGTGTACTTTATGACTCAATGGATCTCTTAATAACTCAAAAAAATATTATTTCTATGATATTTATTCTAAAAATAAACATTATAAAACATAACAATAATTTTATTAATATGATATATTGATATAAATTAAATGTTTAAATTAGTTATTTTATTATTCAACAATATCAACAATAAACACAAAATTAATAAAACACTTTATTAAGTTTTTTAATAATCAGTAGTGACAGAAATAAAAAAAATCAATAATAATAATTAATAATAATAATATCGAACAAGTAAATCAAATAAACTCTTTATCGAGACTGAACAAGCATACTCTATATGATGAGCACGAGTTGGCAACTGCTACATCTTAATAATTTTTTAAAATAATAGAAACATTGATTTAGTTTTAAAAAAAAGTACAATTAAGCTCGTAATTTGGTTCAAGTCTTAGTCCCATGAACCAAGAAAAATGAAGAACATGAATTGAATACAAATAAAGGATTTCTCTGCAACAAAAATTTGAAGATGGGTGTTTTCTCACACGACTAATACTACTCTTCTCGACTTGATAGCCTAATTAAATTGCCTGAATACACTAAAAAATTTAATCGCATCAACTAAAAATTTATTTGTGCAACGTATTGGGGCTAACAAGTCGGGGCAAATATATATCATTATTCTTCTCACAGAACAGAATTTTGTATTCCCATCTTGGAACCGATCCCAACTTCTACATTGGTGAAGAGTGGGGGAAGTATTCCTTTCAAATTTAAATCTTGATTCTGGCTTTGTAATGACCTTCGTCTCCCAATATACCCAAAAAAAAAAAATTATTATGAGCTTTTAATTCGTATATACGAATAAATTCATATGTAAGTTAGGAGAACCGAGTACAAAAATATAAATATTGTACGAAAATAATAAGACGTCAATGCTTTGGAGTCTTTTTTATTTTTTAAACAAGAAAAAATATGTATTGTATATATGTCAATTATCATTATATATATGTATTAATTATCACATCTATAAATTAGAGTCGCTTAGAATTTTGGGGACTTATTTCTTGGTGATGATTATTTTATGTTTAGAACAATTTTCGATTCTCTCTATGATTTGTTTTTTTTCTTTTATGTTGTCATAAATTATTGTGCTGCAGAATTCACTCAATTTGATGTTCCTGGTGGGGGAAGCAAGTGTGCCAGACTGCTCTAGCACAGCAGTAAGCAGTGGTGCTTCTTGGAGAGAATAGCCAGACTCCAGAGCCAGGCGAGTGACGCAAACGCCCTACGCGCGGATTCTCGGGGCTGGCCTGGCTTTGACTACCAATCCCACACAGGTGTTTTTATATTGCAGAGAAAACGGGCTGCTGTCTTCTTAAGATACTTGATTGATTAAAAACTTAAACGCTTTTATTGTGAAGATTTTAAGTTCTAATTTAATAAAAAAAATATAAAATTTATGAAAAAAAAAAAAAATTTCAGTGTGGGGATGGCCTCTAGCCTCCTGCCAAGTACCAACTATGTAACTATTCATGTGGGGTCAGCCGGCCCCTCCGCCACAAGATGACCCAATTGAAAATAACTAGTGACATCCTCGTTGGGCCCACCCCAAAAGCAGAAAAGGGCCCCCTATTTAGAGCGAACGTGTCGCCCAACGCTGTGAAACCATAAGAAAAAGAAGTTATATTCCCCGGCCTAGGGTGATGATTGTGTGAAAATCAACACTGACGGGAACGCTCATGGGAAGCCGGGGGCAGCTTCTGCAGGGGGGGTTCTGCGTGACTCAGTAGGGCGTTGGCTTCTTGGTTTCAACATTGGTTCTTGCACTGCCTTTGCTGCGAAGTTATGGGGGATTTTTAGTGGCCTGGACGTGGCATGGAATTTTGGCTTCCATCATGTACGTCTTGAGGTGGACTCCATGTTAGCCTTGCTTGCTGTGTCGAAGGGAGCCCTATGTCAATCTAGTAAATGGGTGCATGGAACTATTACACCGGAATTGGACCGTGTCTGTCAAGCATATTCGTAGGGCGGGTAATCGAGTCGCTGACTGCTTGGCTACTGCAGCGTTCTCTAAACCCCATGGTTTCCATGTTCTATCTGAATCCCCGCGAGAGGCGAGACAGTTGCTCTAGCAAGACGCAATTGGTGTGCGGGGGCCCAGATACTTAGTGTGGCTACTTAGTGTCGTTGTAACTGTATAACCAGGCTTAGCGCCTTCTTTTTCTACCCAAAAAAAAAAAACAAAGAAAAGGAAAAGGAAAAAGAATTTTTACTCAAGTCAAAGTGTATGCAAGAGTAATACAATTCAGTGTTATCAGACTTGGTCTGATCTAGCTGGTTGGATTAGAAATCCAGCCACCTAGACATCAAATCGGGTTGAATCACCTAATTAGATTGGAAAACATCTAATTGGTCAAAATTCGGTTAAACCTAATTAAATAAGGTGACTCGATAAAATTAAAATTTGATTGGATTTTTACTAATTCAAAAATCACACTTTTTTTCTAATTAAAACATATTGAATTTTTTCTCCACTTTTTGGTACTCGTGTCATAATAGTTTACTACTCATTTCAATTATTAATGAATTAATATCTATTGTTATCACAAAATTTTCATTTGACTTTTTTTTTATACTACTTAGACATTAAGATTTAGAGATTAATTTTAAATTCTCACAAGATACAGGTTGTCTGAATAAATATGAGTATATTGAGTTAATAATAATTAAATAGAAAATACAGATTAACATTTAAGAAGAAATTAGAGATAAATATTTTGACTATTATTCAATGAATAGAAATAAATATATTAAATTACAATAATGACGTATTGTTTTAATTTTTTATATCTTAAGATTAAATTTTTTTATTTATTGTAATTTATGTTATGTGAATATTTCATTAAATTAATTTATTATTATTATTATTATTATTATTATTATTATTATTATTATATTTTTAATTATTTATGAGTTCAACCAGTAATTCGACAGTTGAACTAGTAACTTGATGACCCTACTTCTTAGCTGGATCATTAATCGAATCGAGTCTAATAACTATAATACAATCTATTCAACAGTATTAAATAGTTTATTTTTATTTAATATATTTTTTATAATTTAAAAATCTATATTATTGTGTCAATTATATGTACTTCACTAAATGTTGCCATAAAAGTTTTTTTTTTTTTAAATGCATTGTATTGAAAAAGGAAAAGTTTAAACAAATGAAGAAAACTGGTCAAATAGACTTAAGATAGTGAGTTTGGTGTGTTTTTTTTTTTATTGGTACGTATTTGATACTTCATCGTTGCTTGCCTTTTAATAGAGGACGAGGATTTATGTATAGTATAGTATTGAGTTTTAAATCCATTAACATTAAAGTTTGGTATAGAAGAGGCTCATTTATGTTCAAAATGTTTGGATGGTGAGATTGTTCTATGAAAATTATTCAATGAGGATGTTAATAATGAAAAAAAAAAAAAAAGTCTTGGTTTAGAAATTTTATGACCAATATACTATAATTATTTTTTTATGATTAAAAAAAGAAAACAAAAAAAACCAACATTAACTTTTAAGAAAATAAATTTTATACACGAGGGAAAATTTGAGGAAGATTGACAAAATTTGGCCTCCAAATATTTTTTGGCCATATGCCTACTG
Source organism: Carallia pectinifolia (assembly GCA_037832335.1). Classification (NCBI taxonomy): domain Eukaryota; kingdom Viridiplantae; phylum Streptophyta; class Magnoliopsida; order Malpighiales; family Rhizophoraceae; genus Carallia; species Carallia pectinifolia. The sequence continues at coordinate 8,537,307 of CM075443.1, forward strand.
GCTTTCAAGAAAGGTCTTGGAGCTTCATTTTTTACATATTGTTTTTGGGTACATTTAATTACCTTTTGTTTAAACAATTATTTTGACAAAAATATCATGATTTTAGAAAAGTGTTGCTTAACTATCGGAAGTAATAGTTTAATAGTAGTTCAACTTGCTTCTTTTACTCATGATCTGAGTTCAAGTTTCAGTTGTAATGCTTGGGAGTGTTTGACTCCTAATTTCTCTGGTTTGACCTTTGAACTACGCATCGCTGATTTCAGACTCGGCAATTACCGTAGCTGACTTGGGAGAGTCACACTCGTTCCTAACAGTGCTCGGGTAATGGGTTCCTTGCTATGGATTGAATTGAATAGGGCTTTTAAACAGGAGATACTCTGACTCTGATCTACAAATTTTATGATTAATATACTTATAATAGATTTTTTGATTAAAAAAAAATAAAAAGAAAAGTGCTACTTGAACATGGAATTTGAATTTAACTCACATGCATTCAAGACCATGGTCGTATCACACAATAATCCCCCAAAATGTAAATAGAGAGAGAGCGAGAGAGAGCCACAATGTGTGCTTGTTTTTTTTCCAAAAAGAAAGCATTTCATTCCATAACTAAAGTTAGATATAAAGAGAGCCTGCCCCAAAAAAAAGCCCACATTATCTGGAGAAGGCCCACACAGCCAAGTAAGCATACATACACAGCACAGTCCACCAAAGTCCCAATCCAACCCAAAAGCTCCACAAAAGCCAAACGGTACAATGTAAGCCTCGACTTGGACCCATAGTTCTGGAAACCGACCTGTAAAAAAGACCAAATCAGGCACCAGAGACTCCATTTTCTCTGGCTTATCACTACCAAACAGCGAGGGAATCCCCGAGCACCGAGGAACGCAGCTTGCCCCGAAGGGCCAACGACGACAGGAAACCAGCTCGTGGTTGAGATGCACGTTGAACATACCAAGCGCAACCACATAGCGCAAAACACGCCCAAACACCTAAAAGCAAAGAGAGGCCGAGGCGGAGAAAGGCCAACCAAAAGGGGGTGACCAACGACCGAGCAAGAGACTGATGAGGAGAACACTAGTTTGTACACGACAACTCTCAAAACCCAAAAAAACACCCCTCCTCCGCTGGCTGGGGAGGGGGGGCACCAAGCGAACCAAAGGTAAAATTTGCCACCACCACTAAAGAAAAACCAAGCAAATCAACCAACCCATACCACACACCACCGAAGACAGACCAAAGGAGACAAGAGCCCCTACAAAACGCACTGAGGGGTATAAAAGCCCATGACGAAGCACGAAATGCCTAGGCCAGAATGATCGAGCGACGGGAGGTGGGGAAAGCTCTCGGTGCACCGTAGCAAGCTTAGCGCATGATAGCAACCCCCTTCTTTTTTCTCTTTTATACTTCCCTTCAAGAGCCATAAGGTTTGGTCTTTGCAAGGCCGAGTTTTTTAATCCTTTTTCAGCTTAGGTCAAAGTTCCGACCGCTAATTAAATTTTTTTTGTTAATCAACCTTGATTAGCCACTCAGAATTATTTGAGTGATCAGTGGCCTTTGAGGTCACAACGTTAGCGGGAATTTGACTTTCACCAATACTTTTTCTTTCACTTTAAGTGAGATTTGGGGGGCTTTATCCTTCATATTGCAGTAGACTCTCTACAATATTTTCAAATAGAGACAGATTTAGCGAAGGACAAGGGAGGTAATTGCCCCCCCCCCCTCAAATTATAAGTTATATATTCTCGTAGGCTAAAAGCTACAAAGAATAAAACTCAGCCTAGTGGTATTTGCATTATGCCCCTCCTCATCTTCCCAATGCCTGGTTCAAGCCCCATTTGATGCATTTTCCTTTTCCATTTGCTCCACTTTTGCTTTTTTTTTTTTCGATTTGCTCCACTCTTGATTTTTTTTCTTTTTTTTAAGAATCTGGTTTCTTTATTATTTTCTTGACAACTTATTTGTAATATATTTATTAAAATTATTTTTATTTATTTTTAAATAAATTTGTCTTATATTTTTTTTTGTAGAAAAAAATTTATCTTATATTCATATAAGCACTCTTTTTAAAAAATACTTTATCTTTTAATAAAACAAATTGGTAGCAATGATTACTATTAAAAAAATATATATTTAAAAACACTTTATACATTTATCATGTAATTGTTTATAAAATAGACTTTAATTTTACTAATTATCGAACGTTATAAAAAATTTATTACACAAATACATGAGAGATAAATGATTAAATGATCGTTTATATAGAAAAATAATGTATTTGATTGTATAAATAATAAAAAAATTAAAACATTAAAATTCACATAATGTAATTATAATGTTTATTTTTAAAATTAATAAATATAATTTTTTATTTTCACTTGTATATATTAATTTCTATTATTGTATTTGTAGATATAGAATTTATTCTCTTAAAAGAATTTTTTTTGGATCCGTCCTTATTCTCAGACTTGTTTTTCCTTTCCTTCACTAACATTTAACAGACTAATCAATACTAATAAGACATAGTTTATTCATAAATTTGTGTTGTTTATTTCAGTGGGCTGCAATGAGCAAGTTTAAAATTAATACAAATGCAAATTTTAAAGTGAGTTGCCGAGTTCCAAATGAAATTTTTTATATACTGTACCAAAACAAATGGAATTTTTTATATATATCGAATTCAAAATGAGCTGGCTAACGTTAAGCAAACCAAGTGGCCCGAGGTGGGCAGCAAATTACTGAAACGAGTTAGCGAGGGCTGCTGCTGGGGTCCAAGAGGGGGCTCAACAACACATGGTTGGTTGGTTGGTGAGAAATTGGTTCCCCCCCTACCCCACTCCAAACGTATCAAAGTCCCATCAAAACAAAATTGAAGGAAGAAAATCATAGGGAAGAAGAAGAAAGCAGGAGCAAGTGAAGTTAGTAGAATGGTTGGGGCGAAAAGCAGGAGTAACAGTGCAATCCGTGCCTTTTAGATTCTCAAAAAAATTTCATTAGGGCACTGGACTTTCTAGCGCAACACAAATTTTTTTTTTTTTTTGAGCAACACAAAATTAGTTTTGATGGGGATTCTTTTTATTTCAAAGGTACTCTCCCCAATAAGTCTTGTACAAATTAAGTGTGAAATAAAAGACGCTACTCCTCTAAAATAAATATTATTAAAAATAAATGTAAACTAAAAAGAGTGACTGTCCTCCAAGCTAACAGCCTATTGGTTAGTGAGGATATATAATTTTTTAGTTCGTGGGGATATATAATTTTTTTGTTCTAAACTTTTGCATTTTTTTCATATAAGTTCTAAACTTTTTTAACATTTCATTTGAATCTAAACTTTTTGATTTATTCAGTCCTTTCATTTATAAAAAGTGGTCAATCCATTAATAAATGAGTTTAATTTAATGAAAATTATTGAAAAAATGTCAAATAAATGAATTAAATATTTTTTTCATCAACAAATATGCACATCAAATATTTTTTTGATCAACAAATATACAAATTAAATATGCAAAACACATGCTTTTTGATAAAAAAAATTTCAATTAGTGTATTTAACCTTTTTTCAAATAATTTTTGTAAGGTCAAAATTATTTTTTTTAATAGATTGATCATTTTTCGTTAATAGATGTACTAATTTGATAAAAAAATTAAAAGGTTTAAAATTTAAATAAAATTTTAAAAAAATTTAAAATTCATATATAAAAAAATATAAAAGTTTAGAATTTGGCATTTCCCTGGTTTTGTGGTTTTTCAAGCCTCTCCTCCCACTTTCCAATTAATTTTAAAGCAATTTTAAGTAGATAATGATTAATAGTGTATAGTTTAATTTAATAATATTTCATAATTTATTTATTTTTATTTTTTAATCAATTTAATTATCTAATTATTTATATTACTTTATAATTATTTTAAAAAATTTTTAATTTGACTTACATTTTTTAGTGAGTATAATTGTTTATAATTTTATATTATACAATAAATAATATTTATTTAAAATAAAAATAAAAAAATAAATTATCTACCGTTAGATTATAAATAAATTTTATTTATTTAAAAAAATAAACTTAGCAAATGTGAAATCATTAAAGTTTTTTCTTAACTTTAATAATTTCTTCAACCCTCAGCGACGCTCTTCCTCGTCGGGACTCGGAAACTCGTTCGTCAACCTCATATCTTACGCGCCCACAAAAATGCTTATGCATATAGTAATATTTGTTTAATTTTTTTAATAAAAAAATTATGTATCATCAGTATATAAATTATTATATATATGATTCAAAATCAAGAATTATTTATTAACGTTCTCATTTAATTTTTCTCATAAAGTAAACTCACAATTTGAGCACTGTTAGTCTAAACGGGCCTCTCCTAAACTAATTACAGTGTTAATGAGTCTGAAACATACACTGCATGCACAGGTCAGTCAATAGTTAAAGGAAAAATATTATCTCTATTGTTCGGTCTAAAACTCAAATTTAAATTACACGTAAATAAAGCATATCATATAACTATTATGTCACCCAGAGTAATAATATTTATTTAATTAATGTTTTATGCTCTATAGTATACATATTGTGTAAATGCAGTAGGTCCCACGTGATTGTTATTTTATTTTAGATATGGTGCCCTTCCAAGTGAGATAAAGTTGTAAATCGAGGTGCAAGTAGCCCTTGGGATCCTTTGAGTTCAAATTATTTATTCACTAAAGGTGCACCAGAATAAGCAATTGCACTGGATAATTGGATGCTTATTTCAAAATGCAATTGATTTTATTTTTAATAGAATCGGGTTAACTTTTTTAACAAAATTTATTTTGAAAAAAAGGATTTCTTGCTTTAACATATACCATAAGAGATATATTTTGAATTATAGAATAATATTTATATAATTTTAAATTTTAATTTTTATAATTTTTTATTTCATATTTTTTCAATATAATTATACTAAAAAAAAAGACAGTTGCATTTTTTTAGGTGTGTTCGGACAATTTATCCGGTTACCCAGTCCGGTTGCCAATCTTCACTCTTATTTATTAGTGGGATCAACTTAGGCAATCTGAAAAACATTTAATTTTTTTGTTTATTATATATTAAAGTAAGTTAAAATTATATTATTATATTATTTTTTATTCTTTCTATATATTAGCTCTTGTAAAAGTATTTTAATATATAATGCAAAATAAATATAAAATAAATTAGGACTTATCTCGTGTGTTGCATGAATTTTAGATATTTTTATCAATTTTTTAAAAAATAATTTGATTATTTTAAAGGAAGGTTTAAAATATGCATATATGAGATTAGGATACTGTCTTTTTAATGTTTGTCAACTTGAATGGTTATTTAGATAAATGATTTGAATGATTTTGATCCAATACCTACCTAGGGTTATGAGGAATGATTTGAATTTTGCTATTACTGTAAACTAATAATAAAATTTAAAAAAAAAATAAAAAATAAATGGTTGGCAGCTGCCAACCTAATTAATGCCACCAACCATTTGGTTGGTGGCTGGCAGGCAGGTGGGGGAGGCCTATAAATGGCCTCCCCCCAAATTGGATTGTGCCAGCAGCAGTAGAGAAGAAAAAGAAGAAAAAAGAAAAAAAGGGGCAGCGAAGCGCAGTGCAAAAAAAAAAAAAAAAAGAGAAGAAAAAAAAAAAAGAAAGCAGCAAAGCAAGCGCAGTAAAAAAAAAAAAAAAGAAGCGCAACAAAAAAAAAAATTCGGCTGGGATTAAGTCTCATACGGCCCTCAGCAAAATCCAGGCAGCTCATCCGAGAACAAGTCCATTCGACCCTCGGTGAAATTAAGCCAGATCGGCTCAGATCGAGTCTCTACGGTTCCTAAACGTAGTCAAAATATCCAAATCAGATACAGTTTCAGTCTATCCAGTTCAAGAAAAACGGTGGAAATTATTTCTGTCCAGATCAAGCTCGTGCAGCCCTTGACGGAGTCAAAAAAAAAAAAAAAAAAAAGAACACTAATCGGAGGATCTACGGAGATCGACCCCACGTAAATTTTCTTTTACTTTACAATTTTTATTTGTAATTTATTTTTGTATTTTTGAGTTTAATTGTTTTAGACTCAAAATTTACGCTTTACAAATTTTTGGCACGCTCGGTGGGATATCTTCACCTCCCATCTCTTATTCCTTAAAAAAAAAAAAAAGAAGGTAAAAGGGGAGCCGAGAAAAAAAAAAAAAGGTCAAAAAAAACAGTAAAAAAGTAAAAAAAAAAAGTAAAAAAAAAAGTAAAAAAGTAAAAAGTAAAAAAGTAAAAAAAAAGGGTAAAAAAAAAAGTAAAAAAAAAAAAAAAAATTTTACAAGTGTTCAGCACATCAAATGGCACCGAAAAAGAGTACAACTGCTGCCACAAAAAAGAAGGCAACGGCTCCATTACCTGCATCAACTACCCTACCTGGGTACGCAGGTCTAGAAACCCGGGGACGGATACAATTTCTTGCAGTCCAAACCCGACAAAATGTCGAAATGGAGAGTCCACAGCTTGCACAACAGGATCTCTCCCCTGACTCTCTTGCCGCATGGAGGAGTCGATCACCCACTCCGATCGAAATCGGGGGCAACACGACGAAGCCTGCTCAACAAAATCCGACTCGCACAGAAGAATCAGAAGAGTTTTCTCCCCCAGTCTTTCCCGGAGCCTCATCTGTTGCCGTCATGATGACCAACACAACCAGCACAGAGGAAAGAATTTCAGAATTGGAGAACAAAATTTTACAACTGATCAGAGTCGTGGAGGAAAAAGATCAACAGATTGCAGCTCTCAAAGGAAAAGCCCCGATCCAAATTGATCCCGAAATCCGCGAAGAGCAACCATATCCACCCGGTTTCACTCCCGAAGCCATACCAGCCGACGTCTTCCCTGCAGAAAAGCGACCAGGTAGTTCTACACAGCTGCCACCCTCAAATTCCCTAGCTTCGCTATCTGTTCAACAATTGTAGGAAATGATAGCCAATACGATCCGACTGCAACAAGCTGCATCCTTCCAAGGATCACAGATGTACGTCAAACCGTACACCAGACGGATCGAAAGTCTCAACATGCCTTTGGGCTACCAGCCGCCCAAATTTCAACAATTCGACGGACGAGGCGATCCCAAACAGCACATCGCCCACTTCGTTGAAACCTGCAACAACGCAGGGACTTACGGAGATCTCTTGGTGAAACAGTTTGTTCGTTCACTCAGGGAGACCGCTTTCACCTGGTTCATAAATCTTGAACCAGAATCGATCGACAGTTGGGAACAGCTACAACGAGAGTTCCTTAACAGATTTTTCAGCACTCGAAGGACGGTAAGTATGATGGAGCTTACCAGCACCAAACAAAGAAAAGGAGAGCCCGTTGTCGAATACATCAACAGATGGCGTGCCCTCAGCTTGAACTGCAAAGATCGTCTGACGGAGACTTCTGCCGTAGAGATGTGCATCCAGGGAATGCATTGGGAGCTGTTATACATCCTGCAGGGTGTCAAACCCCGAACTTTCGAAGAACTGGCGACCCGCGCACATGATATGGAGATAAGCATCCAGACCTCTGGAGGCACGGTTCCCGTCCAGTTAGACCAGCAAGGGGGCAGAAGGGAGATTAAGAAACCCAACAGCTCCGGAAAAGGAAAAGAAGTGATGACTGTTGAAGCCGCACCAGTAAAATGGGAGCTAAAGCTAAGGTAAATCCTCCAACCCAAATAACTCAGCCAAAACAACAGGAAAGGCGGAAGGTGACATTGCGAGAGCTGGAGCAGAAGCAGTATCCATTCCCCGACTCAGACGTCCCCGACATTCTTGAACAACTCTTGGAGGCGAAGCTGATCGAACTCCCAGAGTGCAAGCGGCCGAATGAAAAGGATCGAGTCAGCGATCCGAGATTCTGCAAATATCACCGGATAGTAAGTCATCCAACTGAGAAGTGTTTCGTCCTGAAGGAGCTAATCATGAAGCTCAAAAGCCAGAATAAAATCATTCTGGACCAGGAAGGCATAACCTCGGCCAACCAGACCACTATCACTTCAAAACCATCAGAAGAAGTGACACACCGTAAGGAGGAGCCGCTCGACAACAAAAAGTCGACAACAGAGAAGGTATATGAAACTCTCCAAACCCTTCTCGCTAACCCTCAGCTGTTTACCGCTTTGCAAACAACAGAAGTGTGGCAAAATCAAGTCGGCAATACTCTTCAGACCTCAGCTGAACCTCTGCCATCAAGTAATTCCAGCTCAACGGAGCATCAGGCGGACCAAAATCACGTCGGATGTTACTCTGCTATCTCATTTTCAGATGAGGATCTCCTGCTGGGGTCCAAACCCCACAATCGGCCGCTGTATGTATCAGGCTATGTGAAAGAGCAGAAGGTTCGACGTATTCTGATCAACGATGGCTCAGCAGTCAATATTATCCCAAAATCCACCATAAAGGAGCTCGGCATCGGCATTGATGAATTATCAGACAGCCGCTTGATGATTCATGGCTTTAATCAAGGAGGACAGAAAGCAATTGGGATGATTCGCTTGGAGCTAACTATCGGTAATCTCACTTCTAGCACTCTGTTTCATGTGATCGATGCACGTACCACATATAAGATGTTGCTAGGACGACCGTGGATTCATGGAAATGGAGTTGTGCTCTCAAGCCTGCATCAGTGCTTTAAGTATTACAATGGTGGCGTTCAAAAGGTCAATGCTGATTTAAAGCCGTTCGATGATGCTGAATCACATTTGGCGGATGCAGTCTTCTACACTGACACAGACAATCCGGAGATCATTCCGTCAAAAGCTACTTGGACTGGGGGCATCCACAAAAAGGGAAAAGCTGTCGAAGAACCTGCCAATGCCCAACCCCAGGCCCCAACAAATAAAAAGCTGCCACAGCCTGCTGAACTTCGTCCGAAGGATGTTGCATCTTCAAGCTCCACTCCAGTCCTACGCTATGTGCCAAAGTCACGACGCTCAGAAGGTCAACCCCCTTTCTCTTATTGTATTGATCTTAAACAGGAGCAAGGTCATAGCCAACCCAAAACAAAGGAGCTGCACAACCTGAAGGAGACTTACACTCTGCCGATACCAAAGATTGAGCCGGTTTTATCTTCAAAACCATTAAAAGGCTTCGTCAAACCACACACGGGGGCAGTCGAAGGCGGCTCACTTCCAGAAAGAAGAACACATGAAGGATTTGATCCTAATGCATACAAGCTTTTGGCAAAGGCGGGCTATGACTTTTCAAACCCGAGCACAATGGGTACGCTGCCGTCCACACATGGCGCTGCTTCTCAAACATCACAGTCCCGACCTGGCTTAGGCTATCAGGAGAAGTCACCTGTGCGGATCACGCTAAAGAGCCGAAGCCGAGCAGCTGATGCACGTGCCATCACCACCACCACCAAACAGGACGGGCTTATCCAGTCAAACAAAGAAGGTGAAGTCAGAGGTTCTGCATTTCATGTCACAATTAGCGAGGAGGCTGAGTCTGACTCATCAGATGGTGAAGTGAAGGAGGCTCCCCCGGAACTTGAAGATGGTGGCCAAGCGACTGTTGATGAACTCAAGGAGGTCAATCTTGGCTATCCGGAAGATCCTCGACCTACATTTGTAAGTGCTTTACTTACTGCAGAAGAAGAGCAAGAATATGTTTAGGTATTAAGTCAATACAGGGACGTGTTCGCATGGAGTTACAAAGAAATGCCTGGACTTGATCCGAAAATTGCGGTGCATCGTCTAGCAGTAAAGAAGGGTGTCCGTTCTGTCAAGCAGCCACAACGACGGTTCCGCCCGGAACTCATTCCACAAATCGAGGAGGAGGTGAACAAGCTGATCAATGCTGGCTTCATCCGAGAGGTCACCTACCCAACATGGATTGCCAACATTGTCCCGGTAAGAAAGAAGAATGGACAGTTGAGGGTATGTGTTGACTTTCGAGATCTTAACAAGGCCTGCCCGAAGGATGACTTTCCATTGCCCATAACGGAGATCACAGTCGATGCAACAACGGGTCACGAAGCATTGTCTTTCATGGATGGTTCTTCAGGCTATAACCAAATCAGAATGGCACCAGAAGACGAGGAGTTGACAGCATTCCGCACCCCAAAAGGTATATACTGCTACAAAGTTATGCCGTTTGGATTGAAAAATGCTGGCGCTACTTATCAACGTGCTATGCAAAAAATTTTTGATGACATGCTGAACAAGATTGTAGAATGTTATGTTGATGACTTAGTTGTAAAGACTAAGAAGCGCAAAGACCACCTCGAGGATCTCAAGACAGTGTTCGAAAGACTTCGGAGGCATCAGCTCAAAATGAACCCTCTCAAGTGCGCATTCGGAGTCACATCAGGAAAGTTTCTTGGGTTCGTGGTGCGCCATCGTGGAATCGAAGTTGATCAGTCAAAGGTTGAGGCAATTCAAAAGATGCCTGAACCTAAAAACCTGCACGAGCTGCGAAGTCTACAAGGAAAGCTAGCCTACATTCGCCGTTTCATCTCCAATTTAGCTGGGAGATGTCAACCTTTCCATCGGTTGATGAAGAAGGATGTCAACTTCGAGTGGGACGAAGCTTGCAGCAAAGCCTTTGAGAGCATAAAGAAGTACCTTTCCAATCCACTGGTCCTAGGTGCTCCAATTCATGGAAAGTCGTTGATTCTCTACATTGCAGCGCAGGAAAGATCTTTGGGAGCCTTGCTTGCACAGGAAAACGAACAGGGAAAAGAAGTTGCCCTGTACTACTTGAGCAGAACACTAAACGGTCCGGAACTGAGTTATTCGCCCATTGAAAAGACATGTCTAGCACTGTTCTTTGCCATTGACAAGCTGAGGCACTACATGCAGGCTCACACGGTACGTCTCATTGCCAGAGCTGATCCTGTCAAATATATCTTATCCAGACCAATCTTGTCAGGACGACTTGCCAAGTGGGCAGTAATCCTACAAAGCTACGACATTGTCTACGTGCCTCAAAAAGCAGTCAAAGGACAAGCCCTAGCAGACTTCCTTGCAGATCACCCTATTCCGTCCGATTGGGAGTTCACAGATGATCTTCCAGATGAAGAAGTCTTTTACATTGAGACATTGCCACCATGGACGATGTTCTTTGATGGTGCAGCAAGGCGTGATGGTGCTGGTGCCGGCATAGTGTTTGTCACTCCTCAACGACAAATTCTGCCATATGCTATCATTCTCGGTGAGTTATGTTCAAATAATGTTGCTGAATACCAGGCTTTGATCATTGGTCTTCAAATGGCTGTCGATATGAAGATTCCAACTATAGAAGTCCATGGAGATTCCCAGCTCGTCATCAACCAACTTACAGGATTGTATGATGTCAAGAAAGAGGACCTTGCGCCTTACCATCAACGTGCTCGACAGCTAATGGATGAATTTGAAAGCATCACCTTGGAGCATGTGCCTCGACGAGAAAACACTCAGGCAGACGCGTTGGCTAACCTGGCCACTTCTCTTGCAAAGTCAGAAATTCAGGCTACAGTTGTTGCCGTATGCCAGAAATGGATAGTGCCGCAGAAGGATGATGAAGAAATTACAGCAGCCAACGATGTATCTATACGTTTCGCGGAGGACGAAGATTGGCGCCAACCAATCATTGACTATCTACAGCACAGGAAGCTGCCTGAAGATCGTCGTCATAAGACAGAAATTCAACGACGAGCTCCCCGATTCATATACCTCAAGGATGCTCTGTATCGAAGGTCTTTTGATGGAGTTCTACTTCGCTGCCTAGCCAATGAAGAGGCAAAACAGGCTCTCACTGAAGCACATTCTGGTGTTTGTGGCGGACATCAATCAGGGCCTAAATTGCACTTTCAACTCAGAAGGATGGGATACTACTGGCCAACCATGGTGCGTGATTCAATTGAGTTTGCTAAAACCTGTCAAGCTTGTCAATTTCATGCGAATTACATACATCAACCACCGGAGCCACTGCATCCAACTGTCTCATCCTGGCCCTTTGAAGCTTGGGGTCTCGACTTAGTGGGGCCCTTGCCAAAGTCATCCCTGGGTCACCTGTACATCCTCGCTGCAACCGACTACTTCTCAAAATGGGCTGAAGCCATTCCACTTAGAGAGGTAAAGAAGGAGCATGTTGCCAATTTCATCCGGACTCAGCTGATCTATCGCTATGGAGTCCCTCGATTCATCATCACTAATAATGGTAAGCAGTTCTACAACAGCTTAATCGACAAACTTTGTGATAAATTCAAGTTCAAGCAGTACAAATCATCCATGTACAATGCCCCAGCAAATGGCTTGGCCGAAGCACCTGTTGCGGAAGGTAGTCTCTAAATCCAAAAGAGATTGGCATGACAGAATTCCGGAGGCATTATGGGCGTATCGTACAACTTACCGGACTCCAACACAGGCGACGCCATACTCACTTGTCTACGGTGTCGAAGCAATACTGCCGTTGGAAACACAGATTCCATCCCTACGCATGGCTGTTCTGGAAGGACTCACACAGGAAGAGAATGCTCGCCTACGTCTGGATGAGTTAGAAGCCCTAGATGAAAGGAGGCTCGAAGCACAACAGCAACTTGAGTGCTACCAAGCCCGGCTCACCAACACGTTCAACCGCAGGGTCCGCCCTCGATCTTTTCAAGTTGGAGATCTTGTTCTTGCAGTGCGACGGCCCATCAACATGAAGCATCGGCCTGGTGACAAGCTTACTTCCAAATGGGACGGGCCATACTTAGTGCAGGAGGCATACACTCACAACGCTTACATGCTGTCAGACCAAGAAGGCGTCCGAATCGGCCCAATCAATGGTAAATTTCTAAAACAGTATTATGTGTAAATATGTTTAAAAAAAAATCAAAAAAAAAAAAAGAAAAAATCAAAAAAATAGAAAGAAAGAAAAAATCAAAAAAAGAAAAAAAAAATGCGAAGTCCCGATCTGAAAGACCAAGCGAAAGTCCAAACCCAAAAACTTGAGCCCAATTCAGAGTCAAAACCCAAACACTCAACCCAAATCCAAAAAAATTCAAATCCAAAAAATTCAAATCCAAAACCCAAACACTCGACCCAAGTCCAAAAATCCAAGTCTAGAAGCCCAAACACTCGACCCAAATCCAATCCAAAACCCAAAACCCAAAACTTTCAAGTTCCAGACACAGTCCAAAACCCAAGTTCAAAATCCAATCCAACTCCTGGCCCGCATGAGTATAAACTGTGAACGGCCCAAAAATATAAAACCGACGGAGGGTTTGATTCTGAAAGTCAGCATCAGTCTCAACCGATTTTCACCACATACCAAGACCTTTGCTCCTCTGCCGCAAGAAAGATGGAACCAGTTGCAGAACCTCAAGACAAGGGAGAAGAAAGGTCACCTCGCACTGCAATTTAGCATTGATCGGGCCGATTCGAACGCCTTCTTGGTCTGACAGCATATAAGCGTTGTGAGTGTAGGCCTCTTGCACTAAGTATGGCCCGTCCCATTTGGAAGTAAGCTTGTCACCAGGCCGATGCTTCATGTTGATGGGCCGTCGCACTGCAAGAACAAGGTCTCCAACTTGAAAAGATCGAGGGCGGACCCTGCGGTTGAATGTGTTAGTGAGCCGAGCTTGGTAGCACTCAAGTTGCTGTTGTGCTTCGAGCCTCCTTTCATCGAGAGCTTCTAACTCATCCAGACGTAGGCGAGCATTCTCCTCCTGTGTGAGTCCTTCCAGAATAGCCATGCGCAGGGATGGAATCTGTGTTTCCGATGGCAGTATTGCTTCGACACCGTAGACAAGTGAGTATGGCATCGCCTGTGTTGGAGTCCGGTAAGTTGTACGATACGCCCGTAATGCCTCCGAAATTCTGTCATGCCAATCTCTTTTGGATTTAGAGACTACCTTCCGCAATAGGTTGCATAAGGTCTTGTTGAATGCTTCGGCCAAGCCGTTAGCTGGGGCATTATACATGGATGACTTGTACTGCTTGAACTTGAACATCTCGCAGAATTTGTCAATCAAACTGTTGTAGAACTGCTTACCATTATCAGTGATGATGAATCGAGGGACTCCATAGCGATAGATCAGCTGAGTCCGAATGAAATTGGCAACACGCTCCTTCTTTACCTCTCTAAGTGGAATGGCTTCAGCCCATTTTGAGAAGTAGTCGGTTGCTGCGAGGATGTACAGGTGACCCAGGGATGACTTTGGCAAGGGCCCCAGTAAGTCGAGACCCCAAGCTTCAAAGGGCCAGGATGAGACAGTTGGATGCAGTGACTCCGGTGGTTGATGTATGTAATTCGCATGAAATTGACAAGCTTGACAGGTTTTAGCAAACTCAATTGAATCACGTACCATAGTTGGCCAGTAGTATCCCATCCTTCTGAGTTGCAAGTGCAACTTAGGCCCCGATTGATGTCCACCACAAACACCTGAATGTGCTTCAGCGAGAGCTTGTTTTGCCTCTTCATTATCTAGGCAACAAAGCAAAACTCCATCAAAAGATCTTCGATACAAAGCATCCTTGAGATATAAGAAGCGGGGAGCTCGTCGTTGAATTTCAGTCTTATGACGACGATCTTCGGGCAGCTTCCCGTGCTGTAGGTAGTCAATGATTGGTTGGCGCCAATCCTCGTCCTCCGCGAGACGTACAGATACAGCGTTGGCTGCTGTAGTTTCTTCATCATCCTTCTGTGGCACTATCCATTTCTGGCATACGGCAACAACTGTAGCCTGGATTTTTGACTTTGCAAGAGAAGTGGCCAGGTTAGCCAATGCGTCTGCCTGAGTGTTTTCTCGTCGAGGCACATGCTCCAAGGTGATGCTTTCAAATTCATCCATTAGCTGTCGAGCACGTTGATGGTAAGGTGCAAGATCCTCTTTCTTGACATCATACAATCCTGTAAGTTGGTTGATGACGAGCTGGGAATCTCCATGGACTTCTATAGTTGGAATCTTCATATCGACAGCCATTTGAAGACCAATGATCAAAGCCTGGTATTCAGCAACGTTATTTGAACATAACTCACCGAGAATGATAGCATATGGTAGTATTTGTCGTTGAGGAGTGACAAACACTATGCCGGCACCAGCACCATCACGTCTTGCTGCACCATCAAAGAACATCGTTCATGGTGGCAGTGTCTCAATGTAAAAGACCTCTTCATCTGGAAGATCATCTGTGAACTCCCAATCAGATGGGATAGGGTGATCTGCAAGGAAGTCTGCTAGAGCTTGTCCTTTGACTGCTTTTTGAGGCACATAGAAAATGTCGTAACTTTGTAGGATTACTGCTCACTTGGCAAGTCGTCCTGACAAGATTGGTCTAGATAAGATATATTTGACAGGATCAGCTCTGGCAATGAGACGTACCGTGTGAACTTGCATGTAGTGCCTCAGCTTGTCAATAGCAAAGAACAGTGCTAAACAAGTCTTTTCAATGGGCGAATAACTCAGCTCCGGACCGTTTAGTGTTCTGCTCAAGTAATACAGAGCAACCTCTTTTCCCTGCTCATTTTCCTGTGCAAGCAAGGCTCCTAGAGATCTTTCCTGCGCTGCAATGTAGAGAATCAACGATTTTCCTTGCATTGGAGCTCCCAGGACTAGTGGATTGGAAAGGTACTTCTTTATGCTCTCAAAGGCTTTCCTGCAAGCTTCGTCCCACTCGAAGTTGACATCCTTCTTCATTAATCGATGGAAAGGTTGACATCTCCCAGCTAAATTGGAGATGAAACGGCGAATGTAGGCCAACTTTCCTTGTAGACTTCGCAGCTCGTGCAGGTTTTTAGATTCAGGCATCTTTTGAATTGTCTCAACCTTTGACTGATCAACTTTGATTCCACGATGGCGCACCACGAATCCAAGAAACTTTCCTGATGTGACACCGAATGCGCACTTGAGAGGGTTCATTTTGAGCTGATACCTCCGAAGTCTTTCGAACACTGTCTTGAGATCCTCGAGGTGGTCTTTGCGCTTCTTAGTCTTTACAACTAAGTCATCAACATAACATTCTTCAATCTTGTGCAGCATGTCATCAAAAATTTTTTGCATGGCACGTTTATAAGTAGCGCCAGCATTTTTTAATCCAAACGGCATAACTTAGTAGCAGTATATACCTTTTGGGGTGCGGAATGCTGTCAACTCCTCGTCTTCTGGTGCCATTCTGATTTGGTTATAGCCTGAAGAACCATCCATGAAGGACAATGCTTCGTGACCCGTTGTTGCATCGACTGTGATCTCCATTATGGGCAACGGAAAGTCATCTTTCGGGCAGACCCTGTTAAGATCTCGAAAATCAACACATACCCTCAACTGTCCATTCTTCTTTCTTACCGGGACAATGTTGGCAATCCACGTTGGGTAGGTGACCTCTCGGATGAAGCCAACATTGATCAGCTTGTTAACCTCCTCCTCAATTTGTGGAATGAGTTCCGGGCAGAACCGTCATTGTGGCTGCTTGACAGAACGAACACCCTTCTTTACTGCTAGACGATGCACCGCAATTTTTGGGTCAAGTCCAGGCATTTCTTTGTAACTCCATGCGAACACATCCCTGTATTGACTTAATACTTGAACATATTTTTGTTCTTCTTCTACAGTAAGTAAAGCACTTACAAATGTAGGTCGAGGATCTTCCGAAGAGCCAAGATTGACCTCCTTGAGTTCATCAACAGTTGCTTGGCCACCATCTTCAAGTTCCAGGGGAGCCTCCTTTACTTCCCCGTCTGATGAGTCAGACTCAGCCTCCTCGCTGATTGTGACATGAAATGTAGAGCCTCTGACTTCACCTTCTTTGTTTGATTGGATAAGCCTGTCTTGTTTGGTTGTGGTGGTGATGGCACGTGCATCAACTGCTCGGCTTCGGCTCTTTAGCGTGATCCGCACAGGTGACTTCTCCTGATAGCCTAAGCCAGGTCGGGACTGTGATAATTGAGAAGCGGCGCCATGTGTGGACGGTAGCGTTGCCATTGTGCTCGGGTTTGAGAAGTCATAACCTGCCTTGGCCAAGAGCTTGTATGCATTAGGATCGAATACTTGGTGTGTTCTTCTGTCTGGAAGTGAACCGCCTTCGACTGCCCCCGTGTGTGGTTTGACGAAGCCTTTTAATAGTTTTGAGGGCAAAACCGGCTCAATCTTTGGTATATGCAGAGTGTAAGTCCCCTTCAGGTTGTGCAGCTCTTTTGTCTTGGGTTGGCTATCTCCTTGCTCCTGTTTAGAATCAATACAATAAGAGAAAGGGGGTTGACCTTCCGAACGTTGTGACTTTGGCACATAGCGTAGGACTGGAGTGGAGCTTGAAGATGCAACATCCTTCGGACGAAGTTCAGCAGGCTGTGGCAGCTTTTCATTTGTCGGAGTCTGAGGTTGAGCATTGGCAAGTTCTTCAACAGCTTTTCCCTTTTTGTGGATGCCTCCAGTCCAAGTAGCTTTTGATGGAATGATCTCTGGATTGTCTGTGTCGGTATAGAAGACTGCATCCGCCAAATGTGATTCAGCATCATCGAACGGCTTTAAGTCAGCATTGACCTTTTGAATGCCACCATTGTAGTACTTGAAGCACTGATGCAGGCTTGATGCAGCCGAATTTGAAATCGGCAACGCCGATTTTGACTTTTCTTCTCTTTTTTTTTTTCATTTACAAATGCCCCCACTTCAAGGGTCGGTAAAGAACAATTTTACAGAGATGATTCGAACCGAGTCTTGAAGTCCAGTTTGAAAGTTGGAAACGTTCTGATGAACATTGAATCTTGGAGTCTTCTATCTTTGACTATGCCTGCGGTTGTTGGATCGCAATAGGAATCTGATACAATCTTGAGAAAGTTAGCATCCCAGACAATATAAAAATTGACATTCTGGCTCCAGGTGCGTTCGAGCTTCCATAGCTCGCAAAGGATTTTTTATATGTCTTAAAGTTCCAGAGCTCTGGTGAGGATGATCCGGTAGGTAAAGAACTTGAACCTCCCTAAGAGGAAGGTTCAGAACTACGAAACTTTAAGACTGGCACACAGAGAGACTGACTGTAGTGATGATTCCCAAGTCTGCTCCGACGTAAGGAGAGTAATTGGAACTTCCCTGTACGTCGCCGCATCCAAAGAAAGATTAGGATGATTGCAGCATCTCATCCCTCTGTGGTAGATGTGAACTAAGGAGAGTAGTTGGAACTCCATGACACCGATGGCGTTGGAGACTGAGTTTCGAGGGCTTTTAGGGATCACTCGAGGAAGACTACTCCTTCTTTTCTTAGCTCGTGCGCCTCCAACTTCTTGATCGAAGAACTTCCTGAGATAAGTGCAGAGACTAGCCATTTTCTTTTGAGAAAGAAGAGCTGAGGGGTGAGTATTACAATTCGGGAATGCAAGATATATATATATACCTACAATAAACATTTTTTTTTTTTTGAAAAGTCAAAAAGAAGGTACGCAGAATCGAGTAAGGCCATCCACGTCCCTTTCCTGCATAAGAGACAAAAGAGGCAGCGGCTGACGCGTGTCACGAAAGTCGTTACCGTGTGTTGTAGAAGTCGTTGCCGTGTGCTGCGGAAGTCGTTACCGTGTGATACCAAAGTCATTGCACCTTATCTTGTCGGTCGTCCTAGCGGGGCCCGAGGTGCAACTCCAAGTCAAGCTCGACCTCGTCTGGTGAGCCGATGACGTCGACGTCGACGTCGACGTCGACGTCGCTTTCCAGCTGGTTGATGCTGCCGGAATATTCTGGAAAGAGAGGCAAAGTTTCGTCGGAATAACTCCTTTCTGCTAGAAAAATTCCTCCTAGACTTAAGTATCTAGGAGGGATGAACCCTTGGCTGACTCCGTAAGACCAGCAGGACCAGCATGCATGCTCCCATAGGCTACGGCTTTGATGAACATACCGTGGAGAGACCATTGCAGTGGAAGAACTCGGACCTGCTTCATTTGAGGGCGAAGCTGTACCGGTGGGATTTACTATCAGAACGACAGACTGTTCTTTGGAAAAAGCAGTTCTCAGTGCTAGTTTCTTCCTACTTCTCTGATTCTGGAACCAATAAAACACATTTTTTCCTTCGATTGCCCCAAGCGGGCGCAATCGTGAGACAAGTTGGTAAATTTGAGATGCATTAGGAATAATACCTCCATTGTTGTGGAAGACTTCCTCCAAAATTTGCAATTGTGCCATGGTCGGTTGACACCTTGTGCAGGGTGACCTTTCTTCTCCTTTGTCTTGAGGTTCTGCAACTGGTTCCATCTTTCTTGTGGCAGAGGAGCAAAGGTCTGGTATGTGGTGAAGATCGGTTGAGACTGATGCTGAGTTTCAGACTCAAACCCTTCGTCGCTTTTATATTTTTGGGCCGTTCACAGTTTATACTCATGCAAGCCAGGAGTTGGATTGGATTCTGAACTTGGGTTCTGGACTGTGTCTAGAACTTGAAATTTTTGGATTTTCGGCTTTGGATTGGATTTGGGTCGAGTATTTGGGCTTTTAGACTTAGATTTTTGGATTTGGGTCGAGTGTTTGGGTTTTAGATTTGAATTTTTGGATTTGGGTTGAGTGTTTGGGTTTTGAGTCTGGATTTAGTTTTCAGGCTTTTGAGTTGGGCTTTGATTTGGGCTCAAGTGTTTGGGTTTGGATTTTTGGGTTTGGATTTTCGCTTGGACTTTCAGATCGAGACTTCCGAACTTTTTTTTTTCTCTTCTTTTTTTTTTGATTTTTTTTATTTTTTTCTTCTTTTTTTTTGATTTATTTTCTATTTTTTAAAAAAAAAACATATTTGCAGATAATACTGTTTCAAAAATTTACCATTGATCGGGCCGATTCGGACGCCTTCTTGGTCTGACAGGATGTAAGCGTTGTGAGTGTAGCCTCCTGCACTAAGTATGGCCCGTCCCATTTGAAAGTAAGCTTGTCACCAGGCCGATGCTTTATGTTGATGGGTCGTCGCACTGCAAGAACAAGGTCTCCAACTTGAAAAGATCGAGGGCGAACCCTGCGGTTGAATGTGTTGGTGAGCCGGGCTTGGTAGCATTCGAGTTGCTGTTGTGCTTCAAGTCTCCTTTCATCAAGAGCTTCTAACTCATCCAGACGTAGGCGAGCATTCTCCTCCTGTGTGAGTCCTTCCAGAACAGCCATGCGCAGAGATGGAATCTTTGTTTCCAACGGCAGTATTGCTTCGACACCGTAGACAAGTGAGTATGGTGTCGCCTGTGTTGGAGTCCGGTAAGTTGTACGATACGCCCATAATGCCTCCGGAATTTTTTCATGCCAATCTCTTTTGGATTTAGAGACTACCTTCCACAACAGGTTGCATAAGGTCTTGTTGAATGCTTCAGCCAAGCCATTTGCTGGGGCATTGTACATGGATGACTTGTACTGCTTGAACTTGAACTTCTCGCAGAGCTTGTCAATCAAGCTGTTGTAGAACTGCTTGCCATTATCAGTGATGATGAATCGAGGGACTCCATAGCAATAGATCAGCTGAGTCCGAATGAAATTTGCAACATGTTCCTTCTTTACCTCTCTAAGTGGAATAGCTTCGGCCCATTTTGAGAAGTAGTCTGTTGCTGCGAGGATGTAAAGATGACCTAAGGATGACTTTGGCAAGGGCCCCACTAAGTCGAGACCCCAAGTTTCAAAGGGCCAGGATGAAACAGTTGGATGCAGTGGCTCAGGTGGTTGATGTATGTAATTCGCATGAAATTGACAAGCTTGACAAGTTTTAGCAAACTCAATTGAATCACGTACCATAGTTGGCTAGTAGTATCCCATCCTTCTGAGCTGAAAGTGCAACTTAGGCCCTGATTGATGTCCGCCACAAACACCAGAATGTGCTTCAGTGAGAGCCTGTTTTGCCTCTTTATTGCCTAGGCAACGAAGTAAAACTCCATCAAAAGACCTTCGATACAGAGTATCCTTGAGATATATGAAGCAGGGAGCTCGTTGTTGAATTTCTGTCTTATGACGACGATCTTCGGGCAGCTTCCCGTGCTGTAGGTAGTCAATGATTGGTTGGCGCCAATCTTCGTCCTCCGCGAGACGTATAGATACAGCGTTAGCTGCTATAGTTTCTTCATCATCCTTCTGCGGCACTATCCATTTCCGGCATACTGCAACAACTGTAGCCTGGATTTCTAACTTTGCAAGAGAGGTGGCCAGGTTAGCCAATGCGTCTGTCTGAGTGTTTTCTCGTCGAGGCACATGCTCCAAAGTGATGCTTTCAAATTCATCCATTAGTTGTCGAGCACGTTGATGGTAAGGCACAAGGTCCTCTTTCTTCACATCATACAATCCTGTATGTTGGTTGATGACGAGCTGGGAATCTCCATGGACTTCTATGGTTGGAATCTTTATATCGACAGCCATTTGAAGAACAATGATTAAAGCCTGGTATTCAGCAACATTATTTGAACATAACTCACCGAGAAAGATAGCATATGGTAGTATTTGTCGTTGAGGAGTGACAAACACTATGCCGGCACCAGCACCATCACGCCTTGCTGCACCATCAAAGAACATTGTCTATGGTGGTAGTGTCTCAATGTAAAAGATCTCTTCATCTGGAAGATCATCTGTGAACTCCCAATCGGACGGGATAGGGTGATCTGCAAGGAAGTCTGCTAGAGCTTGTCCTTTGACTGCTTTTTGAGGCACGTAGACAATGTCATAGCTTTGTAGGATTACTGCCCACTTGGCAAGTCGTCCTGACAAGATTGGTCTAGATAAGATATATTTGACAGGATCAGCTCTGGCAATTAGACGTACCGTGTGAGCTTGCATGTAGTGCCTCAGCTTGTCAATGGCAAAGAACAGTGCTAGACATGTCTTTTCAATGGGTGAATAACTCAGCTCCGGACCGTTTAGTGTTCTGCTCAAGTAATACAGGGCAACTTCCTTTCCCTGCTCGTTTTCCTGTGCAAGCAAGGCTCCCAAAGATCTTTCCTGCGCTGCAATATAGAGAATCAACGACTTTCCTTGAATTGGAGCACCTAGGACCGGTGGATTGGAAAGGTACTTCTTTATGCTCTCAAAGGTTTTGCTGCAAGCTTCGTTCCACTCGAAGTTGACATTCTTCTTCATCAACCGATGGAAAGGTTGACATCTCCCAACTAAATTGGAGATGAAACGGTGAATGTAGGCCAGTTTTCCTTGTAGACTTCACAGTTCGTGCAGGTTTTTAGGTTCAGGCATCTTTTGAATTGCCTCAACCTTTGACTGATCAACTTCGATTCCACGATGGCGCACCACGAACCTAAGAAACTTTCCTGATGTGACACCGAATGCGCACTTGAGAGGGTTCATTTTAGGCTGATGCCTGCGAAGTCTTTCGAACACCGTCTTGAGATCCTCGAGGTGGTCTTTGCGCTTCTTAGTCTTTACAACTAAGTCATCAACATAACATTCTACAATCTTGTGCAGCATGTCATCAAAAATTTTTTGCATGACACGTTGATAAGTGGCACCAGCATTTTTTAATCCAAACGGCATAACTTTGTAGCAGTTTATACCTTTTGGGGTGCGGTATGCTGTCAACTCTTCGTCTTCTAGTGCCATCCTGATTTGGTTATAGCCTGAAGAACCATCCATGAAAGACAATGCTTCGTGACCCGTTGTTGCATCAACTGTGATCTCCGTTATGGGCAATGGAAAGTCATCTTTCGGACACGCCCTGTTAAGATCTCGAAAATCAACACATACCCTCAACTGTCCATTCTTCTTTCTTACCGGGACTATGTTGGCAATCCACGTTGGGTAGGTGACCTCTCGGATGAAGCCAGCATTGATCAGCTTGTTAACCTCCTCCTCGATTTGTGGAATGAGTTCCGGGCGGAATCGTCGTTGTGGCTGCTTGATAGAACGAACACCCTTCTTTACTGCTAGACGATGCACCGCGATTTTTGGGTCAAGTTCAGGCATTTCTTTGTAACTCCATGCGAACACGTCCCTATATTGACTTAATACCCGAACATATTCTTGCTCTTCTTCTGTAGTAAGTAAAGCACTTACAAATGTAGGTCGAGGATCTTCTGGAGAGCCAAGATTGACCTCCTTGAGTTCATCAACAGTTGCTTGGCCACCATCTTCAGGTTCCGGGGGAGCCTCCTTCACTTCACCGTCTGATGAGTCAGACTCAGCCTCCTCGCTAATTGTGACATGAAATGTAGAGCCTCTGACTTCACCTTCTCTGTTTGACTGGATAAGCCTGTCTTGTTTGGTGGTGCTGGTGATGGCACGTGCATCAGCTGCTCGGCTTCGACTCTTTAGCGTGATCCGCACAGGTGACTTCTCCTGATAGCCTAAGCCAGGTCGGGACTGTGATGTTTGAGAAGCAGTGCCATGTGTGGATGGCAGCGTACCCATTGTGCTCGGGTTTGAGAAGTCATAGCCCGCCATTGCAAAAAGCTTGTATGCATTAGGATCAAATCCTTCATGTGTTCTTCTTTCTGAAAGTGAGCCGCCTTTGACTGCCCCCGTGTGTGGTTTGACGAAGCCTTTTAATGGTTTTGAGGATAAAACCGGCTCAATCTTTGGTATCGGCAGAGTGTAAGTCCCCTTCAGGTTGTGCAGCTCTTTTGTCTTGGGTTGGTTATGTCCTTGCTCCTGTTTAGAATCAATACAATAAGAGAAACGGGGTTGACCTTCTGAGTGTCGTGACTTCAGCACATAGCGTAGGACTGGAGTGGAGCTTGAAGATGCAACATCCTTCGGACGAAGTTCAGCAGGCTGTGACAGCTTTTCATTTGTTGGAGCCTGGGGTTGGGCATTGGCAGGTTCTTCGACAGCTTTTCCCTTTTTGTGGATGCCCCCAGTCAAAGTAGCTTTTGATGTAATGATCTCCGGATTGTCTGTGTCGGTGTAGAAGACTGCATCCGCCAAATGTGATTCATCATCATCAAACGGCTTTAAATCAGCATTGACCTTTTGAACGCCACCATTGTAGTACTTGAAGCACTGATGCAGGCTTGAGAGCACAACTCCATTTCCATGAATCCACGGTCGTCCTAGCAACATCTTATACGTGGTACGTGCATCGATCACATGAAACAGAGTGCTAGAAGTGAGATTACCGATAGTTAGTTCAAAGCGAATCATCCCAATTGCTTTCAGTCCTCCTTGATTAAAGCCATGAATCATCAAGCGGCTGTCTGATAATTCATCAACACCGATGCCGAGCTCCTTTATGGTGGATTTTGGGATAATATTGACTGCCGAACCATCGTCGATCAGAATACGCCAGACATTCTGCTCTCTCACATAGCCTGATACATACAGCGGCCGATTGTGGGGTTTGGACCCCAGCAGGAGATCCTCATCTGAAAATGAGATAGCAGAGTAACATCCGACGTGATTTTGGGCCGTCTATTGCTTCGCTGAGTTAGAATCATTTGATGGCTGTGATTCAGCCTAGGTTTGGAGAGTATTGCTGACTTGTTCTTGCCACACTTCTGTTGATTGCAAAGCTATAAACAGCTGAGGGTTAGCGAGAAGGGTTTGGAGAGCTTCATATACCTTCTCCGTTGTCGATTTTTTGTTGTTGAGCGACTCCTCCTTACGGTGTGTCACTTCTTCTGATGGTTTTGAAGTGATGGTGGTTTGGGTTGCCGAAGTTACGCCTTCTTGGTCCAGAATGATTTTATTCTGACTCTTGAGCTTCATGATTAGCTCCTTCAGGACGAAACACTTCTCGGTTGGATGACTTACTATCCGGTGATATTTGCAGAATCTCGGATCGTTGACTTGATCCTTTTCATTCGGCCGCTTGCACTCTGGGAGTTCGATCGGCTTCGCCTCCAAGAGTTGTTCAAGAATGTCGGGGACGTCTGAGTCAGAGAGTGGATACTGCTTTTGCTCCAACTCTCGCAATGTCACCTTTCGTCTTTCCTGTTGTTTTGGCTGAGTTATTTGAGTTGGAGGATTTACCTTAGCTTTAGCTCCCACTTTTACTGGTGCGGCTTCAATGGTCATCACTTCTTTTCCTTTTTCGGAGCTATTGGGTTTCTTAATCTCCCTTCTACCCCCTTGCTGGTCCAACTGGATGAGAACTGTGCCTCCAGAAGTCTGGATGCTTATCTCCATATCATGTGCGCGGGTCGCCAGTTCTTCAAAGGTTCGGGGTTTGACACCTTGCAGGATGTATAACAGTTCCCAATGCATTCCCTGGATGCACATCTCTACGGCAGAAGTCTCCGTCAGGCGATCTTTGCAGTCCAAGCTGAGGGCACGCCATCTGTTGATGTATTCAACAACGGGCTCTCCTTTCCTTTGTTTGGTGCTGGTAAGCTCCATCATACTTACCGTCCTTCGAGTGCTGAAAAATCTATTGAGAAACTCTCGTTGTAGCTGTTCCCACCTGTCGATTGATTCTGGTTCAAGATTTATGAACCAGGTGAAAGCGGTCTCCCTGAGTGAACGAACAAACTGTTTCACCAAGAAGAGATCTCCGTAAGTTCCCGCGTTGTTGCAGGTTTCAACGAAGTGGGCGATGTGCTGTTTGGGATCGCCTCATCCGTCGAATTGTTGAAATTTGGGCGGCTGGTAGCCCAAAGGCATGTTGAGACTTTCGATCCGTCTGGTGTACGGTTTGACGTATATCTGTGATCTTTGAAAGGATGTAGCTTGTTGTAGTCGGATTGTATTGGCTATCATTTCCTGCAATTGTTGAATAGATAGCGAAGCTACAGAATTTGAGGGTGGCAGCTGTGTAGAACTACCTGGTCGCTTTTCTGCAGTGAAGACGTCGGCTGGTGTGGCTTCTAGAGTGAAACCGGGTGAATATGGTTACTCCTCGTGGATCTCGGGATCAATTTGGATCGGGGCTTTTCCTTTGAGAGCGGCAATCTGTTGATTTTTTTCCACTACAACTCTGATCAGCTGCAAAATCTTGTTCTCCAATTCTGAAATCCTTTCTTCTGTACTGGTTGTGTTGGTCATCATGACGGCAACAGATGAGGCTCCACGAAAGACTGGGGGAGAAAACTCTTCTGCTTCCTCTGTGTGGATCTCTATAAAATGTGTTGGATTCTGTTGAGCAGGCTTTGTCGTGTTGCCCCCAACTTCGATCGGGATGGGTGATCGACTCCTCCATGCGGCAAGAGAGTCAGGGGAGAGATCCTGTTGTTGTGCAAGCTATGGACTCTCCGTTTCAATATTTTGTCGGGTTTGGACAGCAAGAAATTGTGTCCGTCCCCGGGTTTCTGGACCTGCGTACCTAGGTAGGGTAGTTGATGCAGGCAATGGAGCCGTTGCCTTCTTGTTGGTACCAGCAGCTGTACTTCTTTTTTGTGCCATTTAATGTGCTGAACACCTGTAAATTTTTTTTTTAAACTTTTTTTTACCGTTTTTTTTACTTTTTTACTCTTTACTTTTTTTTTTTACTTTTTTACCTTTTACTTTTTTTTTTTTACTTTTTTACCTTTTTCGTCTTTTTCTCGTTTTCTTTTTCTTTTTTTTTCTTTTTTCTTTTTTCCTTCTCGGCTCTTCTTTTTGCTTTTGTTTCTTTTTTTTTAAGGAACAAGAGATGGGAGGTGAAGAGGTCCCACCGAGCGTGCCAAAAATTTGTAACGGGTAAATTTCGAGCCTAAAACAATTAAACTCGAAAATACAAAAAATAAATTACAAATAAAAATTTAAAAATAAAAGAAAATTTACGTGGGGTCGATCTCTATAGATCCTCCGATTAGTGTTTCTTTTTTTTTACTCTGTCAAGGGCTGCACGAGCTTGATCTTGACAGAAATAATTTTCACAGCTTTATCTTGAATTGGGTAGACTGAAACTGTATCTGATTTGGACGTTTTGACTACGGTTAAGAACCGCAGAGACTTGATCTGAGCCGATCTGGTTTAATTTCTCCGAGGGTTAAAGGGACTTGTTCTCGGATGAGCTGCCTGGATTTTGCTAAGGGCCGTATGAGGTTTAATCCCAGCCGGATTTGTAGTAATTTGATATTTTCATATTTATATTCTCATAAATTCAGAACTAAGGCGATCGGAGAATATAAATCTAAAAATAATTTCAGAAATGAAAACAGCAAATTTTTTGGAGTTTACCCCTAAAATATCTCTAAAAAAAGAGTTAGAAGAGTATACTGCAAAGTAAAAGTACGTAAGAAAAGGAGAAATTTTCTTCAGAAATTTTCAAAATTTTCTTTTTCTCTCAAATTCCCTGAATTTTTCTAGTTACAGATTTGCTGAATATCTTTTGACTGAGGAGCATGGGCCTATTTATAAGATTTCTTTCCCATGTGAACATCATATGAGAAAGGAATCTTTTAATTATTTTTTTTCTTTGGTCGGCGTTGCCGACTTTAAAATCGGCAACGTCGATTTTGACTTTTTTTTTTTTTTTTTTTTTTCATTTACAAACTAAAAAAAACAGTTGATAGAAACGGGAAATTTGCGTTCATGACCATAGCCTGCCATTTTCTTCAATGAATATTCAATACTTATCGCAAAAAAAAAACAAAAAGTCAGTGCAAATTGAGATTGCCTGGCCTCAATGCGATTGCGATATAAAAGAATAAAAGATGCAGCACAATCAGCTAATTAAGAACACTAAAATATTTCACCAAAGAAAAAAAAAAAAAGGGAATACAAACACTTCAAATTACTTGCACTTGAGAGGAAACTAAGATAAAAGTTCTAAAAAATAAAAATTATAAATTATGAAACAAACTTTTTGATCCTGGGTTCAATCCCAGCTTTAAATGCTCTCAATGTAAATCTTCCAATTAGACAAGGACATGAATACAGATTGATCCAAAATGCAACTTGCAGATTGAAACCCAGCCTCATAGCTTTCGGCCAATTTGAAAATGTCACTTGGGGATGGCCTACCTAGATTAATAAGTACAATCAACACAACCCAGATAAACACATTGGACCACAGTGGTCAAAATCTTGAGATAGGACCCTCCAATTTCACAAAAGTACAGATGGCTTTCCAATAGCAAACTCAAAAAGTTGAAAGCTCCTTTTGCAGAGATCGCGGAGGCAAGTAATTAAAACGCATACGTAAGTATAAGTGACTCAACCAATTGGTCCTAGAGCCGAAGGAGCGTGGCTCCTTGGGGAAGTAGAACTGTCTATCTCCTTCTAAAACCCCACCATAAGTGGGGATTCCAAAAAAAAAAAAACAGTTTGGGCGCAAGGCAATCGTGTGGTGTTTTTAGGTCTGTATTTTTTTATATTAATATTTAACAGACTAATTATTATTAATA
Organism: Carallia pectinifolia; assembly: GCA_037832335.1. Classification (NCBI taxonomy): domain Eukaryota; kingdom Viridiplantae; phylum Streptophyta; class Magnoliopsida; order Malpighiales; family Rhizophoraceae; genus Carallia; species Carallia pectinifolia. Next base: position 8,565,433 of record CM075443.1, read on the forward strand.
AAAAATAAATTAATTATTAATTATTTGAATGTTATAAAAAATAAAGTATGCAGTGACTCGTGGGGGCGCGTGTGGGTGGGCCTGAGATCAGCAACAACACAAAGTCCACAACTTTGGGTTTTGCTGCTTTATGTGATAAGACAGACCAGCTACCTCCTTTATGGTAAGCCGAGACAACACACAAAAACCCACATCATAGAAGGGCCACCAGACACAGAAACAGCATCAGCCACAGTCGTTTCTTGGGAACTTCTCTTACACAGAATTAATATTGTGTCTGTAGCAACATTTGGGAATCTTGGCCACGAGGTGGTGCATCAGAGTTTGTCAGTGTGAGAGTATTTGATCACATGCGAGATTTTGAGCAATCCAGGAGTACTCAAATTTCGACCAAGGGAAAGACGCGATAGAATTTTTTTAAGTAAAATTAAATTAATAAAAATTATTATATAAATGAATATAAAATAAAAATATAAATAATTAAATATTATAAAATAAATTGTGTAAATATTTTAGTACTATTTAGAGCTCTTTAGTCAATGGCATGAGGGTATAAAATTTTGGTGGAAAATTTTAGTTGTGGACCTCAAATTAGAGTATTTATTAAGTGAATATAATTCTACTAAAACAATTTTTTTCCTGGAATATTCTTGTTGTGCAGGTCTACATGTAATTTGCAATTTCATCACATTAGACCTACATTTCAATTAAGTTAGAGAAGAATTTATAGTATTATTAACTAACTTCCTTGTGATCTGACTTCAAAATTTGAAATTTTTAAGCAAGGTTAAAAAGAAAAACATACCTGCTTTGACAAATATGTCAACTCCAGACGTCCCTTATTGTCCAACTTATTATCCAGCATCGATCACCACACCAGTCCCTTAGTTATAGCATGCAGCCAATACTCTAATCTGGGCAGCTCTTAATGCGAAAACCACATCCTTAAACTGGGCAGACCCTGTCCGAAACACTCAATAACGGCAACGAATGGCAAGTGAGAGGCCTAGCACTCTAGATTTTAGACGACAAAATTAAAGATTGAGCCATAAAATGTAACTGTACTGCCCATATCGCATGACGAGATGATAGGTTAGGATTGTAAATTCCAAGCAAAGCAGCAATGCAGAAAACTGTGTGCAAAGTGAAAAACTAGCGTGTAATAATGGTTTTTTAAAAAAAAAAAATATTGACACCTAAAATATGAAAACGCCGTTATATCTAACAGTTTAATTCCCCTGTCTGCCCTGTAAAAAAATTGAGAACCGAACTGCAAGTTTCTGCATCGTTACAATTTTATTTGATGTAAAAGAGTTGCGAATTTCAAAACATTTACAACGGGGCGTGTACATAACATAACCCTCCCAGACAAAAGTTGCACCATTTATTGGCTTTTCAAAGGAGATGTTACGGGCCTCCCTAGTTTGGTATGGCTTTTGACAACATTGTTTCTGGACTGGGTCAGATGCTTGAGTGTCGACAAGATGTGATACATATCTTTGCTAGGTATCTGTGCCACTGACCCAACTGTACTGCATCCGAGGAGCTCGAGCCGAGGAGGCCTGCTTTGGGTGGCCTAACGTTCAGTTCAGGATTTCCATATCAGGCTTAAAGTAACGTGGAAGTTTGGAACTAAATTGTCCTAATATTGCACGTATCACAAGCAATAATCATAACCAACCACTGGAAACACTTAATTCCTACCTCGGTAGAGGCTTACGGTGACCACAAGAAGCCTATGCAACCGCACTTGTGTCCTCAGCAGAAAGGCATGCAACAACACGTGTACCAACGAACATTTGGAATAATATGTAGTCCAAATATTACTAGAGTTCAAGTATGGAAGGGCAGGATATGCCAAAATACTCTTTCATGGTACAAAAAATTGCAATTTTCTCTGGACATTATAGCTAAGCTTCACATCACAGGCATAATTCTACATTTTTCTTCTTTTATGTATCATCTGAGCTTTCTAATTGCTGACGTACACATGCAACCTCCGTATATAGCAGAGCATCATCCCAAGCTTCAGCCGGATAAAAAAGGATGCTCTGAGCTGGGTATCAGCCCTTAACTGTACATCTTGTGTGTTAAGTTTCTGTAACAGCTGCAAGTCAACGGATAAATCTACCATTATCTGGCAGCTCCTGAGGCATGGAATTCTTTTGGACTCCCATTTTCATCATCACTAAGATTTCCTTGGTGTATAGTAGGCCGTTTCAATCTCTGGAATATCTCATCGAGGGACTCAGACGATGATTCACGAGAGACGAGGCTAGTTTCCTGCATATGGCGTAAAGGAAGAAATTTTTTGGTCCCTATGTTAGCTTTAAAATTTTGATAACCATTTTTCATTGACTCCCATTTCGAGGCCAACACAGAAGATGTCCCTCCTGTTGGGTTATCCACATCAAGTAATGACACCCTAGCAGAGGCAATGTTTTTCTCCACTGGCCTCGCATTGGCTTGCCTGTTATGCTCTCTTATTGCAGCGTACTTATTGCTGATAGCTTCTTTGTTGGTGCTGTATCTATGCCCCTCTTCTTTCATAGGTTTTGAAGTACCTACTTTTGTATCAACAGGGACTGAACCGGCTGTTTTCTTCATTTCAACATATGTCTTATCCTGAGAGTTTTGCTTCCGAGTTAGTAAAGAATAACCAATAGTCGAAGACGAAAAAAGGTGATTACAATTGCACGGTACAATTTAAATGAACCTCTCTACTGGCACAAATCCAAAAAGAAATATTTTAATCAGATTCCAAATACATGGAAATAAAGTAAAAGCACAATTATAACATCTAAGATGTGTATACAAACCGTGCTATTGCCGCCAGACTCAATGTCCACACTGTTAAAGTTTCTTGCCAGTGGAATAACGTGCTCACCAACTTTTTGCCCTTGTTCCAGCCAAGACCGTTCTAGAACGATATACAATGGACAATCAATGTTCACAAAATCTGGGGGAAGACAACTGAGTTTTGGGGCACATATCCCTTGATGAGGGAGGGAGGAAGGTCCAAATGCACTTACCTTTCTGTAGTATAATCATTCCTGAAGGATCAAAACCATCAGTATCATCCGTCTCAGTTTGGAACTTAAATCTCTTCCAACTCCCAAGGAAGCCAATTACACGGTCAAAGAAATTGCTCGCAACCAACAGGGTGTACACAACCATGATAAGTGGATAAATTCTGTTAAACCCTTCTCCAAAGAAAGGAACAGCCTTATCAATATTCCCCATGCGCTGCAATGTGGGTGTGTCACGCACAATGACAGATCAGTAAAACTGAAAGTACAGATAGGGTCAACAAATAAAATTTTACTATTTGCAATGCCATGTACATCCAGAACTCTGTGCCTTCATTCGGGTTTTTTTTGGGGGGAGGGTGGGAAGCTGGGGGTGTGGAGGGAGGGAAGAAAAGAGCTGATTTGTTTCAGAGATAGCAGAGATCGCAATGATAATACCCTGATGGATCATAGAAGAACTCTTGGCAGGTAACATGGCATTCCACAATAGGAAAATTATATAGATCTCAAAGGCTTAAAACAAAGAAGATAATATTGTCAATCATGCTACTCTCGTAGGAAAATAATATTAAGAATCATAATTTTCATTCCACAAGGAAGTATGCCATAAGAATCTTATGTATGATTCCCAGAACATAATGTGAGGCTGCAAGCCACAAAATTCTGCATTATTCTAAAACTTTCTGCTAGGAGTAGAAAAATTCAAGTATAAGAGGACGAAAAGGAGAATCACCTGTTCAAATATGGTTTTCTTATCATCAAGACTAATGAGGTTCAGAAAGTTGTAAGAAATTGGAGGAGCATATCGAGCAACCATCCTGACAAGTATCAAAATCTCACATGATCACCAAATTTTTCATGTAAAAATTAGGAGAAGAGGAGAAGAACAAATCATGTGCATATAGATCCGAGCAAGAACTTACGAGCATATCATAAGCAAACTGACTGAGCTTGTCTGCCTTGGAGTTAATGAGTAAAACATTAACATCCCAACTTTGAACAATGAATAGTATGTGCAGATGCACATGTACATCAAAGGTACAAAAGCCAACACCTAAAAAACAAGGTAACAAAAGAAAAAAGGGCAAAGCAAGAGCAAAACATGTTTAATAAAGCAACAGCAAACACGTCCCCTCTGATGACATCAAGATTAGAGTTCACAAAAGCAAAGAATCTACCTGAACAAAGACCTCTTGTTTGCCAACAGAGTTTATAAGTATCGAGAAAAGAGACAGGTTGACTCCAGTTGGTAGCAGAGTCGACTCTGCCAGAAGAATTGCAACAGACATAGTACCAAGTATAACAGCCAAGAACTTCTGAAGTTGCTTTCTCGTAAGGCATCGCCAGAAGAATTCTGTAAGAAATGATAAAAATTATAATGGGCTATAATAATGATGCTACCAATATTTAAATAAACTATAATCAATAAGCTACAAAGTGCTCAAAATCAGAATTCTAGAGCTGCATCCTTATTCAAGACACAACTGACCAATGCAGAAAATAAACAATCATTCTTCATGTTCCTAGCAAGGCTCACTTATGAAATTAAACAAAAAAGCTAGATTTATCAAAGAAAAAATATATATATCAAAAGAAAGAATAATCTAATAGCCTTTGTGTAATGAAATCCAGAGCTTAACATTAGAAAAATGAATGCCATAAATCTGAAAATTACCAGCTGTATCCATAAGGGAGCCCAGTTTGCCAGTTCGGGTAGGTCTGAAACTTGAAATATATTTCCTGGTATAAACATCATACAGACATCTAAGGTACACAGGGAACAATTTCCAACATTTTTATACAAGGAAACTGGAAACTTAAAATAGAAAGCATAATTAGAATCAAACCATCCAGTTGAGCTGCCACGTTCATAATTTTTAATTGTATCTTCCACTTCAAGGGCTTCTGAGACATACGTCATATACTCACTGCAAAACTGGAAGTTGATTAGATAAATGCAGCAAACCATTGAAAGCATACAGTCAACCAAACTATGGGGTCTGAGCGCTCTGCAGAGTGAGAGCTACAATCAAAAATAAAACTGAAAGTTTCTCGAAGTACAAATTTAAGACATTTCCAACTCATGCGAAAATACCTTCAGAGACAAAAATTGGATGGCAATCATAAGGGCAACAGAGACACATTACCAGGTAAGGAATCCAATATGATAAAATTTATTACTAAAAGGCAGTTGTCCAAATCAAAAAATTCGCATCTTCCAATATAAAAATGCAAAACTTAGTTCTTGCATTGAAATAACAAAAGTATATCGCAAAGACAAGAACAATATGCTTTATAACTACAATTTTACAGAACATCTTTGTTCAAAATTTGAAGATGGAGAATGTCTGGCATATGAAAGAAAATTATTGTGCACTAGACTGGGAGAAAGAGTGTGTGTATGTGTGCGCATGCGCAAAAGATTCTGCCTATAATACACTTGAACAGCAACACAAGCCAGTGTGGACTTGCATGCATGAATAAGTGCATTCACAAGTACACAAGTGTGTACGTAGGCATTTTCGAACTCTTTGCAGAGACTGCTTTCTGCTTCCTACCAACTATGCACCAATCATGCACACTCTTGACTAAGCAAGTGGTTCACTTAGCGCAATTCACAATAGATTACAGCATTACATGCAAGTTACTCCTTATCAAGTTACATAGGATAGGAAAGCCTATTATCAGATCTGGGAACGCTGACTGTAAACCACTCTATATGTACAACTGAAATTATTGTGTCGAAAGCATTCGTGCTTAATTTATGTAATACTAGTCCTTAGAGGACAGCTAAGTACAGCCCTAAAAGAAGTGGAAGATGAAGAGCAAAATAATAATAGCGAAAGATGAATATGGTTTAACAGCGTGAACACGATGAACTCATAGACAGGAAGCAAATATGAAGAGCAAGAAGATGTATGATGCCAAGTGCATAAATATTGGTGAAACAAAAGGAATATCCATTGAAGAACACAATGCAATCACCAAGATTAACATTTATGTACCTTTTATAACGATAATAGGACTCTCGTGCTCCTCGAAGATGACGCCTTAGTGTCGCCATTGATTTCTCATCTGTGTCATAGTCCATATCATTTTCCCCCAGTCTGCCACCTTGTGGCTTAAAAGATGGATCTCGTCTAAACTGCAAAAGAGAGTAATAATAACATAGCTCATCAAGAGTGCCTCACCCAAACAAGTCAAATCGCTTAAAGGGCAAGGAAGAAGGGGAGAGAAAAAGAAGGGAACGAATTACCAAGTCAGCCAGCATATTATCAATAACATCCATATAGGGCCTCAAGGGATCACGCTTGGACATCTGATTAGATGTTGCCTGAGCAACCTATTGAAATAAATCAAAACAGATTAGTGAGTATGGAATCAAGGGACGAGGATAAATTGCTATGCAAACAACACTCAAATTTTCAGTGATTGGTGAGCAAAGAATCAACTGCATTGAGTGGCATACTCTTCAAAAAGAATGGTTAAATTAATAAATTGTTTATCGAGTAGACGTGTTAAAATATTTTCACCAAAAAATTCATGTTGATACTTAAAAAATATTTTCTCCATACAAGACAAATTCTACTGCCAATGGGAGTTTAAAATCCACAAATCATGGATAGTAGTTTGTGCTTTGGACTTTTGGGGATGCTTGTTATGTTCCAATACTTGGTTACTACCCATATATGTCTATTGATACAACTTGGACAATTTCCCAACACTGCACTTCTTTGGACAAGAATTCAAACACTTACTACAATGGCATTCGAAAGCTCTTGATGGGCCTCGTCAAGTTTCACAGCCATTTTGGCAATTTTATGAGAAAGAACTTTTTGGCGGATCGTCCAATCTGCGTTTCTCCAAAGGCCCTTGGGAATTTCACTCAAACCAAAACCAAGAAGAAATGCGCCAGTAACAAGTCCAAAAGTATTTGAGCAGGCCATAGCAAAACCAAGCACACCACCGCTCCTATCAACAAAATTAGCAAAAAATGATACTTAGAATCCATCTTTTGCCGGATTAAATACGTATATTCCTGTCTAAACTTTCACCACATTATGGATGCAACGTGACTGAAGAATAACCAACTTCAATTTGCAAATCATATGAATGAGTTCGGCAGTGAATAAAATATGAGTCTCCCAAGGCTACATAAATTTAAATTGCAAACTATGACAAATTTTGCGAAACATAAAGCCAACAATAAACTTTAGGAGGATAAGAGGAGAACCTTATCTTATCCATCATAATGAGGAGTATAAGTCCAAAGAGGCCAAAAGATCCCACAATCAAATAAAATACTAAGTTAGCATGTATACTAGTCTTCAGTCGTTCTGTCACAGTAAAATCCCCAGCATCTTCAAAACCCTGGATAAGGGGCACCACAGCCCTGCTTAGAGATAACATAACTCAAATATATGAGGAATCAAGCATCTACAGACTGACTATAAAATGAAATTGAAAAGGGAAACTCATAAAGCAACTTTTGGAAATGTTTACAAATTAGAGAATCATGATTTTTTAGCTTAGTAAGGTAACATGAGCGTAAAAAAAAAGTCTGCAAGTTAACAATCGACATACCACGTAAGCAAGAATGTACTCCAATACGACCAGCTCCAAAAGAAAGAAATGCCACCATTGTAAAGATCAAATTTTGTCTGTACGCAAAACCGAGAAAACCATCTTGTTAAATACAAGTAAACTGAGCGCACAGAAATACTTACATAGACCGTTCGAGAACCTCACATGACAAGAGCTGGCTACGCAGCTTTAGCAAGATTCATACAACTTCTTCTTTTTTTTTTTTTAACAAAACAAAAAAAAGCTGAGATTGCGCTAATGATCAGCTAATTTCTCCAACTACCAATGATATTCTCAGTTGTGCCCAAAAAGAAAAACTGCTCGTGCAATTTGTTCATTCAGCATCATACAGAAGATTTTTCTTGGAATAATTCAGGTCTACTTTATTAACGAACAATTCAAATTCAATCCATTTCTGATCAATAAATTCAAAACGCGATTAGGAAAGAACCAACAACAACAAAAAAAAAAAGAAAAAGAAAAAGCTAAGCGGCTCGAACAAAGAACAGAAAGAAATCGTCAATGCACAAGCGTCATGTATAAGTGCGAGAGAGAGAGAGAGAGAGAGAGAGTTACCGTCCAGATGTCGGCGGGGACGAGGATGATGACGGCGAGGGAAGAGAACCAGGTGTAACCGACGGTGAAGAGGACGTAACGCGGGACCTCAGGTCCGGAGAAGTACCTAAGCGTTAATATCACCATCCCTAGGGTTAGGGGCAACGAGATCAGGTAAAACACCCACATCTCTCTCTCTCTCTCTCTCTCTCCCAAGCCTCTCCTTCTGCGAAACTTGGAGACGATCGGACCCGGAAAATTGGATCCGAGAGAGCCCCCGATCGATCGCTGCAATTGTTGTTCGCCTTTGAATAATTTTCCTTTCCGGATTACCGGTCAGGTACCTAACCTGCGTGTTTTTTGGGTACAACTTCCTTCTGTCTCTGCAGGTGCTCTGGGCTTGATGCTGGGTATTCTTCCTTATTCCCAGCCGGCTGCCCCGTGGCCCGTGCCGTTACCCTTTTTGGGTTTGAGTTTGATAACGTGAACGCCCAAGTGCGCGCATACTAAAGAGACACAAAAGATCGCACCCACAATTTATTTATTTTTTTAATTATTATTATTATTATTTACATTCTAATAATTTATATCACAAGTTACAAACTTCATTAAGAACTTATCTTTTTTTGTTCAAAAAAATTCTCTTTTTATTTACGAGTACTTCGTGGATGCAAAATAAAAAAAATATTATCATACATATATATATATATATATATATATATATATAATAATGGAATCATAGAGAATACCTAATTTTTAGATTTTATAATTTTTTAATTTAATAAATTTTTAATAATTATAGTCTTTATTATAATTCTAATAGAATTATAATTTTAATAATCGTAATCTTTTTGAATATACTACTTAATAATTGTAATCTTTTTTAATCTTTTATTAAAATTAGAATTTTAATTTTAATATCACCATCATCCTTTTTTTTTACATTATAAAAGGGCATTAATATTCTTTATTTGTATTATTTAGTTACAGAATAATTATTGAAAGTGTTTTAAGGATAACAGTGCTTGAATCCACTATTTTGCCTGTATCTTTTTCTCTCATAAGTATGTCATATTTCGCTTAAAATAATTACCTTTTTTCTTAGCTTTTTATTTATGTTAACTCCTACGTTTAGCTTTTCACCAAATAAAAGAAAAAAAAAACCTACGTTATAAAAGCATAAGCATTTTTTATTTACATTATTATTTTTTTATTTCCTCTTATTTAGATTTCTCAATTTCAAATTTATAAGATTTTTATTATTATTATAGTTATTATAGTTATTTTAATATAATATTTTTCTTAATTTTTTTAACACATAATTATATATGAATATATGTCGGAATTAAGGTAAAATTATTTTTGTTTGCTTTGCTGATTCAATGGGCGAGAAGAGAGAAGATCAATGCAAGGATAAAGTTTTTCTGCTTACCAGCCTAGATTTGAATCTCAGCAACGTATGCGCTCTTCCTTAACACTAGTTAGGTGGTCTTTTACTTAGCAAAAGACTATAGCTTGTGCTGGGAATTAGATTCGTCTATCAAGATATCAGTGGCGAAGGCTCGTTAGTCTCGCTGGTGCTCGCGTGGCGGGTCTGACCCTTTTGAAAGTTGTTAAATAAGTTGTTCAAACTGGATTACTTCAAACCCGACTTAAGAATCAGATAAACGACACAGCTGTAACTAGATCTTTTTTTTCGCTAAAAAAACATACAAGGATAAGGCTTCTTCAAGAAGTGGTTCCCGGCTGCAATAAGGTACAATGCTTAGTGCACATGATTTTTAGTCACCGATACTAATGATTGGGTGCTCACAGATTAATTAGTTATTTAAATTATTTGTTTGTTTTTTGGTCCGTAGGGGAGTTATATCTTTGAATTATGTGTTTTTGTTAATGAGTTTGTATTGTGACCTATTTTGCAAAATTGGGTTCTCGCTTTAGTACAAATAAAAGTGCCCGACGGGTTGTTGCCAGTGATTTTCTTTTGTGCATGTAGAGGACCTTACTAGTTTTTTGTCTTTTTGTAAAAGAAACCCTTTGATCTGTTACTTATCAATAATTATTTAATTTTCAAGTAATTAAAAAAATTTGTCTATTTTATTAAACAAAAATACTAATACAATTCAATTCAAAAGAAAAACCCTAGTTTGATAGAATTTTATCTACCGAATTTTTTTTTGGTTAATTTATCTGCCAAATTAATATAATATAATTACCGAAACTGTCAGAAATTTTACATGCTTATATTGCAACCTTTAATACTTGAATTATCAAAAACTTAATTTTAGAATTTTAGAATTTTTTAATTTAATAAATTTTTTATAATTGTAGTCTTTGTTAGTATTTTAATTGAATTAATATTTTAGGTGCTTGTTAGTTATACTCCTTTTTTAGGTGAGTAAAATTTATTCATAATTTAATACCACACAATTTATTTTTTTATTTCTTTTATTTTTAGTGGATTTCACTGATTGTATGAAATAAAATAATGAGTAACTTACGCTTACTAAAAAAAATTAGTAATATTAGAAATCCTCAATATTTTAATTTCAATAGATTTGGGATCTAGTTCCTTCTTTTTATATTATAAAAGCACAATTTGATAAATGCGCGAGTCAAATACTAACCAACCAAAACAAAAAAAATTATTAATCCCATGCATTATGCTGGTTATTTACTAGTAAAATATAATAATGGAAGTATAAAGAATATTCATATGCTTATGTAGCAAGCCTCTGATGCTAGAATTTTTAAAAACTCGGTTTTTGAATTTTTAAATTTTTAAATTTAATAAATTCTCAAGAATTATCATCTTTCTTAGTTTTCTAATAGAATTAAAATCTATATATTTATATCTATTTATATAAAATATAATTACGAAAGTAGAGAGGATTTTTACATGTTTACGTGGTAGTTTCTGGTGCTTTAATTCTCAAAAGCTTAATTCTAGGATATTTGAATTTTTTCAATTTATTAAATTCTCAATAATTATAGTTTTTCCTACTATTCTAATATAATTAAGATTAATGATAGTATTTTTTTTAGTATTCTATTAAAATTAAAATTGTTATTTCAATAAGTTTTAGGATTATCATATGCATGCAATTTTTTTTTTTCACATTATAAAAGCACAATACATCCTTTTCTCTTGCGCAGATTTCTCAATTTCAAGTTTTACTTTTTTTTATCCAAACAATTAATTATTGAGGTTAGTGTTTATAATTAATTACAGTTATTTTATTTCATTTTCTCGCTACTAATTTTCTCACGGTGGGATACTTGATTAGTACTTATTGATAATTATTTGATTTTTAGTATTAGATTTCGGTCTTTAAAGTCTTTAATTGGTATTGTTGCTTCCAAATCTGAAATCATGTTAAAGAAGAATAAAAAAAAGGCTCATCATGTTTATATCATGTTCGTTAGATTATGTCGTCCATTTGATTAGGATCATCTTTGTTCATGGATATTGATATTTTCTTTCTTCTTCAAAGCTATCGTACAACTGTGCTATTCTTTGAATGGTCATAACATTGTTTTCTTGAGTTGTTTGGGTGAAGCTTGAAAAAAAAGAAAAAAACAAATTCCTTAGCTGGAGCGATGAGTATTGGGCAGCTTTGCGTTCTTCTTTTTCCTTTTTCTATTTATTATCCAATTAGAACTCAACTTAAGAGCTTTAATTTAAAAACAATTTCAATATCAATTGAACTATAACTCAGATTCTTTATTTTTTCTTTTTTTTTTTTTTTTGTTGAATCTAGCCTATTGTCTTACCTCCAAAACTTTATTAGCAAGGCATGAATTGGAGGTCTATGGTGAACTGCATCTTTGCTAGATTCAACAAGCAGGTGAGCTGTCGGAATGCTTTAACAATGGTAAAACCTTCTGTTGCTTTGATTGTTGTCAAAATTGTTTGAATGGTCTTTATTAGATATAAAAAAAAATGTTTAACTTTATCTTTTTCCTTAATTGAAAAGGTCTAACCACGGGATAGCTCTAGAATAAAAGTCAAAGTTCAACAATTGAGGTGTCTTCTAAAGGGCTCAATTAAGTTCTTTTAAAAGAAATATTTTTTTTTTTAATTTTGCTTAAATCAACAGAAGTTGGAGACTTTGCCGTGGTTTGAGAAGTATTTTCCATATGTTGTTGATGTCTTTTCCTTTTTCTAATGAACAAGCTAATTTCCTTTTATTATACTACAATCTCAAATTTTAGTTTTAATTATTAACGATGTAACATTAATGGCTTGGAAGCCAACCCATGATTTATCATGTAATATATGATAATAGTTATACAAACTTAGTTTGGATCAAATTAATTTAGAGAGAAAAAAATATTTCTAATTTTACCTAAAAACAAAAATAATACTAAATATTTGAATGTCTTTTTAGTTTTTTGTTTTAAATAAAACATAAGCAAAAATAAAATTTTTTACAAAATTTAATTAACCCGTGTATCGCGCGGGTTTAATACTAATTTGACTTAATTTAAAAAAATTTTTTTTAAATACAAAGCAACAAATTAAAATCTTTATTATTTTATTTTTAAAAAATAATTAATTAGATTTATTAAAAAATTATTTGTATTTTACTATAATTCTCTTAAAATAATTTAAATTACATAAATACATAATTTTACTTACACAGTATTTGAGTTAACATGACATGTTATAGGAGAAATTTAATAGCACATCTAAGGAAAAAACTCCTCAATCCGTTGACAACAGTGTTCCCCGATCTCTTGCAGAGACAGAAAAGGAGATTGAAATATAATCTCAACCGGTAATAGGGACGGAGAAGAGAACTAGGTTAAAACAAGAGGGACAAAGATCAGAGAAGTCGTTGCGATGAGTTTATAGTTCAAATAATGACAATATGCTAATAAAAGAGAAGTAATGGATTCGAACCATTTATCTCTTTAACTGTCTCTTTTCTCTAATTAGTTAATTTAAATCTAAAAAAACTCAAAAAAAAAAAAGTCATCCCCGCCCCATCTTGTTGTCATTCTTAACATAAAAGGTCAATTTAGAAAAGTTAGAAGAAAAAAGTCGTAAATTAAAAAAAAATGTTTAGACGTAGAAAAGCTGTTTTTTTTTTTTCTTTTCTTTGTGCCTATAAAGTATAAACAAAACAGAGAACAAGGCCGCCACCGTCAGTTATTTTGTTACTTTCAACTTCATTTACACAGGGAAAGTTTTTTTTTTTTTTTTTTTTTTTTTGACTAAAAAAAAATATAGTTGATGGTGTGTCGTTCATCACATTTGTGGGCAGGGCCTAAATTAACCCCGATTTGAAAAATTCGTTTAATTACTCTTGTAGGGACAGACCCTCTATTGAGACACTGATGGACCCAATAGAGTCTTTCCCACAATCGACTGCGATTTCAACGAGTTTGAAACCCAACGGCCTACTCTAAGCATTAATCCCATGAAATTGAGGTCGCTGTGTCTAAAGAGACTTGAACCTAAGTCATCAAGGGAGAAAGCTTCCGAATTATCACCAAACCACCAACCTCGGTGGTGGCAAAGGTTTTTTTTCCCCTTTTTCCTTTTGTACGTTTAATATAAATAATTTAACTTACTTAGCACGATGAACTCACACAATCCTCTTTAGTTGATTTGTAGGACGTCATTCCTCTTTACCGATTTTTGTTAAAAAAAAAAGACTTCGTACTAGTTTTGTTACACAATATTGTTATATTGGAATTGGTTGGTTTGTGCTGCATTAAATTTTTTATTATAAAGTGAAAATTGATGATTTATGTTGGGACTAAAAATCCATAAGTTATTACTTCGTTTTTAACCTTTCTCAATTTACCTTTGAAAATAAAGCCACCAAATCTAAAATCCATTTCACCAAGTCTCGTGATTATCACATTTAAAATTTGAGGTAAGATATAAATTTGAATTCTAAATTTTGCTAAAAACTAAATCTCTCTTATTTCAATTAAAAAAAATTCCAACAAAATAGTAAATATATAACATACAATCCTAAGATGTTATTCTAAGATGAATGATTGTTAACTCTACTAAGCTAACTTCCTCGAGCCGTGGAGGAAGTTAGATGGTCCAATCCTAAGAGATTGCATTGTGGTCTTCAAAAGTCCTTTCAGTTGCAACCTCATCTTGATGTCTCTTTTGGCACCTTTGTCTTTATCCCCATTGTTACAAATAAAAATCTATCTAAATCCTAATTCTCTAATTATATAATTGTAAGAAAAATGTCTAGTTACATTTAAGAGGAGTTTAGATGAAAAAAGAATTTTCAACCAGAAAATAAGAGAAAAGCAGGGAACATAGTCTCTATACTCCAAAAATAAAATACATCAATTCAATCATCAATAAACACAATACATTCGTCTGAGTCTATAATCATCCATCATGCAATCGTAACTGTATTTTGTGCATAAAAATAAATACACGTTTAACTATAATTATTGATATTATATGTAATTTAAAATAATATTTTTAACATTTAAAATTATTAAATTAAATTAATTTGGTGTTATTAATTACAAATATTATTCCTAATCATATTAGGAGTTTTTATTTAATTAGGATTCATAACCTAATTAGAAGTCCCAATTAAATTATACCTCAATTTTAATTAAGACACTCAATCCAAATAAGAGTCTTAATTAAATTAGAAAACAATTTTATAATTGTATGAGAAATCTAATATGATCCAATTCATCAATCTTAATCAAATTAGGATATATTTTTTTAATTTCAGTCAAATACAATTATAATTTAGAAAAATAATTTTTCTAAATTAGATTTGAATTAAAACACTTTTAATCCAATAACATAATCAAATTAGGTGCTCAAATTCTAAACAATCTAGAATTCTAGTATTTCAATCATATCGAAATAATCGTGGGACTTAAACAGCATCACACGAATACACAAGAACGTTTTCCCAACGTACGAATCCGTGTTCACAACACGTGTATATTTCAAATCCATGATCAAGTAGAGTGTTGTTCGCTGTTGACAGTGCCAAGTGTGTGGACAGCAAAACTAAACCTTTTTGTCCACGTTACATAAGCCTTTGAGTAGCTACTTACCCGAGGCTTGGTAGTTTTTGGGTAATTAATTACCTTAAGCGGTTGAAATTGCGTCGAGCTTGGATTTCAACATAAAACATGGATTTCAAAACATAAATCCAAGCTCGGCATACTACAAAACCCCCTTTTCTAACATAAAACATGGACTTCAAAACCATGTTAGTTGCACAAGAAAGAACCATCTTTCTTATGCACTGACTGTCCCACAATAATTTTTTTTGTGCTTAATTAAAATAAAAAATAAGGAATAAATCACATACTTATAATAACACCAAATCCATATATAAATCAATCAAATTGATAATCAATAACAATTAAATGTGTAATTGAATTATATTTAACAAGCCAACTTGCCTTTGATGCTATTTTTAGGAATCAAACGGTCATGCATCGAATGAAATCGGAGCAGAATAGATATTTAAAAATTTTGATTCCCAAACTTAGATCGGTGGCTTATTAAATATAATCATAAGCTAAACTAAGAGAAGAAAATTGTTACCAACGAATTAAGTCTTCTCTTTTCTTTTAGGCCTATTCGACGAGTTGTCACAGACCACCACTGTCCCAACGTCTGACTTCTAATAGTATCTACACAGGAACCACGAAAGACAACTCTACTAAACCTAAATTCTTTTAGGGAAAATGAGAGAAAAAAAGGGCAAACCTAAGAAAGAGTATCCGCTCTAATCAGAAAAAATTATCTGGTAGGCAAGCCTTATGAGGTCTATTTATAGCGAACTTAGACCAAGTTAGCCCTAATGTACATTTTTCATAAATTACACATTAGTCCCTATAAATCCAAATATCATATATTTGAACCCAAAAGTTTCTCAAACTTTTCAATCAAATCCAACTTGATCTCTTTTTATGTTTTTCACCAACTCCCTTAATATGTGTGACTCATTAGGATCCTAACGTATTGACAATAAATATAAATTATTTTCCCAAAGGATTAGATAAATTAAATTTTTTTAATTATCATTAATTTTTTAATTAATTAATTTATATCTATAGATCAAAATTGACGTCTAGCAACTTATCATAACCACACAAATATCAAGATTATCAAAATGGTTTGACATATTCCTTTAGTGCACAGTCTCTAAGTGTAATTCAATCTTTTCATCATCCAAATGATCCAATTAGACAAAAAAATATGAAATTAGTATTTACTATATATTGTCTAATTATATTCGTTCTCTAATAATTAAAATAATTTGATTATTGATTTTATGAAAGAGATTATAACTCTTTATAATCATTATTCCACCTTGTGCAAAGATTTCTTGAATCAATATCTACTAAAAATGATGGAACATTATCCCATATTTACTTTTGGGTGACGAATCCTTTATTGATCACTCAACTATTTTTATGTAGTTTATGATATGCTCAATATAAACTCCTAAAAGTGATTGTTGATTAGGAAAAACCAAAAGTAAAATCAAAGCATATCAAATCCTATACGAGATACGTTGGTGATCGCAAGTCTAATAATCATTTACACAACTGTCACATGTGAAATTCCTCAGATATGCTAGTAATGTTCCATTTGAGAATTCTCTAGCAGGTCAATTCAATGAACTTGTTTAACTAACAAGCACCCTTATGTTTATTCAAGTATCTCTATACTCCAGTCTATAAGATTGACTACTTCCTTCACAAGAAAAAAACGTAACATGTGATAGTCTCAAGGGTCAATCAATATCCATTCTCGATGGAGCATCGACTTAGAATATTTAGGAATAATACTTTGATACAGTAGGTATCTCATGATTATGATCACATCATAATTACCTTTGCAAAGTATATCTATTCCATAAACTTTATTTTTAGAGTTTACTGATTATTATATCAACCATATAAATGTACTAAAGATAAAAGTGCCTTTGATTAATAATCGTATGCATGAAATATCAAATATATCCATAACAAGTAACCAACTGATTGACTATTAGGGCATATACCAATAGACATTTTACAACAGTTTTTTTTTTTGTTCAATTAAAGTTGACGTATGAGAATTTTCCTTTGATTAAATTACAAGAAAACATGTTATAACCACTTAAGGTGGTAGACTGGTGGTAACTCAACATGCTTCCCTCACATCTGACCCGGGTTCGAGTCCCAGTCTGCGTAATGGAGGCACTTTCCTCCTTTGACTGCAGTTGACCTATGCACTCGCAGTACAGATTTTAGACTCGTTCATACTGTGGCTGACTTGAGAGAGTCTCACTTGACCCCAACAGTACTCAGATGGTAGGTCAATGAGGATAGCAATGGGCAACTGCCGACTTCAACTCGCACATGCAATGACCCACATACAGAAAATGCATTTTTCTTGTGTTGAAGAAAAAAAACCAAATGTGTTATATAATTTGTGGCATTTTATTTGATAAAAAAATTGTCAATATGTGTACAAATATGTCTATTTATTTTTTTATAATATAATTAGAAAGTCATTCTCTTTTTTTTTTACACACAAATATTGCAAAGAGAGGAAAATGCCCAAAACGAAAACTTTTAATTAGTTGTTACGAGAAAATTTTCCAATGTAAAAAAAAAAAATGTAGAAATTTTTTTCTTTTTAGTTTGACTAGAAGGCTGAAGCTTATGGATTGAAGAAAACTCTAACCGGCATCAGCACCATACCAAGAGAGTTAAAAAAAAACAGTGTAGAAATTTTTTTCTTTTTAGTTTAACTAGAAGGCCAAAGCTTATGGATTGAAGAAAACTCTAACTAGCATCAGCACCATACCAAGAGACTCCTACTTATATCTTGTTGTATCCATAACATTGCTCCAATTGGAGGATCATGGAAGATATGCATACCCTTTGACTAGGGATGACAATCTTACCCATATCATCGAAGATTATTCGTACCCATCCCGACGGGTGTAGGGTCAAAGTCAATTGACCAGAGAATAAGGCAGGGATCCTTGTTTCCCATATTTTTTTAGTAGGTATGGGGACGGAGATGGGTTTACCTATCCCCGTTCCCATACCTTCCCTGTACCCGCTCCATTTGTTTTTATTTTTCATTTTTTATTTATTCTTTAATCTTAGGATGGTAAATAAGGTTAAATTCTCAACTCTTGAAGTTATCAAAGGATGGCAAAACAAAATAAAAAATTCTCATAGGATGTTATATATAATTAAAATTGTCAAAAACAAAAAGATTTAGAGATGAATAAATAGAACGAATTTTAGGACCTGAATAATCTCAATTGCTAGCTCATTTAAACATTTAATTTCTTCCTCCAACTCTATATCATTAATACTTGAATATAAACGCGATAGGAAAAGCACAAATAGGATATTTCTTAGCACAATCTAGGTTTGTTGTGTTATAAAAGAAATTATAAATTAGTCACCATATAATTTTTTTTTTAAAATCATATCATATTTCTAGAAAATATGATTATTGACCTTTCTAGACCATATGAAATTTTGTAAAACATAAAGAAGCAACCAATAAGGCACATTTATGAGATAAAGATAGAAAATTTAGGGTAATCTGAATATAACTTGTAATTTAATTTTTTTTTTCATCAAAGTTGAGTAAAAAAGAGGAGTAATAATTCCTATTATTGATTACCTCATCACCTTTTGCCTTGCTTTGAAGTTCTCTCTCTTTCAATAACATAATGAATGCAATAGTCTTGATTGATCTAATGCTGTGGTCAAATCAATGAGTGTGTATGTCTCTCTCTCTCTCTCTCTATTTACATATAAATATTTATATATCATGTGCACCTTTTCCAATTTGAATAATTCTAAAAAGGAATCTACTAAATGCTTTTAATATAGCTCAAATCTAAAATTTATATGGGAATTAATCATGAATGTGGAAATAATATACATGAGCAATATTGGCAATTAAATCTCGCTTTAAAAGCTAAGTTCACAGTAGAATTCAATATCTATGACTAGACGATATATGTTTTCCTTATGACACTTTATTCTAATAAATGTCATGATCGATATGATTAGTATTATTCCTATCTCCTCTACTTTATTCTAACAATTTGAACTTTAGTACCTAAATCACTTATTTATTATATTCCCTATCTCTTATACTTTATTCTAATAATTTGAACTTTAATACTTATATCACTTATGCATTATATTTTTAAGCCAAAGAATGTTTGTAGCATATATAACTAGTTTATCATTAACCTTGTGTATCAAGTAGTTTAAACTGTAAAAAAATATGATTTTTTTTCATTTTCAATTGGATGGGTATGAAGTGGGGACGGGAATCCCTATTCACCAGCGAAAATGGGAATAGAGATTAAAATTTCATAACCGCTGAGAACGGGAATAGGAATAGAGATGAAGTTAATAAATGGGTAGAGGGAACGGAGGGCTATATCTGCCCCTATCCCTCCTTATTGCCAATCCTACCCTTGACAAAGTGAATGCCAAGTTTTTCATTCAATCCACCACCAAATTACTTTCTCTATAAACATGAGAAAACCATATGCTCCAAGCACAGTGAGCCAAATCTCTAAAATTCTTGACTAAATCAGCATGCAAATTAATGTGTTATGGGGCAACCTTCTTAAGGATCTCCAAAGCAAGCTGGGAGTCCACCTCCACCCACACGTCTAAAACCATAAGACCATAATAAGTCTAGTCCAGTACTGAAAATACGCAATAGTTTTGCTGCCAAGGAAGAACACACACCAATATTTTGCGCAAAACCAAGTATCCACCCACAATTAACATCTCTAGTAGCTTCCCCCGCATGAGTAATTTTGGGAATACCCCAAGATGTTCAGTTCCTATTAAAATCCATTCACCTGAAGGTGGCCTCCATCCACCATAAATTTCGCTCCCTCTAGGCTTTGCAACATCAAGCTGTAAAGGCTTGGGCTAAGCATATTCTGAGACCAATGGCTCTTCTCAAAGACTTTGATCATTTCTCCATTAGTCCATTTCCAGATACACCAACAAGAAATAGCAAAAGTAACAGGTCAATCCTCTCCACAGTCACAAGCCAAGCTACCTATTAAATTGAACTACAACCATTTTGCAAAATCAAGAGTGAAAAGTCCACTCCTAGCTCTGGATGGTAGCAAGTCTTTCCACAGCTGGGCAACAAGAGTACAGTCCTTCAACAAATGAATGAGACTCTATGACAATTTGTCACAGAGAGAACAAAGACCCCTATGTGCAAGTCCTCTTCTCCACCTCTCAAAATTTATCAAGACCTGCCCATGGATAATCTACCATAAGAAGCATTTGATTTTCTCTGGACAACAAGGTGCCAAATTCCCTTCAAACTAGGCTCCCAAGAATGAAGCACAACTCGCTCCCTGGCAGCATTGTATGCTGTTTTAATAGAAAAGCTGCCATCAGGTGACTGACCCCACGCCGGCTTGTCCGGATCCTTAATTCCCTACAACGCAAGACATATGCTACCAATTTCTGTAATATTTCCTCCGGTAAAAATGTCTCCAAGCTACACCAGCTCATCCCACCCTAGCAACCCAAGACGATGCCACCTTTAGAACAAGGTTCTCAGCTGACAACGGCTAATCAAGAAGCCATTTATCACTCTAAATTCCAAAACCTTACTGACTTCCCATGTCCAATTTGCCATATTTATCTTCTTTTTTTTTTAAATAAATGGAAAAACAAAGTGATTCAATGTAATTTTGTCAAAGAGCATTGTAACTTTGTATTTAGGAAAGGCACAAAGAAATCTAATATTTATAACATATTTTGTGTTAAGCAACTGTAAATTTAACCACAAGACTGGAAGTCTAAGTCCCTACTAATCCAACATCATTTTTTTTTGGTTAATAATCCAACAACATTAATGGCGGTATCTGCCATTTTTTTTTGGGTCCAGGTATCCACCATGTTTATTGGGTCGTGGGTTGGGCTCCTTTCTTGATGTATGGGTTTATTGGATTTTTTCTTGACCCATTTAAGGTGAGCTGGACCAGTTACAGGGAGACCAGTTCAAGTGGTCGATAAACATGTTGGATCGCACTCCGAAGCTAGTTAACTTATCATGTTACATTAGTGTTCGTGTTATTTGTTAAACTGGAATAACCCCAAATTCGGTCGTCAACATTTGTAATTTTATTTATGCAGCGTAGTTTTATACGCTTTTTACTTATCATAATGTCTTGTATATTAATTTTTTTTTCATTTGAGCATATTTTTGTATGGAAGTAAATATACCTTCTTTTCCAATACATGTCATTTGTGGTTGATATCTTTTTAATATGTGAGATAATTGAGATATTAGACAACAGATAAGAAATATAGGACACCTTAGAATTTAAGGATTTTAAGTTGAATTTATGTAATTTTAGTAATATTGAGAAAGCAATAGGGAATAATATGAGATTAGATGATGTAAAGTCCTTCAAATACAATAATTTTGTTATCGAGTCTTTGCTATTCAAAAGAATAAAATATTGAGGGAGACATTTTTCATTGGAGACAATGTTAAGTATAAAGAGTGCAACCGGAGTTTCTGTGACAACAAAATTTATAGGAAGTTGAAGTGGAAAATCTATCAAACCATATTAGGTTAAAGATATTGTACAGTAGTGAATGTTGGCCTGTCAAGAAATAAAATATTTTTTTTACAAAAATAAGTTAATTGAGATGAGAATGCTTAATTAGATATGTAATAACTCTATGAATGACTAAATAACAAGTTATATTTTTTGTAAATTAAGTATAACAGCAATTAGAGAGAAATCAAGTGCGTGATTTTTACATTATTCTAGATATGTCTAATGTGGACTTACGAATTATATACTAAGAAAAGTGACTAAATCTAAATAATTACGGGAGATATGATTGAGTAACTTGATTCATGAATTTCGGTTAGTAAGAATTTAAAATAATTGAATCTAATGAAATGACGAGCAACATCAAAATTATGGCAATATCACAATTCATTGAAATTCCATGACTCTAGGTTGTTGGACCACAATCCACCGATGAAACACCAGACCAAAGATAATCTTATGTCAAAGTTTGAAGGTTGCGTCCCTCTCTTCATCATTAGATACTAGCTTATTGTTTATTGATCACTTTCACCACCCTTTTTTGACTCTTTTATTGGGTGTACTTTAGAAGATTCTCAAGAAGATAACATGCTTTTCAACTTCACTTAGTGGCCAATATCCGGCTCCTTTTTTGGGTGTGTGTAACATTCATCTCCATTTTGCTTTTGGACTCTTTGCCAGAGGAATGTAATCAATTGTCACACTGTTTCTTTTTTGTTGTTCTCACATCACACGTTGCTGTGAATTATTGACGAAGAAAATGGCCTAAACCAACACATTAAAAGTTGGAAGAAACCAGAGAGACTCAAAAAAAAAAAAAAAAAGGGACATAATTAGTAAAATATTATAAATTATTTACTTTTTTTTTCTCGTTTTACTAACTCACTGTTTACATCATAATGTTATATGCATTATTTTATTAATAGTATCCAAACTGCATCTATTGTTTATGTGT
The DNA here is from genome assembly GCA_037832335.1 of Carallia pectinifolia. NCBI lineage: Eukaryota > Viridiplantae > Streptophyta > Magnoliopsida > Malpighiales > Rhizophoraceae > Carallia > Carallia pectinifolia. The sequence continues at coordinate 8,588,160 of CM075443.1, forward strand.
CCAACAAGTGCTTTCCTTAAATGTTTATCAAATGGCATGTTTTCGTAGTGAATAAATAATATATTTTCTGGCAAAAAAAATAATATAATATACATATATATATATTTCCTTTGTTTTTTTTATTTGGTGGTTCTATAGTTTATTAAACAATAATTAGGGTAGCGATTCTGCATGGTACAATATGTACAAAAAATTGAGTATAGTAGAAATAAGAATACTTAAATAGACATGTGTTAGCTCTAGAAATATCAAATAAAAAAATGACAATATTTTTAGTAGAATAGTTATAGCACTGATTAGAGAGCGAGTGAGATTTGTTCATATAAACTTATGAATACTTAAATTAAGAAAGTGACGAGATGCAGTGGAGCGCTAGAGGAGATGGAGAAAAAGACTAAGTTAAATTTCGTTAAGAGGAATTTACAATAATTAGATATAAAAGCAAAATTTGTTTATAATAAAATGTAACAGCCATAAAAGATTCATGTAATCAATTTCAATTAAATTTGAGATTAAAATTTTACTATTATTGTTGTTGACTATATATAGCCTAGAAGGAGTACTGATAGACAAAAAAGAATAAAAATCGTCATTATTGCATGTAGTGCTTTTTTAATTTTCATATTACTTAGTTAAAACTCAACATTAAACTGCTCTCATCCTCATAAACCTTTATGAAGCCTTCAAAGGAAAGGCAAAGGATACGTCTTTTACATGGTTCAAATTTCAAAGATGGGGTTCCAAATCCCAATTTTATAGTGGGAAAAGAGCCTGAAGTTATGGAAGTATAAAAGGTTTTTGCCATAGCGATATGCAATGTTTGTGTAACTTGACAGCTGATATTTTCGTTGATGCTAAAGCCCTTGCTTTTCGAATTTTTGGTCTCTCTTATGTAGTGCTGTAACTTTTAATCAGCTTGGGTCAAAAGTGTCGTGATATATTTTGTATCAACGTTATAGTAAATTTTAATCCAATTTTAGAGGACATAATTCAATTACAATTGGGCAATTGGGCTAAAAAATTAATTTTTTATTTGGTATAAATTCTAAATAAATGTTTTGATTGTTTTTTTTTTCTTTCAAATAAAAGAACACTTTTTTCCATGGTCTTTACTGTTACATTTTTTATAATTATGGAAGCATTTTCAACCTGTTGAACGCACATATGTCGGTTGATAACACCAGAAACTTTCAAGCAAATACAGTTGACAACGATTCAGAGCGGAGGGTGTAATTATAGTATTAGTTGAATTGGAACGCTTCTACCTAACAAAAGCAAAAGGAACTACTCCCATTGAAATTTGCAAGAGCAAATAAAGAAGGTAAAGCTATGTCAAGCCATTGAAGATGGACCCACTTTAACTTTGTACATAAAATGACTATTCCTTACAAAAAATATTGCTTTGTTATGAAAGGAAAACTGTTTTCATGAGAAAATCGACATCCAACTGCTCCATCACACAGCCATCCAACTCTAACAATCTCTATTATTGTGTAGCATGCATCGCATGTTCAATTAAATAACATTATCCATCCACCTCAGATGGTAGGTTATTTAGTAATCTGATGCACCTTTTTTTTCCATTGATTCAAGTTTGAATCTTTTTATTGTTGTCTATTTTCATTAAACGGAGATTTATGCGAGGAGTGTGGCATTGGTTTCTAAATTCACTAAAACCAAGGCCAAGCGTGATGAGGTCTATTTTGACCTAATAGTATTCAGATAGTAAATTTTTTTTTTATAAGAGAGATTAAATTAAAATGTTAATGAGTCTTGATTGATGGGTGTAATGACTTATATACCAAAAATGCCCCTATTTTTTCCAAACAAAAAAAACAACATTATCAAAAATTCTTAGCTTCCATAGTTTATATATATATAAGATAATCTTATGGTGGAAAATCTCAATAAATGGAAGAATTTTACTATATAACTTAATTTTAAATGATATCAAAATAATTACGTAATTTATTTAATAGTATCTAATAATTTATCTCTTTTTTTTCAAAATTTAATTATTCCACAACTTATATCACTTTGATTCTACTTCGATAGTCCTTAAACGATGCTATATAGTACTTTCCTAATCAAAATGCTAATTAGCACCGCCCGAGGGAATAACTTTCTTAAAATAAGAAAGCAACTATGTGAGAGGTAAGAAAGAGAAGAACGAAGAATATAGAAATATATAAAACCAAAAAAAAAAAAGAAAACATAGAGATATAGAGTTCAGCCGTAAAGACCTATGTTTATAATTTAAACACTCAGAAGTGTTACATCTTTCTTATTGAATGATGTCGCCTATACAGTACAGAACTCCAACATATATAATAGAGATTGTCATACATATAAGACAATTATATTGTAATAATATTAGGATTGTAGATTGATATTGAATAATTACTACAATCATAAATTGATTACATTCAAATATATAAATTTTTATAATTAATTGATTACTAGTATTTTAACATGATGTTTTCATAATTGCATATTTCTTTAACACTCTCCCTCAAAATGACCATAAATCGAAGAGTAATGTCATATTATGTGAACATAAAAGAGTCAACAAATTTGATCTTGTATGAAAATACAAGCGCAGTCCATATGATATTTAATCGTGGAACTAAAAAGTTGAAATAGATCCCAAGAAGAAAAGACCAAATAACCAAAAAAAAAAAAAAAACTACAGGGACATAAAAACGAGAAGGATTTTTCATAGTGATTGTAATGATCTATCAGTAAGTAAGCGTCTTATAGGATGAGTAGTGAAAGTATGAAATCTATGATAACATGTTAAAATAAGAAAGAAACAATCTAAGACGTGAGAAAGAGAAGAATGAAGAACATAAAGATACATGATTCGATCGTAAAATCTACATTCATAGCCTAAAGACTCAAAAGAGTACATTTTTCTTATTAAATGATGTCACTCACATAATATCAGAATTCCAATATATATAATGAAGATTATCATACATATAAGGTAATTATATTGTAATAGAAAAAATGTTGGTGTGCTGAATTTTTGTGTTTTGATTAAAATTAAAATTGATAATTTTGAAACAAAATTGATAATTTTTTAAACAAAATTAACAGCTATTATTTTTTCATTTAAAAAATTATCAATTTTATTTCAAAATTATCAATTTTAGTTTCAATCGAAACACCAAAATTCGAGTTACGTATTAGTACTCATTGTAATAATAATAAGATTATAAATTGATATTAATTAATTGCTAAAATTATAGATTGATTACGTCTAAATATATAAATCTCTATAATTTATCAATTGTTAGTATCCTGACTTGATATATCTATAATTACGTAATTTTTTAATAGTGATCAGTCAACGTGTTTCTATGAAGTTGACCTTCAATCGGATTCCTTCGTCTACACTCCTTGAGCAAAAACAGTAGCAGGGTGTGAGTAGAAGTGTAGGCCTAGTTGTTGATATCTAGATTAGGTAATCATCATAGTCACTTGTAGCAGAGTTTGTTTGGGCCTTTTTAAGTGTCCGGTTGATGGTTCTCCTTATGAGAAAAGTTGAATTATGATATTAATGTTGTCGTGAGATTGGATGGATGATGACTATTATATCTACAATGTCTCATTTTTTATTGAAAAAAAAAAAAACAAATCAGCAAAGTGGGGAGCACATTTTGTTAGTTAGGCCGGTGTTTAGGTCTTTCACAGGTCCGATTAACACTAAACACTATAGTAAAAACGCCTACAATATTAGAATTAACGCCTACAATATTAGAATTATGCGCCGACCAAGAGATCATATTCACATTAAAAAGGATGTTCGATCGAAGTTGGCAAGATTCAAGAAGCAATCTTTTCTTCTCCGTGTGAAAGATCAACAGAAGTCCAACTCGAATTCAAATGCTGTGTGAACTTTTAGTCCTAGCTAATCATCGTCATTCAAAATGTATACTTTCAACTCAGAAAAAAAAAAGATATTTCCAGAGAACATATTTTGTTTTCTTAACATCAGTACTTAAAAAATACACACAGAGAATAATATAGTAATAATAAAAATATAGTAAAATAATTTTTTTTTTACATTTAACTTTATTTATTGGCCAGAATCAAGTAAAATTTGATCATTTCACATATATTATTTCTATTACTTTACTTCCTAAGTATTGATATATGGATTTTTTTTCTTTATTTCTTTATTTTTTCAATTGGAAGGCTTTAGATCATGAGCTACATACTGTCATTAAAAAAAAAAAAATTGCAATATTCACTGAGGAAGTTTCAAAGTAATGTAAATTGTAGAATAGTTGAATTTAAAAAAATAAATAAATAGATAAATTATTAAATTTTGTTAGATAAAAATGTATTGATAATTTGATATTATTTAAGCGATGAGGCGTAGTTGTACTCTTTTAAAAATCTCATATCTCCTCCCAGCAATTTCAATCTAAGACTTTAAAAATAAATTAATTATTAGTCAGATGATTTGCGAAATCACACCTTCTTGTTGCTTTTCAAATATACCCTTAAAATCAGCATCGATTATTCCTGGCAATTCTTGGTTGGATTAGATTTCTAGCGACAAAAAATGTTAAAAATTCAATAGATGGTATCGCCAAATAAACCATTAAAATCACGTAAAAAGAAAATGAAAGACACACCCTTTAATTAATTAAATATAACGATTTGGTTTTGAGTAAGTTTATAGGGGTTAAGTAAAATGTCTTCGATTTTGTCCTAAAATAAATTGTACCTATTATTCTTGATATCGTAAATAATATTTTTAAAATGTAAAAATAATAAATGTTGTAAAAATATTAATTTTTATTTTAAAAATAACAATCACGATTTATTAAAAAAAAAATCAACATACTAGATACTGATCCATATAAATTTCTTTCGTTTTAGATAGGTTAAGCGACATATCGCGTCAGTCATCTTCATAGGCATTCAGGCTCTTGCTTTTGTCTTGCAAAGGTCAACCCTTTGATTTTGAAGCCTCAAATAATTGCTTTGTCTGGGTTCCATTTTTTTTTAATCAGCCGTTGATGTTTTTTTTTTTTTTTTTTCATTCGACAACAGTATACAACCAAGGCAGATTCCCATTCTAATACAAGACAGAAACTTTATAGGCCCCAAAAATTACAGTGGTCAGAAGCCACTTGCAGTTAACTAAACTGTGAGAAAATAAGCCAGACAATCACAAAGGAAAGGAAAACAAAATAAATTAAGGGTGATATGCGTATAAGGGCAATAAACATAAAATAAAGCGGGGTTTAAAGACAATAAATGAAAGGAATTTTTCTAAAAGAAAGGTAATTGTGGGGGTAAAATCACCGTCAATGTAAGTGTTGACAACTTTGTTTCTGTTTTTTGTTTATTAGCCTTAAGAAAAATCAAGGTTGACAGGGGAAAGACGGATGGCAGAGGTCGGACTAAAACCTCTGCCTCCTCCGTTGGTCTAGTTGTGTGTTTAAATTTTAAAAAACGTAGTAAGAAGAAAAGTAGTGAGAAAAAAATACTAAAAAAAGTATTTAGATAAATTAAAAGTATGTGAGAAAAAAAATAATAAAAAATTAAAAAATTATTGTTTAGATATAATGAGAAAGGAGGGGAAAATATATATATATATTAAATGACAATTTTACCTTTCAATTATTTTTTTAGAAAAAGAAAAAGTCCCCTTATAAATTATAAGGACAATTTTGTAATTTAATATCAAATTAGTTTATTTTTTTATTTTTCTGAGCCTTCATGACCAAAGCTGTTGGTGAGCTCATAAGAGAAAAGTTTATTTTCTCTTGCACTTTTATTGTCTCAAAAGAAAGTTCATTTATTTCTGTGTTTTTGTTTAGCTATTTTTTCCTCACTCTTTACCAAAAATCAAACGGACTGTAAGGGTCACCAAGATGTTGGTATGGCGTTTTGAAAGTTAAAACATGATTTACTGAGATAGGTGAGACGACTTAAGTGATGTTTGGTTTTGTTTTTTTCTAATTGAGTAATTGTAATTGATTATTGGTTATTATTATTATTTTTTGAATTTTTTTAAATTTAAACAAACTGATTAGGGAGAAGTAGAACAGTTGGAGAGATTGAAAATTTGAATTCTCGATCTCATACTTCCTAATATACTATTAATGTCGTTTGATTTAGAAGCTCACAGTGATTATTGATTATTATTAATTATTAATTGTTATTATTGATAAATAAAATAATATTATAATATTTTGTTAAACTAATACTAGTTGTTGCTAAGTAAATAATAAAATAGTTACTTAAACATTTTATCTTTGTTTTATTATAATTTGTAATCTTTTTACCTTTCGTTAATCTAAACTAATAGAATAAAAATATGTCTCGTATATTTATTTTTAGGGTTAGTATATAAAAAAAATATAATCTTTGCATAAATTAATAAATATAACATTACTTTTAAATATTCATAATGTAGGTTCCATAAGAATTTTTCATAACAAATATATCAGGCCATTGAGTTTGATGATTATTTTTGTATCTGATGTAAATTCCAATCTTTATGTTTTTATATTACATGTTGTTAAATAATGACAATGAGTCTCAAAAACTATAAAAAACTTAAGCTGAAAGTAGAAAAAGTTTGAAGTTATTATAAATTATATTATAAACGTATTTTTAATTAATATGAGATATTATGTTCTTTAACGCATCCTCTTGACACGTGTTAAACCTAACTAGCACGTGACACAAAGAAATTGTAATAAAATAGGTCAAACCATAGAAATGGGCCAAATTAATAGTACAGACAAAAGGGATAAACTAAATTATGATATTATATCAAATAATGACTGAAAGTAAGGAATGTTCAAAATTATTATAAATTATATTATAAATTTATTTTTAATCAATATGAAATATTATGTTTTTTAACAATGTTAATATCTGATCTATATCATCGTAACAAGTCATTACCTTTGATGGATTTCGTCTATTAAATTGGGCATAATGGTAAATTTATTAAAAAAAATTCCTATGTAGCCTAAATTGTAAATTTTTAATATTTGTTAATTTACATAAAATTCATGATTATTTTAAATATTAATCTTACTATACAAATTATAGTGCTCGGAAAAATACTAATTTTTTTATGACTGAAGGATTAAAAAATAACCAAAAAAACAAAAAAGAAAGTAACCGAAAGATACTAAAAAAGGAAATAAATAATTGACGATAACTGTGAATAGTTTTGAGTGCCTTTACTGGACTTCTTCATTTTAATTTTTTTATTACAACGCAACATCAAGGAAACCAATAGAAGATCATGTTCGGACCTTTTGAGATTGAGATCTATAATTTTTTCATAAGTCTAGCTTTGAAATGCCTTAGCAAAATTATCCTTCCCCTATTATATTATAGTGGATGGATCAAACTCATGTTGGCTAGTCATATCGAGAACAATCAGCATTGTCCTAAGAATTTGATCTGAATTATTTTCTTTATCACGGTACTTGGCAAAAATGCGAGGACTATTTTCTTCCTTATTTGACTCCAGCTCAAGTAGGGCCCGAGGAAAAGTGGAGTCTCGGAAACTATGTAAGTGCTTGTTTATAATAAAGATATATAGAGAGAGAGAAAAGAAAAAGAATACAAGTTATTATGTATTTATTAAAATAATATTATATTTTATTATATTTACTTTTATTTATAAATAAAATAATATTAATAATAATCAGCGAATATAAGTAATTAAAGTGAATCTGTATCTAAATGATGTCTATTTCTAGTGTCTTTTCAAATAAAATAACAATAAGAAGCACAAAAAAGGAATAAAATTCTTGTAAGTTACTGTAAATGGAAAGACGCGAGCCACAATGTTAAAGTCGGCAAACATGGCTTCGCGACATTGGCATAGTTACCTTTAAAGGATATTTTTGTAAGGGCTCTCTTACATGATTGAAAAAATTGACAAGAAAAATTTTTAAAATATAATTTATTAAATTTATTTTACAACTGTTTTAATTATAAGTTCAACTAAATAAGAAAAAAAATTATTATTTTTTTATTACACAATGAATCCAGCTGATTGTACAATGAATTTAACAGGTTACACTTCTGAAAGATCTTCCGACGATTTCTTCTCTAGCCATACAACTTTTCCCTTTTTTGTAATTATACTGCCATCAAGAGCTACTTTTAAAAATCTTTATTAGTAATCAACAACTCATAGAAACATTTATTAAACATTTTCCAAATTGGGGGGTGTTTGGTTTTATTTATAAAAATTATTGATTGTTGTTGAAATTAAAAAAATAAGATAAATAGTATTTAGTTAATTTTTTTCCCGTATGTTGTTGCTGACAGCCTCTCCCAAATGTTGCTGATAAAATAAGTTAATTGAAATTACTTTTTCTTTCAACCAATAGCTAATAAGAACAAAGTCACCAAATTGTCCCTTTATAAGACATCACCCATGGTGGAAACAAGGCGTCCATTTTTTACTAAGGGAATTGTTCCATTAATACCAATAAAAAATGTACACAAATCTGACGCAAACGTATCGGGAAGACCTGCATAAAGCAGGACTACTTAACGGCAACATTGGCCTATAGCTAAAATGGTTAACAAGACCATTAATAAACTGGGCACGAAACTCATTTTGACAAAACCCTCAAAAGAAAGTACATACTGAACTGTAGTTATACTTACTTGAAATTAAAATTTTAGATAACCCTGCAACAGTCGGACAAAATTGCACAGGTAACACCCACCGCACTTCCACGGATCAGTGACAGAAATTGACCGGCAACGATTTGTTAGGTTACTACACTATATATATAATAACAGTACTCATACACAAATGTGCTACACATCACCCACATACACAGTACATACACAATATACATATGATAGCACAAAATAGTCCAAAAGCAACCTATCCCATTTGGTCCACGGCGACGTCGGTGTTGGTGGAGGGTGGTGACGGTGAGGACGACATGACTGACGACGGAGCAATGGGTGACAAAGGCAGTGGCGTGGTCAAGGGTAGCAGTGGGGGGGGGGGTCACACCATCGGCATCCACTCTGATGGCAATAAGAGCTGTGTCAACGGCCGCGCCAGTGACCGTGGGGTCATTGTCAAAGTCAGTGGTACTGGTAGTCAGTAGTGCTGCACTAGCGGCCGACATGACAGCTCCAGTACTGGTCATGACAGTTTCGGCGGCGGAGGTGGCAGCATGAACAACAAAAAGAACGGTACGACGACGGGGATCGTAGATCTGAGACTAAGAAGGCAATGGGTGGCTTTATTTGAGTTAGATCAAAGAGCAAGTAAAGCAAACACCATGGCAGTTAAAACGGCGGGGAAGAGAGGCGGAGAAGGTAGTGGTAGAGGGAAAAAATTGAGGGGAAAACGGAGAGAGGGAGGAGAGGATGGATGTGGCAAAGGTGGCTTGGCTGTTGACAGTGGTGGGTACCACCGCCGCCAGCCAAGGAAGGTTGGGGGAAGACAGGTTGTGTTGGAAATTGAGAAGTTTTAGAGAGAGAGAGAGTATTTTAAGAGAGAAGTTGGGGTCTTCTTCAAAAAGGTGTCCATTGGTCTACACAAATTGTGCAATATCCATCAGTCATTACAAATTATGCACAATTAACAAAGTGAACAATGCATATATAGTACAAGCAAAGTTTCGTACCAAAATAATGGCAAAAAATAATGATATTTTAAGTTTATTATTATGCATAATAATGTTTTTTTTATGCTATATCGTTTTTTTTTCATCTTTTTGTAGGTTGGTACATGCATAGTAGATGCATGTATATTTACTTTTTTCTTTCGTTTTTTCAATTTTGTTTTTATCGTAGTTATTAACATTCTTTTGTCTAGGGTAAAAGATTTAAAAATAAATTTAATAATTAAAATTCTTAATTTGAGGATGACTACGTGGCCACAAATTTTGGTGTCCACAAGTAGCCACAAAAATGACAAAATAGGCAAAAATATATGACATTTTTCTATATTTACAAAGAAAATATACGACATGTTAAAGAGAAATATAAGATTCGTCTAAACAATCATATATTTCTTAAATTAAAAATTTTAGTCTTCAACAACTATTCACATGACTCCTACAATTCTATTTAATATATCATATAATTTTCTTATAATTACTTTATTACGTTATATTTGGTCTATTTATACGTGTCCTATATTTTGCATATTGTGTCGCTTTTGTGGCTACTTGTGGACACCAAATTTTGTGGACACCAAGTTTTTAGGTTTTAATTTTTAGGCAATTTTATAAGAAAAATAAATTTTTTGAAATATTTAAATTCAACAATAATTTGAAGTAAAACTTTTTTTTACTATAATTATATTTCAATTAATTTTTGATATATTTATTATTAATATTGGTTGATCTTAAGCCACACATTTAATGACTATTTTATACAAAAAAATGTCTAAAATAGTCATTTATTATTTAATCATAATAGTTAGTGTTAATTTAACCAAATATTATATTCATCAATAGCTGTAATAAATAATTGCAGTCAGCAATCAGTAATATTAACAATAATCAGTAAATAAAGACAACTAAACCAAAAACCCCCTTGGTTTTGGCAACTTAAAAGTAATTAGTAAGATGTAAAAACCAAACCAAACACCCTTTTAAATAAAAGAGACTCGAAAGGGTCCCTCTAATGTGTCTTTTTCATACTACCCAAAGTGATAGTTTGGTTGTGGTCTGACGTGTCTCCTTCACTTACGACCCTAGTTCGAGTCCCATGGGCGATGCTTGTGAGGCTTTGATCTCCAATTTGTCTAGCTTTGACGGTGACCCGTGCGCTCCTAGTTCCTGTCTCGTTAATAGTTTGTCTACTTGGAGGAAGCCCGCTTAAAACCTAATAGTACTCGGGTAGTAGGTCCCTTCCTTTGGGTTGGGTTGAATGAGGTATAAAACTGTATAAAAGCCGGCTCGGGCCCACAGATCCGATGACCGACATATCTACAATGAATCTTTTTTTTCTGTTAAAAAAATGTGTCATTTTCATTTTTTTTCTTCAGTCTATTTTACTAACAATTCCATTGAGAATATCAATATGACGGAATTGAAACCTTGATAATCAAAGTGGAGATCTTAGACATCTCAGAGTAAAATCTCATCTTTTTATTTTTTTAAAATAATAATATATATTATAAAAATTATGTCATAAAATATCTGAAATTTATAATTATAGAAAGAATTATCAACTTTTTAACATCGTAAAATAAAAAAAAAAGAACAAAGTTAATTCTTCTGTAATTGTAAATTTCAGAATATTTCATCACAGAGTTTTTGTGATATATATTATTACTCTTTTTTTTTTTCTTTCCATTGAAAAGTTCAATTTTCCAACCCAAATGTTATTCGAAATTAATTCCAAAAGACAACGAAGGACTTCTTATATTCTTTCCAATAAAATGGATTCGTGCAAGTTTTACTAACCATTTGGAGAACTTAAACTATATATTTCGTCACATTTTATAACTATTATCTACATGGTCTAATGAATAGCGTTTACTATCGAAGTGGTAGCTTAGTAGCATGTTAGTGTGTTTCCATACAAGAGATCTAGATTCAAGTCCCTACGACCGTGCCGCCCTTTGGCCAATGTGCTAAGTTGCACTTTAGGCGCAATGTGTGTAGTTCAGTGCATATTTCAGATTCGGTAATTGTCATATTCTCCAATGACAGAATTTTGCTCGACCCCTATAGTGCTTGAGGGGTAGGTCTTTTCCTTTGAGGATGGTTAAACAAGGTACCAAAAAATGGGAGTTACTTCAACCTCGACCCGCAGATTCAATAGCCAACATACCTTGCGATGGATCTTTTTACTGTTGATAAAAAAAAAGGTAGCGTTTAATCTTGTTCCCAGCAAACTAAAAAACAACTTCTTTATTTTAATTCTTCTGTTATGTTACAATATCGAGAAAGTCAATAGAAAATTGTGATTGGACCTCCTAGAATTGAGCTTTGTAATATTCTATTAGTCTTGTTTTGAAAGACCTTAGTAAATATTTCTTTTAATTCTTGTACTATAGAGGATGGACCAAACCCAAGTTGGTCAATTTTATTAAAAACAATCAACATTGTGCTAAGAATCTTATCTAAATTATTGTCAACATGAACACTTTGCGTAGTTGCCATATTTGAACCTTGAGTAGCAGCAATATTTAAATCAAGTTCTATTCATCCTTTGAAACTATTGATGAGATCCACATGCTTTGAAGCAATTTGAGTTGCTCATTTTCTTATTTTATCTTACTTTTATTTTTATTTTTATTTTTTTCTTAACCTTTCAATCGTTACAAAAAACTAGAAAAGATATTATATAGTAATAAAATTCTTGAGATAATTATGCATATTTTTTTGAGCAATCCAATGCAAATAAGTATACATGTTGTGAACCATATAATAGAGAACAAAAAAAGAAAATTCTTATTATTTAAGAATTTATTAGTATTTTATGTTTATAACAATAATTTAGATTTGAAGTTTGATATTATATTATTTAGAATCTTATTTAGAGTTATTTTATTAATTAGAGTTATTTTTTATTTAAAATTCTATTTATAATTAGTTAGTTTAGTTTAACTCTATAAATATGTTTCAGTATTAGTTTTATTATTCGGATAAAGAAATTATGATATTTAATATTAAAATTTGAATGAATGTAATTTTTATTTGTTTGTGGGTGGATTCCTGCATGTGCTACGAGTGGATTCTTATTATTTTTTTTTTTTCAAATGGATTTTAGAGATTTTAATCAATTTTTGTTCGTTCTACGTTAGTTTGGTATTAATGTAAACTTTAATCCAAACCCGCTTTTGTTCTCAAAACACACACAAACAAACATCCATGTCTGTTCTTCACCTTGATTTTTGCAAAAAATCACAAAAAACTCATCGCAATTCGCAAAAATCTTGAAAATCACAAGACCTTTTGTTCTTTATGCCACAGCTAATGACTGGAGCGTCGTCGTTAGTCGTCGGAGCGCCGCTGCTGCCGCCATTCACTGCTTTCAACAGTTGCCAGAGACCTCCACAATCACCCCAACAAAACTGCGAACCCCCGATCTGCACACCCCAACCCTTCACGTGTCGAAAATTGATTGGAAACAAGCCGCTTTGATCGCCCAAAGTTGCTGGCTCCCTTTGCTCTGTCGTTTCTTCACCGCTCAACTGTACGTCGCCGTCGCTCAAACCTAGTACAGAACGAACAACCGGCCGCTGATCTTTCTTCCCTACCATTAGCACGTCAATTGGAAACCAGCACATCGACGTCCGTCGACCTTCTTCTACAGTGCCGCCGCTCAGTTCACCAAACCTCCGTGTTCAGTTCTTTGCTTCCCACACCAGCACCCGTCTGACTTTCGTCCAACCTCCCTTAACCTCTGATAGACGGTGCTAACCTCACCAAAGCGCACCGTGCTATCACCAGAGTCAAGTCCACTGCCGCCAACATGTTTGTTTGCTCTCTTGTTTTTTCCTTTTTATTATTTTAAATTGTTTATTTTTAGGTTTAAAAAAAAAGAAATAAATAAAAAAATAATAATAAATAAGGGTGATTTGTCTTTCCAATACAATTTTTCGAGTCAAGAATCAATGTTATGAGTGTCATAGAGTGTTTGTAAAAAAAAAAATTGAAAAAAAAAATCAAATTGTTTTTTTTTTCTTTGGGAGGAGAAGTAAAGTGTCAGCTTTTGTTTCTTTTTAGTTTGTTTTGAGTGAAAAAAAAAAGAGTGAAAAAGAGAAAAAGAGATGGCTATAATTGTTTGGTATACAGGGAAAAGGTTACATAGTTCTCCTATTTACGCTAGAGGCTTGCTTTCTCTTCTTGACGAAATCGAAGATTACTTGTCGAGACTGAATCAGTTAGGTACCATGCAAGTTACCCTACATCCATTGAAAATGTGTTTATTAGCCAGTAATTATTTTGACATTATGATGTTAATGTAAGAATTTCAGTTACTTCTTGCCTCCGTGAGATATTGAGGATAACTGCTCCATATGCTTTTTCTTGTGGTAATGTGATGAGAGAAATTTTTGAGCTGATTGTTCCATCGTTTAAGGATTTGTGTGACGATAGCAGTCCTTTATATGTTAAGCGCATCTTGATTTTTGACACTTTTGCAAGGGTGCAGTCTTATTACATGATATTGGATCTTGGTTGTGATTCACTGACTGTTAAGATGTTTCACCACTTACTTATTAGTATAAGGGACTATCAACCACAGAGAGTGTTTATACTAATGGAAAAAAATTATAATATGTGAGCTACAAGACAGTGAGAATATCTCTCCTGATTTACTTTTCCTGCTATTATATAATATGGAGAAAGTTCGTGCAACGATTTTCCCTCTTTTTTACACATTGGAATAAAGAGTGATTAAAAGTTGTGCTTCTAAACTCAAGCCTTACTTGATACACGCAATTAAATTTTATGACATATCATTGCATAAGCACAGTGATGTCCTTGTTACATTATGTCAAGATATGTTTGAGATTGATGCACAAATTGATATTCATATTATTCGAGATAAGGTTGTTACTCCTACTGATCAAGGTAAGATTGAAGATCACTCATGTGCTCCAGTCAGTACAATTAGTAAAGTCATCCAACTTGCAGCTGAATCAGTCCATGCTCGTGATTTGGAATTGACATCCCATGATCTTCCTCTTCCCATTGAAGATGAGCCAGAAATAGCAAAGTCATAATTTTTAGATGAAGTTTCTCTATTAAAAGTTGATCACATTATTGATGAAATAACAACATATGTGTCTTTGTCTCCGAAAGTTGATCTGGTTGTTAATGAATCTGTTGCACCAGTTGTGAGCATTGAGACAATACATGTTGAATAAGTTGTTATTCCTCTAAATTTTTTTAGACCATTTGTAACTGGAAGAAATTGATTTGTTCATTTCTTTCCAATTTTGGAAGAAATTGATTTGTTCATTTCTTTGCAGTTTCAATTTCCAATTTTTTCCTACAGAGTTATTGACGTTTGTTTTGTTGCTACCGCCTCCAATTTTTCCCAAAGATTTTTCTCCAGTTCTAAGCCCATTCTTTCTCATCCTCCTGCACTTCGAAATTTCAGGATGAATTTTTTGCAAGCAAAGGAGAATGATGGAGAACAAAGAAAGAACGTTCTTATTATTCAAGAATTTAATAGTATTTTATAGTATGATAATAATTTAGATTTGAAGTTTGATATTATATTATTTAGAATCCTATTTAGAGTTATTTTCTTAATTGTAGTTATTTTCTGTTTAGAATTCTATTCATAATTAGTTAGTTCAGTTTAGCTTGATAAATAAGTTTCAGCATCAGTTTTATTATTCAAACAGAGAGATTATGATACTTGATATCAAATTTTAAACAAATATGATTTTCGTTTGTTTGCGAGTGGATTCCTATGTCTACTATAGGTGGATTCCTGCGTCTACTACGGGTGGATTTCTCTTATTTTTCTATTTTTTAGATGAATTCCTGAGTTATTCGTCAATTTTTTTGTTCATCTTACATCGTCATATTTTTATGATATGGTGGACTAATGAACATTTTTTCTTAACTGCTGCCAGTACCCTTCAATAATTGACAGCAATTTCGTGATTGCTTTACGATTAAAAACAAAAAAAAAAAAAAAAAAAAAAAAAACTTCAATTACGACAATGCCTTAATGAGTAAACCAAATCCAATTTTTTAGTAAGGACGTGAGAAGCCATTGTGACTGCGCATTGAATTCGTTTAAGAGTAGCATCTTCTGAGGACGTGCAAACTAACTCTATGCCAGCTCATGTTAGCATATATGGCAACGGAAGTAGTCTCATCATCTCATGGCCAAAATGGAAGTGTAGTGGGTGGCAAATCTTGTCGATCTTCATGATAAGGTGGTTTTGATGCGTTTAGCCAGACACGGAATTAAGAGACAATGGCATTTTGTCCTTCCCACGAACATTCCTTTTGTATTATTATAGAGTAGAACCGAGACGGGGCATCTTTGGCGTTTGGCAATCCAATATCCAGTCTCTCTATCCCTTGACGTGAATTGGTCTCCAATTGTCCACCACACAACTGTGTTATGCTTATTCATTCCAACACACTTCTTTCCATTCTAAACTTACCGCCAAAGGTAGCTCAAATGGCCATTTGGGTGGTGAGGTTGAGAATGAATGAGATTGATGGCAACATGCGGCCTTTGCAGAAATTGTAAACTTGAAAAAGAATCGATTTAGCAAAATTTTAAGAAAGAACATAAGAGTTAGCTGATGTTTGGTTATAAAATTAAGAAAATTTCTAGGCCTACAATACAAGTAAACAATTTCTTTTTGTTTTTTGTTTTTTTTTTTTGATGTAAATGATAGAAAGGTAAGGGTGATGTGCGCAATTCCACCAGAAATATTGTCTAATGAGAACGAGAAAAAACTGAATGATTACGACTTACTATGAAGAAATAATTTCTTAAAATCCTCTAGTCACAGCACCAAGGTCAACACTAGTCCACCGCATGCCTACATATCATTACATGAGGCGTGGCCTCCACTAACCGAAATAAGTTTGTTTTGGAAGGTCAAGCTTAGGTCTAATTACCACTCGATCTCTTCAAAAATTGAAACCAAAATCAAAAATAAAATTGACGAGAAACATATGAGCGTTGTATTACAAAATAACCATTGCAAAGAATGTTTTTTTTTTTTGACATATTTAGTAATTTTTTTCTTTAACTTAGCTCTGTAGATACCAACTTCATTTCATTTTTCTCTGCACCACAATCAATCTTTCTATTTTTCAATTCTCCCAATTATTTCTACTTGTAATAGTTACCACATATACATCGAGAAATCTTTAGATACTAACTACTATCTCTACTCTTTTATTTATTTACTTTTTTTTTTGTTGGAACATCAATTACAAAAATGTCAAATGAAAGTTCAAAAATCAACTAGGACAAGAATAAGATTAATGAAACTCAGTTTCTAGGCGTATGTGATCTCGATCCGCTGACCAATATAGATGATGAGGTGACCACTCAAGAGAACTAACATCTGAAGTTGAGAAATTAAGATGTTGCTACCACTAGAACAGAAGCACCCGAGTTCTAATGTTTTGAATATAGCGAATTATGTCATAGTTTTGCTGCAATTAATATTACTCAATTTGTATCCCAATCTATGGAATATATGCAAAACAAAAAAAAAAAGATCATATAGTCCGAAAATTTTAACAAAATTACTTACAGTTTATCAAGCTTTTATTATCCCACTAACTATTTAGTTTAAGTTGTATGTTTTAATGTTGTTGCTATCTTAGAATGAAGAGAATATGATAAAGAATGACAAAAACCTCTTACAATAATGAAGACTAAATGACAAAATTATTTTGAGAATATTTCAAATAGTGGTCTAGTTGCTACTATTTTTTGATCATCCCGTTAGATTAGTTTGTTTGCAATCTTATCTAAATGATCATTATGAGTGTGAAAATAAACAAGAAAAGTTGACGTGAGTGCACTAGTTACTGAGATTAAAGAATGGATTTCAATTTTTTCTAATGACTATTGTGTTGCATATACTCACTTTGTCCCAAGCAACAACTCTAAGATACTAGACAAGTTGAGAAGTGTGAACTTGAAATTGTGGGAAGCAAATATTGTTCTAAATAGAAAAGAAACCAAAAATATCAAACCTAACTGCTACACTCAGAATGTTATTTTACCGCAGTGTTTTTGGTTAGTGATGACAATGCTAAATTAGTGGAAGTAATATGCAAACAATTTTCTAATTATGTCAGTTATTGCCCTAGAAAGATGTTTTGGTACTTGCTAATTTTATTTTTATTTTTTAATGAGTATAGAATACATATGATTTATATCACACAAATTAGTTTTGTAAAAATTTCATTTCAAGTTGGACCTTATTTAAAGTTTTGTCTTCGCTCGCATTTAATATTGAGTTACTTAATACATTTTGAATGAGTCAAATTAGAATTTCTCAAGATTTTAGTGTCGAGAACCTATATATTTGATTGAGATCTATTTGAATCTGATGCTGGAATTAGTAGACTTACCCATCTTTTAATGATTATCAAAGTGACACTTTGATAACAAAAGATGACCATGAAAAGCAATAAAGAGTTATACAACTTGATAACTGAAAGAATAATAACTGGAATAAGTTATGATAGCAGTAATAATTAAGATGAGGGCGTTTCTCAATTAAGGAGAAAGAAGCGCATAATTGTCTCTATCTCTCACTTTAGATTTGCACATTTTTTTGCTAATAATTTCACAAAACAAATTGAAACTTGAACTTGACACTTAAAAAAAAAAGCTCAATTTTGTATAAAAAACATCAAACTTGAGTGCTTTTGTTTTAACAGTAGTGGCATATGCAATCCTTAATTAATTTCGTATGTTCGCATGATTGGATGGGCATCTCATGATCCCCGTTGGTAGGCAAATCAAAGATCACGTGTTACAAAATTGAGTTTTGTTAACTGTCTTTTACCCTTTTTGAACATTTAACCTTCACTCGACCTTTTTATAAGTGATGTAGAAATTGAATAAACAAGAATATCAGCGAATAGTTAAAATTTAAGTAGTGTAATTAAATTAGAGTAATTGAGAAATTGAGAGAATAATATATATATATATATATGTGTGTGTGTGTGTGTGTTGGGGGGGGGGTTGAAAAATAAAGAAATGATGCTAAGCATTTATATATATAAGTTAAAGGAAAAAAAAAGGATCGTAAAATATAATCGGCCAAAATTGAGTTTCATCTTTCTGTTGATTCAAAATGGGATCAAGCCATGGTTTCCGGCTCTGGTTGTAGCTCTCGAAAAGTAGACACTAGTTGAACCACGTAACAGTTCAGTTCGGTTAGAATTGATTAAAAATCCAAATGAAAAAGTATATCCAAGTTGTCGATAGTCAGATTCCACTCATCACGGAACCAGCGTCAAAACTAGAAGCTATAAGCAAATTTAATAAAGGGCCTATTACATTTCTAAAAAAAAAATTATCGAAAAAATATCTAAATATAATTGATTAGACATAATTTATAACTGTTTTGATTATAAGTGTAATTAAGTAAAGAAAAATTACTATTATTTCTTTTTATATTAAATTTAATTAGTTACACATTAAATTTAAACAATTCTATTTGAGTACTTTTTCAATCTTCTTTTATCTGGAAAAGTAATTTTTTCTTTTAATAAATAGTGATAACTCTCCGATAGAGTATTAGAAATAGAATATTAGAGTAGAAGTTTTTTTTTTAACCAGCAAAAAAAGATTTATTATGATTATATTGGTCATTCGATTTGTGTACCAAGATCACAGTAATTTTTATTTGAATACTTTATTTAACAACTTTTATAAAAACCGAGTGATATATTGCTAAAATTGAATGAAATTTTCTTAAATCCACCACAATATTACCACAATATTGATGAGTCTTAAATCACTGGCGTGTCTGTTTAAGAATAATATAAAGAAATTCAGAGGTCGTTACCTCCTTTTACAGTCAATAAAACTTAATCAAGAATTGAAGAAGCACTCTAATTTACCATGAAGCTACCAGTTGGAGTGATAGAACAGAAGTCTCGAGTTCAGTAATAATTGGAATTGGATCCCTGATCGTCCACCATTGACAAATCCCATGAAGCACTAATCTGAACATAGCTGAGGAGCACACGTGCATTTCTCTGCTTCATTAAACCAAAAAAAAGTCTAGACATACCCACTTTCTCTAGCACAAATAATTGCATGATATTTTTATATTGTATACTATATGAATAAATGGATGATGAGATTCCATAGATTTAGAGCCAATTTTATAAGATTTTTTTAAATTTATTTTGAGTTAAATTACAACAAAATTACTTAATGTAAGTAAATAAAGCAAATTAATCAGTTTATTTATACAATAAACGGTTTTATGAAATTATATTTTATATAATATATAAAAGATGTATAGTAAAATATTATAAAATCATAAAAATATTTATATTTTGTATAAAAAATCATCAATATAATATAGAATATATTATATAAAAAAAGGTTCATAAAATTCGTACTGGTAATTCATTTAAGTAAATAATTTACAAGCCCCACGCCCATAACAATATGATCATAGATTGGTGACACTCACACACAGCACAAAGCGGCAAAAGAGCCTCCAAACAAGGCCTTCGTCTCCCTCTTTTCTCTCTCCACGCCGCCACTGTCGGATTCAGGGACCTCACCCAAGAAATTAATTAATTTCCACAAATTCCTTTTTCATTTTTTGGTAAAATTTAAAATAAAAATTAAAAAACAGAGTAATTATATTATAATAATAACATAAACATGCACGCCGTAAACTCTTATTTCAAACAGCGTTAATATATTAATAAGTGAAGTTAAAAATTTGGATTCTTGAACTGTTTTTTTTATCAATAAATTGGTTTAAATTTAAAAAAATTAAAAAAAAAAAAAAACATATAAACATGCGCGCTGACTCCATTTTTAACGGAATCTTCGCTCCTTGTTTTCTCGTCTCTGTCTCTCGCTCTGTTTCCCATGTTTTCTACTGCCAACGACTGTAGTTGCCACCAGTAACGCCAGCGTGACCGCTGCCCGTCATGGCGGCCGCCAACGACGTCGTTTCAAAGACTTTCCGTGCCCTGGTGGAGAGCGCGGATCGGAAGTTCGCTCGCGTCCGAGACCTCCCGTCGCACGGGCGACGTGGCACCGACAACTACTGTTTCCTCAAGGTGTTCAAGGCCTACATGCGGCTCTGGAAGTACCAGCAGGAGAACCGGTCGAAACTGGTGGAGGCCGGCCTGAACCGGTGGGAAATCGGCGAGATCGCGAGCCGGATCGGCCAACTCTACTTCAGCCAGTATATGAGGACTAGCGAGGCGAGGTTCTTGGTGGAGTCGTACGTGTTCTACGAGGCAATCTTGCATAGGAAGTACTTCGATGGAGCTAAAGCCAAGGATCTAGGAGTGAGATTTAAGGAGTTGAGGTTTTACGCGCGGTTTTTGCTCGTCTCGCTGATTTTGAACCGGTCCGACATGGTTCAAGTGCTTACTGAGAAATTTGGAGCCCTAATTGATGAAAGCAAGTCAAATTTTCGGGTAATTATTCCGGCTTCCTTAAAATTTCTTTGCGCAAATCGTTTGGGTCTGTGTGCTGGTTTTGGTTAGAATTGTTTGTCTCTTTAGTCTCTGTTAATTTGTTTTGCGATCTATGTATTAGTTTTGTGGCTTTTTGTGTTGTGTAGAGAGAGAGAGAGTTGCAGCTGGTGTTTATGGTGAACGTAATTTGATGTCAAAGCCCAGCTTTTATGCTATGGTTAATTAAAAAAATCATTTTGTGGATTCTGTTTAATGGAGGCTAATTGTTAGCTTTAGATGGTGAATTGTCATAGTTATTAATGTTCTTCAACTGGATTATGCCTTCTTTCCTCACCTCAGGAAACTGTGCTCAAAACTCCATTTAGCCAAGTCATTGCGAATTACCAGGTCCATTTATACGCAAGATTAATTCTAAAGGACATACTGGTCTTTCTTTTTGGTCCTAATTACACATGAATTTCTTTTTGGTTTTAGCTTATAAAATTCTTATATAGAGAATTAATTTACGGTTTTTTTTTTTTTTTTTTAGATTTTTAACCTTTTCAACTGCTTTCATAACTTCTTTGATCATAGTTCTGGTTGGCTGAATTTGATCTAAGTTTGCAGTAGCATGTGCAATTTGTGTTGCATCACATGCCTCAGTGACCAAATTACATTTAGAAGTGTCCAATTCGTTTGAGAAAGATGGGTTATTTCAGCTCAAAGCAGAGGTTTTAAAATAATAACTATCTGTAAATAAGTTAAAGGCAGCAGTGATGAAGCATGTGTAGATTAAGTTGTAGGAGCAGAGATGCTAGCGCTAACATCAGTCGAGTTGCCTGGGAGCCACATGCCCTTTTCATTTAGATAGTTGGATTCCATATTCTAGAGGAAAATAAGAAAAGCCTAAATAGAGAGTTGGACAGCTGAAGTAGCCTTCCAGGTCTCCACAAAATTTTTTTTCAGCAGGCATTAATATGATGTTTGTGTATAAATTCGGAATAAATGGCGAGGGTATCCAATAGATTATGTTCTGTCTTGTTAAGCATCAATCCATTAGGGCCAAAGTTTTTTTTTGCATCCGGTTCGTATGGAAGGTTTAACTCTTCAGACAGTAACCTTTTAAACCTCTAATGCATAAAAATGAAAAAAGCTTTAAGCCAAAAGGTGAATTATATATCGCCTTTTTCAAAATTCTCCCAACTTCTTATTCTCTCAAGACTTATATCTGTGAAGCATCATATTTAACTAGTTGAGAGCACCATAATTGCTTAAAGCATCATTGTCAATTCTGGTTGGTCTTGTGGCCTTGGGTTGCTTCAAATATGATTATTGACATGGAATGGAGGTTAAGAATAAAAATTTAGAGATTAGGAAGAATTAAAATGTAGGAAACTTTTGAATGTTCCTGAAGACCTTCTAAATTAGGATGCTTTTTCAAAATCTGTACCAATTTATGACTACCTTTTGTATTTATTTTACTCCCTTGCACAAACATGTTTGCATACAGTTATATGAGCATGCCCATTGGCTTAGTAATATTTCTCCTTATGGGTAATTACTGTATGCAACTCTCAGTTGCATGATCAGGGGCTTTTATTTTTCTTCTCAGGAGACAAACTTCAAAGAATGGAAATTAGTGGTGCAAGAAATAGTCCATTTTATGGAAGTCAATAACACTGTTACAAATGTCAGGCCCTTGCGGTATTGTGCCTCGTTTGATTCTCCTCCAGCTTCTTGCTCTTATGTGGCTCGTTTCCATTCAAGGAAGGTTCTAAAATTTCAAGATGCGCTTTTGACAAGCTATCACCAGAGTGAGGTATTGTTTCAAAATTTTTACATTGTCCATAGGATTTGGATTACTTGGATTTCCTGTGCTAAGGAAAATGGTTACATCAGTTATATGTTTTATCATTGCCAGGTTAGATTTGCTGAAATTACCTTGGACACTTACAGAATGATGCAGTGTTTGGAATGGGAGCCTAGTGGATCCTTCTACCAAAAGCATCCAGCTGAATCGATATACCGAAGCCACATGGTTGAATCAAACCAGAATGGCAGTGTAATTGAGTATTCTGGAGCTTCTGGAATAATAGATATTAACTCGTCTCTTGATTTGACTGATCCAACTTTGCATCCGAATCCCAGGAAAGCGGTTCTTTACCATCCTTCTCTGACGCAGTTGCTAGCGGTTAGTTTTGAAGCCATTGTTTTGATTGTTTCTGTGCAGTTACCCTCCTTTATTTTTTATGGGACAACTAAGCTGCTTCTGGGTTTAGAGGTGGATTATCTTTTTGGATTGTGAGGATTTGTGGTACTTAAGGTTCATGTAAACATCATAACTGTGTGCGGAAAATTTGCATCATCTCAACCCCCACTGCCCCTCCCCCATGGAATACATAATTTCGATTCAATCTATGTTGTTGGTCATATGATTGTCATTGCTAGTGTATTTTGTGCGACTTTTTTGGCCTAGACAATCACTTAAAAGCAGTTATGTTCACCTGCATTCTGTTGTGCAAATTTCCAGGCACCATGAGTGAATTCACTTTGACACTACTTTAGTACAAGTTATATGGAATTTGCCACTGAAAATGAGTGGAAGCTTGTGCAGATTTAACTTTTTAATCAATTATATCCTATGCTTATGCCTTTACCTGCATACTATCCATAGCTAGTACAAGCTATATCTTCATGCTAATGAGTTTTTTCTATCATTTACATGGCAATAGCTGATATTTACCTAAATGGTGGCAGGCTATGGCAACAATTTGTGAGGAGCTTCCGCCAGAGAGCCTTATGTTAATATATTTATCAGCATCAGGTTAATTGTTAGCTTTCATATTTTTGGTAAATGTTTTTTTGTATCCTGTCTTTTTGTATGTTATTGATGGCTTTATAGAATTCAGGCAAGGCTGGTCAAAGGACTATTTCAAAACTGGAAAGTTCTCGAGGACCAAGAAAGCCTTCAAACAACAAAGTTGTCCCTGTAGCATCCAGTGGAATGAATGGCCTTGCTTCAAAACCAGAATCTCATGTGAATGGCAAAGAAAAATCAAGTGACTATTATGACAACTACCTTTGGTTAGGTCCTAAAGGAGATGGTGGTATGTAGCTATGCATTTCTTGTACATTTCTGTGTTGTCTTTCCCCTTTGACTTTTACAAACATTATGTTTGCTTGTTTTGGGCTTTCAGGTCAAAATACCCTTTACCCTGGTGATATAATTCCCTTTACTCGAAGGCCTCTGTTCTTGATTATTGATAGTGACAATAGCCATGCATTCAAGGCAGGTTTGTCATTGTTTGAGTATGCATTGTTGGACAGTATTTGTTTATATGGGAGCTTCTTTTATTTCTAAATTATTGGGTTTTAAGAAAAATGTGCATTATATCAGCCATTTGTAAATTCTTGCAAAAAAGTTCATTATTAGAAAATAATTTTCTTGTCTTTCATGATGCATGAACCTTCAAGAATTTTGCATCTGTCATTGCCAATCTAACTGGAAGTTGCTTACGGAAAATTGTGGATGATTGTCAGGTCTTGCATGGTGCAGAAATAGGAGAGCCAACTGCCTTGCTACTCTCTCCTTCTAGGCCAGTATTCAAGAGCCCTAGTATTGACACAAAATATAGTGGAAGCCAGTTTACGTTTTTCTTGACTGCTCCTCTTCAGGCATTCTGCCAAATGGTCGGCCTCACCTCCCATGATGGTGATCTAGTAAGTTGATCGCCTCACATTTTTTATTTTTGTCATAATCGTCGTCTTGTTCCTGTTTGCTCATATCTTCTGGCATCAACTGCTTTTAGGATTTGTACAATAATGCTGAGGAGATCCTGTCAACTGCCTTCGCTGAATGGGTGGAGACGCTCTGTATTTCAGATAGCCTGGATCTGGTTTGGGCGCAAGTTCTATCTGATCCATTTCTACGGCGGCTTATTCTAAGGTATAGTTCCACGAGTTTAGGTTGCTGAAATGCTGGCTTCTCCTTCTCTTCCTTTTTCATTCTTCCCTAAAGTTGGATAGGGGAGGGATTTCCCATAATATTTGAGATTCATACTTCTATGGAATGTTTCCTCCAGATTCATATTCTGCCGATCTGTGTTCTCTCTTTTCTGCACTACCAAAGATCATGAGGAATCTTTGCCTCTTTGCCTGCCTCAACTTCCAAATTCTGTCTCCCCAAGGTCTGAAGTTGTGCAGTCAACCGTCTTCCGGCTGGCAAATCACCTGAAAGTTGCAGACTGTTTTCTCTTTGATAGCAAGTAATTACAAGTTTATTACTGCTTAGTTTGAAATGGATTTAGAAAGATGCTCTGAAGGTTTCTGGCACCCAAGAGAACGGAATAAATAACTCTTAATATTCAGCCAGTTGGCTTTAGGAGCACTTTGGAGAAAGATAGTCGATAATGATGCTTAAACTGGAGAATAGAAATCACTTGGACTGGCATAATCACTTGATCCTACGTGTATAAATTCTTTCAGATGCCTGAATCTTATTCTGATCTCTTTAAGTTGGATGCTTAGTGTTTTGCAGGTTTGTAAGAGTGTAGCTGCCTGCTTATTTCGGTGGGCATTAGTGTATAAGTAACTAATGTTATTAATGCTTTGGTAGAGCTGTTTTTTTTTTTCCTCCTGGTGGAGCCTTTTTAGTCAGCGTTAAATGTTTGTCCATTTGTAAAAGAAAGTAGATGGTCTTTCATTTTCTCACTTTTTATAGTCACAATTGTTTGATGTAGAGGAGCAGGTGGAGATGGTGTACATGGATAGTGATATTACGGAAAGTACTTTTATTATGGATGGTTTTCCTTGGATACATTTGTGTGTGCTTTGTCTTTTGGCTGGCCTCACTTCATCTTTTATTACTCTATGACTGTTTTTTTTTTTTTTTTTTGACTGAAATTACTCTATGGCTGTTTGGTATGAAGCGATGGAGTGGAATGTAATGAGAAACCTAATGAAAATGAAAAAAGTTCGGGGTGTCGAGCTCAGGAGCTCCGTGCCTGTGTTGAGTATTAAAATAAATTTTATAATTTTTTCATATGAACTTTTTCAAGAATATTTTTTTTATATGTAACATAGAGAATTTAGAGTCTTAGCTTAAAATTTAATATAATATTCATTTAAATTTAAAATTTAAAATAAAAAAATCAAAATAATAATTAGGCATTCGAGTTGGCATATCATCTCTTACACTTACTCGAATCCTACCTAAATATGGATTATAATTGTAAATGTTCTTAGAAACAGCGTTTCAAATTCTGGAGGATTAAAAGAAAAGTAAAAACAAGTGTTTTTACTTGCTCAAGTGAGAAAGAGGGGGCATAGTATCTCTTTTCTGGAGCTGCCAAAACCCTACAGCAGCATGCGTGGGGCTGAGGTAAGAAGGGTAATGAACAATATCAATGCGAAAAAATCAAATACTTTAACCTCTATATATAATTTAAATATTTAATAAATTTAGTATTTTTTATATATTATTTATTAAAGTTATTATAATATTTTAGTTTATAATTAGTATTTTATTAAAAACTGTAAGAGAATATGTACAATACTTATCATAAAATTTTAAACTATAGATTAAAATAGTCAATATAACTACTATAACAAAAATATTTATTAATTATTAATTTTGTATTGTCAAATTATTCATTCATGTATTTATAAAAAAATATTATGTCTACTATCTTTAAAAATAAAATTAAAATAAATAAAATTAAAATATTCTTAATCAAGGACATTTCGGTCCATAATCACCGTCTCCAACTTCTTAAACACGCTTAACATCCTTAATAACAGTCGGTTAAACAAAAACACAATACAAAAGTGTTGCATTCATTGGCCAATAGGAATAAAGTATTTAGCCTTCACGATCCGTGGCAGCTCCCTAATACGCCATCTTAGCGGTCCATTCAACTCAAGAAAGCACAACTTAATCCGGTAATAACCGTCCGATGCTATGCCGAAAAAGCACACGGATCGCCAATCCTGTCCGTTGGATTAAAATCTCAAAACCTCTATAAAACCGCCTTGACCTCCTTTTAAAGCGAGCTTTTGTGAATTTTGTTGAGAGACAGGCAGAGAAATAGACAGAGAGAGGGAGACAGATATATCGATCTTGCGAGGTTTGTGTCGTATTAAAATTTCTCTTCTTCTTCTGTTTAATTAAATTAGTATTTGAATTATGTTTTTTATTTTGATTCTTCCAGATTCGTAGTTTTGATGTTGTTAGGGTTTCTATTCTCTATGTTTTTGTGCAATTGAAATGATTGGCTTTTTAATTCTTCAGATTGTAAATTCTCGTATGTTTTTTATACATCGTTAATGATTCTAGACATGTCTCTGTTCTTTTTCCGTTTTTTTTTTTTGAAATTTAACAGCGCTGTTATTTTTGGGATTTAGGGTTTTGAAAAATTCTTGGATTGCTGTTAAATCCTAGGGTTTGGCATGATTTAATCACTTTATGTTATTAAGTGAGAATTTTATGTATTAAGTTAATGCGGTTTTGTGTTGATGCTTTAAATTGAGTACATAATCTCATGTTTATTGTTACATTCTCATGTTCTGGTGTTGTCTGCCAATTTTAATTTTGTGTTGTTGCTGGTTAACTGTCGCTAAAATTGTGGTCAATTTTGTTAAAACAATTTTAACTGTGTCTTGGTTTCATGGGAAAAGAACTTTGTTTTCTGTCTGGCGGGGACAATGGTCCGATCCATGTTGACTTGTTATGTTCTGCTCCTCTTTATTTTCCTTCCATTCCATTTAAGGGGCGGCTAATGTGGATTGATTTTTTAAGCTGAGTATTGTTTTATTTTTTGCAGATGGCCCGTACCAAGCAAACTGCTCGTAAGTCGACTGGTGGAAAGGCTCCTAGGAAGCAGCTCGCTACCAAGGTGCTTGTCTTTCCCTCTTTTGAGGGGTTTGTTTTTCTTTTTTTGTTCCATTTAATTATGTCTTCTGTTGGATTCTGTGATCTGTGTTGAAAAGTTCTTGCTTTGGTTATTGTGTTTCTAGGCTGCCCGTAAATCTGCCCCAACCACTGGTGGTGTTAAGAAGCCTCACCGTTATCGTCCTGGAACTGTTGCGCTTCGGTGAGTTGAGATTTGTTTTTGTGCCAGTTCATACATCAGTTCATGCAACTAGTCAATGCTTAGTTTCTGTTTTTTTGTGTGCAATGACTCTGTTAATCTGGTGTTTTATTTAATTCTGGGCAGTGAAATTCGAAAGTATCAGAAGAGTACTGAGCTTCTGATCAGGAAACTCCCATTCCAGAGGCTTGTCCGTGAAATTGCTCAGGATTTCAAGGTATTGATCCTATGTTTTTACTGTGTCACTTTGTTGTTCGATCTTTCCATGATATTGGTTTGTTAGTGATGGTATTTGTGATGTGAATCTAATTTTTTTGTTTTGTTGTTTTTCCGTGCAGACTGATCTCCGTTTCCAGAGCCACGCTGTACTGGCACTGCAGGAGGCTGCTGAGGCCTACTTAGTGGGGCTATTTGAGGACACCAACCTTTGTGCCATCCATGCCAAGCGCGTTACCATAATGCCTAAAGATATCCAGCTGGCAAGGAGGATCAGGGGCGAGCGTGCTTAAGTGCATGTCTTGCTTCTGGACGTGTTCTGGATGGTGTTTTTTCATAATCTTTTGTTGCGTCAACTTTAGATAGATGGGATAGGGTTTCTGGATAGTGTTAGGGTTGTGTGACGCTGGGTAACAAAGTTTGTTTCCAATTGTGCTTTTGTGACAATCTGTTCGGCTGAGCAAGTCTATTATTTGAATCTAATCTAAGTTTGTTAAAATATTTTCTCCTCGCATGCGCTACCTTTCCGTTGTGGTCTCGTTTCTTTTAAACCGTCGAGGCTCTCATTCAATTTTATTGATAGTTGCGCACCTTACCATGGAATAGAATATTTATTCGATAGAAAATTACATGTAAGAGTGGTGGTATGCAAAAATGTAATTGTCTTCCTCCTACCCCCGAATGGATTCTTTTCGTGGTCTGACTTTATGCTATGGCAAAGCTCTCCGTAAGATTAAAACGGGCGTTTCTCTCAGATTGGTTTTGTTGTAATGCCGCGTTCCGGGTTCTAATGCGAAACAGGGATAAACGTGTGGGTTGGGCCCCGGTGATCCTGTAGCGGCCTGCCTCCATAGGGTTACGGTTTGTAGCCTTGGGAAACGGGCTTCTGTCAGGGTAACTACGCCGGCGTTAAAAGTTTCAAGGTTAAAATGGTAAGTTGATGTTTAATGTTTCAGTTAAAATTTAATTATAGGTATAATGTGTTTTTTCAAGTAAAATTAATTTTTACTGTTTTTATTATAGAATAATTTAATTTTTTTTTATTATTTGACTTTAATTTATTAAAATATACATCATCTATTTGTTATATTATTATATTAGCTCTAAATAAAATATTATATTAATAAAAATATAATAGCATAATAATTTTTTCTTAATTTTTTATTTTTTAAATTTTATAAAAAAATAAAAAAAAAGTTAAAATAAAATGTCATAATATTATATTGTTAATAATATTTCATTTTAATAGGAGGTAGACTAATAAATAATATATTTTTTAACCAATTAAATAATTAGATAATAAAAAAATATTAAATTATTTTATAATAAAAATATTAAAAAAGATAATTTTATTAAAAAAATATTATATTTATAAATAAATTTTAATTTAAATATTAGACATTAATTTAAAATTTTAACGTGTGCATATGCATGGAAATCTCCTGATCCTTTATTTTTTTTGACCGAGTAGATCTCCTTATCCTGACCATATATACATTCCTTTTTTTTGTTTGATCTCACTGGCTGTACATTCCAATCAGATCTTTTGGCTTCATTCTTTTTAGTTTTCATTTTTATTGAGACGATGAACTCATAATTACAATGATAGTTTCAAAATTTCAACCTCCTATTTAGTTGATATGTTAAACTATAAGTACAAAAAGAAGAAAACAAAACATTAGTTGATATATTAATAAGTACAAAACATGACCATAAGAGAGAAACCAAAACAAGAAAAAGAAATGTAAGTCGATCAAGAAAACGCAATTAGTGGGGTAAGCAGAGGAAATTTCAGCTCATTTTCTCCATTACGAAACTGCGTTCTAAAAGAAAGTGTAAATATTTAAGTTGATCCATTGAAGCGAGCGTCGGGACGGCTCTTTCGTGGCTGGACCGGTAGTTTCGTCATTAAAAGCCGTATGATTTTGACCCTAATAACACAATAGGCAATGTATTCTGTGTGCATGAGCTACTGGGTTTGGTCAATTTCTTATGCTTCTACCTTTAAGGCCCCCTTTTTTCCAAACCAGGGGTAAGATTTTTTCTTTCGCGACGGATGTTCGCGTCGCTTCGATTGGACTTTTTCATGTACTTGATTAATGGCATTGGAGTTCTTCCTGTTGTCATGTTAAATATTTATACTTGCATAGCTAAAATGCAAAACAAATTGTGCAATGAGCATTAGGAAGAACTAAAAAGAAAAAACAGTATAAAAGTTTAATAACCAAAGATTGAATTAGTTTAATCGGTATTTGTAATAAATAAATAAATATTTAATATGAATATATTATTATATGTACAATATTATTATGTAAAATTTAATGATTTATATGGTGTGAGTTTCACAAATATTATAATAGCCTGATCTAAATCAAATAAATTTACAATAGCCAAAAAGTGAATGGTATTTTGTACATATTTATTTAAAGTAATCATTATATTTTATTTTTTTTGAAGAAAATATTTTAGTGCAGGAAATATAGTCTAAATTATAAAGAAAGCGCAAAATTACAATATTGTATATAATTTTATACACTTCTATTATGTTAATAAGTAAATGAGCTTTCTTCGTTAAATATTTTCAATAAAAAATAAAAAGAGAAACATGCTATAGAAGATATTTATGTTTTCTAGTGGTTAGAAACTCTTCAGTGCTCTTCTTGCCCCATTTTGCGATAATTTTAACAAGTAACTTGTTTGTTATCCGCGCTACACACCATCTGATTTTCTTAAAATTTGCTATAAAAATAATTTTATGGTATATATACTTCTTCGAAGTTAAAAGGACAACATGGAATGTTAAAATAATTTTAAAAGACGTAGATAAGAATTATATTAAAAATAATAACCATAGCCAAAACAAATTGAGAAAAAATTAGCTTAAAGACAAGTTTTTCTTTTAATAAAAGGAAAACATCAACTGAACACAAGATACATGTGGATGGTTTTGGATTCTTATAACAAAGTAACTTTCTTAGTTTGAGAAGCCTAATGAATACAACCCTTTTTTTTTTTTAATTCCAATAAAATTAAATACATCAAAATTCTACTCAAAAAATTCATTCTAATAATAGTTTTTAGATTTATTTGAGTAATACCCATACTATAAATGACCATTAATACGCATTTTGGATACCTAAACTTACAACCAAAAAAAAAAAAAAGCAAGATAAATGTTTCTTAATTCTCTTGATAGCCACCTTCAAAATCTCGGGGTTTGGGGTGCTATAAAAGTACACTGTAAACTTCCATTGAAAATTAGTATGGTTAATTATAAAGAAAAGAAAAGGTCAGATGCCTTGTATTAATTGACATATATATGGCAAACACACACACGCGCGCACACACACACACACACACACACAAACCTTTAGTTGAAGACGAAAAGGTATTAAGCACTTCAAGATACAAATTTGCCGAAAATTTTTAGGATTATCGTGATATGCAAATCCAGGAATCAAATGAACAAACCAAAAGACATAAAAGCAGCCCATTGTGTGCTACTTTACCTCAAGATTAAAGACACATCCTAAATAAAAATCACAACAAAAATCATATTAATGAGAAGACCACAGTCAAGAAGGCACGCTTCATGATTATGTATTGACAAAAATTTGAGGGTCCTATAACGAAGAAATGATTCTTGGCAATGATTCATTAGCTGAACGAACACTTTGACAAAGTTTCGTGTTCCCAATTTGTAAACTTGCATTCTACCTTTCGAATGTTATTGAATATGCATGAAACAATATGTCATCATAACTACAAAACTTTGTACATACCGATCGCAGAAATGGAGCAATTGCAATCATTTAATTGTGAACAATTGAACGATTGAGAGAAAGAGAAAGAGAGAGAAGATACAGAGAAACCTGTAAGTGAGTAGCAACAGTAAAAGATCCCAGATTTGAAGTGAGGGGGGTAAATAGAGATTAAAAATTACTTTTTTTTTCAACTTTCTCATTATAAACAGTAATATAAATAGTAAAATAATATTATTTTATTAATAAATATTAACTTTCAAAGTAAAATAATATTATTTTTAAAAAATAATAGAGTGAGAGTAAAATGTAAAATATAAAATTTAGTGTAATTAAGATATAAATTTTAAAAGAGATAATATCATATATTTAATTTTTTTTGCATTACTTTTTTCAACGAGCATAATTAAAGAGGGTAAAATATAAATTTTAGGGAGATAATACGCTAAAATTAGTATAAACTATATGTATAATTAATATAGACTATAATTTTGAGGGTGGTCAATGTGGATCCGCTGGTGAGTAGCAACACTAAAAGAGTAATCGTAAGGATAACAATTAATATAATTGGACATTTTTCTGCAAGATGAAAATTGGACAATACCTTCATTATATTGGTTCTTCACCAAAATTCAGAAGTAACCCATAAATATCATTGGTCAATTAATTGCCAATTCTTATCCAGCTTTTTTTTTTTTTTTTCCTTTTTTGGCTCCAACTTGCAATGTCTATTATTTAAAATTCTGAACATTTACCTGATGGGGCACTTTTGCATCACGCAGATTGTGAGATTGTTAGTCAACCAAAGAGTGGTCGCACACTCCAAGAATTAACTGGAGTTAACAGCTCTAGAAATTGCACAATGCCAAAACCTTTCGAAAAGACATGGAGATTGTTCTAGACATATTAAACCAAGTTGAAGCAGTTGTCGAGCACATCCCATGGAATGCCTGGAGCAGTTGTGGAATACAAAGTATAAAGAGGATCTAAAAAAAAAATTGGTTTTTTTTTTTTTTTGACATATTCACATACTTGATATTCTTTCCTAGAATATAAATAACTTACCTCTTCACAATTCCACAGACAACAAAATAAATCGTGACTTTAATTGTTGCACCAAGAGAATCGTTGAATTGATAGAATGAGTTAAAATAAATGAATTATGCCACTTGGCATATTAAATTCATGGGATTGGTAGTATGCATAGTTATATTCGGGGCCGTGTATCATGTTGCCTAGTTTTTTATTTTTTATTTTTTTATGTTTTATTTTTTAATTTGTGGGTCCCTACAGGCTACAGAGTTCATCATATAATAGAAAAAATGAAAAGGAACTGAAGTTTGAATCCAGTCGTTTTAGTTGAACACTGTTATTTTTAACTACATCAACTATTATCAGCTATTGTTAAGAGTAACTTCTTAACTCAACCAAATGGCAAAAATCGTGATTGTTTTACCCATTTTAACTGATCTTCAATGCTGTCGGTTTTAGGATCTAACCGAATTGGACTATGAGCCGATACCTGGTTTCTTTGGTCTAAACAGTCCGTGCTGTTTGCTTTTTCACTTTTGATTAAACATGCAGGCAAGACAAGTTGATAGGATTGTTAACTATCTTTTGACTCACGCCCTACCCTCCAAAAACACAAAAAAAAAAGGCTTTCGTGCCCCTTGGTCGCAAACCGGCCATGTTCGGGGGTTGCATATGCTTTTAGATGCGTCATTAATTCCGATATTTGGAAAAACAGAGAAGAAATTGTTTCTTTCACTCTTGCGATTTATCTTCAATTTGTTATCACTCCCTTTTAATTTTTATCCATTCCAGTGCATTCAAAAATAGGGAAGCACCTCCGCGAGCAGGGTGGACGAAGCAGAAGCAAGAATGTCGGCTTGTATAACACAAACATTTGTGAGAATCCAATGCTCTGCAAACCTAAAGGGCAACTAAACATGAGGGTTGTGCTCGTTGCGGGACTCAACCTAGTACCTTACGGCAGAATTTTTCCAGTATTGTTCATTAATAATTATTGTTCACTAATAAATTGCTAGCGCAGAGTAACAAAAAAAAAAGGATTCTGTCCAGTAGCATTGATAAAACAATACAAACATACAATTAATTATTAATTATAAGAAATTCTTATATGATTGCTAGTAGAATCCAAATACATTAAGTGCTAATAAAATATGCAACGACACTCTCGCAAGTGTCAAGAAAATATTACTAAGATGTAAGAATAACAAGACCTATTCTTTCTTTTATTGCACTTCATTAAGTTAAAAAATCGAAAACTATGGAATCAAGATAGATCACTATCTATTACATATCCCTTTTTTTTTTTTTTTTAATATTCTTCTTCCATTTGATCTATTTTATTTATTTACTATATATGTTATTTCTAAAATAGAAAATTTATATAAATATAAAATTTATATAAAATATATAAAAATAGAAAAATAAGAAATACAGAAAATATCAAAATTACTTTATTTTATATAATTTTATATAAAAATAAAAAGGAAATATATATATAAGTAAAACATGGATACGTGGATATGTACAAGTAAAAGCCAATTATCTATTCAATCTCTAATCAATTGATTGAATTCCTGAGTACTCTGGAATTTTTCGAAGTTTGTATACAAAGTAACTTTTGCCTTTTCAACGAGTACTAATTTGAAATTTTTGTGAAAATTAATGTATTTTTAGAATATTGTATGATATAATATGATCAATATTAAAAATATGAAGATTGTCATATTTGATATCTTTCATAACACTTTTATGTGCATAAAACAAAAGATTAATATTTAACATATAAAAAAATACGATTAATATTAAAATTGTACAATTAAAATCTTGATCCAAATTAATTATAGAATTTTACGATCCTGTAATCATCAGGGATGACAACGGAGAGGAGAGGAGACGGGGATGACATCCCCGATCACTGTCCTCGCTTTTGAACCCAGTATCCGTCCCCGTTCCCGGAGATTTGAATCCCCATCCCCGTCCCCTCTGTGGATTGGAGATCTTCGTCCCCGCCTTATCCCTGCCTTTAATTTAGACTAAAAATAAAAAAATTAAAATTAGCAATATATGAGTCCAATAAAATTTGTAAAATGCACTAAGTATAAAAGATCATCCTAGCAACTAATTAACAAGAAAAGAAATTGCACCAATCAATGAATTCCTAGCTTTAAGCAAGCATTGTATCAATTAAAAACAGTAAACCCCATAGCTTTACAGGCGCTTTTAGCTCAAAAATTAAAACCCAATTTGCACATTCAAATTCTTTCTCATCATCTCTTGAAGAAGCCATGCCAAACAAACCACAAAAGATCCATCACACCACTTGATTCCCAATTTCCCAGTAAGTGAACATTTCACAGCATACAATGGATTGACCCCACACATTCTTATTAATGCACCTTGGAAGCCCTCGAACTTAATTGAGACAAGAAGGTGGTTGGACTGAGTAAATTTATGGGCATTTTCAAGTATCTCACTACGCAATTCATCATCAAGTCTCAAGGCTAACAGAAATAGGGACACAGAAACAATTAAAAAAAAATAGCATTTCACTAGTTGAAATGACAAATTTTCGTAATCACACAGAAAAAATAATCAATCATGGCAAGGAACAACCATCTTCAATATTTCATCGGAAGGCATAAGTGCAATTACAATGGAGAAAACCTGACCAAGCCAGAAATTCATGTTTCTAAAATACATTCTTTTGCTCACCATCTAATTACGCCGGATGAACAATTCATAAGAAGATTTAAGCTGGGGTTTGAAAATTATGTAAAAAGCATTTCATGGTTTTATCTAAGGGACATTGCATGATCATTTTTAAAGAAAAAGAAAGAATGATTACTTGCTCCCTTATCTCAAAGAAAACATAACCAGAAAAGAGCAAGATTTCCAAATAAGCAGAATCAATAGACCCAACCCAAACTAAAATAAAAAAAAATGTTTAAGGCAAATATAAAATTTATTGCCATTTTTTATTGAAAATCATGCAACAACTGGACATAACACAATTGACAAAGACAAAAGTCAATGTATCATTTATACAAGTAGACGCTTCCAAATACTTCCTCTCCTTTAAAAACTGCGGTGATGACAATAACAGAAGAGTTCTTTATTGACTTTTTTTTGTTTTCCTCCTGAATATATAAACAACAATGAGTACTTAATTCAAAACAATCAAACACAATCTAACCCAAAATTGAAGTATCTTCCAAAAAAAAGAGAACAATTAAAAATTCGAGAACGAAAAAATAACGGTGAGATTACCTAGGAACCAACCAAAAACTGGGGGACAAGGGAGCAATTTCACGCAAATCTGAGGAATGGGAGCGAGATGTGCTCTGTCCGCCATCAAGGAACAGAGTCGCTGGAGAAATTTTGAGAAAGAATAGATGTAGAGGCGCAAGAATAGATGTAGAGGCGCAGTCGGGCTTGGCAGAAAGATGATTGAGAGGTAGAGAAGGAAAGTAAAAGATTGTTTTAGGTTTTGTTATAAAATTATTAAAATATTTCTATAAATTTTTTATATAAATATTATATAAAAAATAAAAAGGTAAATTAAATTATAAGTGGAGAACGGAGACGGGTAAAGGTATAAGAACGAGACAGGGCGGAAACCGTCCATCTCGTCCCTGTTCCCGTCCTCTTCAGGAAATAGGGATCTTCGCCCTGTTCTCCGGTCAAAAGTGTTTGATCCCGCCCCTTTCAGAGTGGGTACAAATAATTTTCGATAGATACAGGTGAAATTATCATCCCTAATGATCGTTCATAAAGTTTTCGATATGAATTACACTACGATTTCCGAGACATAAGATTTTGGTAGAGTTTAAATCTAAATTACAAGTGTCAATCCGAGAGATACCCAAAAATGGTGAATTGGGTTATCGAGGTCAATTGCCTAACTTTCGTGTAGCTTGAACAAATAAAATTGATTGCAACACATGTGCAAAGGCTATGAATCTGTAGCTCCACAATCAAAGCGTAGACAAAAACAAACACCCATACAGTGTGTGCCAAGAGGGTGATTGATCAATTTAAGGGGATGATCAATTGTGTAGCCGTGAAATGAACAAAAAGGATGTAAAGAAATAAATCCAAATTCAATATCAAGCAAGCCAAATAATCACAAGATAGATAATAGAGTATGGCGTTCTTGAGAAGTAAATATAAATATGAAACAATAGAGAATTGGGGGCATGTGCCATCAATAAACAAATATAAAAGGACAAGAAAGAATAGTATTAAACGATAATTTATAACAATTTTTATTTCCACGTCTTCTCCTCAAGACCTTTGATCTTAAAAGTGCTTTAACTTCACTAGTCAATAACTCCCCAACTGTGAGGATATAAACGACAACTCGGTGGTCATCTTGTGCTACAAACACAAATGTCTATCATTTTTTACAACTGGATCACACAATCACCCGTTCTAAACTTAGAATGCTCCTAGTTCTCTTTTCTTAGAACTGCACAATCTCTCATCTCTTTCATGCTTACACAAATCTCTTGCTTTTACTTTTCTTTCTAAGCTAAAAGATATAACAAGGAAGTAGAGAATTGTGGTATATTTTGCCTGCTGTACGAGAAGATCTTCTCGTAGTGAAGGATGAATGCTAGCCGTTGTAGTGGGATCAAGGTAGCCGTTGGTTGATAGTCTTCAAATTAAGTATCCGTTTTGACATGGTAATATTTGGAGCCACTTTGAAACGTTGAACAATGAATCATCCAGTGAACGGATTTGCTCCGGTATACACAAATTTTCAGTGCAAAAGAATTAGACCAGTCCATTTCCAACTCATTTTGAATCGTCGACAGCACAGAGGTGTACAGGTTTGATTTACCAAATCCTCTCTAAATTGAACCTTGCAGGCTGGAGGATTTGCCCAAGACGATTGAAGTAGCTTTTGAATTTTCTTAGAACATCGAGATTGCCCCAACGTGTTTCCTTGCACAGATTCTTCTTACCTTTTACTCACACTATATTCCAAAATTAATTCCATGCAAGAGGAATCAACTTGGCTGCGAAAGATTTCACATGTGCAGGTTAATAAGTATCATAAAATTTAAAGAGTAATGATATATAACATGAACACTTTTTTTTTCGATTCTTCACGAATTGATTTTTTTTTATGATAGTGGCAATGAGTTTTTGTTTTTAATTTTATTTTTATTTTTAAAACTAAATTTTAAGTGGATATAGTGTTACCATAAAATTTAAGAGTTTTCATGAAATTTGATGAAGAAATATTTATGATATTTATATTTATTTAAATTTAAATATGAACAAACCATAAGATAACTGGATTTCCATGACTACAGAGAGTTGAAGTAAATCTGTTACCAAATGAAGAACAACTCCTTGCAAGAACTAGCACACAAGAAAATGTTCATTCACCACAAGAATAGATTGTCAAGCTCACCTACATGTCTTCCCACACAAGATGAATATCCATAATGAAGCTTATAATCAGTGGCGAAGATAGGATTTAGAGTCAGTGGGGGCAAACAATAATTTATAAGATAATAATTAAAAATATACTAATAAATTATATAAAAAGTTATTAAAATTATTTTTACATATGTATTCGTTAAATAGTTGTGAAAGTCTCCAATAAATGTTATGTAATTAGCTATAACAAATAATAATTCTAACGATGAAGGCATATAACTAATATCAGAAGACAAAAGTAAAACTTAAACATCAATAATTGATCTCAAAATAATTCAGGGTAACCTTATTAAGCAAACTTTCAGTCTGAAAAATTACAACTAAAATAAGAAGCACAACAAACAATTTTAAACAACCAGCGCAGTAACAAGAAAAGTCATGGATTTGGATTGAATTTGGGAAAGCTACCAAAAAATTTTGGTTTTATGAGTTTTTTTTTTTTTTTTTTTACCATTGGAACTTTAAAATTCAAGGGGTTTGTATAAACTTTAAAGAGGGGATCGTTTGGTTATAAGTTACTTTCTAGACTTGAAAAATTTTAAAATTAGTTAGAAAAATAATAAGGTTTGTGCCCCCCCCCCCCCCAAAAAAGACAATAGAGTGGGGACAAAACATAAAATACAAAATCTAATAAGACAAAATATAAATTTAAGTAGGGATAATAAGATAAATTTATACTCTATTATAATTATTTTTTCTTTTCTAGTGGGGGCAATTGCCCTCACACCTCCAAGAGCGGTCCTTGGCATTGCTTATAATATCTATGGGTGTTTAAATAAATCAAAAATTTCAATTAACTTAGAAAATTGAACTGAATCTAATCAAATCTTTAGTTAACTAAATCAATTTTATAATTAATGAATCGAATTGAATAAAAATTGAAATTTTTAATTCAATTTCAGCTTCTAATTTTAAAAAATTGCACTTAACTTAACTGAACCAAAATTCTATTTTATGTACATTTTTTTAATTTTTTCTAATAATAAGAAAAAATATTACTAATACAACTATTATTAACAAATAAATATTAATAAAATATTATTACATCTTAAATGATCACTTATTTATATTATATATAAAATGATAATTTTAATTTTCTTTTACAAAATTTATCAAAAATATTTTTTACATTTATAGTAAAATTTTAAAATTTGTTTATTATTAAATTCAGTTAACTGAACAATTAACTGAAATCTAATCAAAATTTTTAGTTAACTAAAATTTCAGTTCGGAAATAATTTTTAATTTAATATAATTGAATATTTTAGTCTGGGAACAATTATCAGGCTTCAGTTCAGTAAACCGAGCTGTGAACAAGCCTAATAATATTCAAAAAAAAAATCATTAGCTAATAATTCACCCCAAAAATCAAGCATTCTTAACAAATTTTCCCGCAAATTTTACGCATCATAAAGGAAGAATATCTCAATAAAGAAAAAAAAAAAAAAAACAAGGTTTGAACTTGCTTATCTATAAGAAAATAACGAGTATGTTGGCACATCAAAATTCAATAATCAATGGCATATGATCTAACCTAACGGTAAGTAGAATCACAATCTGACTATATAATTCATATTTTCTTTATAATATAGCTTTTGAGTTAAAATATATTGTAAATCCATAATACAATAGTTTCTTTTTCTTACTCTTACTCTTATTACTTTACTTTTTTTCTACCGTTATATAGCTTTCTTTTTTGCTTTTGATGGTGAAGACAAGTTTTCTTGAGTTGTCTAAACTCATACTCATTAACCATATCCAACAAAGAAAACACAGAGATGTGTCTTGGTTTAAATTTCAATAGTAAGTATATTTGAATACTAAATTAATTTCGCAAGTAGTTGGACGCAAAAAGAGAATGATTCATAGAAATTATTATCTGAATATAATAGAAAGAAAGAGAGAAGTTGTTCTTCTATTAGATGGGCAAAGAATTATTATAATTTAGTTACTTTTTTTATTTTTTTGTTTCTTCAGACTCGTTTATATGATTTTTAACTGTAGTTGTCAAAATAAGTTATCGAGTTGGGTTTATATTAGATCGCTTCAAATTCGAGTCGTTTCAAATTTGGGTCGCTTCAAATTTGGGTCACTTCGAATCGGATTACTAATGGGTCAAGATATCTTCGGGTCATTTTAGGTTGGGTCACTTCAGATTCTGTTCGAGTTCGGGTTAATTTACGGGTTGGTCACGTCATAAAAAATAATAACGAGACATTTTTTATTAAAAATTTTGAAAATTTAAAAAATTTTAAAAATTTTGTTAAAAATTCTTAAAAATCAAAGAAAATTATATGATTAAAAAATAATTGAAGAAATTTCTTTTAAAATATTCTCAAAAATTAAAATAAAATTTAAAACTGTATAAAAAATTTCAGAATATTCCAAAAAAATTTATAATTAAGATTTAAATTGAAAATAGTAAAATCTATATTTTTTATAATATAAAATATGATAAATTTTTTTATTTTATTTTTTTGTTTCTTTAAGAAAAAAAAAAGTTCAAGTCAGACGAGTCAAATTAGGGTTGGGTTCAAATTTGACCCAATATTTTCGGATCATTTCGGATTCGGATCATTTCGGGTTAAGTTATTCTTCGGGTTAATTTTGAGTCGTATTTTTTCAGACGAATTCAAGTCGACTCATTAAATTGAATCAGATTTTGATATATCTATTTTTAACCCATTAAAAGTACCTTCACGAATGTATGTGGTTAAAATAGTTGAATGCTCACTCGCTATTAACTAAAAAATCTGCTCAATAGGATTACTACGGTTTGAAACTTTGAATTCACAACTAAAAAATTTCAACACATCAGTTCTATAAGTTGTGTTTGAGTAATTATTTTTATAATAAAATATTTTTTTAACAAAATCGAGCCCACAAAATCTTAAAACCATGGACGGTGGCCAAACTTAATATTTGTTGTCACGCATATAACAAATGATTCCTTTGTTTTTTGGTAGAAAAAACTCATACATAATCCGTATGTAAATCATTACATGTGTAAGTTGACATCGAAATTATTTTTATTATTCTTGTTCAACTTACTCTAAAAGTAAGTATCGACTACTAAAATACTGTTGAATCTAAAAATAACTTTTATAAATCAATTTCGACGCGAACTAGTCATAAACTAATATTTATGCGCGTAACTTTACTGGGAAGGGCATTGCGTTCAACTTATGCCGATTGAGCTTCGAATCCAAATTCAATGTAATAAAAAAATGTTAAATTATCATTAAATTAATGCTTCGAGGGCTATACAGCACATGATTCCCGTGCTTATCCGACGATGCATTAATTTATTATTTATTTATATATAAAATTGATTGAATATTGTAAAGAGATACCAGCAAACGCGACGCGGACAACATGTTCCCGCGGGTTTACACCGCCAATACATGCAACTAGAGCCCCACACCACCACAGTCACGTGGAAGACACGCGCTCGATTTTTCCTTTCTATCTTCGTCATAGATGTAGTCTATATATATAGCAAGCACTCCGCTCTCTCGAAGTCCAAACTAAAGCCAAGACAAAAGCTTATATTAAGAGAGAGAGATACAGACAGAGATGTCGTCCGTGTGGGAGCTTGCTTCTCGAGAGACACGTCAAGAGGAGGATGGCAACAGCAAGCGGCTCGATTTCGTTCACCGATTTGATCCAACGGTAGCTAGCTTCCCACTCTCTGATGAAACTTTTCTCAAAGCAGCCATCTGTCTCAAGGACCAGGTAGGTTCCACCATCATCATTTGATTTCGGATGTTGTTGGAGGTGCGTAGGTTAAGGCGGCAGTGTAACCGACCGCAGCATGCTGGCTAATTAAAGCTAACACGCTGAGACTTCTTTTGGTGGGTTTTAGGTGGTGGAGATGACGTGGAAAGTTAATGCTAATGCGGGTACGGTTATCGACCCGACAGTGTACACGGGTTTGCTCGGAACTGCTTTCACCTGTTTGAGGTCGTACGAGGTCGCCGGTGACCAGCGGGACTTACAATTATGCGGCGAGATTGTTGACACGTGTGCCAGCGCCGCACGTGCTTCCTCCAGGTGAATCTTTTTTTTTTTAATTTTTAATTTTCTGAATTTAATATATTCCAAATTAATTAATTTTATCTAACGAATTACTGTTTTGGGAAATATCTTTGCTATTATTTTTTGCTATCTTTGTTAAATTTA
The DNA here is from genome assembly GCA_037832335.1 of Carallia pectinifolia. NCBI lineage: Eukaryota > Viridiplantae > Streptophyta > Magnoliopsida > Malpighiales > Rhizophoraceae > Carallia > Carallia pectinifolia. The sequence continues at coordinate 8,630,991 of CM075443.1, forward strand.
TCAATAAATATCGTGTACGTGCAGGCATTTTACTTTTTTATGCGGTAGAGGAGGAATATACGCGCTTGGAGCCGTGGCTGCCAATTACAAGGGGGACCACCAAAGACGTGACTTGTTCTTAAATCTCTTCCTTGAGGTAGGTATCATTATACTTTTAAAGAAAAAGAGATTAAAAAAAAATTTGAATATAATTATTTATATTTAATGTATAATTTTTTAAATTATAAATATAATTAAGTATAAAAAAATATATTAATTTTTTTTCATACTTAATTATATTTATAATTAAAATAATTGTACATTGAATCTGATCAATTGTATTTAAATGCTTTTTCAGACTTTTTTTTTTTTTTTTAAACTCTAATTTTTTCCTTCCTAAAATGCGAAACTATTGCAATTAATTGATTGATGCTCCACTACAACTTATAGTTATTATTTTTTTTTTCCCTTCTATGGTATTACCCAAGATCTTTTTGTAAGATTGAAGAGGGAATAAAGTTATGTGTCAAATTCTGTGGTATTAATTTATGTGGGTTGCTCACGTGCATGATTCAAAATTCCAAATAAGATCTTTAGATTGCATTTTTACTAAATATAAATTGTGAATGGGCATATGTAGCAATTTGCTGAAATTGGAATAATGAATTAGCTCATCATTCAAATTGATACAAATTAATATTTGTGCTAAATTTGAAAAAAGACACCAAAGTTCACTCGTTATTTTGTGATTTAACCAAGTTAAATATAAGATGCGTGTGAATAAAGTTAACACCTTTTTGTACTTATCAAAACAAGTTGACATCCTTTCATCTATAAACTGTGTCGCTAAGCTACGTTAGAATTCACGTATGTGATCTTTGATTTAGCTTCTTAAGTTGTTGACATTTTTTGCCATCCTCTTTGGACACGGTGTCATCCCAAAACGCATCGTACAGTTGTCTTTTTAAGGTAAATTTGTTGGGAATTATTCCCAAAATAGGAGCAGCGATCCAGCTGAGCCAACTTGATCAGGTCTATTCATAATATGTTTTAATTGACAATGTATAGGCAGCACAAGAGAGAGCCCTCCCAGCTGGGCCTGAGGAAGGTGGTTTTGGAATGTCATATGAGCTTATGTATGGGCGAGCTGGGTTTTTATGGGCTGCCTTGTTTATAAACAAGCATCTTGGACAAGGGACATTACCAAGTGGTCTTCTTATGCCTATTGTTGAGGCTATGCTAGCAGGAGGCAGGGCAGGGGCATCAGATAACATTGCCTGCCCGCTGATGTACAGATGGCATGGGACAAGATATTGGGGTGCGGCCAATGGCCTAGCAGGAATCTTGCAAGTTCTTCTTCACTTTCCTCTCTCCAAAGAAGATGCTGAGGATGTGAAGGCGACTTTAAGTTACATGATGAGTAAGAGGTTCCCTCATAGTGGAAACTACCCTTCAAGTGAAGGGAACCCGAGAGACAAGTTGGTGCAGTGGTCTCATGGAGCGACAGGCATGGCCATCACGCTGGTAAAGGCGTCCCAGGTAAACAACTCATGCTCGATTGAATTCATTGACAATATCTATCTAGGGAACTTGTGGACGTTAGAATATCCCTATGGAGGATCCACTTATTGCAGCAATTTGATTGCTTGGATAGCTGTTTAGATGTAGTTGAATTTTCTTGCTGATATATAATACATTTTGATGGTTTATGGCTAGCTTTTGAAATAAATTTAAAATTTTGGTTGTGAAAGATTGCTACGATAGGATCCTAATGTGTGCAAAAACAGGACCAGAGAAAAAGGGCGTTTGTAGATGGTCAAAATTTTATAGTGTGGTACCAAAAAAAAAAAAAAAACAAACATGAAGGATTCAATCTTAACTTCTTGCTTGTTTTCCCAGGTGTTCCCAAATGAAAGGGAGTTCCGCGATGCTGCCATAGAAGCAGGAGAAGTGGTGTGGAAGAGTGGGTTAGTGAAGAAGGTGGGCCTTGCAGATGGTGTGGCCGGAAATTCGTATGCCTTTCTTTCCCTTTACCGTCTTACAGGAGAGAATTTGTATTTAGAGAGAGCAAAGGCATTTGCAAGCTTCTTGTATCACAATGCAAATAAGATCGCCACCGCAGGGGTTGCAGGTGTACCTGACAATGCCTACTCTCTTTTCCAAGGGCTTGCTGGGACAGCTTTTCTTTTGTTTGATATTCTGGCGCCCGAAAGCTCCAGGTTCCCTGGATATGAACTTTAGTTTAATTTACAGAGTTAGAAACTAAAATTTATGCCATGAATATGAAATATAGCCCTAAAAGTTGTATATATATGATACTCTAATTTGCAGCACGATGCTCAAATGTTAAAAGTATGCGGGGAACTTTGCAAGCGTATTCCGATTAATGTTTGAATTGTCTGAAGCAAGTCCTTTGCTCCGTGCAACCTCTGGAACAAGTATTAAGTAGATGAGGTCTATTTGTAAGCTAGGTGGGAGTTTTTTTTACCTTTGTTTAAAAAAGTTCAAGGACGAGAGGGTTATCTCCATCACAGGGTTACAGACTATTAAGGATTTATTTTAAGATTGACGTGTTACCTATTTATAAGGGATTCAAACAACAGTCAACAAGATTTGAATTCGAAAAGAAAGATGAAAGATGAAAGGGTCTAAATGTATTGCCGAATTCAGAGGCAACTTGGCGGAATGCTTGTTTCGTCTCGTGAAGTTTGGATTTTGAAGGTTGGTACGTTTGTATGCATTAACGATGTGCTTAAATGAAGGTTAAAGAAACAAAAAAGGTCTCAATGTTTTACGCATGAGGTTTGTCCGTGGGAGACTGCATTAGGCCAATGCAACGGTAAAGGTGACAACAGTTGAGCAGAGCAACATCAACCTGTTCGAAATTCATTTCGATCTGACTTGCCTAAAAAATGTTGATGACTTGCGACCTGACTTGATTTTGAACCGAAATAACTAAAAATCTGAATAATTTGTACTAAAAATCTGCATCTAATAATAAGATCTAATTTAAACAGTTCTGAGTAGGTTACATGACTTTTACCACTTGTGCGATCTATAGACAATGTTAATTCTAAACTTTTCGATTTGTATAGGAGAAATGGTTAGTTAAAATGGGTGTAGGAGTTAAAAACAAGATTACACTCATTTTGGTCCTAAACCTTTACAGGTTTTTTCAATTTAGTTCTAAAGTTTTCAACTTTTTCAATCAAATTTTAAATTTTTCAGTTTTTTTATAAACTGATACTTTCATTAATAGAAGTCAGTCAAACCGTTAAAATTAACCGTTGACCAAATGGAGATAACGTTTTGATTAATTTTCGTTAACGAATGTACTAGTTTGTAAAAGAATTGAAAATTTATAACTTAATTGAAAAAGTTAAAAAGTTTATTATGATTAAATTGAAAAATTTTATAAAAATTTAGGATCAAAATGGGTATTATCTCCACTAAGTTATTAACTAAATGATGAGGATTCGTAGCAAAGGGGTTTACTTGCCGAATTCATAAACCACTACTGTTTTAGAATAGAAATTAAAACCTCAGGGGGATTTTACGCAAAAAGGTGAAACCCCAAGAGGGGTCATGTGCATTCAAACTTTTGTTTTTGTCAATCTCTCTTTTTTTGAGTTATTTATTTATTAAAAATCCAATAGACAATTTTCTATTTCTAATAGATCAATATCGTATCATTTGTTTTCAACTTAGTTCTTTTTTTTCTTTCTTTTTTCTTATTACTGCGTTTTGATTAAAAGTCTCTTATTTTTATTTTTATTTTTTTTAACTAAAAAGTCTCTTATATTTATTAGTCACGTTAATTTGAGCATTTAAAATTTATTATCAAGCTTTATTGTTGTACAATATTAACTTACTTGTATATATGAACTTATAGATTGAAAGTCGGATATCATTTAAGGCGAAAATGAAGATTTGACTCTTCAAGTTTGCACATTTTTTGGATTATGTCTATTTCATTGTTGTTTTTTTTATAAAAAAAATGGCCTTTTACGTTGGTGCCCTCAATGGCAATTGGTTAAAAAAAATTATTAATTGTAATAAAATAGAAATGGAAGAATAATCCAAATAGTCATTATATTATTTAGAGATTGATTGACAATATTAGTCTAACAAAATAATGATTTTATTTATTAATAATAATAATCAACAATCAGTAATAGTAACAATAATCAAGAAATTAAATGAATTGTAAAGTCAATTTATCTACGCTCATGCCTAAATTGATAATTACCAATCAAATAGGGTTTGATATATGTAATAGTCCTGTTACAAGGACACAGGAGATAGAATTGGTGCAGGGACAATAATCAACAATTAGTAATAGTCTCATGATTTTTAAATTATTTTTTATTATAAAACTCATAATGTATATACATTTAAATAAAATGTGTAATTAATATTTTTGAAATTTGTATGCACACTCTACCTTTACTTTATGCACATAATATTTTTTTTGTTAACATTTTTCCAAATTAATGAAAAAAAAAATTGGGTAGAACCTATCACTCATCTCCTTATTTTTTGATTCCCTATAAGTAAATTCCTTTTTATTGCGATTTGCGTAATTGTGATTCAGGTCGTAAATCAATTAATAGCCCAATAACTAACAAGCATCAACGAAAGGGAAAATCTTTGGGGGTTCCAAAAAGAAGGGGACATGTAATTTATCATTAGAATTTCTATTGTCCCAGTCTTATTTTACAACTGTAGTATACACAATTCAACAATTTTCATGTTGAAAAAAAAAATGGTCAGATAATTTTATCTTTTGCTAAAAATGTCATTTAACGATAATGATATATGATAAATCTCATATTATTTTCTCGAACTTCAGAATTTTATCATAAATTTCTAAATTCTTTCGTTACTGAAATGTTCATTGAATAAGGCATCTTAGAAATTTATTGTACACGCAAATATAGACAGCAAACAAAAAAAAAAAAGGACCAGACCACTTTTCTCCTCTCTACGCAATCGCCATCATCTTATATATATATTTAATATATGAGAATTTTTATTTTAACTTTTTTTTTAAGTTAATAGAAATTATTTATAATTTTATACCATATAATAAATGGAGTCTATTTGAATTAAAAAATTAAAAAAATATTTAAATAATATTAAATTATAAATTAGTTTTACTCACGGAAAAAAAAAAAAAACAAACAACTTAGTATATATGTTTAGATTTTTTCCCAGTATTTGTTGTCAATGGTTTTTAGGTCGCCAGGATGGCAATGATTTGCTCCCCAAACTGCTTGAAATAGGCTAATTTTGTGAATCTCATCGTGAAAAATTAGCTGACACAATTTCCCAAAGAAATTGAACTCCCGATGGGATCAAACATCTTTTATCATCCAATCCAAGCCAACATCCGCTGAACCATCTTGAGAGTGAATTGCATGTTGTTGAAGCGGGGGAGTTCCCCACAGCGAGCAACGCATTCCTCATATCTACCATAGATTTTTTTTTTTTTTTCAAGTCAGTGTGTCAACAATTACGCAAATAAAAAAAAGTTAGGCTCTTTTTTTTATTCAAGATTTAGAAAAATTAAGGTGGTAGCCTACTGTCCTGTTGCTTTGCATTACAACTCTTTGGCTAGGAAGGATATAAAGAATTTGGATAATTATAACATATCTTAAGAAAAGTAGTGAGCTGTAAATTTAGTCTCATCATTCGAATTTAATAGAATTCAAACTCTCGACCACAATGCCGAAAATTCAAATCTTTTACCAACTAAGGGGCCATTTGGTTTATAATTCGGAATAAGAATCGAAATCGAAATGAAAATCAAGTGGAATCGAAAACATAATCATAAATTTTAAAATATATTTAGTTTACTCTGAAATTAAAATTAAATTTCATTTGTAACTGTTTAGTTCAATTCGGAATTGGAATCAAATTTCTTTTTAGTTATTGATTTAATTGAAAGATAAATTATAATTATTTAATTTAAAAATAAAAATATAATTGAATAAAAAATATATTAAATTTAGAAAAATTTTCCCCCCTCCTCTTCCTCTTCTCTCCCTCTCTCTTTTCTTTTTAGTAGGTCTAGCACACACGAAGACACCAAATGGGGGAAATATATAATTTTTGGTTTAATAATATTGATTTCAAAAAAATGTAAATCAAGCGGCTTTTTTTTTTTTTTTGGAGGTAGTTTCTTTTTTCTTTTTTAAAGGAAATTTTTGTGGAAGTAGTTGTATGAATTGAGAATGATTGATGAGTAGTTGATGAGAATCAAGATTCTCATAAAATTAGGAATATCATTCTCTATTTTAAAGGAATGAGAATCTATTTTATTAAAACCAAACAATTGAAATGATTCTCATTCCTATGTTAAATCTTCCCAAAGCAAACACCCCCTAAACCACACAAATGGTTGGTAAGTTAGGCATATTTAGCACACATGCTTATTGCAAATTATGAAAAAGTTACTTTGCTACAGTCCAGCCATGAATGACTGGATTAAAAAATTTATTTTTCTGTAAAATTCAAGTCTTTTGTTTAAAGTTATTGAATGCGAAGCAACTTCCATTGAATATATAATGAGTGTAATAAGTGTTCGACATCCAATTAACTGTGTTGCACATTCAATGGATGCTATACATTGATTCATTTTTGACGATAAATTCAAATTTATTTTTTTTAAAAAAATTAATACTATGGTTGGACGGAGGCAAAAACCTCAATCCATGTACTCAAGCTCTATTGCAAATTAGGCTTGCTTAGGTAGGTCATGTCGAGCCCCATTTTTGGCCTAGATTGAAATGGCTACCCAGGCAAGTAAAAGTAATTCAGAGAAATGCTCAAATGCAAGTTGAAACTTTACATGAAAAAAAAAAAAAAATCGTCTTTTTTATAATATGTGGACAGAATTTATGTTTAAACTTTAAACGTCCAATGTCTCCTCAGCTCATTTTTTTTTTTCAGCCAATCAATCTAGTTTATTTTGTAAGAAGATTCCAAACCGAACATATAGATTGTATCGTCAATTCTCAACCTGCACCTGATTAAAGCGCGCATGGGGCAAAGGCTGGTGGTGGATTGACAGGGACGGATGAGGAAGGTAAGTTTTATAGAAGTGGTAAAGTTCATGTGTATGGAATGTTGTTTGTGACAAGAATGTACTGCATTCTAGGCAAATTACTTTAACAACACGGCAAGGCAATAGGACGTAAATCTTGGCTCACAATTCAAGTTGGTGCCTAAAACAAACCTTAATTACACTAAGACTAATATTATATGAATACATTTAGTGAGACACGTAAGAGACATACAATTAAATTAATGACATCCAGCAGTTTATCTGTTTTTTTATTTTCTTAATTTTAATATACTTTTTACGATCTAATGATCTAAATCATTACGTGCTGATCATATTTTCACTTATTTGTATCCGTAAAAGTTTTCTGTTACACGAAATGCAAAAGGAATAGTGGATTGACAGTCACAGATGCAATAACATGCATGTTACGTTGTTCACCAACCAATTATGTTTTCGGTTTGTTCTTATATTTGAAGCCTCAAAGTGGGAATTGGCATTTACCTTCAAATTCAGTTCAGGATGTTGGCACTTTTCTTTCTTGCTCTCTTCCTTGGAAGTTTGTATTCTCTCTTCCAATATCTATTAAAAATGATGAGAGTTTAATACGTTATTTATTCTTCAACTTCATCCAATAAATTCAACTTTTCAATTGAATACTTTCTTAACATGATATAAGAGTCTTTATGATCTAAATGTGAGTCTAACCCAGTTTCAACATGTGATCAACTGTATTGTATATACCCTTCAATGAAACTATTGCATATCATTAAGTAACCAAAATTTTGAACCTAAAAAAGAAAAAGTCAGGTATTGATATCAGCTCCACCTAACTAGATTGAATATCTCTAATATTAGATATTGAGAATTGCTTGAAACTAGAATTCTACAAATCTACGGAGTATCTATGTGATTTATTTGAAAAAATTATTAAGTAATTAAAACATGGTCAGATTTAACTTTACTTGACAACTACTTTCTAAGATATATAGCTGCCAAAATTACAAATTGATTTAGACGTTCGATTCATCTTATAATGAAAGTGAAGGGCCCCATCGTGCACTAAGGAAAAGGAAAATGCAACCAATTGCTGATGATGGTCCTTTTACTGATGTTAACGGGAATTAATTACAAGCACATTAAGGTAATTTTGGATGCACTCTTTTTATTTTTTTGGATGCACTCTGTTTCAATGGGATTCCTCCACTAAAAGGTAACGAAAGAAGACCACGAAATCGAGCTAGCTGCGGGACCGCCACTAGTTTTGCCTCCCACCATTCCTGGCTGCTGTGCTCCTCTCTCCACCGTCCACGTCTGCCCTTCTGTCCTACCCGCTGTCACTCACACCCTCCTGATAACTTGAAATTTTCGTACTTTCTGAAATGAACCTTACCCTCAATTAGAGTATCCAATTCCGCTAGTCCATCATCAACTCCATAAGATATTCATATTTTGTAGTTTTGGAGTGGTATTTGAGGAATTGTATGAGCGAAATAGGGAAATTAGCCTTTTCTTTTACAACTCTATATTATGCTGATCATGGAACTTTTATTTATTCAAAAATATTGAGTGAATTAAATTAATAATTAATTAAATGGGCCCCAACAATTCAAATTTTGGTATCTTTAGCTGCACGTGTCTCCTCAATATTAATTCCCAAAATGGGGTTGATCGGAATAAAGAGAAAGAAAGAGGATGGGAGAAAAAAATTGTGGGCTCCATTATTTATATATATATATATATTGAAAACATATGATATGAATAATATTTAACGTTGGTATACAATAATTCAAAATTTATAAATTTTATCTGTAACAAAATCATATAACAACAATAAAACTCTAATTTTAAAGTAAATTAAAGTCTGTTATATAAATTTATTCTTGTCATCTTATTCTATTATACATGAAATTAGTTGTAAGATCTAATTACTCTAAAACTTTTCTAACTATAGATTCTCAAGTCAATTTAGATTTTCCTTTCTCTCTACCCTCTATGTACTCATCTCTATTTCATCCAATCAGACATAATCCTATGAAGCTCATACTTCGTCCATATCATCCCCTAAATAATAGAACCTAAATAACAAAATAAGTCCCAACGTGTGATAGTTACCCCATTTAGGCCAATGATCTGCTCCACTGCACTCTTAGTATCACTCTTTTTATAAGCCTCAATCTAAAACTTTTAGATTTTAGAGTGTCTCTCCAAACTTTTAGCTTGTAATCAAACTCCTCCACAATCTCTTCTACAATGATGATATTACCTGTAAATTACATACTACGTGACACATTTTTTTTTAAGTATAACTGATGAAGACATCCATGACTAATACGAAAGAAAAAAAAAAAAGGGCATAGAACTGACACCTAAGATAGACCAATAGTGATGGAAAAGTCTTCTAACTCACCATTTATTGTCCCCACATGAATTATTGTTCATTCGTACATATCTTTCACTAGATTTATAATCACTAGATTTATAAATAGTGTGAGAACCATCTTACTTATTGTCCACCGCATCACATACTTAGGGATTAAGGTATTAACTGTCTCTAAATCAGTCAAAATTATGTATAGATCTCGCTTTATTTATTTTTTTTCTTTGATAGTTTTCTATCAACTTTTTAAGAAGAACCAACGATAGTAAGTCCTTTCAGAAAAAACAAGCACAGACTAAGGCGACGGGGATGCCTGGAATTGTAACGTGTACGATCATTCCACGTATAATTATTGCTTGTCTCCGTTGACGGCCTTGCTTTTCAGCTACCTTCCAACCAATAAGACTTTCCTAATGGCCTAAATTTTGACAGTCCATTGACGTTGCCATGAGCAGCCCCACCACAATACTTTGCAGCACTCCTGGGCCTGAAAACTAGCCCGAAGTTCTCGGCGCATACAAATCAGTGAAGAGACAGCTGCAACAAGAGAAACGAAAAAGTAAAAAGACCCAACACCCAGTTGAGACGAGGAATGAAAGAATAAGAGACGTAAAGGGAGAGGGAAAGCTTGGAAGTTAGGCTTGCAGTACATAATAAAAAGAGAGATTAAAGACGCCTGGCCTGTTCATTGTTTTTTTTTTTTTGGGCAATGGAAGATTATGAGATATTGAAAGATATTGGGTCAGGAAACTTTGGTGTCGCTAAGCTGACTAGAGACAAAAGGAGTGGTGAGCTTTATGCTGTCAAATATATTGAGAGAGGCCAGAAGGTGATCTTTTGAGATTTCTACTAGTCCATGCTCTTCTACTTAGATTATTTATTGAAGTGGATTGTTGATTTTTGGTCTCTTTTCCCAGTTCATCCAACAGCTTCATCCTGTGATTGGATTAAGTTTGTGATATTTTTGGTTTTGCAGATTGATGAGCATGTGCTGAGGGAGATTATGAACCACAGGTCATTGAAGCATCCCAATATAATCAGATTCAAGGAGGTATACATTGCCATAGTGTTCTTTCTTCTTTGATAGTATTTATTGTTTCTTACAAGAATTTGTATAAGGTCTTTCCTCTTAATGATTAATCAGTAAATTTACCAAAGTTTTGCTATTAAATTGAGAAAAAAATAAAAATAAAAACACCAAAAAAGCTCTGTTCTGGCACCATTGTTGTTGTACAGACTATATTTTGCGGTTAGTCTGCATCTCTCCTTTCCCCTCTCTGCGCTTGATGGTATATGCAAATCATGGAGCTTCCTACCAAAGCCTGGTTATTTATTCGCAGTCCATTTCCTTGAAGATTAAAATAAAAACAAAATGGTTTAATCTGAAGCTTTAATTTTCTAGGAAAAGAAACAAATACGGGGGATTCACCAAATGATGCCTACAAGTTTGTAGATGCATCAATATTGTTAGGAAGAAGAAATTGTATTTCAAAAGTTTCAACTTTCACTTGAATGCTCTCGAGTGACCCTGGCCCCTGCTGCAAAAATAATAACTCTCGAGAATTGTACTTTGTGCTATGTGCAGGTCCTGCTGACACCAACTCACTTAGCTATAGTCATGGAATATGCTGCTGGAGGAGAACTTTTTGAGAGAATATGTAATGCTGGTAGATTCAGTGAAGATGAGGTATGTACACTAGAAAAAAAATCAACAGATCGTTTTTCTATTTTCAATTGTTGACATATTCATTAATTTTCTTTTGAATTTCCTGCTTATGTAAAAATTGATGTCAGGCAAGATATTTCTTCCAACAACTCATATCAGGAGTCAGTTACTGCCATTCCATGGTACAAAATCTCGAGCCAACCGTGTCCAATGTCCAATTTGTGCTATACATCTCGCACATGTAGATAAAATTAACGACTCAATTTTGTTGCAGCAAATTTGTCATAGAGATCTTAAGCTGGAAAATACATTACTGGATGGAAGTTCAGATCCACGTCTTAAGATATGCGATTTCGGCTATTCCAAGGCAAAGAATTCACTAACAATTTGATAAACATATGACAAACGAATAAACCACCAAAATTATTGACCAATTTGTCTCATCTTATGTAGTCCTCTGTATTGCATTCTCAACCCAAGTCTACAGTGGGAACACCTGCCTACATTGCACCAGAAGTCTTGTCCAGAAAAGAATATGATGGGAAGGTATTAATTGTTTGGTCACCTAAAATCCAGCAACGCTATTTTCTTTTGATTGATTGTGAAATATGTAGATTTCAGATGTTTGGTCTTGTGGGGTTACCTTGTATGTCATGCTGGTTGGTGCTTATCCCTTTGAAGATCTTGAAGATCCAAGGAACTTCAGGAAAACAATTCAGGTTAGTTGCGGAATTAAATTCAATGGGCCTATTATTATTGATAAGATTTGATAAAATAGCTTATTTTGCTCGTGGCAGCGGATTCTCAGCGTTCACTACTCAATTCCTGATTACGTTCGAATTTCCAAGGAGTGTAAACACCTTCTTTCTCGAATTTTCGTGGCTGACCCCGAAAAGGTTCCAATAAAAAAATTTTGTGCAACTTTTTTTTTTACATATTAATCATTTATCTTACTGCAAAAAAAAAAAAATAAAATGGTTCCTGCAGAGAATGACCATCCCAGAAATCAAAAATCATCCTTGGTTTGTAAAGAACATGCCTGTAGAGTTCATGGAAGAGGGGGGAAGTGGCTTGCAGAATGATGATAAGAGAGAAGAATCATCCCAAAGTATTGAAGAGGTGTTAGCTATTGTACAGGAGGCAAGGAAGCCTGGAGAGGGGCCCATATTAGGTGGACAGCTTCTTGGTAGCAGCATGGATCTTGATGAAATAGATGCTGAAGCTGACTTGGATGACATAGAGACAGGCGGTGATTTTGTTTGTGCCTTGTAGTAGAGTGCATAGATATATTGCATTATTAATAGTGTAGCTGCCGCCTCAGCCAATCCTGCAGATGATGCAAGTTGGTGATAAGGCAATTGTTTTCATAATTTCATGTCTTGGAGGAATCAAATGCTTTGTCCAATTTGGGTGGTTTGATAAGGTCTCTCTTTTACGTGGGTATGCAAGCTTGTCTCTTTGACCTGTGTACAATGGTAGTTTTTAGCGAGTTGTGAAAATTTTTCTTGAATTCTCCTTCATCTTCTTGATCCTCTAGTGGTTAAGGTGCTTAACAAAAGTATTTTTAAGGTTAGAAAATACATACGACTTGATTATGGTCCATAGCGTAGTAACAGTAACGCCCAGAATATTAAAATAAAAAAATTTCAAAAATACATTTTTGATACTTTTTTTGATTACTAAATGAATAAAAAGATAAAAAGAAAGAACCTACAGAGATTACGAAAATAAATGAATAATTGAACATGGCTTTGAATGACCTTGAATGCCTTTACTAGACATCTTCATTTTTTATATTTGCAATACATGTGTTAGACATTCTTAATTAGTATGTGAAATATGTAGACACATAGAAGATTAATTACAAAATTTTTAAAGATCATATCCATAATAATTTTTTCCAGTAAACATGTCAATGAATAGTTTGATAGTAAAAACCTAATAATCAATAGATATCTTTTATTCTAACCATTATATCGACTGCTTTAATTTTTAGTTTATTAAATATTATGTTACATGTATGTGTAATACATTCTTTTAAATTTTTTTAAAAAAATACTAATTAACGTAAAATAACATAATACTTATTACAAATTATATATTAAAAATAGTAAATTTATTAAGATTATTTAAAATATATACATATATGATATGTATGTATATCATACCCCTATCCTAATTTTTTAAGAGTTCACATATTTCAATATTGTCGTGTCAGTATCCTTGTATTTGTGTCCATACATCATACATAGGTTGGTTGGATATAATACCTACCAAAATTTTTCTTTCTTTACAAATTAGAACCAATAAAAAACTGAAAATCCAAGAATAGCCAGACGCTTCGGCTGTTGGATTTCTGATTATTGCTGTGTTTTTTTTCATTTTTATTACACAAATTCTTGACATTATTATGTTGGCCCTACCGGGTGGGGGGGGGAAAAAAAAACATCACTGTATGAATGGTCATGACATATTTTGTGTTATGAATTACACAAAGGAAGTTCTCATATTTCTTATAAAATCTTATGCATATTTTTTTAATCTATTAAAAAATTCATTGAATTATGAATTAAACAATGAAGTAGTTCTCTTTTTCTATAAATCGCATTCTTGAACTTATAAATCAATATTTAGATTCTTAACTATTGAATATGTTACTTTCGAAATAATGGTTCTGTTATAGATAACTATTAAGCACATCTGTAACTATATCATTAAAAATTTAAAGTCCTATCATCCTAGTTAATTATATTCCCCTCTCCCTTTCATTAACAAAAACATTTGTCGGATGATGGATGGCGACTTCCACATGCAATGGTGCGTCGACCCGGAGAAATGAGGAATGATAAAATGTTAAAATTGAGCACTTGACGTTGCCTCGAGTTTGTAGGAATATTTGACTTCCTTAACTATCGCTCCTCACCAAATCAATTGGTTAAGATCTAAGATATCTAAAAAAAATTTGAGCACTTGACGTTGGAACTACATTTTAATTTTTTTACACAGCTTTGTCATTAGTGCAATTCAATCCCAATTCAAAAACATATCCTTCATGAAGCGATCACTAATAAGTTTGTTTAGAACCTTATCTTAACTTCTTAATTAATGTTTACCAGGTCATGTCTTTGACGTGGTGAGTCCACTCTTTTGTTTTAGATTGGTTCTCTTTGTTAAGTGTGATTAGTCTATTTGAAGATATTTTAACATAAGACGGGTGAATTCCCCTTTTCCTTGGAGCTGATCCGTATAATATTAAAAGCCGATATGTCGTTTTCAAAGATGAATGTCATGAATTCGTTTGTGTAGAACGTATAATATGAGGGGAAGAGAGGGAAGACTTATCTCGTATAGACTTTTTGCTTGAATCGAGAACTGAATATTGACAACGATAAAAATATCTTCTTGCCTTGTCAGGAAAATATCATTGTATATCACATATTACCTAATTTTTACAAAAATACTGTTACATTTTTAAAAGAAAATGTGCTTAAATTGATATCCGAATACAGCTAGTCAGATTTAATATGCAACCGATCGAATTGTATATGCAACTAAATATAAGAAGTAATTTTTTTTCTTATAATTAGTTGCACATATAATTCAGTCGGTTATATATTAAATCTGTCTAGTTACGTTCAGATAATAATTCGGATGCTCCTTTTTTTTAAAATATAATTTTTTCCATTTTACAATAGAAAAGCCTCTAACCTTCAGAATTAATGAAACAATCTCTATGTGTTGACTTTATGAGAGGAGACGTTTCTATCTAGCTGTCTTTGTTTTTTTCGTTGGTCTGTTTCTTTCCACTAACTGAGGGAGGAGTTGCATTCAGCTTTTTTAAGGTAGAGAGAGTTATAACTCTTTCCGACTACTCTCTTTCATTTTCTTTTCAATTTACATTTTTTTACTAGATTGGGTCAATTCATTGTAACAGATCAATTAGACCCATAAATCAACAATTTGTTTAATATTTTCTTGGTTCTAAGAGTATGTTTTCTAGAATTTCAGTGTAACGGTCCTTACACATTGAACATGATGAAAATGATACAATTCTTTCTTATAGGCATTTAAGGTGCCACTCTTTCTTACTTATGTTTATAGCTAAAAAAAAAAACAAAAACAAAAAGTTTCCATGGAACTTGAAAGTATTAATTGGTGGAAAAATTTATTATGTACAGTTATTTTTTATTTTTTATTTTATAATTATTAATCAAAAATCAACATAACACTCTTTAAAGACAAATTTTTAATTTTTTAATAATTAATTAACATATATCACGTATAAACGATAATAAAATAAAAAATAAAAATAACTGTACTAGCAAAATCTATTGTTAAAAGGCGGACACTCTCTCTCAGCCCATAATTTTGATTTCAGTATGCCTACTTTATTACTGTGTTAGTTTTATAATTAGTCGTCTACCCGCGCTACTCATGCATTTGATTCTGAAATTAATTCATTTATTTAAAAAAATTATGAAATTATTTGCTAAGTCACTTAATACAAACATCATAAAAATTATGAAATTAAAGTTAAATATACTTGTAATCAGAGTAAAAAAAAAAAAAAAAAATTAAAATAATATTGACAAATATAATCTTAATAAGGGAAGAAAAAAGTTAAATGACCAAAAAGTAAAATTTGAGAAATGTTCCCATCTATCAAAAGAGATCACAAGACACAAAGCACATCATAAGAACATCCTACACCTTGATTAATTACGTTGCAGCCATGTTGAGTCCACCTGGAAATACACCGGATTTGAAAATGGGCAAGCAACTCCATTCGGAGGCTGTTGCGACAACAGCTGATTTAGAATCTCTGGTTGGAAATTTCTTAGTTGACCTGAATGCCAAGTCCAGAAGATTTTAAGGAAGCAGAGAAGATATTTGTGAAAGTGTGTAATAAAACATAAATTCCATGGACAGCTATGATTTCTGCTTATGCTCAAAATGGAAATTCTAATGTAACATTACTTTCATGCCTCTATTCTTGCTCATGTGGACTTTGATGATCATGTTGGTTCATGTCGGCAACTACTTTTGCTTGCGTATACAGAATTTCAGCATCTCAAAGAGTCGGATATTTCAATGTGAAGGGAAACACAAATCCCATCTGATGCGCAGTAATATATTCAATAATAGTACAAAGGAATAATGACAATGTGCTTTAGATGCTCATGCAAGAAGACGCAACTAAGCATTAATGGCCACAGTATGTCATCAGTATATTGAGGCGAAGCTCAAAGCATGGAATACTTAGTTCCTTATAAACTCAGATGTTGGCTAATTCAACGAGGAATTTTTTTTGCATAGCTAAACCAGGATATGCGGAAGAGACAGCCCATTGCATTCAACAACTTAAATTTTTCTGGCATCATAATTGACAAACAGTTAACTCATACGTAGTATTTTTCCTTCTTCTGCTCCAATAAGGTGACATAAATGAGCCTATGGCATTCACATAACTTAAAGGCATTAACGAAGTTCATCCATCCATAAATATAACATGTCTATCTGCAATGAAGAGAAAAAAGAGCATTATTTACACAGGAAAATTACACATACCAGACAATCCTGTGTCCTCTGGTGACGTTTTAGTCCAGCTCTTCGTCTTTCTACAGTTTTCTTCAACTTTCTCGAATTCCCCAGAGAATAGCAAATCCCTGGGGAAGAAAAGTAATCAAACAAATATTTGCATGACGATAGAAACACCAAAGCATTTGCACTGCTATGAAGGAGGCACATATTTAGTATAAATTTACCTTCAAAAACTGTTGCAAGTTCATCGCCTAAATTTGTTGCAGAAGAAGCCTTCTTGATGCCTGATGAGGCACCAGAAGACTACCTCTGAGCCATTTCAGGCTTTCCTTTGCTGTTTATCTTTGCATCAAATAAAGGGTCCCACCAAGGCATGGGAATCAGATAATCATGCTATTGCTATTTGATCTCACAATCACAATAAGTGTCCTTTTCACGTGAATTCACGTGAATGGTGCTTACCAAAGACATAGGCCTTCACTTTGGTACAATGGGGATCGAGAGGCCATGCCAAAAAAGGATTCTAGAACAACTATACTCAAGTGTTGCGCCTGTCTTGCTGCATCTTCAGCTTCTTTATATTTGTTAGATTTTGCACTTTGTCTTCGCCCTCCTTCCCTCGCATGACTATCATATGAGCTTCCATCTGCTTTAGTTCATACGCTACCCATGGCAAAGTCCTCAAGTTCATCCATTGGAAACACACCTGAACTTTTAACTACATTACAAAGAATCTTACTGTTGTCAAAGTTTTCTACAGAATGAAAAAGAAAAAATAAAAAGAATTGTCATTCATCCTTTAGTCCCACCTAAGGAAGCAAAGTAACCTTTTTCTGCCTTTAACACTTGTCCTGGTTTTGGAAGGGGCTTCAATAGTGAAGAAACATTCGATAAGCCACCAGTTTTTGTGCCTTTAAAATTACCAAGCCTACTGCATTCTTCAAGTGGAGCTACGAGGGTTGACTTTGTAGTGGTCGAAGTTCTTCTAATACCACAAAATGGTCCTCCGCTCAAGTGAAGGTGGACTTAGCTGTCCCATAATTTTCCCGCGGAAAATGAGTTAGAAGAGTATCAAACACATCAAACTCATTTTTTGATCATGCCAAACATTAGTGAAAGAACTTCAAAAGATTACGTAAATGTGCAAACTAAGAGAATTCTACAATCAACATGTATATTACTCCAAGTTCAATTACATTGCCAGGGATTGGACCACTAAAAAATAATATCAACATTCCTGTAAGGATCCATGACACTAAAACAACTGCTAAAATATGCTTCCATGCTTTATGCACGAAATGCTGAACAATTAAGGCACAAAACAGATTCACATAACCAATTACGAAACAATGCACATTCTCATAATAGTGTCGTACAGGCCAATGGCAAACATAAAAGTGCAAATAAAAGCATTTCACTTCCATACCCTTTGTTTGACCTGCTGCTTAAACCAAACCTCGGTATCAAATCATCGAAACCAACTGATCCACTCCGGCTTGGACTCTTCGATTTCGAGCCGAAATTCGGTGCACTCTGCCTTGGTGGTTTGATGGCAAAAGACCCAAAAATGTCATCATTATTAGTAGAGTTCCAGCAGGGTGACCAACCAAATATATCATCATCGAATGAAGATTTCACATTGGAAAAATTGGAATTCGAGAAAATGGAATTACAACCAAAAGAAGCGCCATGGCTACTTTTATTTGACTGCTTTAAATTCGTTCGAAAACCATCAAACATGTCAAAACCATCGCTTAAACCTCCCAAATTGTGCGATTTCAAATTCGAAAATGGGCTTTCGTGGTTGGCAAAGAATGACCCATCAGCAGAATTGGAATTGTAAGCAAATTTCATTGAATTGAAAGCAAAATTCCAGGTCTGACCGTTGCTGGTGTTGTTGCGATGTTTAGATGCGGCCATTGGAGCTAATTTCCCTTGGGATTTCAACCTATAACGAAACAAAATGAACTATCAACAGCAAAAATTTTTGAAAATGGGTGCCCGTTCAAAGTGCCTTTTTGCTATGATTTTGTAAAATGGACGATCTATGAACAACAGATATGTAAAGCACAGATCTTGATATACTATTGAAGTAAAATTCAAGCTAACAAAATTGTTGGAAATTGATTGGAAATTAAAGGCATTAGTTTTCATAAGAAAAATCGATTATAAAATATAAATATCTTAATCGGAAGTTTTTCCTTAATTTAGAATTTAACTTGAATCGTTGGCCTTCTCGGAAACACTATTAACTTAAGATCAGAATGAAATCACGATAGAAATTTATGAAAATCACTCTTACTTCTACACTATAAATACTATAGAATGGAGATCAATTAATGGATTTCACTTTTTGTTCTCTTTATAATATTGGTTTAATTTTTATGCGTTGGTTACCGGAAAACAGAGGAAGAGGAGACTATATATAGCAATTACATTGAGAAATTGTTATTCTTTTGACTGCCAACTTTATTATGGGGTCGGGTCAAATAATCAACCAATCATGGGCGAATATCAGGACCCATAAATTAACATCTCCCACTCGCACATAATGGATCATTAGTCGACCTTATTGCAATTTGAGTTTCTCAAACATCCTTTCATACTCAGTAAATAAGTCATATGACCTGCGAGTACACCTACACTTGGAAGTTCAAACTATACGCCTGTTAGAGACAACATAGCGATTACTACATTTAGGGAAAAAATGACAATTATAACAATATCTCGTTATACGCCAGACTCATTTTGTCACATCAGTCACAGTTTACCTTATCCCTCCAAACTAAACTTGACACATTGCTTCACTATGTATTCATAGTTATATTCAATCCTCAATAGATGAGTTAACTGGCCAACCAATGAATACATATGATCGATAACTGATAACAATAGTCTTCCTTCCACATTGACAGCTATCATTGTCAGTTCAATTGCTTTCCTAGACATGCCCGAAAAAGTCGAATCTTTCGTGACCGTAAGTAACGTGTTAAAGTAGCGATCATTAAACCAGCACATCAAGATATAGTTGGAAGTAACATATGGCACAAATAAAAGCTATATTATTGCCTCAAGGGTCTCATACAGTGAAGAAGTAGAGATTAATTCTTCCACTTCGCTTATTAGTCGTTCAATTAGCACACATGGTACAAATCATGTGTTATGATGAGTCTTCTCTTTCTTGGAGCATATATCATTTTCTTTACTTTTTGATAACTCACCATACAGATCTTAGTTTAACAGCTCTCAAGCAACTAACTTGAGTTCTCCAACTACTGCTCTTCAAAGCGCCAAATAAGATCTCACATCTAACTTCTCACAGGTTATATGGATATTAAGCAATCCATATCAGCCTTACTTTTTCTTGTAATCTCCAAAGCCTCATCTTAATTCTTCAAGGCGACCATAAAGTTTGAGCGCGATTTTCTTTAAATCGTTTACCTCAGTATGTTGATGCTAATATAGAAATTCAGCAACAATAAAGTGACACATGAACAAATGTTAAATATATTGTTCGAAAGGTATGTCACACAAGTTGAGATTGGTCCACTCACACGGACAATCACCTCTATTACTTTGAGGGTGAGTCGAGATAAGACCATTTGGCCATTAAGCTATCCTTGATTCTCAACTGAATTTTCCAATGAGGCCTTCCACTTTGCCAACAACACAAAAAAGATCAGCGTACAACATCACCAAATAGACTGTGTTGTCGAGTACACAAATTAAAATTATGCCTAATGACAGTAAAATGCACATTTATATAAACGTCATTATTGTGCAATCACTATCTTCAAACTTTTTTGTATAAAAGCTGGACAAAAAGGACCCTCCAAGATCCAACAATCGTTGGGCAATAGAGAATTGTAACAACTCAATTGTTGATTATGGAGGCTGTTGACACGCTAACTAATTAGAGAACGATTTCACTAGACCTGACTAGGCCATTATTGCTAGTAAACCTGCTGTTCTTAGGCTTCTGTTTATAGTTACTGTTGGTCTTGTAGCTATTTATAGCATCACATAGCAAAAAAAAAAAATAAAACTATTAAACGTGTCACACAACTTATTGCTGCCAGAATGAATTTAGCCTGCAGATGCAACTGTGATAGCTTATAGTTGTATTCGAGCAACTCTTCTATGTTAATTATTGAAGACACAAATTGATTGAACTAGTGAAGTAATGTAAGAATTTTTCGTCATCATGTTTAGTATTCTATAATTAATTGTGTTATTTTTAATCTATAGTTAATTATGTTTAGCTGTTAATGAAGTGACAAGACACATTAGTGTTATTCATTGTTGTTATTACTATTAATTGATTTTGAGACATATAAGCTTCATCTGTAACAAGCGATGACAGAAAATTTGATATCTCTATAACCCAATTATATTTATCCTCTCTTTCCATCTCTCTCTCAAATTCCTCTCCATCCCAAAATTTCTTCTCATCAAACCTCCAATTTTCCTTTGAGACTTAAGAATTAGCAAAATAAAATTGATCAGGGCTATTGATTTTCCACTGTTGGTTATGATTAGGAGTATAAGATTTTTATTTTTATTTTTTTTGACTATTCATTTGTTTTCTATTTTTTTCATTGATTTTTATTCAACTAATCTATCATGTGGGCACTGGAAAATGAGTGAAAAACATTTTTTAAAGGTTATCTAATTCGAAAAAAATTCATTAAGTGCTTAATTAGACAAGAAATAAAAAGAACACACACAGATAACAAAAAAATTAGTAAATGTAGATACAGGATACGCACTCCACATATTCTCATTCCTACGAATCATTTTCTCTATCCACACAACAAAAGGCTAATTTCAATTTGAGAAAGTTATATTAATAACAAAGGGGAAAAAAGCTCTATAACCTCAAACTTTGGGCATTCATTGCATCTAATTAAGGTTGTAGAACTTAGAAGTCTTGGTACCACAATAATGTACCATTCATTTAACCATATTTCCTCTTGCAAAGTAAATTGAGGCAATGCGAAATTTACAAAAAAAACATCACACCACTAAAAATTTGCTATAGAAGTATCATATGAGAGAAGTACCCCCTATTTGAAACTCCAAGTTTAGCCAAATCACAATCACAATGAGCTGCAACACATGTTGTCTTTTGTCAGAATTTCTTGCCCAGGACCTGGAATAATAATTTTCTTACCAGTCGGCGTTGTAGGGCCATTGCCCTGATTTTTGCCAATAGCCAAGTTCTTCTTGTTCACAATTTTGAAGATTTCCGTCAACACAGTTAAAAATGCATTTTCAACATTGGTCGCTTCCAATGCAGATGACTCCAAGAAGAAAAGGCCTTCCTTCTCAACGAATTCCTTGGCATCCTCAATAAGCACGGCTCACTGGTTCTCAAGATCGATTTTGTTTCTCTTTATTCTAAAACGTTTAAAGGTTTAGATTTTAGACATTTAATTCTCTTAAAATAGGGAGTGTGGATGTAAATTAGCTTAATATGTCACGACCTTATAGTGGATCGTGCAGTACCTGGCCCAAACAATCTCTCAAATGCTGAATAAATTAGTTTTTTTTTGCTCAACCATAGTTGTTAGAATCCTGATTTGGATTGTAGGATCGAATGATCTTACAATCCTAAATTCTTTCAATGATTTGGATCAAATAAAAGATTTTTGTTGGGTAAGGTCATATAGAATCGTGTGTAGGATCATTGAATCGTATATAATCGTATAGGATTGTCGGTAAAATCGTGGTAGGATTGTTGGATCGTGTAAAATCATGTATGGTCATAGGTAAAATCATGGTATTATCGTAAATGTATATATTCATTTTTTTTATTTTTGAAAAACTGTTTTAACCAATTTATTAATTAGAGATATCTCATTTATTATTATTTAGTCTTATTAAAATAATAAAATCATTCATAGTTTTGTTTATGACAATCATACTAAATAACTAGTTGATGTAATTAACAAAATTATATTAAAAAAGTTAATACCATATAATACCCAAAAAATATTGAGAATGGTACATGCTAGCATACATAAACATATATTATATATAATATCATTCAACTACATATGATAAAATACAATATTAAAAAATAGCGTAACTTTAATTGAAAGTTTAATATTTGATTCTAATCTTTTATTTTTTATCAATCAAAATTTTAAAATACTATATTTTCTTCCTTTTGATTCTTGAATTTATGTATTATATTTAATTAAAGTTTGATTTTTGAGTTACTTACCATTTGTAAGTTAATTTTGATTTTTTTTGGCATAAAATATTTTCTTTTATTTTATGCGAAATCTTACAATTCTTTAATCCAATCCTAAACTCCCCAAATTGATCCCAGATAGGAACTCAATTTTAACAGCCTTATTCCCGATTAGATGCTTTCTAAGAAAATATGAGAGACAAGCAAGACATAAAAGTTTACAAAGAATGTTTTATAATTGTATTGAAGAAAGCTTTACAAGTTATGGCTTTTTGGTGGCTCTCTTGGATTTTCCTTAGATGGCTACAAAAGACAAGTGAGTATAATATTAAGGATAAATTATATTTTATATTCCCAAAATATGTCATAACTACAAATCGCATACCACTGTTTCATAAATTACTAAAACTATCTTCTGACTGAATGTTGATAATTAATGTTAACTGAAAGTGAGAAAAGCTATAATTTTCCTTATATTTATGCATTGCGATGCAACCACTTCATAGAATCCTAGTTTCTGTTTTCTCTCTTCTATTACTTATCTCTCAAATTTCCAAATACCAAATAAAAAAAAAAAACACTATCAAATCTATAGCAACGCCTTTGAGATTTAAAAAAAAATGCAAGATATTTCAATATTTAGCAAATGTCGATCCATTGTGATCCATTGTGATTTTTTATTCTAAATTGTTGGTTTCTTTAGGATTCATAGAATAGAGTTTTATGGGTAAAAAGTGATGGGAAATTTTAACCACAACATTTTGAAATTAGAAAATTTGTTTTCTATTTTATTTTTTATTTTTTTAATTCCATTTCTCTATTTTAATATAGCAACTTTCAAGTAGGAGCATCTATTGAACTCTAAACTCCCTGTGCAACAGAGTCGAAGGGAAATTAAACATATACAGAGCGGCAAGAATCATAGAAAAAGAGGGACAACAACCTATACAATATACGAGGACATCGTTTTTGTGGGGGAAATTTCTCTGTTACGGCCCGATCTCCTTTTTTTCGCAAACTTCCACTATGGCCTCTGGTTTTGCCCCAAATGTCACTCTATCTTTTAATTCAAGTCCACCAATGGCCACCAGAACAATTGGTCCTTCAAAACCACTTGCCTCAACCTCTACATTTCTTTTCTTGTTGGTAATTTTTCTTTTTACTAAATTAAACAATTTAGAAAATAAAGCTTTCTCTATTAAGAATATTTTTCTTTCATATTCAATAATTTATGAGCTTGTTAATTGACTAAAATTATTTTTTTTCTTCTAATAATTTGGTAATTTGGGTAGGATAGAAAGGATAGCATATTATTCTTGATTCGATAAGAAGAAAAAGAGATTTCACACATTATATTAAAAACATGTATGCTAAATTACGATGTTTTAAATTATTTGAAGAATAGGAAAAGTGATGGCAAATCAATGATGGAGGGGGCGAGTGTTTGTAATTTTATTGGAAAAAATAAAAGGTAATTTTAGTAGTTTTGTTGTTTCTAGAATGCTACCATGAAAATTAAAATCTGATTTAGGTCATGGAGCTAAATGTTTGAAAAAACATTTTACAAATTTAATATGATTTTGGAGATGTTTGATTGAAGAAGCAACAAAGAGATAAGATGTATTTTGAGTTGTTTTGTTCCATCTGCTTGCTTTTATAAATAGTTAATGTGACAGAGTTTATAGTTGTTGATAATTGAATTGTACTTAAGATTTTTTTTTTTTTTTTTGTTTCAACATTCACTTTCAATGCTTCAAATTATAAAGGGGGCAATTTTGACTTTTTATGCCATTGTTAATGGTATTTTTGTTGTTAAGTGTAACTTTTTTTAATGGTCTACTAACTCAAGAGGTGTTGTGTCACGCATACATAATATAAGATGTTTTAGTAATTTATGAAACAATTGTATGTGATCTATAATTATAACCTGTTGTGAGATGTAAAATGTAATTTATCTTAATATTTATAACCTTCTACCTTCTTAACTGATGGTTAGGATTATTTTGATCCATTGGCCTATATTCGTCTTTTAGAACTTTGTAAGGCACTCCACCAAAGCTCATAGTCTTCCCTTGCATTCTAGTTCCTAAAGGACTCTCTAGAGGATTCCATACGTTTTCAAACTGTTCAGGAACTTCTAGAACCTTTCAAAGTTTCCAAGAGTCTTCTTATAGGGTCTTCTAAAGTCTTTAGTAATGTTCTAAAAACTTTTGAAATGTTGTGAAACCTTTTAAAGTTTTCTAAACTTCTCTAGAATTTTCTAGAATATTTCATAACTCTCCTTGGTGTAGGAACTGACTTATTCTATTGCTCATTCAGTGGCAATCCTAACTTCTAGTCATAACAAGGACATTGGATTTACTTCCCCATACACTTTAGTTTTTTCTCTTTTGAAATAAAATTGGCCACATGGCACTCTCCAGATGTGCCACATTGTCAAAAAGCCAAATAGGAAAAACTAGAACTTGTTTAATGATTTGGGGTTTAATTGGCAAGGTTTTTGATTTTTGACCAGTTATTAGCTTCTCTATTCTAGTGCCTTAATTGGACTCATGCTTCGGCTAGTTTTTGGTTTTTTAACAATCAGACCAACCACGTTCTAGTTTTACGAAATCCTAGTTTTATTAGTTAGAGCATCTAGTCTGATCCAATTTTCAAAAACCCTAATTTTGTGTTGAATTTTTTTTTCCGCCCCCCTTTTTTTCTTGTAAGCAACCTTTCACCCTTAAAATTTTAAGGTGGAATGTCAATCTTTTGTTAAACACTGCCAAATCCAAATGAATATTGTATTAAAATTCAATTTTAACCTTGTATTATTATTTAACTAACATATTTATATGAGTCTTCGACTAATTTATGTCATATATGAATATGATGCATTTCTCTTCATAATTTTTGAAATAATAATTATTTAGAAAATGTTTAAACATTTTTTCATACTTTTAATATTTTTCAATGTCATATTTATTTTTTTATCTATCTTATGAACATTGTTTTTTAAAAATTGAAAATAATATAAGAAAAATCTCTCCATTGGTTTTTGGAATGTTCGTGTTAGATCATATGCTCTGGTTGATATGTTGTGATATGCCTACATGATTAAAGTAGTTATATTGATTATTGCCTTATCGGCTTCGAGTATTTGAACTTTTTATTGATATGACAAGTTCACTGATTTCTGGTTAAGTAGTTATATTTTTGATTTAATTATGAGATAATAGACAAGATTGATCGGCAATATTAGTTCTGCATTTTCGAATTAGATCTTCTATATGGAGAGTTCCATGATTGCATATGAATTGGTTATGGAACTTGCATAATAATTATCAAAATATTTTTTTTTAGCAAATAATAATTATTAGAAGGTTGTTTACATCTTTAATTGAAAATGTGCAACAATCTCTTTGGTCCAATAAAGAAAGTTTTTAAATGAGAGATGAGTAAAAAGTCAAGTTCTAATTTGAAGATACGATTGGTGCAAATCAATTCTTGTACAAAAAAATTCTTGTTGGCACAATGCAAATCAATCTTCACATGAAAAGTCTCTTTGCTAAAAATGCTAATATTTTCAAAGGTAATTTTGCAACCAACAAAAATGGTGAATACATATCACATTCTCAGAGGTTTTTTGCTAACATAATCTAGAATTTTCGCATCAGTAGAGGTTTGGGTCAATTAGATGCAGTAGTCGATCAGTGCCAAAAAGGTAACTATCACAAAATGTCTCCAACACTCTTTTTTTGGTCTGAAAGCCCTGGCATCTAGAAGCCCATTTGACTCTGACTAATCCAGTTCGAGTCAGGTGGACCCATTAAAGGGGGTAAAGCTCTCTCAACGCCTATTTTCTTCATACACAAGGACTCGAACTCGAGATCTTGCTTAAGGGGAATCAAGCTCCTCGCCACTTGAACCAACAGGCGTTAATTCTCCAACACTCTAGTCAACACCAAAAATGCAAATGTCAAAACTCATGCAATGGCTAGAAGGCAATTTTCTATACAAAAATCACTTTTATATTGCAGCCAAATTTTCTCTCCAACTAGCATTGCTATTGTTCATTGACATCATTTTTGCTAAGAGTTAAAAGAAGAGAAAATCCATATATTGTATTTTGTTTACTTTGAAAGCAAAATAAAATAGAAAAAAAAATGTTGAGAAAGAGAGCAAGGACCCTCTAATAGTTGAGAAAAGGATTGGTTGTACTCCAAGAACTGAGCAAGTGAGCTTGAATGCTCTAAGTGTGTGATTTAATATGATGTAACATGATTTATATTAACACCTATACTAACATTAGGAAACCAAATCAGCCATTTGATTCAAGCCAAACTCAACTGAGAAAATTGTCAAATCAACAAAAAAAACAAGTTAAAAATTTATAATATATTATACAATCAATCTCATGCTCTTAGTGCATGCTTATACCAAGAAATTAAAAAACCCAAATCAATTTTTCAGCCTGAAAATAAGAAAAATTGTCAAATTAACAAAATCCAAGTTATGAAAGTGCCAAAAAACCTCTGCTCATATATGATATAACAATTCCACCGTGCCTAATGTAACAATCAAAATATTTCTTCTATTCAAAAAATAAAAATAACAATAAAAAGTGTCTTTGTATAGTAGGATTAAGATTTACTCTTGCTTACACTAATTTTATAAATCAAAAAAAGGGAGCAAGCCTTCGACTTGGCAATGATATTTGTTATTAAAATATTAAAGCATGTGATGAACAACCATCATATACGCTGATTATTATTATTGGATGGAATTGGTACAAGTGGAAGTATAGAACTAACAAATTGAAACATCCTTATTTGTTTGTAGAAGCAGGATCTTTGGCAAGCAATAAACACTTAAATAAAACAATTCAAGTGTCCCATCTTCTTTCTCATTTCTAGGAAAAGAAACAATGGAGGGATCCAAATCAGACCTAAATTGGAATGACATGAAAATTCCTTTTCAGAACCTAGCATTAAGGGTGTTATGACGATATACAAGACAAATAAAAAAAAAAACTTGTTATGGGTGTGAAGAGGAAGATCTTTTATGATATAAAAAGAGTTGTCTCATTTCTTTATTTCTTAGTTCTTTCTCATTCATTCACTTCAAGGCTAGTTCTGAAAGTTATGTAACATTGTGGTTGTTCCCTCGACTTACCAAGAAAAACAAGTTCGATAGGCATCGTCCATTCATATCCATTTGGCTTTTCTGCACCATCCTATAAAATGTATGAGAAGTCATAAAAGTACAAAATGTATTAAGCTGAGATCATAACAAACACGTGCTTTTCCATCTCTCCTTAACCGCCAAGACCATCTTTAGTAGAGATGTCAAAATGTGACTCGATCCAATGGGTTGTCGCAAGCCCAAAAAAACACGATTCAAACCTGACTCAAAAATGGCTTGACCCAAAATGACTTGAAAATTTTGGGTCAAACCCGAAGCCAACGCGGATAACCCACATGACCGAAAAATTTTTTTCTTAAGAGAACCAAAAATGAAATAAAAGGATTATAGCATATAAATCATATATTTTATTTTACAAAAAAGTATAAATTCTACTATTTTAAATACAAATCTTAATTATAAATTCTTTTCAAAATATTTTGAGATACTTTTATCATTTTTAAATTTTAGTTTGAATTTTAGAATTAAAAAAAAACTTCTTCATTATTTTTGATTTTATGATTTTCTTTCATTTTTAAGAATTTTCAATAAATTTTTTTTATTTTTTAAATTTTCAAAATTTTTTTATAAAAATATCATGTCATCATTTTGATAATGTCACCAACCCCCAGGGTCACCCGAATCTAAAGCGACTCAACCCCAAATGACCCGAAAATAATTTAACACATAAGTAAGTCGACCTGAAATAACCCAAACTCGAAGCAACCCAACCCGAACCCGACCCAATGACCCGTTTTGATACCTCTAATCTTTAGTCTAAGGTTTAAGCTATTTGATTCCCATTTGGTCTATACAAAAGTCAAAATCTAAATTATTCCTTCAATTTTGCCTGGTTTCATATTTTTAAATTATTTTAGCACATATATTGGTTGTCGGCTTTTACAAATGTATTTATATTTTACTGCCCTTTTTTTTTAAATTTCATGCATAATAATCATGTGATAAGCCTAATAATATAATATATAATTATCAATATTACAAACTTTCTTATGAATAATAAATCTTGTTTTTCGGCATGAGTTCCAGGCTAATGATTGGGGTTCAAGTCCCCGCACAAATGTTGGGTGGTCACACTATGTGGTTAAAGATTGTAGCGCGACGTTGGGTTTCAGACTCAGTAATCGTCGTGGTTTCTAGTGGCAGAGACACACTCAACTAATGCTTGGGTAGTAGATTTGCCCCTACGGGAGTTGTTAAATAAGGCATTGACAAATAAGAGTTAGTCCAGGCTCTACCCGTAGATCTGATGACCAATATATCAATGACGAATTTTTTTTGTGGTTATAAAAAAATAAATATTTTTTAGTCCCTTTTTTTTTTTCTTTGCTCCACTAATTATTGACGATGTTGTATCTATCTTTCAATATATCATTTTCTTTCCCAGCTTACACTTGGGATTATATTTCAAACTCTTTCCTCCTCAATTTTTGACCACAATATTTTAATAAGTTATGTAGGCATCTTGAATGGTTTACTATATTCAATTTTATATTAATTTTTCAGTTCAAAAGGACATTATTTTGACATGTGAAGATTGCATGAAAAATCACGTTATTGCCAATATGGATTTGACACATGCATAAATTATCATAATTGACTTTGTAAATAAAATAATTCACTGTGTGGGGAAAAAAAAAAAAACTCTCCTCCATACACACAGTTAGTTTCCTCCACTAATGGCCGATGGTGGTAGTCGTGATCACTGCCAGCCACCCTCCTCCCCTACTCCTACCTTCCCTCTTCATCTTCTCTTCTCTCCTTCTCTCCTTCCCTCCCTTTCTCCCCACCCTACTTCGTTTCTCCTCTATGACACCCACTCTCCCATCTATGGAGTTTTGGTTTCTTTGCTTTTTCAAATCTACTTCAATAACTGATGTATATGGCAATATCAATACTGGATCGAGCGTTCTAAGTCGTCTGCCATCTCTCTTGTCATAGTCACCACTGTCACTGTTGTCGCTGCTGCCGTTGCAGCCTCCAGTCACTCTCTTCGCTAGATCTAGGCTCAAAATGGGTTCCCAATACCTCTCCACTACCAGCTATAGTGTTTTTTGCCTTCTGCTGCCACATCTGTTGCTGCCATCGTCGCTGTTGCATCCACAGCTACCGCTGCCACTAGACTTCATCTCTACCAAATCTGAATGCTAGGATGGATTTTGCTAGTGTTTTTTGATATGGGGGCCAT
This sequence comes from Carallia pectinifolia, assembly GCA_037832335.1. NCBI lineage: Eukaryota > Viridiplantae > Streptophyta > Magnoliopsida > Malpighiales > Rhizophoraceae > Carallia > Carallia pectinifolia. Next base: position 8,661,194 of record CM075443.1, read on the forward strand.
TTGATTGTTCAGGTTTATTTTGTGTATTTTGTCGTCTAGTAGTTAGAGAGATTGTTGTCGAACGTACTTGGTTGATTTTCATCACAGATTCGCTAGAGTGCAATATTTATTAGCTATTTGTAGCTTGGTCTGGCTAGACTAGACTTATCCGAGACCTTAATTTTAGGTAGGTTTAGTTATATGTTGGTGAGTACTCTTCTTAAAGGGTTTTATCTCAACAGATCTTGTGCCCTGTTCGTGAATGGTCATTGTGACCAAATTAGTTATTGGCCATTTTGATTGTTCTGTACTCTTGCTTTGTGTAGATTTTTCTGACGTCTTTGCGTCGCATATGTGTACGAGTTCGTATTATATTATTGCAATGATTTTCTTGTGTTCAAAACAATAAAAAAAAAAAAAACTTTGTAGATTCTTAGCACAGTCAAATGACAATTAACTACCAGATCAAATTAGTTGTTTTTGATTACTAGAGAACTAATCGTTTTAGTCATTAACCACAATTATTTCGTCCATTATTCTTCCTTGTAAATCATAAAATCAGAACCAATATAAATATAAGTTTTTCTTCTTCTTCAGAACATATAGTTTAACATTCTCTTCTTTTTCTTTCTAATATCACTTACTAAAAATTGCTCAATTAGTTAGATTAGAGTTATTTCTCTTACTTCACTATTTAAACTGTACATTAATGAAGGTCTGTTATATTTTGGGATGATAGACGCTGCGATTTGATATACTGTATTAAATTGATTATGGGACGAAAACTATACTTAAAAATAGTGCTCTGCATGCCTTAGAAATTTTATATCTTTTGTTTGTTTTTTATCTGTTTCACTATGTTATTGTTAACATTTACTACAATTTTTTTGATTGAAATATGGATTAAACATTTATAATTTAAAAATAAGCACTCGTTGAACCTTTAAAATATAAACATACTTCAAAAAAATTAATATATTATTTTTTTTTATTTTTTGAAATTGAATAACTTCAAAACAAATAATAGCTTTATTATTAAATTTTTTATTTTGAATTTTTAATAGAGCTTAAAGAGTTCAAAAAATTGAGTATATAAAATTTTTATAAATTATAATTTTCTCTAATAGAGAAAGTTCTTTTAATCCTCAATTTGTTAATTTAGTGGGGGCCAAAACTATTTTTTAGTGGGGGTAAATTAATTATTTAATAAATTAATTTCAAAATTTTCACCTTACTATTAATTTTTTTAGGGTCCCAGTTTATGGCCAGAAGATTTGGCTATAAACTGACTCAATTTTTTTCTTTTTTGAAAAAAAATAAATCTTAAATAGTAATTAATGTTATAAAAACTTTAATATTATTTTAAATTATAAAAAAAAATTTGGCTTAAATATCAGGCCATAGGGGGCAGTTGAGGAACCGAAATTCAGGGCATCAACTTTTATTCAGGCGATCAACTTTTATCCTTTTTTATTTTTTAATTGCAGTAAAAACACTTATTACTCCGAGAGTAAAATTAATACAGAGTCGCCCATGCTCACAATCATTAGTCTCATCTGATCTCTTTCTTTCATAAAGATTCCCTGAATACAAGGGAACGCATGTCTGCATGGTTGCCACATTAATATCAAACAGAGGAAAGACAGTTGTTAGAAGTTTTCCATGAACGTCCCCTCAAGACCAAATCAATCTCCGTGGACATCCAAACCGAGAAATGCTCATTTGTCTTTTATTGAAGTGGGTAAAAGCTTTTTTTTGTTCCGAATTTAATCATGAGTGAGATCAACATATCATGATAATTGAAATTATGAATAATTTTGTTAGAATTTAACGAAAGTTTCTTGTAAAATTTTTAGTAACAAGACACATTTCACAAGTTGGGTACGTTTGTTTGTTTGTTTTTTTTTAATCAAAGGAAAACATTGCATAAGTATTTTTTAATAAACGAATGTCTTTATAACATGGTTATGTCTTAGCTTTTTTGAGGGATTTTTACCTTTTTCTCGAGTATTTTTCGTCTTGGGTCTATTCCATTAATGGAAGTTTTTGCATTCTTCTTGCCCACTTATTTTCGTATTCTCCAACAGAATGGCCTAACAGTACAACAACAAAGAGTGGTTGATATTAAATGGATTCATCTTAGCTCTTTTGAGTGATTTTTACCATTTTCTCGAGTATAATTTGTCTTGGGTCTATTCCACTAATGGAAAGTTTTTGCATTCTTCTTGCTCACTTGTTTTCTTTTTCTCCAATAGAATGCGCCCAAAAGTACAACAGCAAAAGAGTGGCTGATATTAAACGGTATCTCATAGTTGTAAGGTCCAACACGACAATGGCATTGCTTTTATTGAACAATATTATTCTTTTCATTGATATTTTTGCATACTATTACTGGCAGACATACATACTATTACTGGCAGACATACATACTGAACAATATATAGCTCGTTAGCATAATAATTTACAAGGAAAAGATTTCCACTTACAAGTAATTAGCCTAAAACTTAACCTAGAATAAAGGAATTCCATATCAGAAAAGTAATGAGCACTTAATATGAAAATATTCCAAAAATCTCTCTACTCGATGCTCACACGCCAACAGCTTCAACCAATCATTCAATTGTCAAAGGTAAAAAATTTTATAGGTTGCTTGGAGCCTTTAATTTGTGCAAACACTTTTCAATTATTATAATAAAGGGACAAAAAAAATAGGGAGATGAGTCATGAGTGTGGGAGACGAGGAGGAAGCAGGTGGTGAGTATTACAGAATCTTTTTGTTTATTTAAAAAAAAAAAAAAAATCATGTGCATACAAATAAAGTAAAATATATGTGCACATGGTACTTGACTATAAGTGCAACATAAATTTAAAAAAATAATAATAATAAATACGTAAGACCCACACTTGTCTCTCCACTTGTCTGAATCCTCTGTCATAGAATTCTGAAATAAAATTGCTTGAATTGTTTTATTCGGAATCAACATCATCGCCAATACTATATATTTTTGTGACATATTTAATCAGGGCAAGATAACATCGACTACTTCTAAAAAAGTTCAAATTCATTTATAAAATTCTAGGCCAAATTTAATAAATATATAAGAAAAGGAGCCACTGTATCTCGATGGTCTCCTAGGTGCTATCCCAAAGGGTTTTTGACTTTGCACTTTCTAATCAAGAAAGTGTCAAGAAAAAAAAAAAAACTATGTGGGGCATATTTCTTCATATGAGATATATAATTAATTTAATTGTATTTAACAATTTGTGATCAAACAATTTAGATCATGTGTTTTCAACATGTTTCCACTTACGCTTGTCCACATAAGTTTTTTGAAAAAAAGCAGGTGAAGAGCCGGTTGTAAAATACTTTTTTCGGAATGTAAGCTTCTGTGAATTGTTTCTAACGACTTTAAAACCATGTTGTCTGCCATGTTTCGTGGGGGAATGCCTTAAGCACTTCACAGCACTTGTCTTCTCAATCTCAGTCCACCCAATCATTCAATTTTCGAAGGTAAAATTTTTTAGAGGACTATTACATGGTTGCCCATTAAATGGCTCTTTTGGGGCTGTCATATATAACATAATAGGTAAATTATACGATTCAACAGATAAATTATATAATATATTAAATAAAATTATATGACACGTCTAATAAGTCATTAAAAATAATTTTTTTTAATAACTTGTTATCCATGTTGTATAATTTTTTTTCGATATATTGTATAATTTGTTAATTATATCGTATAATTGACTTTTTTTTGTTGTATATAACAGTCATAAAATAGTTACTTAAAAAGCAGCCAAAAAGTTTTTTTTAATTTTTTATATGTTGCTTGGAGCCCTTAATTTGTGCAAACACTTTTCAATTATTATAATAAAGGAAAAAAAATAGGGAGATGAATCATGAGCGTGGGGGATGGGGAGGAAGCAGGCGGTGGGTATTACGGATTTTTTTTTTTTGCTTATTTACGAAAAATTATGTGCATGCACATAAATACACGTAAAGTAAAATATACATGCAGTTTTCAAAATTCATATGTGCACATCGTACTTGACTATATGTGCAACATAAACTTTTTGAAAAAAAGGAATAAATACGTAAGACCCACACTCATATTTCCACTTGTCTAAATCTTGTGTCTCAAGATTCTGAAATAAAATTGCTTGAATTGTTTTATTCAGAATCAACATCATCGCCAACACTATATATTTTTGTAGCAAATTTAATCAGGGCAGTAGGGCAAGATAACATCCACTATTTCTAGAAAATTTCACATTCATTTATAAAATTCTAAGCCAAATTTCATAAATATATAAGAAAAGGAGACAGTGTATCTCGATTGTCTCTTAGGTGCTGTCCCAAGGGGTTTTGACTTTGCACTTTCTAATGAATAAAGTGCCAAGGAAAAAAAAAATATATATATAGACATACTTAATAAGATATATAAGAGATATACAATTTATCTAACTGTATCTAACTGTTTATCAAATTTTAATTTTTTTAAATTTATGATATTTTTTATTATCTAATAATTTAAATTATGTATTTCTAATGCATTTTCACTTATACTTGCCCACGTAAGTTGAAGAGTCACGTTGTAAAATACTTTTTTCGGAATGTATACTTCTGTGCATTGTTTCTAAGGACATTTTTTTCTTTTCTTGAGCGAATTGTTTCTAAGGACTTTAGAACCATGTTGTTTGCCATGTTTCGTGTGGGAATGCGTTAGCTCTTTACAGCACTTGTCTTCTCAATCTCAGTCCACCGACCGCGTCGCTCCGGGCGGCATGAATACAAACATTTTAGAAATCAAATGTATGTTTTTTTTTTTTTTATTAGTTCCAACTAATACTAGAACTCTGATATGAAAATGATTTTATAGTACCAATTGAGCTATAAATTATAAATATATACATTTATTTAATTTGCCTGAAGCCTATAAATATGGACACCTAAGCTTCCGATTCGCCATCGAACAATTGTAATTAGTTAATCGAAGTCTCTCTCTCTTCCCCCTTGTAATTTGTATTGCTATCATTTAATATTTTGCTTGGACAAGACAATGGAAGCGCATGTGCCGAGATGGAAACCAAGTCCAAGTCCAGATCCAAGAAGATCACTTCTAAAAGAAAAGTACCCTCCAACTGCACCAGAAGATGAACTTGAGGTACAAAGCATAGCTTCTGAGGAAGATGATGGCAGTTCCTTTAGAAAGGACACACCGTTCCCTTTTAGCATTGGCTTTTCTGGTGGTGGTTTCCCTCCCCCTCTTCCAGTTGTTGACAAAGCGCCGTCTTTAAAGATAGAGATGCAATCAGTTTCTGGGGAGCCATCGCATGGAGCAAAGAGGTATAGCGACGAATATTTGGACACAAGGGGACATGGCAATGCAGTTTTCTTGACATGGAAGGATCTGTGGGTTTCAGTCCCAGAAGATGGGAAAGGAGGGCGCCGGCCGATCCTTGAAGGGCTGACTGGGTTTGCTCAGCCCGGGCAGTTGTTGGCTATTATGGGTCCTTCTGGTTCTGGCAAATCAACTCTTCTGGATGCATTGGCAGGCATGCTTTTTTTTTTTTTTTTTTTTTTTTTTTGCCCTTTATAGTCTTAATACTGTTTAAAACTTCTTATCCTGTTCTCCATACATGTCTTGTTCTTCTTGGACATCAATGATGCGTACAATATAATTGAGCTATTGTTTAGAAAGTCAACGGTACGGGACTGTCCATGTTAAAAGCTTCTGTCTCTCTTTCATTTATTTCTGAGTCTGAGTCCCGCTGGACAGATGAGAAAAGAGACGGAGTTCTTTATTATTTTTTTTGTCAAAAAATATTTATAATTGTGTAAACAAATATTTAAAAAAAAAATTAACATGTTGAATTTTGATATTTTAATTAAATATAGAATTAATAATTTTAAAATAAAATTAATAAATTTTAAAATAAAAAATAAAAAATATTTTTTTAATATAAAAATTATCAATTTTATTTTAAAATTATCAACTTTAATTTTAATAAAGATATGAATTAAAATATTAAAATTTAAGATACATTGGTGCTTTTTTAAAAAAGAAGTGAGACCTATATGATTCTTTTAGAGGTGTCAAAAAGTCGGGTTGGATCAGATTTGTATTGGGTTGTTTTTAGTTCGAGTCATTTTTTGTTGGGTTACTTTCAGGTCACGTTACATTTGATTTGGGTTCAAGTTGATTTATTTCAGATTCGAATTGGATTCAAATCGAATTCGGGTCGAATTTGTACTGAATCATTATTTTTTAAGTTATTTTTCACTAAAATAAAATATTTCAATTATATTTAAAACTCATTTCTATAATAAACTAAACGTTTAAATTTAGTTTTTTATCATATATATATTTATATTTTACAAAAATTGTACTAATTAGTATTTAAAAAATATAAATTAAAGGCAAAAAGTTAAAAAAAAATAACTATTTTGTCTTTTTTTTTAACTCAACGGGTGACTCGAATCCAACCCAAAATTTTCGGGTCATTTTTGGATTGGGTTACTTTTGGATTCGGATTGAAAAATCGGATTCCTGACCTAATTTTTTTGAATAGATTTAAACAGATTATCGAGTTGGGTTACTTTTTAACACCTCTAGACCCTGTGGACGGTGTCTAGTATGAACACTACTAGTGAAAAGGAAGAATAAAAAACTGCAAGAATAAGAAAACGTTTATTTTGTTCTACTTGTTCAATCTTCTGTTCAAATTAGTTAGTTTAAGATATCCCTATTTGCCAATATGGACGCCATTGAAAGAGTACAAAGCAAATCGCAGGGAGGCTTGGTTCAAACACGCGGCAAACCGGAGAGATATTAGTGAATGGCCACAAGGAGACACTTGCTTTTGGGACCTCGGTAAGAAAAGAAACAATGCATTTAATAAACAATACGTTTAATAAATCTTGGAAAAGGAGAACGATCGAATCAACTATATTGCTTGGTTTGGCCTCTTGTTTTTGCCAAAAAATGTGCCATTGATCGATGGATTCTGTGGCACAAATGCACTTTGACATCCACGGATCATATGAATGAATTCTGACTATCTGGTTTTTTTTTTTTTTCCAATGCTGATAGGCCTACGTGACTCAAGATGATATTCTAATGACAACATTAACAGTTCGAGAAGCTGTCTACTATTCAGCACAGCTCCAGCTGCCAGACTCCATGTCAATCTCTGAGAAGAAAGAAAGGGCCGAGATGACGATCAAGGAGATGGGTTTGCAAGATTCTCTGGACACTAGAATTGGAGGGTGGAGCGTAAAAGGCCTTAGTGGTGGACAAAAGAGGAGAGTTAGCATTTGCATTGAAATCCTGACGAGCCCCAGGCTTCTCTTCCTCGACGAGCCTACTAGTGGACTTGACAGTGCAGCATCTTACCATGTTATGAATCGTATCGTCAAGCTTGCTTGCCAAGACCGAAGAACTGTTATTGCCTCAATTCATCAGCCTAGCAGTGAAGTTTTTGAGCTGTTTCACAATCTCTGCCTTCTCTCTTCTGGTAGAACAGTCTACTTTGGTCCTGTTTCAATGGCAGAGCAGGTACTACAATCTAGTAGTCTTTTTCTGTTTTCTTTTTTTTTAATTCATAGTTTCTTTGGATCAGTATGGAAAAAAAAAAATTCAACATACTATCTATATAGATATTGAAATCATAGAACTTTTCACTTGCTGCAGTTTTTCTCTTCAAATGGCTTTCCTTGCCCTACTCTGCGCAACCCGTCTGACCATTATCTCAGAATCATAAACAAGGACTTTGATGTGGTAAACTCTGTATATTTACTTATGAAGATTGCTAATTTACAGGTTGATAGATGAGTTTTTTCTTCTTTTTTTTTTTCACTAAAATACCCGTCTGTCCACTGTCATTGACACTAGGATATTGAGCGAGGTCCCGATGCTTCCAGAAGCACAGAAGAAACCATTTACATTCTCGTTGAGTCATACAAATCATCTGAAATTTTCCAGCAAGTTCAAAAGCAAGTAGCTTACATGAACCAGAAGGTATGTTAATCTGATTTTAGTTGAACAGTCGAACCATAATGGGAAATTTCGACAGCGAATTTAAATTTTGCCTTGTTGATCTTGAAGAAAGGAGAAATTCTTGAGAAGAAAGGAGGTCAAGCAAGCTTCATCACCCAATGCATTGTTCTAACAAAGAGATCGTTTGTGAACATGTATCGGGATCTAGGCTACTACTGGCTTCGGCTTGCAATATACATTGCTTTGTGTTTGTGTGTAGGGACTATCTACTATGACATTGGCTTCAGTTATGGCTCAATTCAGGTAAGGGTACTGCTTATTCACGCCTAAAAGACAACCCCAAATACTAGATTATCCCACAAGTAATCATCTGCTGCATCTATGAATTTGCAGGCTAGAGGCTCAATGCTCATGTTTGTTGCCGCTTTCTTGACTTTTATGGCAATTGGTGGATTTCCTTCTTTTGTAGAGGATATGAAGGTTGGTTCTCTTAGTAAACTTCAATATTCTCAGTTAAATGTCTGAATTCCCCAAAACCTTATAAGCACAAAGATAAATAGTAATTCTAACCATTTTCTGCCTTTGACAGATATTTGGAAGAGAAAGATTGAATGGGCACTATGGTGTCGGTGCATTCGTGATAGGAAACACATTTTCTTCCATTCCTTACTTGCTACTAATATCTTTAATCCCTGGCGCAATAGCTTACTTTCTGGTTGGCCTTCAGAGGAGTTTTGAGCACTTTGCGTGCTTCGCGCTATTACTCTTTGTGTGCATGATGCTTGTGGAAAGCCTAATGATGATAGTTGCAAGCATCGTGCCAGATTTCCTGATGGGAATCATAACAGGTGCTGGAATTCAGGGCGTGATGATGCTGAATGGAGGCTTCTTTCGATTGCCAGATGATCTTCCTAAACCTTTTTGGCGATATCCCATGTACTATATCGCCTTCCATAAGTATGCAAACCAAGGGTTCTACAAGAACGAGTTTGAGCACTTAACATTCCCTAATAATCAAGTGGGAGGGCCACCTATGATTACTGGTGAGGAAATCCTGCAAAAAGTTTGGCAAGTAGAGATGGGTTACTCCAAATGGATTGATCTTGCTATCTTGTTTGGAATGGTAGTCCTTTACCGCCTCATGTTCCTGGGAATTATAAAAGTTGTGGAGAAATTGAAACCCATCATCAAAGCTTCTTTGGCTGGCTCTCTTAGGAAACCAAGGCAGATATCACAGAACATTTAATCGCCACCTTCTCTCCAAGGAAACCATTAGTCTCCTTGATGCAGGGGCATAAAGGCTGCTCAAAATCCGCCATAAAATTTCTGTCTTCCATGTTATGTTCTGTTTTAGTTTGTATTTCTGTCGTGATTCCTTAATTTTACTTGTACCAGAGAACACCTGCAATTATGTGCATTTCAAGTATCAAGTTTTACCATGGTAGAACTTGGTCAGACGGTAGCCTCTTTGTTAGTCCATGTCCAATTAGACTTGAAAAATATACTATTTTTAATTAAATCATGATACATAAAAAAAAAAAGGGTTTCTCTTTTGTTGTGTGTGGGATATTCTTGTTTTCCTAGACCATCTTCCCCATCTTTCTTTCAAATATTTGTAGGCCTTTTGTTTCGTTTCTGCAAGGCCATGAAGTGTCCCCATTCCTTTTCATGAGTTAACATGGAACAAATGCAACTGCTACGTCACAAGATAAACATTAGCTCTTTATCTGCAGGCAGCAAAATAAATCCATGATTCTAAGCTTTGTCGAAGAGTGGACAAGAAAGAGATCAAAATTAGGCCAAGCAGGTTTGACCAGGTCAGACATATGCTTCATATGATTAAACAAGAGAAATGAGCTTAAGTATCTCATTGTTTGACTCCATCATAGCTAATTTCTCCTCTCAACCCAATTTGAAAATTACTTGTTCAAGACTTGGATAAATTGTGTTCTGTCTTCCATGATTCTATATTCGCTAAAGCGCTTTAATTTTCAGTCGGAATGAAGGAATTTGGGACTTTTGTGAGCTACATTGTGAAGAGAGATTGAGAGAGTTTGAAGTAGAGAATTGCTTAATTGATTTCTTTTTTCTGACGCCACTATCTCTATTCATTGCCTAAATTTCCTATATTGAAAATTCTAAAAGAGTCTCTTCGTTAACTCAAGCCCTCATTATGACAAATCTATCTTCAAGATTCATGTATCTAAACTTCTAGATTCTTTGCATTTGGACTCTGAGTTCATGCATCTGGACTTCAAGGTTCAATGAGCACACTTCAACACATCGATTCTTTATGTTAGGAAATAGTTCTTAGAACCAAAAATAAATTAGGTTGAAGGAAAGATCATATGCAGTGCGCCTAAATAGCTTGGAGATATTGTCACTATAAACGATATGCCGTGGGGTCAATCATGATTCTTTTGATCCGTTTGCTAGAAAGCACGTGCAGAGCTGTTTTGAATCTGTATTCATGTAAGACCCGCGTTATGCAGACATGTGTTAACTATGATATAGATACGCGTTTGATACGTTAAAAGTATATTTATTAAAAATAATTTTAAAAAATTAGATAAGTCTTAAATACGCGATTTAAAAAATTAAAAAAAATAAATAATTCATGATGAGAGATGGCTGACGGGTCATTTTTATTTTTTATACATGTATTTTCAAAAGGGAGGCGAATATGAATTTGTTTTTAAGTTATCTGCTGCATATTTTTTAATTTTAACAACAAAATTAAATTTAATTAAAAATTTGCGTTACACTTATAATGTCTTTTGGACGAAAATATTTATGTAGATGTATATTTGTATATAAACTTAGGTGTATATATATAATCAAGCTTATATTGTATTTGTATCTTTATTTTTTCAAAATTAACATATCACTATATCCGAGTGTGATGCATTCGTATCTGTATCCGCTATAATCCTATTCATACAACCTTGCCCGGTTTGCATTTCATTGTACATGCGTGCTTATTGATATGTTTGGTGGAGGCCACAACTCAACTATTACTCTATTATTTTATATATTGCTTTGGATAGTACTCGGAGCTACATTTTGCGTCATCATTTATAAGTAGTTTTAATTTACCATTGCTTGGAATTGGCAGTCCTAACTCCTGACCCACGCAACCCTCATAATCTTTTTTTTTTTTTTTATCAAACAAAAAATCACTTTACAAATACAACGATCACCGAATTCCTAAGTTATGACCAATCTTTTTATTATTAACTTCTTCATTCAATCTCTACTGTGAGAAAAAACTACCAGAACACTACTAAAACTGAAATGAGTATCTTTCAAACCTAATTATAGTGTTAATATATCTGAAACTTATCACCGTACTATAATTTTTAGTTACCTCAATGGCAACCCTCTTGAATCTAAACATTCAAATAAGTACTTGCGTATAATGTAAATTCTAAATGCATGATCTCAAATGCCACAAAGGCTGAATTTTCATCATCCATAATAATAATCAAATAACCTAGCCCATACAGAATATGAGCCAATATCTTCACATATATGACAATAAAAAATCTCAAATCTCAATCTGGTAAGTAAAACTAACCAATTACAATACATTGTGTTAATTCGATTGGAATCTTTTAAAAAAATATAGGGTAAAACAATACTTTAAACTTGAATTCAATATTACTCGAACTTACAAACATTTTAGGTTAGTTACGAGTCACCCTTAAAAGTAGATTTTTCTAAAAATAAAACAGTGTGTTTATTATTTGAGATTAAAAAAAAAAAAACGTCAACACACACAAGGCAGATCATAAAAAGAGAGATATAGGGCCAGCACAGGAAGGGATGGAAGGCAAAAAAGTATTCCCTAGATGGACAGTTTCCATTTTCTTTCTTAATTTCCTTTCAATCTAGTCGGATGGACACCCAAGCCACAGGTATTTCTCTTTGTCAATCTATTTGTTTTCCTTTGGGGCTGGGTCTTACTTGACAAGAAAAGACTGTTCTCGATACCATTGCTCGTGGTTTTTTTCTTTTTTTCTTTTTGTTTTTTTTTTTTGGAGAAAATTGGCATACCACTTTGCTCATTTTGTCGACATTTGTTTCTGTTTTGTTTTTCTCTTTTTTTTTTTTTTGAGATTTTAATTTAGCTCATGTTTTTGTTGTTTTGAATTTTCATGGCTTTTTTTTTTTTCATAATTTTGCATGAACAACAAAGCCTCTATCATGAAAATCTTGATAAAAAATTTTCACATTGAAATTGAACATGAATAAAGAATTACATCCACTTCAATTCTGACCTCAACATGTTGTCTGTAACTAACAAATATTTCTTTTTACCTCAATTAAACCCAATTCCTTCCATTTTCCCTTTCTTCGACAATATATTGATTTCATCCAATCATATTACTTTCCTAATCAATTCAAGTATCCTTCAAACCAACTTATAACAAAAATATAAAAACATTATCTCAATTTCAAAATTCTAAATCTAGAGTTTTATCTTGAAAAAACCCTCTACTTCTAATGTAGGACATGTCCTCAAGCCTATTCTTTATCGTCTTGTCAATTTGGTTGTAATTTTTAATTATTTTTAATTTATAATATTTCATCTTGTTTAAGAGTTTTACTTTAAATTATTTTAAATACTTGGTCATTTAGTATTCTTTATTAGGAAAATATTTAATAGTTTGATTTAATTTCTTTTATAACTTTTACTTGTTAATTAGGTTTGTTTAGTCAGTAAGTTTAGAAATTATTATAAATAGATTAATAAGCCTAAGGGCTGAAATAATTCCAAACAATTTATCGATTTCAATAAAGTATTGATCAATGAAAATTCTCTTTTGAGAATCATTTATCTTCTCTGTTGGATTTTAGAAACCCCTTGAAGGTTCAATCGAGTATTGACTTTAGTTTATCCTGTTTCCCATACTTATTTCCCATCTCATTTGGTATCAGAGCAGGTTTAACTTGTGATGATGTCATTTTATGGAGTCTAAAGCAACCTCTTCAACCACGATTATCATGAAGGGAAGACTCTATCTAGAGTCATTCTATAGGATTGTAAATACAACAAATCTTGTATTAGAGATGTTGCTCACAATCAATTTGTTCGTAGATACATTCCTAATTTCGAAGATATATCTATTTTCAATGGGGATTTTTTTGTTAAAGATTTTGTGAGATGGTTAGCAGATTTGGATGCCTATTTTGAATATAATAATATTCGTGAAGAGGATAATTTGACTCTTGCATATTCGAAATTCAAAAATGGTATAGTTGATTGGTAGAATAATACCTAATATTATAAGTTGAGTTATAATAAGCCTAAAATTCGTTCATGAGTAATAATGAGAAATTTGCCAGTCATTGAATTCTATGTTAATCATAAGTTTGATGAGATTTTAAATCAAGCAGAAAAGAGATTCAAACTGATTTTTTACCAAGCATTACATGATAGTTAAATCATGTTGATTTGGGTGTTGAAGAATCAATGGCTCCAAAAGTAAATCTTAACTGCACATCGATGGTTCAAGGTCAAGTGGATCAAAAGAAACAATCGCAAGTTGTTGATGACCTTCCAATTGAAGAAGTTAATTTCTTGGGAACTAGTAGTAAGCCTATTAAAGAGAATGCTACTGTATCAGAGACTTGTATCATGGAAGGTTGTGATGTTGATGATATTAATCTAACGATGGATTATGTTAACTTAGATGTTGGACCCATAACCCATAAGTCTCAGGATCTTATTGATTATTTACCTACGATACCTGTGCAAAATCCAATTGACTTTATTGACACAGAGCAATCAAATCTAATTCACTATTTTTGTTAGAGCTGATTGTTGATCTATTGGAGATTCATGTACAAAAATACAAGTTCAATTCAGGAAAACAAAAGGCCTTGATTTAATTAAAATAGTTATTCATATGGTATGGAAGACGTCAGTTTCTTATTGTCAACTCGAAGGCCAGTTTCTTATTGTCAACTCGAGGGTGAGTTTGTTTTAAGTGGACGGGTCTGACGCAAGACACGTCTTAAAACATATTTTTTATCGTTTGCCAATTTAGTTGTAATTTTTAATTATTTTTAATTTATAGTATTTTAGCTTGTTTAGGAGTTTTATTTTAGATTATTCTAAAATACTTGATCATTAAGTATTTTTTATTAAGAAAATATTTAATAGTTTCATTTAGTTTCGTTTATAACTTTTACTTGTTAATTAAGTTTGCTTAGTTGATAAGTTTAGAAATCATTATAAATAGGTTTGTAAACTTAATGGCTGAAATAATTTCGAGCAATTTATCAATTCTAATAAATTATTGATTAATGAAAGTTTTTCTTTTGAGAATTGTTTATCTTTTCTAGTGGGTTACAAAAATTTTTTAAAAATTCAATTAAGTGTTGGTCTTTGTTTATTTCAAATGTTGACCTTTATTTATCCTGTTTTCTACACTTCTGTTTTGCGTCAACTCCAAGCTCCAATATTCTCGAATCACTTCTCAAAATATGTTTCAGCGATCCTTAGATACTTTAGCTTGTGAATTGAGACTTGATTTGAAAATGAGTATTGCCAGCAAATTGAATTAGGATTTAAAGTTTAAGCTTGAAATGATGAGAGAGAGACAAACATGACGGGAGAATGATTGTTTGATGTATGGGAGAAAGGAAAGAGATGTTGTCTGGCGCCAAGGAGGTGACAAATGGTGTGGAGGGGCAGCCAAGAGCATTTGCGATTGGAAATGATGGAAGAGTGAAAAAAATGCAGAGCCGGGTGGCGGGGGGAAAAGGAAAAAAAGAAAAAAAGAAGAAAATATGGTTTGATTCTGTGTTACCCAATACACCAAAAAAATATATTCTAATTAATCACAATCTTTAATATTTTAATCAACTCTCAATTACCCTGAAAAATTCTATAATAATTACTTTTTATTTTTTGGTCATTCTATAATAATTACTTTAATCAACTCTTATCTGTCCTGAAAAATTCTATAATATTCCCTATAGACCCAAGCCCAATATAAACTTTTAAAAAACCAAAACTTTGAATCTCGAAGATATTACATATTGGTATTTTAAACTACAATATCACAAAAATAATTGTGTCATTTGCAACAAGAAAGTAAAGAATCAAATATTTTAGTTTTCTTATCAAATGCAATAATATTAGATTTTGATAATTCTTTCCAACCATCACAGTGTCACATTTTAGCATACATTTTCACTAGTTTTACAATTCCATTATCTATCAATGCTAAAGTAATTTTCTATATTATAATTCCAATTATTTGATACTAAGTGTGAGTAAACACAATGAAAATTACATCTAACAAACTAATTTTAGAGAATGATTATATCTCACAGAACATATTTTGAAAATTTTATCATATTTGAAAAATTACGATCATGAAATTGAAAGATACAATGTCTTGCTTTTTCTAAATTATTATATTTTTCTTTATTTTCAAATTTTTAATTTTGGGATTCAATTGAACAACAATGGAGAATTCAATGTTAAAAGATTGATGTTGTTTAATTAGGGAATTTTTATTAAGATATAAACTTATAAGTTTAATCTAATCTCTTTCTTTTTTCTTTTTGGAGAACATGAAGAATAGGCACGTATCCCTTTTAATCATTTTAAATGACTCTTTTCAATGAAAATGAACTATGTTTATTAAACCTAATGTTTTTTTATCAAAAATAAAAAAAAAATAGAGGTAATAAATACATTTTGATACCTACAAATTCCCTAGAAAGGATTGTTTTGTGGCCTCTCACACCGGACTACTAAACATGTGTTTTTTTTTTTTTAATAGTTTGTGGTTTCGTTTCATATAAATTAAAAAATTATCTAAACAATATTTTTATAATAATTAGTATATTTTATACCATTATAATAATAAAATATAAAATTAAAAAATATTAATATTAAAATTTAAATATTACTAAGATAACTTTTATTTTTAGTTCATAAACATTGCACTCGGTCAAATAAAAATGTAATTTTCCCCTTGGCCCAACAGGTCACTCGGTCACATGACCGATATAAAAGCAACCTGACTGGAACGAGGTTTCAGTCTCTAAGCTTCCAGAAAAGTGCAAACGAGAGAGCGGAAGGGGGAGACATGGAAGAGGAGGAGCATGAGGTGTACGGCGGAGAGATTCCAGATGTGGAAGGCGATATCGACGCTCACAACGCCGATGTCGACATGTCCGCCGCGGATGACGATGCCGTCAAGGTCCTGCCCCGCATTCACTCTTTCCAATTCGATTCTGAAACCCTAATTGATGGCAATCGATCGATCTAGTTTTGAAAACGCTGTTTGTTTATAAATTATGATGCAGGAGCTGGATGAGATGAAGAGGAGATTGAAGGAGATGGAGGAGGAAGCGGCGGCTCTTCGCGAGATGCAAGCCAAGGTCGAGAAGGAGATGGGGGCTGTTCAAGGTTTGGAAAAATGTTTACATATACCCAAACATATACTTTTTCAAGCTTCAATTAGGTTTCTGTTGGCAGATTTATTTACTTTTACTGGAAGGTTTTGAACTGACTCAACCTCGTTTCTTTTATGATTGGGATATGTTGTGCACAGATCCTGCTAGTGCAGCGGCTAATCAAGCAAGTAAAGAGGAAGCTGATTCTCGTTCTGTATTCGTTGGCAATGTGAGGAGTGCTATATTTTTTCCTGCTATTTTACGACTACAGTAGTTATTATGTTTTAGATGTAAATTTAGAGTATATAATTACTTGATATTTCTGAATTTTTTTGAGCTCGTCTTTAACTCACTTTGTATGTAACCGACTGGAGATCCCTATTGTGCTGTCACCCTATTGCAAATTACCATGTAGACTTGTGATTTGTTTGAAAATTGATCGTGTCATGACATCGGATGATTTTCCCTTTCATTGCTTCGCTGGACCTTGTATTTTAACCCATTTTATGTATTTTGGTTATTATTGCATCTGTGATTTCACTAGCGTACTAAAATCCATATTTATATTTAGTGCATAAAATTTTCCTGAATGTGGCAATACACATTCAGTTATAAGGCAATTAAAAAAGGAAAAGAGGAGAAGATAAGCAATGCAGGCAAGCACTCTGAACTTTGCGAGAAGATCGTAAGGCCTACTTTTATGTGTGAACATGCATTTATAGATGCACATAGATGCCTGCACTCACACCAAAGCAGTTTTTTTTCTTTTTTCTTTTCGCATGATCATTGTGGATGTGGGGTAGAAAGATATATGGAATAGTGACAGATTGTGTGAAAATGGATCCTATCTAGGTCTGCTTGACAAGTCCTTTATTCCCCGTCAATTGTTCAAATCTTTTTGTTAGAAATTTGAATCAATTATATGATCATCGTAGGTGATTGTCTTTTGACTGATTATTCGTTGAGCGCTGACAAGCGTTTAGACTCTTCCATTGGGAAAGAGATTACTTCCATTACCTTCTTTTCCGTATGTTGTTTGAAGCGCTTGGTTTTGAGTTTCTGGGACTGACTTCTTGTTTACTCTTCATTTTATATTGATATCCTTGATTTTTATGTGGATGTGATGGCTATCTGTGGGAATCATGGTTTGACTCTGTGTGTCACTATGGTCGCAGGGTTATTAATCTTCAAGTTCTTTGTGTGTTAGCGCTGGAATAGAAAAATTGTATTTGGGGGTGGGAAAATTTCCAATATGATACTCAGACTTGGTTTGCATGAGCTATGAAAAGGCTCCTGCATGTTTGTAATTTGAAATGAAATGAGGAAAAAAGGTGAAAGAAAGTAGCTCATAGAAAATGAGAATAAAACACATGTGAATTCACAGTGAAAAAGGAAAAAAAAAAAAAAAAAGTGAGCAAAAGAAACACAAGAATATTTGCAGTGGAAAAAAAGGCAAGGAAAAAAAATACATGAAAGAAAAGGAAAAGAAATAAAAGTGAAAAACACGACAAACGATGGAGAAACAAGGTAGTAGATAGAGTGACAGCCAATATGACAAAAAGATGGAAGAGAAAGAAATGAGCTGTATGAATGGTAAATATTGCTGGATGAAAGAATTGGAGTGGAAGAAGGTGTCTAAACACGTATTGAAGGTTGCTGAAGGGAAACTGCATTGAGGTGCTCCATCGTTTTATGAGAAGAGCAGATGGAAAGTCTGACATGCAACAAAGTTGCTGAGCTTCAGCACTGCTGGTGGTGATCATTGGTGCTTCTGACGTGTGGTCAATTGGCAGTTGCGTCAAAGGTTTCAGGATTACTTCCCTGTGGTCATAGTCTCTTGATGGCTTCTTTTATCCAAAGTATGGAAGATGTTTGTCCTTCATGAATCTTTTCATTTGCAAAAGAGCTTGCAATGAGTTCTGAGTTTTAATTAGCATTATGTCTGTCATTTTTGTTGCTCTAATAGACACATTTCAGGCTCGTCTCTTCTCATCTCTAAAGACCCAATTATTTCACCATGGGTTCCATATTCATCCCTGTAAATACTGATGAGTTACTTGGCCATAATGAAAATTGGATAAAGTGAAATATCTGACATGGTAATGATATTATTCCACCTGAACAAGATATATTGATGAGATCTCAGATTTAGTGCTAGAATGGCATTTTTCCCTTATCCTAATCTAAATAGCATTTTTGAGGAATTTGTTCATTCTTGCTTATTGTCTAGTTTAGTGTGTGAGAAGCATTCTATGTGCTTTGAGAATCATAAAATCAATTATTTTCCAAATTTAAAGTCTCTTAGTTGTTTTTGAACTCCTTTTTCTCTAACACTATGGTTGTGTTTTGTCATTTTCTGGGGTGTCTAGAGTTTAGAGATATAGCATGGTGAATTCTCAATTAGAATTGTTGTTTCTGTTTTGGAGTCCAAAACTTTTGTCTTTTAGCTAGTATTTTATCTCTTTTACAAGAAAGGTGCTTTTCCTTGGGTTTGATCTTGTGAGACAATCGAATTTTCCCTTGGGTTTGATCTTGTGAGACAATCAGCTTCTTCAAACACTTGACTCATTGTGTGCGGTATATTTTTTTTCGTAATTTGGCACGTCTGGGCATTGAAAAATCTTAAATTAACAATTTCTTGAACTTTCAAATTGTATGTCAACTCCTTGTAACGTGGTTACATAGAACTGTGTAGCTTTTTGTCTGGTATGCACTTTGGAACTTGGCTTCATGGGGAACATGTGACAGTTGCCTAATTCTTGAAGATCATAGGAAAATGAATCAGTGTTGTTGCGAGCCCCACTCACCTAGGCACTGAGGCGAAGCGCCAAAGTGGGCCAACGCTTCTTGGTCCTTGGGCGAAGCGGCTTCGGAGAGGTGCTTGCTTTTAGTGTCAAAGAGCAAAGAGAGAAGCAATCGCTTCTATCACTTCTCTCACTTTTTATGTTTTTGGTTTTCTTTCTCAAGTTTTGACAACTAGATGGGCAGTTTTATCCTCCATTTTGATAAAGCCTTTAGTGCTTCAGAGCACTTTTAAAAGCACTGAAATGAATGCATATGGTTCCAAAAGGCCAGGCGTTGCATTGTTTGGGATCAGAGCTTTGTTTTAAGATTCAGACTCTAATTAAATAAGTGACAAAATGTTGGGGTTGGCCCCCTGGCCAATGATATACAAAAGCTGTACAAAAGCAGAAGTATCAAGGGGCAGATAAACTGGGCTGTGTATCAACTAGGATGATGGCTCAGCAGGACTCATTTTAACTCTTGTCACACAGAGAAGGGTTTGGTGGGGGAAGAAGTGTACGAAAGAGAGGATCAGTGCTGCTGCTGCAAGGAAAGATGCAAAATTGGAATGAACATCCGAGAGAAGATAGTTTGTAGCACCATTGGTGAAATGGGAATGATCTCTGGGTTATGGTTTCAGTGGAAGCAATAGTAGATAATGTTGCTATCCTACGGTTAATCAAATGATAGTCCGGGAATGCAATGATCACATAGGTTCCACCTGGCTTACTTGATGAATTATTTATGTCAAAATGAATGCTTGGCATGTGTATACCTGCATTATGGTTATAATAACAATAACCAATCTGTCTTGCATAACACAACAGATAATTTTCGGATGCAGCCAGCAGTTTAGCAAAATGATGCATTTTCGGATGCAGCCAGCAGTTTAGCAAAATGATGCATTGTTATGTTTACACTTATATGTAAAGATTGTTTGATGTGATGGAACATAGCACAAACTAATGTTTTAGCCTGCATGCTTTTACGTTACTGGTACAACTTTGTGGAATTGGAATATTCTTTTGCATGCAAATGGCTTAAACCAGTTGTTATTTTGTCTCTATCCACACAAAATTTGGCTTGAAAAACCTCGTGTTAATTGCGGTGCAGGTTGATTATGCATGCACACCTGAGGAAGTGCAGCAGCATTTTCAGTCCTGTGGTACAGTAAACAGAGTTACCATCCTGACAGACAAATTTGGCCAGCCAAAAGGTTTCGCTTATGTGGAATTCCTGGAGGTAGAAGCTGTTCAGGAGGCTCTTCTTCTGAATGAATCTGAATTACATGGACGCCAATTGAAGGCAAGTCTTTCTTTTACTGGAGAAATGAGTGCTGAACGGTAGTATGATTTTACCGTTGTGCTCCTAATGTGATTGGCTATATTATTCTTTTTGATGGATGAAATGTGGGACTTGAACTTCATAACAGAGAGATCCCAAGTCTCACCTTAAACTATTAGGATAAAGCTTTACTCTATGTTTGACTGATTCTTTGATATTGATTTCAGGTTTTGCCCAAAAGAACCAATGTTCCTGGGATGAAGCAGTACCGTCCTAGGCGTTTCAATCCTTACATGGGTTACCGGCCCAGGAGGCCATATGTGCCCCCTTATTTCTACTCCCCTTATGGATATGGGTATGTTTCTTTCTACTTGCATTCACGTAATTTGGTACTCCATGCGGTTATTTTTCATTTAATGGCTTTTCGTTCTCCAATGACTCCAGGAAGGTTCCTCGGTTTCGAAGGCCAATGCGATATATGCCCTATTACTAGGAGACAGTTTCTGTCAAAGACGGTAGTGTAATAGCAGTGAGCAGTTACACCAATAAATTTGGCTTTTTATTAGTTATCTGTTGGGGAGGTGAAAGTCATTATCTATCACCATAATGGTGATTGATGATTTATTTAACTGTATGACACGAATGAGACGAATGTTGAAACTAGGAGTTGCAGAACATGCTTATAAGCATTATCGAGCTTTATCTATTAAGGTTTTATTTTTCACTTTGATCATATACCCATGCTCTTTGCTGTCATCATCTCTGGTTTTTAGTGATTGCCCGTTTGTGACCGGGATCTTTCTGCATTCGCCTTGCAAGCTTTAAAAAGCATTTGTCTTGATGGTCATTTATAGTTGCCAATTTCCTTTGGGTGATAGTGTTTTAATGCTCCAATTGGTGGGGTTGCTGGCCTCTGGTCGGGTAACGAAAAACTATTTTGGCTTCCAAATTTGTCGAATGAAAGAGGATGCTACAGTTACGCTTAAAATTGTTTTAAATGACAACTTACTTGGTTGTTCATTAACAGCTTAGCAAACTTCGCAAAGTGGTATTTTGTACCGGCCTGAACTACGAAGTCTTTCCCTCCGTTCGCCACCTTACTTGGAGAGAGAAAAATGTTGTAGATACTGCTGAACCTGCAGACGACGCTTGGAGCATGCTGCATTACCCCTTGTTTGGGAGAAAAAAAAAAAGTTGAGGGAGAGGAATGTGAGAAAATTGAATGTTAAAAGAAAGGAGTGTACTCTATTATTCTTGTATTTGAGAGAATATAATATAAAGAAAAAAAATTAAAAATATTTTATTTGGAAATGAGTAATATGTAAAAAAAATATATATAATGTGTGTTATAATATTAATATTACTCTTAAAAATTAAAAATTAAAAACACGACAAAAAGATACATTACTACTTAAATTTTTTTTTTTTAAAAAAAAAAGGATTGACATGGAATTCCGTACCATTACCCCCATTTCGAGGGAGAATGGTTTTAGTGGGCCTCAGCAATTATAGCCTTAGGCCTGTTTTTCTTTTTTTTCTCTCTTCCGTCTCTCTCGAACATAAGATTTTATATCATTCCATCCCAATTTCATTCCTTAAGTAAGGATTCCCTCCTCCCAAACAAAGCATTAAAATAAGAGTAATAGGATGACATGCTTTTATTAGAATTTCTTTCTTGGGGGGTAGGAGAACGGGGTGAAGGAAGACAACAGAAGAATGTGTTAAAAATTGCAGGAACCTGGATAGGGCCATTCCCTGTGCCATAGGTATAATCATTAAGGAGATGCACATTCTTGCAATCAAGCATTCTATTTAGAGCAATCTCTCCGCGTTGGCTAGTTCATCATTATGTTATTTCAAATTCTTTCTTTTTATCTTGACTAATGCATCTTTCTCCCAAGACTTGAAAGTGGTTAATAAAAAAAAAAAAGTCAAATCGCACACCTTCAAACTCACCCATTCTTTCTTGAGGAGCCACTAAAAACCTTTTTCCTTTAGTAATTTGATCAAATGTTTTTTTTTTTTTTTTTTTTTGAGCAAAGTAATTTGATCAAATGTTGATTCCATACATCTTGGGAAGTGTCCGGTCAAATTTGTCGCCCATTTGTTTCTTACTTTCTCCAGTGATGTACAATTCCTTGCTGACACAAATAATTTAACTCGTGAAATAGTGCATTCCCATAGATTTGATCTTATGGCCATTGAATTATGAAAACATAAACATAGGCTTTTTAAGTATTTTCCCTCTTCGTGCCTTCAAACTCATCCATTTCTTAGAGTTCTGCCGAGGAAAAACAAGAAAAGATTTGGCAAATATTATTATAGAAGGATAAAATCTAATTAAGTCTTTATCAAATCTTATTAGGTCATTTTCAATATTTATTGTGCCTTAAGCGTACTTTCTACTGTTTGTCTTTTTCTGAAATTGTATTCTACAAATACTACTCTTATTCTGTTGTGTTAAAAGCGGTGATTTGTATTGAGAAAAGATTAAAAACTCTGTTTGAGTGTTGGTGGTGGATTCCATCTGGCCAGTTGTGGATTCCACTGTTGTTGTTCTTGTTTTTTCGTGTGTTTGTACTGTTTCTGTATAATTTGAATAAATTTCAATTTTCCCAACCAATAATCTTCTTCTCGATACTGATCCTACATCAATTAGTATCAGAGCAAACTTCCGATCCAAGAAGCCACCCAAACTGCCATATTCCAGTCCACCCGAACATCCATAACCCAAGACCCAATTTGATAAAATAAAAAAATAACAAAAAAGAAAGAAAACAAAACCCAATCGAAGAACCTGCATCCTGTTCTGCTGCAGCTCGCCGGAAAACCACCGCCGACCACGCGCCGCCGCTTGCCGGCCGCCGGCCGACCACTCGCCGGAAACCGAGACCCACCTTTTCTGGTTCGTTGTTCGCCGATCTGTCCATTTCCGGGACCCACGCACCAGAATCACTCCGGAATCACGCCGGAGAAGCGCCGAAAGCCCACTGCTCCACACCCCGCCGCCGCTCGCCGCCGCTTCGTCATTCGTCTCCGACGACCGAAACCCGTCCAGACTGAGTCAGAGCCCTCCGATCTTCCATTTTCGGCCACTGGAAGGTGTGTTCCTTGGCTTTCTGTCGCCGACCAGCTTATCCTTCTTGTTCTCCGCTGCCGTTTGCACGCGTCAGGGCCGTCCAAAGCCTCACCGACGCTACTCAGGCGCCAGCTCGACCTCCCCTGGCCTTCCCCGACCAGCCCCGGAGCCTAGCTCCGACCGCCAACCACCGAGCTCCTCTTTTCCGCCGCCGATGTTTGTTTCAACAGTGCGCCGTTCATCTTGGCCGGAGAAAACAGGAATACCGCCCACTCAACTTTTGTGATTTTATTTCCTTACTATTTTTCTGCTATTATTGTGTAAGGCAGACTCAAAGAAAAACTAAAATGGTTGCAGCAACTGATTTCAACAAAAGCACCATTGGTTGATCAATTATAGAGACTTACCTGCATGAGTTAATGCTTCTGCCAGTGTTATTAAACCCGGCCCAACCCGGACGGTTGGACCGGTGACCCGGTGAACCGGTCATCAGGCCGGGTTGGGTCAATTTAAAACTCGTTGAGGCATCGACCCGCTAAAGACCCGGTAAACCCGGCCGGGTTTATTAAACCCATTGACCCAGAGACCCGTATAAGACCCGGTAAACCCGGCCGGGTTTGTAAAAGTGTAGCTATTATGTTAAATTATACAAGACTCGCATATCTATTTGATATATTTCACTTCTTAAGATATTATTAATACTATATTTTTCTGTATATAATAATTTAACGTTGTTCATAACTTCATATATTAAGTAATATGTTATAATTTACATTGAAAAATAATTTTTTAAGAATTTTTATCAAAATTTTAATTGATATAAACTACTTTTTAACTTGTAAAAATACCGTTATTGTATTAAATTGTACAAAAAATTTATATATATTATTTGATATATTCTTTTTTTTTTAAATTAATGACCCACTGGTTGACCCAATGACCCACTGGTTAAACCAATGACCCATTGACCCAGTCGCCAGACCGGGTCAACATCCGGGCCGGGTTTAATAACACTGGCTTCTGGTATGGTCTATCTTTTACATTGAAAATTTTATTAATATCTTGTCAGTATTGTTAGATCAGTAAGTAAGTATTGGTCTCACATCAAAATCTGTTTGAAAAAAAAAAAAATCTGCCATTTTACTGTTGTTTAAACTCACGATATTTCACATGTCCTTCTCTGTTTACCATTGTGCTCACTCATTTATTGACTATCTGCTCACTACAATTAACGTTCACCATTATTTATGCCCAATTATTATCTTGACCTGTTAATGCTGTTCTATGATATTTACCTCACATTGTAATTTGTAGTTTTCGTGTGCATCAGTATTATTTTATAAACGTTATTACTTTTTGTGATAAATGTCTATCTCAGTATATTTGTAAAAAAAAAAAAAAATGGTAACTAACAAAGAAACCGAAAAAACCTCCACTTCCCAACCCCAAAACCCACCAGAAAACCAAATCTTACAATCCTAAATGCAAAATTTCATCGGGGCAGTCCAGCAGTTGACGAATCGAATTGAACAACTTGAGTCTGTTAGGCAATCTCATGAGTCACCGCAATCTGCAGAAGGATCTATTCACGCCCAAATATCCACTCCTGTCCCTCACGGTAATCAAAGAAATCATGTCACTCCTATACCTACCGTCAGATTCCCACCTGAAGGAAATATTCAAACTGCATTTGAATCTAGACAGCCTGTAGGTGAAGGTCATAATTTTCCCCAAGACTATCCCACAGACTACCATTATACCCCCAGAGCACCTAGTAGACCTGAACATGGCCACCCAATTTTTGATCTGCCTGAGAGAGGTAATGAATTTGGTAGAAATGAAAGATTCCTTAGACAACCACCTCTACATGGTCATTTAGACTATCATGATGTCACCAAACGAGTCAAACTTGATGCACCTGAATATGATGGTACTTTAAATCCCAACGTATTCATGGATTGGTTGGATAGTCTAGAAGATTATTTTGAGTGGTATGACATGACTGATATCGAACGTGTCCGTTTTGCTAAATTAAAACTTGTGGGCGCTGCAAAGAAATTTTGGCAAAATGAACAACGTAACATGGAACGTCTAGGAGAACCACCAGTCACTCAGTGGGCAGTTATGAAAATGAAATTGAAACGAAAATACATTCCCACCTTTTATAGGAGTCAGTTATTCGAGCAACTCTTAAATCTAAAGCAATTGACTTCTAGTGTGACTGATTACATGTCCAAATTTGAAGAACTCCTACTTCGATGTGAAATGCATGAATATTCTTTTATCACTGTCGGTCGATTTGTTAACGGTCTTAGGTATGACATCAAAAGAGAAGTTTCCCTCACATTTCCTGACACTCTCGAAGAAGCTTATCATAAGGCTTTAGAGATTGAGAAACACAGTAAGGTCTCTTCCTTAAAACGTGTGTCTACCTCTGTCCCCACCTCGCGTCAGACAAAATCTTTCCTTCCTTCTACCTCTTCTTCTCACTCAAAATCTGTCACTCAGCCTGTGCCTAGAGACAATCTTGGTAAGGAGAAAACATCTTTCACTCCCAATTCAAGTCCTATCAGATCTTCAATGGAGTCCCGAGCCAGTAATTCCTCTATTCAATGTCATCGATGTCACCAATATGGTCATATAGCTGCTCGTTGTCCCCAACGTGCCCTAGTTATAGAGCCAAAGTCAGATGACCCCGTAGAAGGAGAAAATCAAATTGTTGATCCTGTGGAATATTCTGGAGATGAAGATGACTGTCTTGATGATCCTGAGGAAGTAGACCAACACTGTGGTGTTGTTAGGTGTGTATTGACTACTTTTGTAGACAATAATGAATGGAAGCGAACTAGCATTTTTCACACCTACATTAAGTCAGGAGATCGAAGTTGTAAGATGGTCATTGATGGTGGTAGCACCATGAACGTTGTCTCTAAGTCTGCTATCTCACGCCTGAATCTTAAAGCAGAGCCTCATCCTCATCCTTTTAAGGTAGCATGGGTAAACGAAACCACCTTGCCAGTCACCGAGAGATGCTTAGTGCCCATTCAATTAGGTGATTATGAGGATAAAGTTTACTGTGATGTTTTACCTATGGATGTTGCTCACATTCTTCTTGGACGCCCTTGGCTTTATGATCTTGATGTGACGAATCATGGTAGGGAGAATACCTATGTCTTTAAGTATAAGGGCAAAAACATCATTCTTAGACCTGCATGGCCCCAACTAAGAGACAATAAGGTAAAACCCAAACCTGCTCATCCCATTCCGATAAAGAAAGGTCTTCACATCCTAAATCATAGAGCATTTGAGAAAGAATGGCAGACGAGTGATTGTCGAGTAGCAATTGTTGCTAGAGAAGCCCTTCCTCATTCCACCAAGCCTAACTATGATGTCCCACTTGAACTTCAAAATTTGTTAAATGAATTTGAGGATATCATGCCTGAGGAACTTCCTAGTGAGTTACCACCTATGAGAGACATTCAACATGCCATTGATCTAATTCCTGGGTCACAATTACCAAACCTCCCACATTACCGGATGAATCCCAAGGAACGAGACGAGTTAAACAGACAAGTTGAGGAACTTTTGTCTAAAGGATTTGTACGTCATAGCCTTAGTCCCTGTGCTGTTCCTGCCTTGTTAACTCCAAAGAAAGATGGATCATGGAGAATGTGTGTTGACAGTCGAGCCATTAACAAAATCACTGTAAAGTACAGGTTCCCTATTCCTAGGCTTGAAGATATGTTGGATATGCTAGCTGGTTCTAGTTGGTATTCCAAAATAGACTTGCAAAGCGGATATCACCAAATTCGCATTAGGCCTGAGGATGAATGGAAAACTGCATTTAAGACACAAGATGGCTTGTACGAATGGCTAGTCATGCCCTTTGGCTTGTCCAATGCACCCAGTACTTTTATGCGGGTAATGACTACTGTCTTGAAACCGTTCATCGGTAAATTCCTTGTTGTCTACTTTGACGACATTCTTGTGTACAGTAAGTCAAAAGAAGAGCACCTAAGTCATTTGCGTTCAGTTTTCATCACTCTTAAGGAAATCAAGCTGTATGTCAACCTTAAGAAGTGTTCCTTTCTTCAGTCTGAGGTGTTATTCTTAGGCTTCGTTGTGTCTACACGAGGTATAGCTGCCGACCCCGAGAAGATTAAAGCTATTAGAGAGTGGCCTGAACCAAAGTCAATCACTGAGGTTCGTAGTTTTCACGGTTTAGCTGCTTTCTATCGAAAATTCATTAAGGGGTTTAGCACCATTCTGGCTCCCATTACAGATTGCCTGAAAAAGGGAGATTTCCATTGGACACCTGCAGCTTCTAAGGCTTTCACTGAGATCAAGCAAAAGCTTAGTGAAGCGTCTGTTTTGAGACACCCCGACTTTTGTAAGGTTTTTGAAGTCGCTTGTGATGCCTCTGGTGTAGGCATTGGGGGAGTTTTAAGTCAAGAAGGGCATCCTGTAGCTTTTTTTAGCGAGAAGCTTAATGAGGTAAGGCAAAAATATTCCACTTATGACAAGGAGTTTTATGCTGTGGTTCAGTCACTTCGTTACTGGAGGTATTATTTGTTACCTCAAGAGTTTGTCTTGTATTCTGACCATCAAGCATTGCGCTATCTGAACTCCCAAAAGAAACTAAACTCTCGTCATGCTGCTTGGGTTGAGTTTATGAACGAATATTCTTTTGTCCTCAAACATTGTTCTGGTGCAGAAAATAAAGCTGCCGATGCTCCCAGTCGTGTTGTTTTTGTTCTTCAGTCTTTAAGTACTCATGTCGTAGGATTTGATAGGTTAGTAGATGAGTATCCTCAGTGTCCTGATTTCAGTATCATTTTTTGTGCTGTTAAAAATGGTGATCGTCGTGATTATGTTGATTTTGTCATTCATGATGGTTTTCTTTTCAGGTCCAGTAAGTTGTGTATTCCTCACACGTCACTTCGTGATTTCTTAGTTTGGGAGATGCATGCAGGTGGATTAGCTGGACATTTAGGTAGAGATAAGACCATTGCACTTGTTGAAGATAGATTTTATTGGCCCTCATTGAAGCGAGATGTTTTTAGGATTGTGTCACAGTGTCGCACATGTCAAGTTGCCAAAACTAAAAGGAAAAATACTGGTCTGTACACCCCTCTTCCCATTCCACATGCGCCTTGGCGAGATGTGAGTATGGATTTCGTTCTTGGTTTGCCCAAAACAGCTCGTGGTCATGATTCTATTTTCGTTGTTGTGGATAGGTTCTCTAAAATGGCACATTTCATTCCATGTAACAAGTCCACAGATGCGTCTCATGTTGCTAAATTGTTCTTCAGGGAAGTTGTCAAATTGCATGGTTTACCTAGTTCCATTGTGTCAGATCGTGATGTCAAATTTGTCAGTTATTTTTGGAAAACACTTTGGAAACTTTTTGGTACTACTTTGAAATTTTCCTCTGCTTTTCACCCCCAAACTGATGGTCAAACTGAAGTTGTCAATCGTAGTCTAGGAGATTTGCTTCGATGCCTTGTAGGGGATAAACAGGGTAATTGGGATTTGATCTTGCCTACTGCTGAGTTTGCTTATAATAATTCGGTTAATCAAACTACTGGCAAAAGTCCTTTTGAGATTGTGCATGGATATTCCCCTCGTACACCTATTGACCTCATTCCCCTTCCCCCTGATATCCGTTCATCTGAGCCTGCTGAAAATTTTGCCCGTCACATCCATGAGTTGCATGCTGAGATACGACGCAAAATTGCATTAAGTAATAGTGATTATAAACTTGCTGCTGATGTGCATCGTAAGGTTATTGATTTCAATGAAGGTGATTATGTCATGGTTCACATTCGACCTGAGCGTTATCCAAAACACTCTTTTAAGAAACTGCATGCTCGAGCCATTGGCCCTTTCCTTATTGTTCAGAAAATGGGACCTAATGCATACTTACTTGATTTACCTACTGACATGACTATTAGTCATGTTTTCAATGTTGAAGATTTATCACCTTACCGAGGTACTTTCGAGCCTCTTGTTTCTTCTAGTCTCTCTACAGGTCCACTTGTGCCCAAGCCACCAATCCTCCCACCACAACGAGATGTGATTGATGTTGTTCTTGATGATGAGCTGGTTGCTTCTTCCGATGGTGGATTTCGTCGTTTTCTTGTCAAGTGGAAAGATTGTCCAGCATCAGATGCAACTTGGATCACTGAGACTGAGTTCCACTCCCTGGACCCCACCTTGTTGTCCCAGTACCTACAGTCTCACTCGCCGGAGTCGAGTTCTTTTCAACCCGGAGGGAATGATGCAGACAAGGAAAAACAAGAAAAGATTTGGCAAATATTATTATAGAAGGATAAAATCTAATTAAGTCTTTGTCAAATCCTATTGGGTCATTTTTAATATTTATTGTGCCTTAAGCGTGCTTTCTACTGTTTGTCTTTTTCTGAAATTGTATTCTACAAATACTACTCCTATTCTGTTGTGTTAAAAGCGGTGATTTGTATTGAGAAAAGATTAAAAACTCTGTTTGAGTGTTGGTGGTGGATTCCATCTGGCCAGTGGTGGATTCCACTGTTGTTGTTCTTGTTTTTTTGTGTGTTTGTACTGTTTCTGTATAATTTGAATAAATTTCAATTTTCCCAACCAATAATCTTCTTCTCGATACTGATCCTACATCACCTTCCCTTCGAAAACTTTTTCTAATTTTCATGAAGAAACTCTCTTGTAGAGTGTAAATAAGGTTAAGGAAGCAGGTCAAACGGATAACGGCAGCAAGTGATCCAGATGCTGGCAACAGCCATGACCTTACTTCTAAAATAAATGAAGCGAAAGAAGTTGGGTAATTTACATTTTACACTGATAGTATAGGGCACATTTACATTTCGTACTAATGATTCTTAAAACTGAAGGAATATATTGTATGACTAACCATCATTAGTTAACATGGACGAATGAGGTGAAAAGACACATGTACCATCTTTTATTAATAAAAACAAAATGGTTGAAACCCTATCTGCTCATTTCGCACGAATCTTCCCTCTCCCTATCTTTGAATTCTCTCTGTCATCCTTAAACTCTCACTCGAATCTTTCCCTTTTTCTACCATTTTTTAGTTGTTTGCGCTCAAGATCGTTTACAATTGTAATTTTTTTTTTTTTTTGCTTCCGTTTACTTGTCTTTCCATTTTTTGGTGTGTTGTTTTTCTTGGCATTTCTCGTTGATTGATTTTCCTAATTTATGAACCCTATCTTTGATGTCTCACTAGAATGTCAAATGTTTGGAAGTCTTTGTGTTTTTTTTCTATCATATACAGCTTAGATTATTAGTTTATTTATTTTGTTCTTCCACTTTGCACAACTTAGGTTTTTTTTTATTAGGTTTTGTTGTTGGGGTTTGTGATGCATGTTGGGGGCAGTGTAATTTTAGAAGATCAGTTGGGGGTTTATGATTGATTCACTGCTCATAAAATATTCAAAAATCTTTTTTTTTTTTTAATCCCCATTTTTTATTAGGGGTGTATGCTTTTTGATAACAATTTTGTTTGATTGTGGGGTTTAATTGATGCAGTTGCTACTGTTAAAGATTTCTTCTGGCGAAAGTATTTCTAGAAGTCTTGGTCCACTTAAGATTGTAATTCAGTTATTTAGTTGTTATCTTATTTAGATCGTGTTTATCTACGTGTTTATCTTTTAATTATTTTTGTATTTATTTGTTAGCGGTTATTTCATTTTTATTTAAGTTTTGTTTTTATTTTTATCTGTTAACCTCTGTATATAAAACGTGATTCAGACTTGTTATGATATTGAATATTGAATATTAAATTTAGAGTATTTTTTGAGTAGATTCCTGAGTGTTTTTAGTTGTCGGGTAGATTCTTGACTTAAAGTTTTTCTTTCGTTGTTCATTTTACATCAATTTGGTATTAGAGCAAAAATTGATCTAGACCCGTTTTCGATCCTAAACTACATGAACAAGCCTTCCAAATCTATTCCTAACCTTGTTTTTCCCAAAAGCACTCAAAAACACTGTAAACCTTGAACATCACAAAAAAACCATAAATCAGCTTCTGTTTTTCGCTGCTGCTGCACCTCTTTCTGAATCATGAGCCGTTGCTGCAGGCTGCCGAAGATACCTAAAAACACCTCCTCGAAATCATCGTTCCCCTATCTACCTACCCCGACCTTCACTTGCTAGAATAATACCAAAAAAAACCCAAATGGTCGCTGAAGTTTCTGTTCTCCTGCCCGTGCTGCCGCCATCATCCACCACTTGATCGGCTGTTGCTATTGAGTCCAACAATCCAGAAAGGTCCGTCGAACTTTGCTCTCAGCTTTCCTAGCACCAGCAAGTCTCGATCTAGTCCATACGACATCGGTTGTTGTTCCCCACTATCGCCGAAGTGCGCCACTGCCGGCTAAAGTTCCTTCGATGTACGACAGAAGGTTTGAACCTTTGAGCTATATTTTCCCTTTTGAAAATTTAATTAATTTTTAAGTTAGATTAATATTTTAAGTTTTAGGTCTTAAAAAAAATTCTTACAATTCAAACCAATAAAAAAGCTTTCCATAATTAGCCTTTTGTGCATCTGTCCATAAATAGCCTGTTGGGTTTTTAGCATTACAACTTCTTGCTGTCCACGTTATCTTACCTGACTTTTCTTTTGCCATAGATTATTTTGTTGTCCACGTTATCTTACCTGGCTTTTCTTTTGCCATAGATTATTTTGTTTACCTGTAGCTTTGTTTTACCATAATATTGTCATTCGCATTATAGTTTATTTCTGATCTTGTGCATCATAGTATTTTATAATTTTTATTACTTTTGCAACTAGTGCTTATCTCAGCATAATTTCTTTTGTTAAAAAAAAAAGGTCAACATTAAAGAAATCGCTAAATTTTCCTCCCCTCTTCTAAAATAGACGAACTTTGAAGAGAAATTCAAGCCACACAATCTGCTCATTAGTCCGACAAGAACAATCTGAGAAGCGATTTTACAAATTTGTCTGTTCAACTGAATGCTATTTTAAAATATTTAGACAAACAACCAGTGGATGAGTTTGTTAGACAATTAATTGGGGGCAACCCCTGCTAAGGGTTTTATCAATGCCCAATTTCTTACACCTTACTAGTAGGACCTTAGGAATTTAATTACCTTGAGACCAACTATTAGGTCTTCCCCCGACAGAAACCCAAATGATCAAATTGATAAAAGTAATTTTTACTATAATGTATATTCTATTATTCAGGTCCCAAGAGGTACACGTAGACATCATATTTATGATTTGCGTGATGATGTGCATACTCGAGTTGATGATACCTATCTTAGACCACAACACATGCATGCACGTTCATACCATAATGACATCATTAGAAAGATCAAGTTAGATGTTGTTGAATATAATAGTGAATTGAATGCTGAAGTATTTATAAACTGGCTTAATAATTTAGAGGATTATTTTGGTTAATATGGCATGAGTGACCTTGAGTGTGTCCACTTTGCTAAAATGAAATTGGTAGTGTCTACTAAGAAATGCTGGTAGAACAAGCTTCGTAAATCTGAACATTTAGGTAAGCCTCCCGTCATTCGATGAGAAGTTATGAAAATGAAGTTCAAAACTAAATACATTCTTACCTACCATAAGAATCAACTATATACCCAACTCTTAAATCTTAGGCAATCGACTTCTAGTGTCACTGCCTATATATCTAAATTCGAAGAGCTTCTCTTTAAGTGTGAACTATGCGCTTGGTTAATGGCCTCAAACCTGAAATCCAAAAGGAGGCAGCTTTGCTTGGTCTTGATTCTTTAGAAGAGACTATCACACGACCTTAGAGGTCGGGAAGTATGCTAAGACCTCTTTATTCACGTGCTTGTCCCTCTTCTTTAGACTGCATACAACCAAAACGTCATTTTCTTCTAGTCCCACTTCTCAATCCAAATATGTCAATCTATCAACCCCTTTTCATTCTACTCCTGCCACTTTTCATCCGATAAGATCTTCTTTTGAATCTCGTGGCAGTAACTCTGCTGTTGAGTGTTACTATTGCCACAAAAATGGTCATATTGTCCCTTGATGTTCTAGTTGTGCCCTCGTTATGGAAAGAAAAGTTTAATGATCTCTTAGAGAGTGAAAATCAGGTTGTTGATCCTTTGGAGTACTCCGGTGAAGATAATGAATTCAGAGATGACTTTGAGGAAGATGAGCAGTATTGCGTTGTTGTTAGGTGTGTTTTGTCTATTGTTGTGAACAATGACACGTGGAAATGTACAAGCAAATTTCACACCTACATTAGATCTAAAGATCACAATTATAAGCTGGTTATTGATGAAGAGAGTACTATAAATGTTGTTGCGAAGTCTACCCTTTCGAGGTTGAACCTTTAGGTGGAACCACACCTGCAACCATTTTGAGTACTTTTGAGTAAATAAAACCACCTAATTAATCACTGAGCGGTGCTTAGTCCCCATTCAACTAAGTGACTATAAGGTTATGGTTTATTGTGATGTTCAGTCTATAAACGTAGTTTATATTCTCTTGGGTCGCCCTTGACTCTACAACCATAATGCGACCAATAATGGTCGGGAGAATACCTATAATTTCAAGTATGAAGGCAAGAACATCATCTTGAACCTAGTTAAGCCTTTTATTAAGGACACGAGACTGAAACCCAAATCTTTTCCCCATCTTTCTACAAAAAAAGGCTTTTACATTTTAGATTATAAGGCGTTTGAAAGGGAGTTAGGGAATAATGAATACTTGATAGTTGTTGTTTCCAAAGAGGTTAGTTCACAGTTTGACATACCTCAAGCTAACCTTCCTCGCATTTTTAATAAATTGCTAGAAGAATTTGTGGGCATTATGTTGATGACCTTCCCATTGAGCTCCTACCCATGCAAGATATACAACATACTATTGACTTAGTTCTTAGTTCACAATTATCTAATCTTCCACATTATAAGATGAATCCAAAAGAACGAGAAAAGTTAAATAGGCAAATGGAAGCATTGTTGTCAAAGGGCTTGGTGTGACATAGCCTCAGCCCTTGCGCTGTTCCTGCTTTGTTGACTCTAAAGAAAGAGGGGTCATGGAAGATGTGTGTTGATAGTCGGGTCATCAACAAGATCACTATCAAATACCGATTTTCCATTCCTAGGCTATAAGACATGTTGGACATACTAGCTGGTTCTAGTTGGTATCCTAAGATAGACCTTTGTAGTGGGTATTATCAGATATGCATTTGGCCTAGGGATGCGTGGAAGACTATATTTAAGATGTAGGATGGATTATATGAGTGATTAGTCTTACCCATTGGGTTGTCAAATGCACTCAGTACTTTTATGAGGGTTATGACTCATATTCTTAAACCATTCATAAATCAATTCTCAGTGAACTAATTTGATGACATCCTGATCTACAGTAAGTATAAAAAAGAACACTTGGCTCATTTAGGCTAGTTTTCCTTACTCTCAGGGGAGCCAAACTGTATTCTAACTTTCCATAGTTTAGCCTCATTTTATCAGAGATTCATTAGGGGATTTAGTATCATTATGACTCTTATCATTGATTGCTTGAAGAAGAGAGATTTCTAGCGGCCTTGTAAAGCTACTATAACTTTTAAAGACATCAAAAAGAAAATTAGTGAAACTCTTGTTCTAAACCACCATGAGTTCAACAAGATATTTGAAGTTGCTTGTGATGCTTTGGGAGTTGCCATTAGAGGAGTCTTGAGTAAAGAAAGACATCCCATTGCCTTTTTTAGCAAAAAAATTAATGAAACAAAGCAGAAGTATTCTATTTATGATAAAAAAATTTATATTGTTGTGCAGTCTTTTCGTCATTAAAGATACTATATGTTGCCTAAAGAGTTTGTCTTATTTTTTGACTATCGAGTATTATGTTACTTGAATTCTCAAAAGAAATTAAATCCTAAGTATACTAAATGAGTTGAATTTCTTAAAAATATTCTTTTGTCCTTAAACATTGTTTTAGTATGAAAAATAAAGTTGCTGATGGTTTGAGTCGAGCTATGTATGTCCTTCGGGAGTTGTATGCTCATATTATTGGTTTTGAGAGATTGCTTGATGAGTACCTTATTTGTCCTGATTTTAGTCATATATTTCAGTCTGTTAACGATGGACATTGTAGAGACTTTGTTGATTTTGTTGTGCATGATGGATACTTGTTTAGAGCCAACAAGTTGTGCATTCCATGTATATTACTTCGTGACTTTTTGATTTAGGAAATGCATACTAGTGAGTTAGTTGATCACTTATGAAGGGATAAGATTATTGCACTTGTAAAAGATTGGTTTTACTGACTTTCCTTGAAAAGAGATGTAATTATGATTATGTCATAGAATCGTATTTATCAAATTGCTAAAATTAAAAAGTATAATATTAGTTTGTATATTCCGCTTGCTATCCATGGCTAGCCTGAGATTTAAGGCCTCTCCCACCAAAGCGGATGAGACTTTCCTTCCCATGGTAGCACCATTCAGTCGAGTCCCTTGACTATTCCGGCACCCAAACTGAAAGTTTTGGTCCTTGCATATTGTATTCCATCGCATGAGTAGTTTATGTTTCAAATGATGATCTCCTAAATTCAATAACAAAAATAAAATGCATGTGCATCATCCAATGAGTTCCAGCTCTAACAAATTGCACGCATAATCAACTAATGTTCTTGTGAATGTATCATTAATTCAATCAATTCAGCACTCATCTCATCGTACTAAGATGCAGTCCCAACCCAATAATTCATCATATTTAGCTTACGGAATCAAATTACCTTAATAGGACTATAAACAATTAGGAGTAGATCATTCTTAACACAATTAAGAAAAAGAAAAAAATCACAAATAATTAAGGTCTAATAATAAAGAAATCATTTATCATTATGCCTCGAGGTATTGATTTGAACCTTTATCAAGATGTTTAATAAAATTAAATTTATGTTTTTAATATTTGTTCTCGACGAACGCAATATTCTCTAGCAAACGGTAGAAAAAAAAAGTGGAGAAAACAAAAAAGGCCATTCGGATTTCGTGAGGCCAGAAATCTGGTTCCGGAGCATTGCAGCTTACATGCAACCGTATAAAATCCCACGCATCAAAACGACACTGGCTCAAATTAGAAACGACAATGTCGCTCCCCTTCCAGCACATTCTCACTGTTTCGCCCTCACGCTGTAGCCTCTACCTCACAGCCACCGCTATGGCCACCGCCGCCGACCACCGTTCTCCGATGAATTTGAAACTCTCTTTTCCGATTCTCTCCTGCCGCGTCACCGCCTCGTGGCATTTTCGTTACTCATAGTAAGATTCCTAAACCCCATAATCCCTCTGGATTTTGCGCCCAAGCCACAGAATTTCTCTCCCGAAGCATACCATTCCGATGACACGTGGCGGACGCAGAGTTCCGATGGTTTCCGTCTCGATGCTTTTCTCTCGGTTGCCGAGTTGTCGTGTTTTTTATCACCGGCGTTTGTTACGATTGGGTATGCGTTGAATTGTAGGGTTTTGGGCTCAAAAGGGACGATTTTGAGGGCAATAGGCAGTAACAGTGGATTTGCGTGGGACGTGGTGGTCATTTTGAGTGGCATGGCAATCGGTGCGTGGATTAGGAGGCGGCAATGGTGGCGGATTTGCCGGGAGACGGCCAGGAGCCGCGGCAGTGGGGAGGCTGCGAATTTGGTTGGGAGGATTGATAAATCGGAGGAGGATTTGCGGACCTCCGCCACGATGATGATTCGGGTTTTGTTGAGACAGCTTGAGAAATTGGAGATTCGGTTTCGGGTTACAAGGAATGCTTTGAAGGAATTCATTGCTGAGGTAACAGCCGCACTCCATAATGTTGCTTTTAAAAAAAAAAATCATATTGCTGATTGGAATGGGAACTGAGTAAGCTAGATGCTTGTTTAGATGAATGTATACTGTTGGCATTGTGCCTAAAATGGCTGTGACTACTCTGCCCGCTTTGAACGTTGCAATTGTCATAGAATTATACAATTATGGAGATTTGAATGCGATCAAATGAGGATTCTAGCAATCAACCAACTATAAAGATTTATATTAATTTCGATCCAAAGATGAACGAGACTATTGACTAGTGTTTCTGGAGGATGGTATAGATTAGAGTGATGAAAGGGTTATCCTAGATCCCAGACCATGCTTTAATGATTTTCTATCCCATTCCTTGCAGAAGCAAGCGATTGATCCTTTTCACTGCTCTTGAGCTCCCCGGTAATCTAGACGCTAAATAAATTTTGTGCTGTATAACTCAATGGTAGAATGAGGTGTATATGAGCTTTTACATTCAAAATATGTTATATCTTTAATATTCAAAAAAAGAAAATTTTGTCCTTAAGTCTTATCTGTGTAGCATTTGTATAATGCCCCTAAGTAAGTAGTTCATCTACCCCTACTAATTATTGTTGATCAGGGTTCTGAAAGTTTTTCGTAAGTAAATGAAGTTGACTTACTTCCGAAAATAATAATAATAATAAGTTGACATTCATATTTTAGAAAGATAGCTTACTTCCTTGTCTACATA
Organism: Carallia pectinifolia; assembly: GCA_037832335.1. Taxonomy (NCBI): domain Eukaryota; kingdom Viridiplantae; phylum Streptophyta; class Magnoliopsida; order Malpighiales; family Rhizophoraceae; genus Carallia; species Carallia pectinifolia. The sequence goes on from CM075443.1 coordinate 8,699,273, forward strand.
TTGTGATCTACGCTTGAAGTCTGAGCTTTTGCTCAGAAAATCAGGTAACTTTAATCTATAATAGCACTTCATGTCTATTCTGCTTGACGTTATACTATGTATCTGGAATCTGGACACGATATCGCATGCATAAGCTCTTGTCACTTAGCTTTTAAAGGTGCCAGAGCAGACGGTAGTTGGCAAGTTTGACTTCCCTTTGCCTTGGTTCTTGGAGGTTCGAAAAACCTGCCTAAAAACTCTGCAAGTTGTCATAGTGAAATACACTAGCAAAAGAGAACTGTCTGCTTGGGCCTCTGACATCACTCTAGTAAAAGTGATTGCCATCGTTCTGGTCATGTTTTTGCCACTGGCACTCCCTGGAGTAGTCTTCTGAGACTCATATTTGAACTTAAATTGAAGACATTTTCACATTTTTACCATTTTGGTTGTGTATTGAAAGTGCATCTCATCAATAATTTGATTAATGGATTTCTTGCGCGATTGTTTTTTGCAGGAACAACAACAAAAACAACTGGAACTAATCCTTGCAATTGGAAAGAATGGGAAGTTATGGGAAAGCAGGCACAAATCTAATCAAGAACAAGGCATGATTGAAACCTCTAATGTGAAGGAAGGGGTGAAACAACAAAAAAACCACTAAATGCATGCTTCCAGTGCTACCAAGGGAACCAACAATGACAGACCCTAAGGATTAAAAGTAATGAATGCGAATCGGATTCTTCTGCCTTTATCACATTCATAAGGTCTATTTTCTTGGCCTTTTCTCCTTATGGTAATTGGACTAATCAGGTTGCCTATAGTTACATTGCAAGGCCTTTCTCATTTGGGGTAAGTTCCCGAGTTTTCTTGATCTTAATTTGCTAACACTGAGCGCAAACTGGAATGTGCAAAAAAAAAAAAAAAAAAAGGCACAGGGCTATTGAGACGATGCCATTTCATCGTACCGTTGAAGCCTTTTTTCTTGCCCCCAACTATACCTAACCCCAGTCTAGTCTGGTTCCGGTTTTCACTTGATATGGCACATGTCTCTCTCTCATTTGTCTCATTTTTTATCTACTTCCAAATTCATATATAGTATATACTGGTCAAAAACTCATGCTACATGCAAGCAGGACTTTGCTTCAAGTATATTTGAATTATGATAAGTTAATATAATGTAATGTTATTCATTTTCTTATCGTTAACAGATTGTATCAAGTAGTAAGGGCAGGTTTCTTATTATGGAGTCAAGTTTCATCCAGTCTCAGGAGTGTGCTAATTTAGGGTCCGTTTAGAGACGCTGTCAGTTTTTTGTTTCTGTTTTTCATTTTTTGTTTTTAATTTTTACTGTTTGCTGAATTTCTGTGTTTATTACTGTCAATTTTTGTTTTTTTCCTATAAGAATAAAAAAATATATATAGAAAAAGGATAGTGAGAGAAATGGTAAAAAGAATATAAATATAGAGAGAAAAAAGGGGGGAGAGAGAGAGAGAGAGAGAAAGAGGGTAGAGAGAGAATGAGTAGAGAGCAAGAGAGAAGAAAGAGAATGAGTAGAGAGAATGACAAAAAGAGAAAGGGTTGAGAAAAAATGAGTAAACAGAATAGTAGAGAGAGAAAAATGAGAGAGAGAGGGTAGAGAGAAAATGAGTAGAGAGAATGGTAAAACAAAAAAAAAGAGAGAGTCTGGGTAGAGAGAGAAAGGAGAGAGAGAGAGGGTAGAGAGATAATAGTAGAGCGAGAAAAAGGAGAGAGAATGTGGGTAGACAGAAAGGAGAGAGAATCTGGGTAGACAGAGAATGGTAGAGAGAAAAGAGAGAGAGAGAGAGAGAGAGAGAGAGAGAACGAGTAGAGAGAATGATAGAGCAACAAAAAAAAAGAGAGAATGGTAGAGAGAGAAAAATGAGAGAGAGAGTGGGTATAGAGAGAATGAGTAGAGAAAATGGTTGAGGGAGAAAAGGGAGAGAGAGAGAGAGAGTGGGTAGAGGGAGAATTAGTAGAGAGAATGGTAGAAAGAGAAAAAGGAGAAAGAGGGTAGAGCAAGAATGAGTAGAGAGAGAAAAGAGAGAGAGGGTAGAGAGAGAATGGTAGAGATAGAAAAAGGGGAGAGAGGATAGAGAGAGAATGATAGAGATAAGAAAAAGGATAGAGAGGGTAGAGAGAGAATGAGTAGAGAGAGAAAATAGAGAGAGAGGGTAGAGAGAGAATGGTAGAGATAGAAAAGGGAGAGAGAGAGAAAGAGTAGTGAGAGAAAAGATATAGAGGGATAGAGAGAGGCTGAGTAAAAAGAGATATGATAAAGAGGATAGATAGAGAAAGAAAATGTTGTAAGAGAAAGTATAGAAAAAAAAGTAAAAAACAAAATCGAAAAGTTATTTTTTATTATTTTCCCAATTTGTTTTTTTTCTTTGAAAAACACTTTTAACTTTTCAACAAAAAACAAAAAACAAAATCAATACCAAACATGTTTTCTGTTTATTTTCTATTTTTTTTGTGAAAAATAAACAAAAAACAAAAAACAAAATCCATTCCAAACGGACGCTTAGTTTGCAATTTTGTAATCTTGTTACTTTATTAATGAATATACTTAATTTTCAACAATTTTCTTCAAATTTTTTGGATTCAACTTGTTTTGAAGATGCTTCCACTTTTATAAACAGATTTGGAATGGAGAATTAGTGGAAGATCCATATAGAGAGAAATGGAGAGAGAGAGATATTATAGTTTGAATTGGGGTAAGTAGATTAGTGGATAGGCTTCAATTGTATGGTTATTTTGTGCACTATTATGCAATGCAAGCTGTGTAGGTAACATCAAAGGCATAAATTGTAAATGGCTCCAAATGCCTGATTTAAATGATGATTATAGATATCCGCTGAACTGTTAAACTGAGTTCATTCCGATTAGTCAATCCATCTTGCAACTTTACCTTTTGATTATCTAATACAATCTGATTCTTCTTCTTCTTCTTCTTCTTCTTCTCTCTCTCTCTTTTTTTTTTTTTTTTCTTCCTTAGAGGGACTCATTTGCAGGCTGAAGAAGTATGAGAGTTCATCGAGAGATTTGGACTCTTAACTTTCCTTCAGTTTCGGTGAGAGATGCGAAGAAGCCATGAAAGAAGGTAATTCCCCTGCATTCAATTTTGCAGCAGGAGAAGTCACGGTTATTTATCCAAGTGTTGATCGACGATTGACCTTACAAGAAGCTGGAAGTGTTTAACTTTGATTATAGATAAGGAATCTATAAGTCAAAACTGCTAAGTTCTAGTAGGGGACGCACCTCGAACTGGCTCGAGGTCCGGTTTGGTTTTACCTTCAGACCTGGGGATTAGGAAATTAGTTAAAATTAGTCAAATTGTTCAAAAATCGGTAAGAATCAGACCGATCAGACCAAACCAATAAATATTAGAAATTAAAAAATTGAGCTCAAATTTTAGTTAAGTTATAATCTAAACCCTAAAGTTAACTAAAATGTTTAATTTAGTCTTAAATTCATTAGAACTAAAAAATTAATATCTAATCATCATATATAAGTATTGTTTTTTCAATTACTTTTATAAATAAATGTTTATTATTAAACATTAGTTTTACTGATTCAAATTAATTTTTGGAGTTTGATGATTGGTTCGGTTTAGACTACAGTGGAACACAAGCCTCTGTACTTTGGTTCAAATGTCAAATGTGTAGTGAAACACTATCTAATAACTTCTCAAAATGTCTTGAGTCATCTTACACTTCACAGATATGACAATCGGGTTTGACTCTTTCCACCGGTGTCTCGGGGCTTGGAACTTGTCGTAATGTCTAAAAATTGTTGTCCAACAGGGGCAAAGTCATTCTAAAACGCTCTTTTTACCCTCTCTTTTTGTTTATCCGTTTGTAAAGTAATCTAAAACGTTTTTTGATTTTTCAGGTAATGTGGTTTGCTCGCAGTTCTCTAAAAGTCTTACTCGAGTTTTATCAAAATCCCTATATTAAAAGAGTCATTTGGTTACATGATATTATAGGTAGAGAGAGCGAGAAAGATGCGTGCATCCACTTCATGAGAGACAAAAGATGGGTATGGACTACGTATCTATGTCCTACGTATAGGAATCCAATTGGCAAGTAAGTTCAAACAATTTGAGATGACTTTAGAGATTGATTTTCATGAGGTGGTGCAAGTTTTAAACGATGCTGTTAGTATGCTGTTAGTATGCTGTTAGTGATTTGCCATAAGATGTTGTTCCTATTTTATCTGACATTGTTAGATATTTGATGGAAAATTGTAACTGTTACTATTGTTGGTATTAAGAAATTGGTTAATAGAGTTACAGACTGGGTGGCTACTCAGACCAAAGTCTATCTATATCCTGCGGACTGGATGAGTAACATCCCTCTTGCTCTCAATCGATTACATTGTATGAATTATTATCAATGAATGAAATTTATCGTATTTTGTTAAAAAAAAAAAATTGAGGGGTATGGACCATGATAGACAACAGATTACACATAGCATCGTTGGTTGTCCATTGGTTTATTGTGTTGTGCGTGTGGCCACCCTTTGTTGTGGAACCTAATTGTTAGACAAAAGCAACGCAGCAGCTCTGTCAACACCCCTTGAAAAAGCCATAAACCATTTTTCGAAGTCTGGAAACGATTGGCCTAATCCAATTACAATTGCGTCTGTAGTACTATCTGCAGTACTATTCTATTAAAATCATGATGTGCTTGCCATGTTTACATAAAAATCTATATGATAATGCCTAATTTCAGCCCAACTTTGAGTCACCTGCCATTGATGTCTCTGTAGCCATAAATGTTTATGGTCCGAAAATTTGGCCAAAAAATTAATCAGCACGTGAACTTTGCTTAATAAAAAAAATTAACTTTAATTTTTAGAATTTTAAAAGTTCAATTTTTTTACTTAAAATAACTAAATGTGAAATTATGAAAATAAAGTATACAACTAAGAACAAAAAAAGTGCAACTGAACTTCATTGAACATTTCATTAATCATTATATTCTGTCTAGCATGTTGCACATTTTGATTTTTGGCGGGGAAATTTAAAATTTTAGAAAAGTGGGACTGATGGTACACCTAGAATCTAGTTGCTTTCTCGATGAAATCCTCGGAATCTTCGTTCAAAGCAAAAAGTTTAGCCCCGTACAAACCCATTACACGGACAAAGTATAATTAATTTACATCCGTTTATTTGTTGTAAAATAATTTATATTTGTAAAATATTTATATTGAAAATAATAATTTTTCTTTATCACTTACTTATAACACAGTTTGTATTTTCCCTAAAAATAACTTCAACTCTACAAAAGAAGAAGTTATTTTATCTGAAAATTTAAAAATTTTCTCAAAATTTTGCCTATATAAAATATTTTCCGTGAAACAAATGTCGAAAAATCTGTAAAATTTTTTCCTATAAAATATTTTATAGGAAACAAACACACTAACTGCCTTAATTTGTAATATATATTGTGTAAGATTTATATTTTAAATTTTAAAATAATATTAATTTAATTTTTAATTATAATTTTATAATTATTATATTATATTTTTTAAATATAATTATACTAAATTAATGATTGATTTTATTTTATTCTAAATTAATTAGGTTCGGATCCCACTTTTACTCTTTTATTTTTTTTTTTGACCGAAAGATCCCACTTTTACTAATGCAGAAACCACCCTCTTGTTAACAATGATGCAATCACTGATCGGGAAAATGGCCCATTGACTTAACCATACTTCCTAAATGCGGTCAAAAGTAATGCATTGGAGTCGCTGATCAGAAAAATCATACCAAACAAATTTATCGTAAATATGATTATAATTAAATTTATGAATTAAAACTAATTTTTATATTGTTGAGGTTTTTATTTTATCTTTCTTATAAAGAGAATTTTTATTAAAATAATATTGAGTCTGAACGAATCTCACTCAAGTCTCACTTCAATTTTAATAAATATTGAATCCATTACTTTGCGCACACATAAATTTCTCTTTAATTGGAAAGAGTGTCAACCAAAAAAAATTTGAACTCACATCAACACTAGGACACACACGTTCAAACACCACCAAAGTATCACCAGCAATGATCTATTCTACTGGAACATAGCTCCTAAATGTGAGTTATAAATATAATTTTTTTAGGAAAAAATTGTATAATTGGAGAAGAAGTTGTCATAAAATCTTTTAGAACTTCAACTAATTAAATTTGTTGTGTAACTAACTGAATTTATTGTGTAATAAAAAAATAATTATTTTTTTCTCTTATTTAATTACACGTGTAATTAAAATAATTACATAATAAATTCAACAAGTTATAATTTAAAATTTTTTTTGTCAATTTTTCTAGTCATGTAATAGATTTTTTTTTTTTTAACGAGAAACGCGAGTTATGTTGTACTTACCAATCATTAATGCATGTTTTTTTAATATAATTATTATTAATTGCAATCTTACTAAAAATTTATAACTTAAAAAAATATAATAATAATAGTTATAACAGTGCAATGTTGCATTGTGTAGTCTCGCTAAAATTGACTCTGTCCACTCTGTTTTACTGGTGTCAGCTGCAAGTTGTAACAGCTATCTCCGTCAAACTTTTTCACCAATCCACTTCTGTTTCTCTCCCTCTCCGAACTAATTCAAAGTAAATTAAAAAGTTTATAAATTATAATTTAATTATAAATATTATTTAAATTATAATTTAAATTTTAAATTTAATCATCTATTTATCAAAATTTTAAATTTAATCATTAAAATTAAAAAATTTAATATTTAAACACTATATAAATATTATTTTTTTAATTATATATATATATATATATTATTAAATACCAATTCAAATACCGATTTGACAAATTCAACCAATTGAACTTTAACTTATTAATATTTTTAATTCGGTGATCGATCTAATTTTGACAACCTTACTTGTTCTTTCTAATTACCTTCTATTATGGACCATTTTTATCAAAAGTGGTTTACATCGGGTAATTGATCCGGCTGTCACTGTCGTTTTTAGCCTCCCGCTGTCAAGAGAGAGATTTGCAGCCTAAGCTCATACATTTCATCTGTAATAAAGCTAGTGCTACACCCTACAGTAATAAACCAAGAAAACCATTGAATAGGCAAACAAAGCATGGCAGCTAGGCTGGTATTACAATAACGTACCTTCATCTTTTTTATTTAGAAAAAAAAACCTTGAAACTTCGTTTAAAGAATTTCAAAGAATTTAAAAATAATACGAATTATTAAATTATTAAATTTAAAAATATAAAAAAAATAAATTATTAAATATTATTAAATAAAATTATATTACTATTTTACTATTTTTAATGAAAGTTAGGCAGGTGTGCTCTATGAAACAAACATAGCTGTTACTGTTAGGTACAAACATTACTGACTCATACTGAATCATGATGTGATCTATACACATTTGTCTCTTTCCCTTATCTCTTCTGGTCATAGTCCTTTTTTACAAAGAAAAAAAAAATTAATTTCGTTCTTTCTTTCTTTTCTTGGGCCAAAATGCAAGTACCTCAACTTTCCAGGTTTCATTCGCATGGCAAGGCACCGGTTTCTAGAGGAACTTTCAAACCCTTCACATCTCCACGTAAACTCTCGTGTTCCAATGGTCAATCATGCATTTAATTGTGACATTGCACTATATAAAAGTTAGTTATGGTCTTGTCCCCACCTGCTCCTATATATCACCATCAGACATAGTCTATTTTTAAAGAATATGTCGTGCAAATGAAAATACACGTTCTCTCTTTCTTTTCTTTTTTTTTTTTTTTTTTTTAGCATTAAGGAAGATATTCGTAGCTATTTTAATCATAATACTTATAAGTTAAACTCAATTATTTTATTATTGATATCTTTATTTAATTATTCTTATAAGGCAAGTATAAAACCTAACATCATACTTGAAATATTAATTTTTACTTATTAGGAGACAAACGATGGTGATAAGACTTGAACACAATTCAATATCAAAAAAATATATTAAATCACTAATTAAACTATTATATCAGATGATATGTGTTTTCTTTTTTAATAAATTTGAAAACTATTATCCAAGTGAAAAACAAGCGTTTTCTTTTTTAACAAACTTAAATCTTGAATTACAAATTTAAAGTCAGTATTAAGGACACTGGACACTTATGTAATGCATATATTTAGGCTTTTTTTTATTTTTTACATGCAACTCCCAATTTTTATCATTGTAGCAAAATACAATTATCAATGTCCTATGAAGGGAATTCAACTTAAAAAAAAGGACTTATTTATTGTAGGCAAGGGTTTGATATATAGCACAAATAAAAATAGTGTTAGATTGTCTCTCATATAACATCTCAATAATTAAAATTTATCTTTTTATTTTACAAGTCTCATAATTTTGATTTTTTATAAAGAGAATAAAGATTTATAAAAATTAGAGAATTAGTCTTATTATTTTATTATAGTTCATGAGTCGTTACCTAATAAATCTTATAATAATAATAATAAAAGAAGTACTGGGTCGGTTAGATGTCAGAGTAACTTCGAGTTCTTTAATTTCTTTACTTTCCAAATACTAAGTTGGGGACCTCTGTTTAATGCCTAGAATTTTTTTTTTTTGACGATTTATTTAATGCCTAGATGTGCTAACCCCTTGGCAGTTTGGTACATGTTGTATAATATATGCAACATTGTAATAACTCTTTGCCCATTAATAATCTATTAATTACTATACCATGTGGTCGCTGGATTAAAAAGATTGATAATTCTGTCTTTTTTTTTTCTTTATTAATTTAGATTTGAGTATCTTTATTCTTGCTGCCCCTTTGAAAAAATGATTATATGCAGAGAGCACATTGTTGAGTTTTCAAATCATTAACACAACAATAAGATATCAAAAGTTTAAGTTTAATAGTATTTAAATAGTGGGTATTACTTTTGTGAAAAGGTTAAATGCAAACGCCAATGAATGAATTTTAACCTCGATCTATAGGTACGATAATTAATATAACTGTGATATATCTTTTTTAGATAGTAAAAAAAGTAAAAAAAAATAAAAATCTATTAATTTCATGTTTTAATTTGGATTTTTGGATTAGTAGAACTCAAGGGAAAGAAAGTAAGGAAAGGAAAAGATACTATTCATTTTCTTTCCTTTTTTTTTTTTTTACATATTTTTTTGTCTATTCAAACAATTTTATTTTCTCATAATTTTTTCTCTAACAACTTTCTTTCTCATTTTCTTTCTTATCATTTTTATTCTCACATATTTCTCATCTATCCAAATAATTTTATTTTTTTACAAATTTCTTCTCTTACAACTTTCTTTCTATTCAATTTATGAAAATCTAAACACACTATTAACATTGTAACGTTCTTTTACCTCTGGTATACGGGTAAAAAAAGGAAGAACATTGTATATTTTTAAGAATCCTTTCTTATTTTCTTTGGTTCAGGGAAATAACCCGCTAAGATTTTGACAGCTGGTACATATGTACATTTCCCAGGAGAAAAATATATCCTTGTATTGTATCAGAATTCTTCTAGAAAATTTACAATATGTATCCTCTCAATTGATACAAATTAATGTCATGGCGGAAAAGTGATAGCCATTTTGTGTAAAATAATAGCCATTTTGTATAAAATAATACGATTTCTTTATTAGGTTTTCAATTCTTGTATCATAATTCTCCTTTTCGGGATTTAAGCGCCTTATTTTGTATGCCTACTGAATGATATTTAGGGATACACTGGTTTGTAGATATGGCATCAATTCTATTTGAATTTAATCAAAGTTACCTAGATTTTAAAACACTATGGATCTAACTCAATGAGTTATTTTGCAATGAATTAAAAATGAATTTTTACTCAATAATACTGTATTTGTTGTAGAATATATATCCAAAATTCAACACTTAGTTGGATTCAACTCATAAAAAAACACCATCCATATGGAGAGCATAGAATTAATCATGTAATTTCTTGCTAACTAAAAATGAAGTTGAAGCTTAATTGTTTTTGTTTCGACGGGGAGCAAAGCCACCTAGTTGCCCATAAAATATAGGTTCAAACATCATTTTCTTCATAATTATCAGCTCACTTACTACTATATTTCATGAAAAACCACAGTGCAAAATGCTACTGCCACAAACAAGCGATATATATATATATATATATCCAACAAGAAAAAAAAATGCAATTCTTTTTTTTTGGGGAGAACAAGATAGGATATTCCAACGTCCAACTAATTACTTATATTCAAAGAATACCAGTTGCATTGATGAAGCCCCTTATGAATACATTCTGAGATCTGATCACTGAAACAAAGAAAAGTGAGACTGCTTTCAATAAAAGGCTGAATTGAACCACTGCCCATCTTTTCTTATCATGTCATCACCCCAGATAAAACGAGAGAGACAGACAATCCTTTGGCTTTCTGCCCAGCTACTAAAATAGTCACTAAATGCACAATAAAAAAATTGAGAGAAATTTTAAATGATACAATATTATCCTAGAAGAATTATGTTGGTAACAAACTTAAGATATTTAATGCAATTAATTGTAATGATTATTCTTTTAAATATGTATAAAAAAATATATAACAAAAAAAATAAATAAATGTTTTTAAATTAAAAAAAATAATAATTAGACTCATCTGTTGTTATCAGCATGTCTAGCCCAAAAATCTAAATACAATCAAACCAATAAATAGGAAAGAAGGAGCTGCCAAACGAGTCCTCCACTTCTGATTTGGATTCTCCCAATTTGTTTACCTTATTTCGTGTTGTTCCTTTCACTTCTCTGCCACACGTACCCCATTTTTCTCTCTCTCACAGACTGTACAGTTGATGAACTGCCACCATTATCTCTCTCTTTTTTTGTGAGACTGTACAGTGGCTGAACTATCACACCATTTATGCATGCTTCCCTCTCAGCAACCTGTATTCTTTGCCCATGAAATTAAAAAGATTCATAGCAAACATATATCTCTATTTTTTTTCTGTATTTGCTTAAGTACAGCTGTATTGGTTGCTTGTGGCTGCAGCAGAACATCGCTGACGACTAGGTTTGAACTATTTTGAACTAAGTCTTCTTCATTGCTAAACAATGACTTCATGGTGACATGAAAGGGCCACAACAATGAGTTCCCACTTCCCATGTCTTTTGAGCACCACTACAGCACTACTAATTTCAGTTGTATTGTTTCATTCTCTAATTCTCTCCCCGATCTTTTGTCTTAATCATCACCAACAGCCAGTTGCTGCTCCCCAGGTATGCCCTTCATCTTCTCTCTCTCCCCAAAAACAAAAAATCTGGGATTTGATGAATGGATATGGTGAAGTTGTGCAAATGGGTTCTTGCTTGTGTTTCGTGTTGGTGTAGGTTTTGTTGTCTGAGGAGAAAACAAGGCTGGGATCAACCCCACCGAGTTGCCACAACAAATGCAACGGCTGCCATCCTTGCATGGCAGTTCAAGTCCCTACTATACCGAGTCACAGCCGAGTCCAACCAGCTTTTGCAGATCCTGTTGAGTTTTCTGACCCAGTTGCAACGGGCAATAACAAGTTCTCCAATTACAAGCCGCTCGGTTGGAAGTGTCGCTGTGGTGACCATTTTTATAACCCTTAAATTAATTGGATCATAGTTTTCTCTTATAATTTTGATTAAATTAATTAAGAGGGCTTTCCTAAAATTCTTTTATAGACATAGACTTTATCAGCATAATTTGTATTGTACACTTTGAAAATCTTTGATCCATAGTCTCTACACTGTACAGAAATTGTAAGTTGTAACAGACTAATATTGTTGAGTGATTTTGCCTTCACTTTTGTTTTTAGTAGACCACTGGATGTAAACGCTGGCGTAAGTTCTGAGCTTTTTGTTATCTCCTTGGGAGTAATTTACATTGCATAGCCCCATCTGTTGTGTCAAATTGATCAAAATGCCTTGAAAACTTTTGCATTGAAGAAATTAAAGCTGCTTTTTAGTGATCTGAAAAGCCGTAGGAGAGGATTATGATCGTCAATGTCTGGTTCATGCCATGTGAAGAGGGTACACATACGTCATATGGGAACTGAGATATAGAAATTCACTGCGAGGTAACAGTTTTGTTTTTTTACCAGTGCTGTCTGCTGCTGGTAGCTTGTGATCGCAGTAATTTTGCTGCTCTTGATTGAATATGTTCTTGCTGTTCATGAAGGGTGCGACGTGTAAGTTGCAAAGACAAATTAATTTAGCATCGAATTACCTGTTCTCTGTTCTTTTTGTTCGTTAGGAGCCCTTTTTTTTTTTTTTTTTTTGAACAAGTCAAGCATCCAAACACAAGGTCAAATTCTCAGCAAAATGTCTTAATTTATTTGTGATGTAGTTGTTAGATCTTTAGTTCAACTAGTTTTGACATTATCGTTAGAATTTAATTCTATCAACTAGTTTTTCACACAATAATAAGATCAAAGTACACACAATAAATTAATAAAATTTCTCAACTATTAGATTCACCAATCATTTAATAAATTGAAACTCTAAACTCTTTATATATAAGATACTAATGATATCTACTCCTATCCAAACATTGAAATTATAACAATCTAAATTCTATTCGAATGCCAAATTCTAATTTATAATAAATTTGAATTAACTATAACATTTCCCTTAATCTTTAATCCTAATTCGGTCTTACAATCATTCACACCGTTATTCATAATACGAAATAAAAAGAAATCTTCAAATTTCAACTTGAACCTAGAGGAGGCAATTGTCCCCCTAATTTTTAAGTTATGTTATATTTGGCAAACCAAAAACCTAAGAAGATTGGACCTTAGCCTGATTGTAGTCAATCTATACCCCCACAAAAAACCTACAAATTTCAACTTCAACCTCGCCATACTTCGGTTTCTTTCATTTTTTTATTCCAAAATATAGGTTCCATTTTTTTTTATTTCTTTTGCAACCCATTAGTAATATATTTATTATATTTTTTTATTTTTGAAATTGTCTTAATAAATATTTTTTATATTCATATTAGCACTTTTTTAAAACATTTTTTATCTTTTGATAAGACAAATTATTAATAATGATTATCATTAAAAAAATATTTAAAAACACATTGTATATCAAGAAATGTATTTGTTTATAAATTGACTTCAATTTCATCAGTTATAACAGTTAAAGCAAACATTTTTTTTTTTTGCAACAAACATCATAAAGAATTTATTAAAAATTCACATAAAAAATAAATGACTAAATAATAAAAATTTTACTTATATAAAAATGTATTTGATTATATGGAAAATATAAAATTTCATGATATAATCATAATTCCTATTATTCGGAATAATTAATAAAACTATTTGATTTCATCATGTACATTAGTTTTTACTATTATATTTGTACATATAAAGTTTACTCCTTCTAAAAATTGTTTTTGGATCTGCACTGGATGTTGACTCTTCTTATCACTGGTTCACTATATGCAAACACAACAAACTTTTAAATCATCATCAGCATAATTATCAAGAGTCTTTTTTTTGACAAATTTTCCTGCACTTTCTTTAACCAATTTCTGCTTGGTATTTGATTTTCCACAATCAATTTATTCTCGGTCTTTCAACTTTTGAAGAAACTTGTGACAAGCGACCTTGAATAATAATGTCTCAAATTTGATTCTCCACGACGTTTTACATGACAACTGTAGAATACAATTATATGAATGTGATGTAGTTTAAGAACTTTAAATTGATATGTTCTTTGTGCAATTGGGAGAATTTTTGGTGGTTTTACTTTTTTTGCTCTTTTGTGCTTTGTAGGGCAAAACTGATGGAAAATTAGTAAAACTTGATGATTTATAATTGATCGAACCTATCAAGAGAGCCGTAAGATCAATGATTAATGTTCTAGCTAGTCCGTGTCTGATCTAGCTTGAGTCTAGGTTATGTCTTATCCTACTCTGGTTTGGTGTAGGATTTCTATGGTTTTCTTGATTTTAGTAAAATTACAAGTCTATATGGCCACTTCGGGGTACTTCCAAATTAATATATATAAACCCAAAAAATCCTAGAGGATTGTTGGAGGAAAGATAGGAACGTAGAGACAATGTAGAAGACAAAAAAGAACAAATTGCAGAAGAGAAAAGGAGAGAGAAAATAGAGAGATTGAAGGCTTTTACCAGGGTTTCACGAATTTTAGGCACCCAAATGAAGTTTTTCTTTTCTCTTATTTTTTATGACCTTATCTAAACTATTTGCTTTCAATTTTTCAGTTGTTAGCATGGATCATTAAGCTAGGATTACGGATGAAATCTAGATTGAGAGGTTGAATTACTTAGTTTTCATAAATGATTTCTTTGCCTTTTTAATTAATATTATTTCAATTTGTAAACTTTGATTTGATTTATCTACTTTTAATTTTCTAATACTTTTATGATTGACCACTATAGAAGTAAATTTTGGGTTATGTCAACATTCAAGAGATGATATATTAAATGTGCACTACGTATTTGAACATGCAAATGTTGACATAGAAATATGAAAGATTTGTACGACGCTCATTATTTTCTACTCTTAATGGGCTTAACCTATGCTCGTGTGAGTTCGAGAGAAAATCGTGAGTAAGTACACGCTCATTGTTTTCTACTCTTAATGGGCTTAACCTATGCTCGTGTGAGTTCGAGAGAAAATCGTGAGTAAGTTAGGTACGACTTAATTACTTGGGAGAGAGTAAAAGTCAAATTAAGTAGAAACGACATTAAAATTACGAAATTTATGAACATAACGTAGTTTGCCCTCCTTTAAATGAAATTCTAAGCTCTAGTTCCTCTCAATTTGAAGAAACCTCAACCCGAGATTTCAATTATTAACCTCTTGTTTATTAAATTCTCTTACTTGATTGCTTTCAATTAAATTTTCAAATCAATTCTAATTTTCAAATTTAGTTTGGATTTAATTATAATTTTCGCAAATCTCAATTAGTCTCCAATTCCTGTAAATTTGACACTTGAAATACTTGTCAGATTTTTATTATTACGATTAACTTATACGCTTGCAGGATTCACCCAATTAGTTTTCAGCTGAATAAACAACTATATGACGTCAATGTGTTGAAAATAACGTTCTTGTTGATGATATAATCCTTTAGTATAAGATGATTCAATTTCTTGGGGTCAAAGGCTGCCAATATAATGTGAAAATCTAGGAGACAAATGGAAATTGGATAAGATGTGCCCTTTTTTTTTTTTTTAATTCAATGGATATTATGAGATATGATGTACAACGATGACTCTTTAAAATTGAAAATTTTCTACTTTTTTTGTTGTTGAAAAAGTTTAAGGTCAGGCAGAGTTAAAACATAAGAAATAGAACATGCAAGATTAACTCGTGTTTTCTCAACATTCATGTGCTTGAATGTTAGGAATGTAAATATTTTTTTATGTGTGGAGATGGTTTTCATAGGATACAAAGATAAATGGGTTGATTGATTATGATAAATGGATGTGTGCATGGCAATCTTCCAAAAGGAATTTTAAATTAGGAGCAGAAACTTTGTTAAGGAATGGGGTAACATAATCTCTCAATCAATTCCTACATGGATTGAAACTAAAGCTTGTAATCTTTTTTTATTTTTTTTCCCTGTTGATTGTCATTTATTTTCGATCTAATCGGTTAAACTAATACCTTTTTTTTTTTTTTTTCTCTCATTATCGAATGGAGATGATGACCTCAAAGGATAAGCAAGAAATTTGTGATGTAAGCTTTATTCGCATTTTGTAACTCCCTTGTCTACTCTTCATACTTTCAAATTATGGACTGTCAACAACTTTTCCTTTATTGTGTTTGATGTCGTATGTAATTTATATTGTACAATATATGTTTGAATTAAGATTTTGGAAGCCTAATTATTATAAATGCCACATTTAATTTTCAAAAAAGGCTTCTTATTGAATGAAAATCACTAGGTAACTAAAACATTCAGAAACCGTTGCAGAAATTTAGGTAAATCACGTCATAAGATCACGAAAACTATTGCTTAAAACAGTACTATCAGAATTGGACGGTTGTCGAACTAGGAAAATTAGTGGTTTAAAATTTAACCGGTATTTGAACTAGTAGAAATAGTGTTTAATAATAAATGTATATTTGTGAAAGTAATTGAAAAAAAATCAATAATTTCAGATGATAGTTGGAAATTAATTTTTTAGTTTTAAGGATTAAATTGAAAGTTTAGATCAAATTTAGATTTAAATTGAATGTTTTAATTAATTTTAGGACTTAAATATAATTTAAATAAACCTTAGGGAAAATTTGTTTAATTAAACTAATATTAACTAGTCGAGTTTTTATTGAGTGGAATCTATGAGTTGTTCATAAGCAACTTATCTACGTTTAAAATGCTAACCAAAATAATCAAAGTTGAAAACATTAATTGTAATAAACAAATATAATGTTAAAGTTCATTTTAGTAAACATAATTAATCAAAATATATAATTTTAATATACAGTTGTAAATATATAATGCATAATTTTAAAATGGGCCTACCAAGTTAGCTTTTTGTTGTCGTTCAAGAAAAAAAAACCGGTTAGCTTTTTGTTGAACCACTCGCGAATCTTAGCAAGGTGAGATTCCAATCAAAGTTTAGGTATCCTTTTTTCATATAACGCAACTCGAAGCACCGACTCTTAAAAAAACTAAATGATTTATCTGTTGTCAGTCTTCGAGGCAAGGCGCCTATAATGTCTACCAAAAGTTTGCGACCATAAAAAAATAAAGGCGATTTACATTTATTTAATTTTAAAATTTTAATTTTGTTTTAAATTTTAAATTTTTTTAAAATTTTATTTCAGTCTTAAATTTTTTAATTTTACTCTAAATCAGTCCTTCTATTAGTTAAACTGTTAAAAATTACTGTTAACTAACAAAAATTATTTTAAAAAGGTAAAATATATTATTTAAATTTTTTTTATTATTAAATACTTATATTTTACTCTCAAATGTAAGTTGAGATATTAGGTTTTTTTATTTTTTTAAGATTACACAACGTATTTATATTAACTGGTGAATTAAAATAGTGTATTTTACCTTTTTAAAAAAATTTTCGTTAGTCAACAGTCATTTTTAACGGTTTGATTAACGGAAGGACTGATTTGAAATAAAATCAAAAAGTTTAGAACTGAAATGAAATCTCAAAAAAATTTAAAATTTAAATAAAAAAAATCTAAAGGTTTATGACTAAATAAATGTATATCTCATCAGTAAAGTAGGCCAAATTTGCATTAAGGGAGGCATGCCGCGAAACTTTGCAGCCCTTGCGTTAATTTTTTTTATTTTTGTTTTGATGTTTTTATTTTTTTGGATATGAAGAATCTTCTTCTTTTTAACTAGGCACAATATAATTCCTACATTTCTCATTATGTGTATAACATTATAGAAGAGAATCTCAATACCACCAAGAGATGTTAACCAGATCATCTTGTTTGCTTTAAATTCTCACTTCTTTGCTTTTTTATTTTTGTTTTTATTGTTGTAGTTTGTAAAACAAAAGATTGAATCATAAACTTTAAACTAAGAATTCACGCGATTTTATCACTAACCTATACAAGCAGTATCTGGCTTCTTGTCTCTTATGTGGAGCAAAAAATGAATAACCGATGGGTCTATTTAGATCCGTGTATAATCGTTCTTAATTGGTGTTGGTTCAGTTGCTAGCAATTTTTGTCACCGTGCCATAATTACACATTTTCAAATTCTAAAACCAAAATCAAACCAAATTGCTCGAAAAAAGCCCTTCAAATCAAAACTTAATGAGTTCAATACGGATATCTTGGTTTACCACTACTTTGTTTGGTTTCAGAGACAAGAGCGAGAAATAAAATGTAGGGAAAAAAAACCATGAAAGGAGAATAATTTATTGTTTGAATATTGGATGTGGAAAAGGAAAAAGGCTTAAGAAAATAGTGAAAAAAATTTATGCGGATCCTATTTCTTAATCTCAACCAATCCGAGAGAAAAGAGGGAAAATTGCATGGTAAACATAATTACCTTATGAATGTATAAAATTGCCCCAGTTTTCTCCGTAGCTTGTTCGTGTATGGGGCATTGATAATTTTACAATTACAAGGATACACAGATATTCTAAATTTAGAGTTGTGTAAGAGTTGGATGTGCATTGGACACTATATAGATATGTATCTGATACACTAAAAAATGTTAATTAAAAAAATTTGAAAAATAAAATTAACTACGGCTTAAATATACTAAAAACATGTTTCAAATAAGCCTTAAAAAATGAAAAATAAAATTAAAAAAAATTAAAAGAGGAAGGATGGCCTGTTGCCATCACATGGCTGACAGTGATAGGCCATCGTTTTTTTTTTTTTTTTTCTTTAAATGGGAGGAAAGAGAGAAGATTTGAATTTTTTGTTTTAAATTTATGCTTTTTGGTGTCGGTAATTATTTAATATACATTATGAGATATTAGATATACTTAAAAAATATTTTATGACATATATTTTAATAACAAAAATTAAATTTATATATGTTGTATTTTAAGTTATAATTTATATTTTATTTTAAATAATAATATTTACTTATATTTATATGTGTATAAAAACGCGTGTCTATATGTATGCACACGCATATCTATACTTTGTCTGTGTTTTAATTTTTTAAAAATTAACATGTCGCTGCTGTATTTATATATATTGTGTTCGTATTTTTGTGTTCGTGTCTGTGCAACCTAGTACACCTAAAATTTATTTATTCCTAGCCTTTCTTTCTTTTATTTCAAATGAAAGTTGTTAAAATTGAATTCTTACTTACAATCGAATCGATTTTAGATGTTATGGATTGAATCATATACCTATAAGATTTTATTAAAAATAAAGAGAAAATAAAATTTAATTAATCTTAATATATAAAGCTCACATGTAAACATTTATACATATCAACTCAACAATAATGAAAAAAATTACAATAATTCTCTTCTCGTAGAATTAAAGAGTAATTTTTTAAAATCAAAGATTTCATTTGCATATACTTACTTGCTTACCTATATTTAGTATTCAAATTTAAATAAAAATATATCTTTATAATTTTATTTATATGTGTACCAATTTGAATATTTTATTAATATTTTTTTCAAGAAAAGTATGTATTATGGTGGATTTACACTTTAAATTTTAAGGTAATACTTATCTAATTTTAAATTTTAGTTTTGTAAAAATAAAAAATAAAATAATGGATTTAGCTGCATAAATTGAGAACCCAAGCCTCTTTTTTTTCATTAATAAGGTTGAGTTTCAACACAAAAACTAAATTTAAAGGAAATAAGGATTGTCGGATCGGGATTTCATTGGCCCTATAATTTAGGTAAAAACTCTACCAAAATCCTGCCGTTAATTGGCTTCATATATAATCTGAATTGAAATTTTAATAACTTTATTTCAAATGTTATCCAAAAACACACTCGAATCCTTTTTTTTTTTTAATTAATCGATCTTGCTTGGAATTCAAAAGGCAAACATATGAATTTTACTCTCCATCTTTACTCTTTTTGAAAATTTCGTTCACAACGTATTTTTATTTTAAATTATACCCTTAACGTTTCTATCGTCAATCTTTTTTGCCCTCCGCCGTTAGTTTGCCGTTAAATTTAACATTTATCAATACAATTATCATCATATCGTCTAATTTGAATAACATGTGAGTATACAGTGATAATCTAATATCTAATTATTTTTTTAAAAAAATTTTTCAAATATTATAATTTTTAAAAAATCAAAAGAAAATGTTATTTATAATTTTATAAAGTTAAAAGTAAAAATAAAAATAAAGATTTTGTAATCTGTATACACTATAATAAACAAATGTCTGAACAGAACTAATCAGAAAATGACAAAATATGATAGATCATCACTTTAAATGCAGATCATTATTTTATGTCATATGTTATTCAAATTAGACAACGTGATGATAATTGGACTGTTAAATGTTAAATTTAACGACAAACTAACGGCAGAGGACAAAAAAAATTGACGGCAGAAACGTTGAGAGCATAATTTAAAATAAAAAAGCGTTATAAATAAAATTCTCAAAATAAATAAAGATAGTGAGCAAAATTCATATATTTGTAAATACAAAATTCTTTGCAATCGCTTAACTTTGGCAACGAAAGTAACCAGAGGGGCTATTTAATTTTACTATTGAGTGTTGTGGTTGCTGATAGAAATTAAAAAGTGTGTCGAATTAGTGTTTGGTTATTGTCTTAGGGGATTACTATTGTTGATACATTGTAAAAACAGTTGATGATTTAAAAAGTAAGGATTCTCTTACTTTTATTTCCATCAGTAACTGACGAAAAGACGAATTACCAAATTAACTTTGAAAAAGACACGCGCCACGGAGGAGATATATTGTCTAGTGTGAAATGCTGCAAGCCGTACAGAAAGAGATAAGCATTAAAAATATTTGTTTTGTTTTTTTCACCGAGAGAGAGAGAGAGAGAGAGAGAGAGAGAGAGAGAGAGAGAGAGAGAGAGAGAGGGAGGCTATAATCATTAAAATCATTTTTTTTTCAACTTTTCTTTATGGAGATTGTAAGAGGATATAATAAAATAATATTTAATTGATTGAAACTTTATGTAGGCACTATATTTTCAGTATAAAAAGAAAATTATCTTAAATATGCTCACTTTTCTTTTTTTTGTTTTTGTTGTGTAAAAATTATTTACATAATAAAATTAATAATATTTTTTAAATACAATAATTTATACAATAAAAATTAAAATTTTTTTTCATAAATTATAGTTGATTTTCAAAATACACATTTTATAAATTTTTATTTATTAATATATAAGATATATTTTTCTAAAATTAGTTTAAATTAATTAAAAGTAAAAAAATTATTTATTATAAATAAAATAGAAATAAAATACTTAAAATGATTATTTTATTAGTTGATCAACAACAGCAAATATTGATTTAACTAAATATTATAATTTCAATTTTATTTATTAATAATAATAATAAGTAACAATAATCAATAATCAGTAATAATAATTAACAATCAGTAAAAATAGTAACGACCAATAACAAAACCAACACCTGCTGAAGCTTTTAAACAAGCTGGCGTCTGGGCTTTGTCAAACAAAAGGCCCATAATTGGACTTCGTGGGCCAGTGCGCTGACTAGGCCTGAAAGAGAGGTGGATTTGTAGCAACTAGAGCCAGCCACACAGTCATTCCACGGCGCCGCACAACACTTGAGAGATATCATAAAACCCTAAATCCAGGGCAACATGTGATGGGCAAATTAGGTATTTCGCTAGTTATCGAAAACCCTAGCAGTTGTCCTAACGTAGTCTTATAAGAAGACGACTAGCCCACCGCCTTCCCTCAGTCTCATAGGTTGTTGTCACGGCCAGCCTCTCATTGCGCTGAGGTAATTTTCTTCAGTTTGAGGGTTTCATCTTAGTCTCTCTTTGATTATGTTTGATTATGTGTGGGGGTTGGTGTTTCTCGGTGATGATTCAAAAAGATGACGAGTCCGATCCGTAATTCCATTCAATTTCTCTGACGACGAATCGAGGCATTTGTCTGAGAGAAGCACACCCCCCAAATCCCCTCTTTTATATTTGTTCTTCAATTTTCTTTTCATTGAAAATTCAGGGTTTTTTTTTTTTAATTTTTTCAAATTATAGATTCAATATGATAAGCGGTGCTATTATTTGATTCCATTTGTGATATAAGGGGGCTTTTGGAGGATTCAGAAAAACCATGGAATGCGTGATACAGGGAATTATTGAGACACAGGTAGATTTTTATAAGCAGCCCCCATTTTTCTTTTTTTTTTTCTGTTTGTTAGGATGTGGTGGATGTCTCAGTTGGCAATCAATTTCCTTGTAGTATAGGGCTGCATGTTGTGTTTGAGTGTTGAAAACTGCATGGCTCTGGATGTCTGTTGTCTTTTTATAGTAGCATTTGAATGTGTGTATGTACTTACATTTACATGGGTTTGGTCTGTTAGTTTGAAGCAATTATAGTTTGCCTTGATTTTCTTGATTCAGTGATTTAATGATGGATATGATGATTATTTCCCCAAATGATCGACGCTGAATAAACTATGCGACCTTTCTCTTCGGAGAATCCAAGCCATGAATCTGATCCATCAGTTTTTTTTTTGTTAAATCAATATTGGTTTATGGAGAATTATGTTTTCTGATATATTTGGGTTACTTTGATTTATTATTTCATTTTAGGCTGTGTTCCTGAGCTTGTGCATTCACATATTTATAATTTGGTTATGTTACTTTTCATTTGATTAATTTTTCCATATTGGATTTTTATCAATATTCTCTATGTTTTATTGATGGAAGTGATGATTATTTCCCCAAATGATCGAAGGTGAATAAACTGAGCGATCTTTCTCTTTAGAGAATCCAAGCCAGGAATCTGATCCATCATTTTTCCGATCAATGTTATTTTACAAATAACGATGTCTTTTTATCTTTTGGTTGACTTTGGATAATTATTTCATTTTAAGTTGTGTCCTTGCTCTTGTGCACTCACACCGAACTTAGTTCATAATAGAACGAAGTTGTTGGAAAGATCATGTAGCCGACGAACCCAATTAAGTTTGGTATTAAGGCTTGGTTATTGTTGTTATTATTGAGTGACTTTAGATAATTGTTGTGTTTGAAGTTGTGTTTTGGAGCTTGTGAATTCATATATTTATGATTTCGTTATGTTGCATTTCTAGATTAACTGTATGAAGATGAGTACTCAATGTTTTAGAGATGGAAGTGATGATTATTTCCCCAAATGATCGAAGGTGAATAATCTGAGCGATCTTTCTCTGTAGAGAATCCAAGCCAGGAATCTGATCCATCATTTTTTATCAATATCATTTTACAAGGAATTCTGTTTCTGATATCTTTGTGTGGTTGAATAATTATTTCATTTTAGCTTTGTCCTTGAGCTTGTGCATTTCCTTGAGACATGGCTCATAATATAACAAAATAGTGGGAAAAGATCATGTAACTGGCCTGATAAATTTGTGGTTAAGGTTTTGTTGTTATTGTTGATATATTGAGTGACTTTGGATAATTATTCAATTTCAAGCAGTGTTCTTGACAAAATAGTGGGAAAAGATCATGTAACTGGCCTGATAAATTTGTTGTTAAGGTTTTGTTGTTATTGTTGATATATTGGGTGACTCTGGATAATTATTCAATTTCAAGCAGTGTTCTTGAGCTTGTTTATTCATACATATGTAATTTTTTTACGTTACTTTTTTAGACAAACTATGTTATCATTTCCCTAAGAGGGACTTTTTGGCTTCACAAAAGTGTCTTTAAATGACATCAAAGTGATATGGGCCATTTGATGATTGAATTCGTAAAATAAATAAATAAATAAACTGTTAAATGTTATTTTATGGGATTGCATTGCTACTTGTTATTACTTAAGTCTAATAATGTAGTTTTAGGGTTTGATGTTTCTTGTTTGTTTTTGTGGATATGTGCTTGAGTGCTTGCTGTTTGTTTGTCTTTTGTCATTTTGACTATTGATTGTGCCTCAAAGATGGAACTTTACCCTCAAATTCCAAATTCAAGCCGGCAGTCCAATCCATCACTTCAATCACATTTCCATCTCTTCTGCTGTTTAAACTTCTTTTATTTGTTTGTTATGTGTTCTGATTGAGCTTCACGCACTTGATGTCCAAGTGCTAATGAGAATGTTGTGTTGTTTGTATTTTTCTGGTTTAAATTCTTTTAATGTTTTGCAATTCTAGAAGGTGAACAGGGATGTTGCATAGAATTTCTTATAATTTTTCCTCGCTTTAACATTTTCACTCCTCTTGCAGCATGTTGAGGCCCTTGAAATTCTTCTCCAAGGTCTGTGTGGTGTTCACAAAGAACGCTTGAGGATTCATGAGTTATGTCTCAAAAGTAGTCCAAATCTTGGTAAGAACAGAATATAATTTTTTACACAAGTTCTTGATTGCTTTTATGCAATGCTGAAACGGCTAAGCTATTGTGAATTATGGAAGATGCTATTCTCTTGTTACGATGCAACTATTGGATCATCTTCCCTTTTAACTTAATTATTTATATCATGGCCTTTCACAAACATACATTTACTTGCCAGCTGTTTTGCCTTTGATTAGAACTTCTTGGATCTTGCATGATTGTAAGGACCCTCCATTCTTTGGAGATGGCAGAAACATTTTAGCACTTCACAAACTGAAAAATTGGAATCATATTTGATATTTTAATTCTCCACAGCCTCTTTTCATTCACACTTTGTGCATATTCAGTAAAATTTATGGTGGTTCTGTATTCACAATTCTGTTTTCCAGGACATGTAACATCAGAGGTTCGGCTCTTGTGTGATCTTGGGCAGCCTGAACCTACTTGGTAAGGTATGAAGTTGTTCTTATCATGGTTTTAGTTTTACATTTGTTACTTTGCATTATCTGATGAAATATTCTATATTTTAGGACTGTTAAGCATGTTGGAGGTGCAATGAGGGGTGCTGGTGCTGAGCAAATCTCTGTTCTTGTAAGGACCATGGTGGAGAGTAAAGCAAGCAAGAATGTACTACGCATGTTTTATGCTCTTGGATATAAATTGGACCATGAGTTGCTGAGAGAGGGATTTGCCTTCCATTTCCAAAGGGGTGCTTCAATTTCGGTTACAGTGTCCTCCGTTTACAGAATGCTCAAATTACATGCAACTGATGAAGCTGTGCTGGTCACCCCTGGGATACAGCTGGTTGATGTGACAGCCCCAGCAACATCTGAAAATTATTCTGAAGTTGTTGCAGCAGTGTCGTCTTTTTGCGAGTACCTTGCCCCGTAAGTTCTGTGACGACATATTTTAAATGGAAAATTTTTTTTTGGGGGATACATGACACATTGCCCTATAAGGTTTTCTTTGCTCATGCCATGTTTAGTTGTGGATATTTGACACATTTAGATCATACAATTGTTATTTTCTTATCTTGACATTTCTTTGAAGGTTGTAAATCTAGTGTCTGAGTGAATTCTGTTCACTTTTACCAAAGGTTCAGCAGGGAGGGTAACTAAAAGAGTGAGCAGTTATGATTTTATGGGTTTCAATCAGGGATTTTCCAATGGTTGCTGAATTTGAATTTATTATGCAGGCTATTGCACTTGTCAAAACCAGGTGTTTCAACGGGGGTTGTTCCTACTGCCGCAGCCGCTGCTGCATCTCTCATGTCAGATGGTGGAGGCACAACCTTATAGCAGCAGTTGGGACACAGAGAGGTTCTTTCGCAGGTCAATGTATCTGCATTGCAGCCGGAAGATAACAGTGCTTCTTTGGGCCTTTAGTTTTTCATTCTGCTGTCCCAAAATGTTTTCCTTTGAAGGAGTGAAACTGAATTTTTCTGTGGCTTTTCAGCAGCCAGAAAACAACAGAGCGGAAGTGATGGATCTCATCGAGAATTCATTTGGTTTAACTTCTCTTGTCAATTTCTAATGAGGTCAACATTTGGAATTCATCTGATTTTCCCTGTTGTGCAACAGAAGTCTCCTGTAAACTAATCCAGAAATGATGCTTTGTGTTATTCAAACTGTCATTTGAGATGGGCTTGAAATGCACTGGATGATGGGATGATTAGCAGATCATGTCATGTATTACTATGATCTGATAACTAGGTTGGCTTATCAAACTGTTCTATTATGTCCCATAATGACTGGTAGACTCATTGCTGGAAACATTGGCCTATTATGTTCATTCGTCTTCTCCGCGCAATTGAGCACTGAATGATGGAACACATATTTTGTAGGCTGACACAGTGAAAAATGCATTATCTTCCGACTTTTTAAGATCAAGCCGACTACACGAATTTTGGGCACTAACCGCCTTGTCATAACTTGCAAATAGGAGGATGCATAAATTCTTTAATGCGCTTGTGTTTTTCCGAAGATTTGACCAACTTATCATTGCAGTGAGAAACAATGATAGAAAGAAAATTGAGCTGGAATGTCAATAATGTATGTTTATGCCATTCTAGTTTTTAGATGATTGTGCATTCTGAGTACGCGTAAGTACACACTTTATTTTTAGTTTTTTATTTTATTTTTTGTTGAGCATAAGAAATCTTTACATTAATATAAAACGATTTCGTACAAACTGACACGAGAATATTAAAAAAATCTGCACAAAATAAAAAAAATCTTCACAAAATAAAAGAAACAGTTGGACAGAGGCTGACATGAGAATATCAAAGCAATCTACACATAGCTGGTCAAAATGGTCTACAACACTTTAGAGTGCCTTGGTAGTAATTTAGAGATTGCTGTGGGCCTGGGGTAATGTTAACCATCATGGTCTCATCAATCTAATATTGAATCGGTATTCTTTGTAATAAAATCAATGTCAAGCTAAATCTTAACACAGAATTTGACATGGCCTGAAGATTTGGCTAGAGAAAGGTCTTGCGAAATTACACAATCATTAGAACTCAGTCTTAATTTTTTCGATCTATGGTTAAGCCGGATTGTCCGAGTACATTATCATCTTCTCTTGGGACCAAAAAAAAAAAACCACCTCTGGAAGCACCATCTTTAATACACAGAATGTTTCATTCTTCAGAAACTGCTGGCAAGCCCTCTTTGAACCATGCATTGAGGCCTCCTTCTAAGTGGAAGACATTTGTATAGCCATTAAGGACTAACAAGTAGGCTGCTATGAGTGATCTGCAGCAAGTAGGAAAATAAATTAGCCTTCGAGATCTTCCTCAATGGCAGTGTACAAGCAACCTACTACCCACTAAAGCAACAAAAAACAATAACAAGAAAGTTTCAATCCCAAATTTAGTTGAGTTCGGTTATATATATCTATTGTCATCATCTTGTTCCGTTGTAATACTAAAGTAACCGGCGAGAAAAAAAAAAAAAAAGAGTTTGAGGAAATATACATAAATGAGTTCTTCGTTCCCTATTGGTTTCATATCCATACTGTGTAGCCGCATATTTGCATCATACGCTACTAATAAAGTGCAATTAGCTTCTAATTTAGTGTAATTGTATTCATAAAATGTGAAAAAATAAAATTAAAATTTAAAACTAGATGAGTATTATCCTATAATTTAAAAGTGTAAACTTTTTAACTTTGAAAAAAAAAAATTTCCTAAAAGAAAATTATTACACAAATTAATAATTTGGTTGCATTTTGTTAAATATACATGCATGTTTCTCCTATGTATGGCCACACTGTGCGTTTATAGAGTGGGTCAAAATTAAAGTAACTCCTATGTGTACCTTATTTAACCTAACTCATAGAAAAAGACTTCACTCGAGCATTGATGAATTCGAGTCAGACTCTCTCATCTAGCGCTAAACTTTTTCTCATTAATTAATTGTCATAAGATGTTATTTTGTTTACACATCTCATTAATTCCACCTAGACCGTCTGTAATATCAATAACCTTACCACAGATTTCAGTACAAATGTAGCGAGTGAAATTAAAAATAAACGAACTTTTCAACCAGAGAAGATGGCAGACCTTGACTGTTGACCTTCAGGAAGATTTGGTGATGGCTTCATAGTACCCCCGGCTGAGCAAGCAACTATTATCTTGGCATTTTTATC
Source organism: Carallia pectinifolia (assembly GCA_037832335.1). NCBI lineage: Eukaryota > Viridiplantae > Streptophyta > Magnoliopsida > Malpighiales > Rhizophoraceae > Carallia > Carallia pectinifolia. The sequence goes on from CM075443.1 coordinate 8,726,858, forward strand.
TATCTTCGATTCGACAGCTGCTAGCAGAAATTTTGTTAACTCAGTTTCTTCCAATCACATCAATTTTATAACAAATTAAGACAGTGGTTCTACTCATCTGACCTTGTATAAACTCAGGATTCTCTTCTGTGCCGGCAAGGATGCCAAAAAATGCAAATGCAGCACGTCTAGCAATGTCCCAGGCTGTCCACTCCTTTATAAGCCTATAAACTTGTACATTCACTGCACCGGGTGGATGAGCCTGCCAAGGAAGTTCATTTAAACGGTGACAATTACTCTTTCTTTTTCTTTTCATTTTTGGTTTTTCATGATGGAAACAACACCTTTTTCAGTACAAACCTCTCTGAAATCAGCTTCTGGCCGAACATCGAGTATAACAAAGTTATTCTCTTTTTGAAGCCGCAGAGCTTCCTTTACTTCCACACTCCTTACCTACAAACACAGGAAGAACTTACTAAGCCTTTTTATCTTGATGGGTCAAAGTCAGCATTCCACACTGTAATGTAATGTTTGGTTCCTTATGTAGCTTTATAGGATAACTATTTCTCGGTCAATCAATCATCATTCTATTGTTCGTTGCCCATTTTTCATGCTTCATCAGAAGTTGTGTTTATGTTTACAAGGAAAAGCGGAATGTTTGGACAAAGCATGTATATCCAATCGTTGTTTTAAAATGGGGTAATTAAATTTCAGTCCTCCACTGCATGCAATTGCAGTAGAAGTGATCCTTAGATTTGGATCCAACTAATTTGGGTGAAAGAGCCAGTCATCCTTATGGGAAAAATGGTTTCTAATGCATGCTTGCTTACATATTCATGTGTATATATACACGCACACAGACACAGACCTTTTTCTGCAGAAGAACCTCCCTCTTGACTTTCCACTCTTCTTCAGCTGAACCCTCCAAAAGTACAAAGGAAAACAAATCACAAACATGGCCAGAGGGTGAAGACAAACATGGTAAGCACAAAAAAAATAAATTAATTAATTAATAAAAAAATCCGTTTCTTCCACAATTAGTGGTAATGCTGCTTTGTTGGAGCACACACCTGGTGATTTGGCAGGTTTTGTTGCTGCGCCAAGGACTTTTAGGCCCCTTGAAACTGCATGAGAAGATAATCTTCCCATTAAAGGTCCATTAGTTCTTACAGAGGAGAAGGGAAAACTGTGGTCTTGAGAAATTCTTGAAGTGGAAGCTGGTGCTGCAGGTTGGAAGTTAGCGAACAAAGAAGAGGAACAAGGAGAAGAAGAAGCTGTTGAGCGTAAGCTGATGGAAGCAAGGGCTGCCATTTTAACATATATATCAAGAGAATCTGGCCCTGTGCTTGGCTATGAGCATACGATTGATCGCACCCAACTTAGCTACTCCCAACGGATTTGTACTTCGTGAGTTAAAATGGAAATTATGTTGAGAGTGAGTATGGGAGGTGAGTGGGACATAGCCTATTGGCATTGTAGATTTCTATCTGACTCAAAAATCTGAGCATGTGGTTCATGTCTATCTATAATCTGTTGTTATTTGGATTAGGGGAACCTTTTTGTCTCTTCTTGTCTTATAGTGGAACAGTGATCTTTGTGAAACTTTGCTCCTTTTTTTATTTTTTTTTATTTATCCTTTTGTTATATATTTTTTAAAAAAATTATTATAAAGAGGGAAAGAGGATTCTTGCTTTCACGGAACTTTTGAGAATATAGGTTGTCTGAGTCTGTACTGTAATTCATACAATATCAAAATCTTGCGCCAACTAAAAGTTTGTTGGTTGTTTACACAACTTTGTACAAACCATTTGATATTAGGTCAAGGCTAAACCTACAATAACAAATTACTATTATCTAGTTGTGGAAGATGTGCTTTTTCTCTTCAATTGGACTTGATTGGTACCATGTTACTTACTAAGTGATGAGACATTTTTTAAGTGCAAGGCCCTAAATAAGAAAATTTGACAAGTTTAGGGGTTGAGTAGGATTTTGCTTAAAGTTTCTCCTACGTAACTTACCATATGTAAGTGAGTTGCAAATATGGAGTGCATTTGATTTAGCTGTTGAAGTAAAAGCTGACGAAAAATTGATAATTAGTAGAAGTGTTAAAATCTAACCTAATCTGATGGGTTGATTCGAATTTAACTGAAAAAATACAACTCAAACTTTACTTGAAGAATAACCTAATTCGAAATGATTTGAACCTCAAATGACCAGAAAATCTTGGGTCAAATCTGAACCTAACCTTAACCCGACCCGTCTGACCTGAATTTTTTTTTCAAGAAAAAAAATAAAAAAATTTAGCATATTTTATATTATAAAAAGTATAGATTCTAATATTTTCAATATAAATTTTAATTATAAATTTTTTAGAATATTTTGATATTTTTTGTACAATTTTAAATTTTATTTTAATTTTTTAGAATATTTTTAAAAAAATTTCTTCAATTATTTTTTGATCATATAATTTTCTTTAATTTTTAAAATTTTTAATAAAAAATATCACATCATTATTGTTAATGACATGGTCAACTCGTGTATTGACCCGAATTCGAAATGACCCAATCCAAAATAACTTAAAAATAATTTAACTCATAAATAACCCGACCCCAAACTACATGAATCTAAAGTGATTCAACTCGAATCCGATCTGATGACTTATTTTGATATTTATAATAATTAGTAATTAACAACTGGCGACAAATATTTTGATGAATCAGTTGGAAGGAAAAAAGCTCCATTTTTGGAGCTGAAGGATAAGTTTAACTATTTAGCCAGTACTACAAAATTACACCTACTAAAATAGTTCTTACGGCTGTTGGGAATTTATAAGCCACCAACTGAATCCTAAATGTTCTACCAAAAACAAAATAAATCATTAAGTCTCTCTAGCTTCCCCCCCCCGCCCCCCCCCCCCCCCCCCCCCCCCCCCAAAAAAAAGCTTGGTGATTTGGGTACATTTCACAGATTATATGATTTCAGAATGTTTTAAATTTAAAATCCAGCCTACTATTTTGCTCTTATCCTTATCGCTCAAAGTTCATTTCATGATGATAAGGCCAACAAGGTAATCATTTTTTAATACACTATCATACTTGGATAGCCTTCCTTTTCTTTACTTTTCTTTCTTCATAAAAACATATGGATTCATTAAACACAGAAAGTCATATGAAAATGATTTTCCCATGATGCTTTTACTTCTAGCATGTTAAAGTCATGTTGTAGCAGCTCGTTGGCATTTTTCCATCTCCAACCCCAAAATATTCTGAATCTTTTGCTGGGTACCTGAGATGGATAGCCATAAGTTTTTGAATCTCCATTCTTCCCAATCTCTCTGGCATCGACTAGGTTCAATATGGAGGCACAAAGGCAGAGTAAGAAAAAGAAATGTGAAATGCTTCCACTTCCCTTGAAATAAATGTCCAGAAACAGCAACTTGGTTTGAAATGCAGTGATATATTTTACACAAAGAGAAAAAATTGACTTCATAAGAGTGATTTTAAAATAGGTATAAAGTGATACAATCATAAGCGGTTGGATAATTGAATTCATAAAAGTAAAAAAAAAAAAAAGGGTTAAATGCATGTAACCCCCTCTGGTTTGATTGTTTGGCAAATAACCTCCCTGTGGTTTCAATTTAGACATCAAACCTCCCTGTGATTTTTAATTTTGGCAATTAACCCCCCTATGGTTTCAATTTTGGTAATTAACCCCCTGTAGTTTCAATTTTGGCAATTAACTCATGTGGTTTTTAATTTTAGCAATTAAAAGGTATTAAAAGTATTTAATTGTTTGGTCATCTGGACTTTCTATTTAATTTAATTTTTTTTCCTATGAATTCACTTTTTTTGTGTCCAAAAGCTGATGATTTTCTGTTGAGTTTTATTGAAAAGTGGTGGTTTCCTGGTAAAAGAAATATCTTTAAGTCTCAATCCTTGTATTTTGTTTAATGTAAATTTTATAGTTTTTTTTATATGTATGGTTATTTTTTTATAGTCTAGTTAGTAATAAGCAAAATTTGATTTCCTTGTCAGCCAAAATTCTATTTTTACCAAGAATCTCTGGATATAAAATCCTTAATGCAGCAAGGCTTATGCGGAGAAGAGGACCACGAATCACCTGGACTTTCTATTTACATTTTATGTATCAACATTTGAACTATTTTTAAAATTGAGTTTTCTTGCATAAGAAATAATATTAAAAGTTTTTTTCATAAAATTTTTTAACTGATAAAAGGGTTAATTGCCAAAATTAAAAATCACAGGGAGATTAATTGACAAAATTGAAACTACAGGGGGTTAATTACCAAAATTGAAACCATAGGGGGGTTAATTGTCAAAATTAAAAATCACAGGGAGGTTTGATGCCTAAATTGAAACCACAGGGAGGTTATTTGCCAAACAACCAAACCAGAGGGGGGTTACATGCATTTAATCCAAAAAAAAAATTGTTAGATGTTATTTAATAAAACTATATTACTACTTATTACTATTTAGCCTGTAGTCTTACGTTTGCACAAATTACTTCCAGTGACAACTGAAGACAACTCATAGAACCCGACATCGTTTGGCATCTGTTGAAGCAACTTCCAGGTCCCCAATGAAAAAAAGTATTTTGTCTAAAAGGCCTTGGCATGGCTCCTCTTCTTTGGGAGATTCATCTCCTGCGAGCTTTGCTTTTATGCCTAGAATAGAATTGTTTTCCACTTCCCTTTGTCTCTTCGAACCCAAATAACGTTGAATTTCACCTTGGTGAACAAGAAAATAGTCACCACCTTCTCTAATGATCTTCAGTCCCCTACTTGAAAAAAGCACATACATTTAAACATGTAAGAACCATAGTAATCATTTTGAATACTCATATCGGATTGTTCCTAAGTCCTAATACAAACCAACTTGATAGAGCAGTAAAATTGCTGTCAACATAAGAAAGGTGCCTAGTTCAAATGCTTAACATAAGACAATTTCAAAACTAGCTTGCGTTGAAGATCTAGTTTCACTGCTAATACCACCATGAAGTGATTTACAAAAAGAAAATCTTAGCGTCAGAACCATTCAAAAAAATTGCCAGAAAGATGTGGTGGTAAAGAAGGATGTCCACTTCTAGAAAACTTTTATTGGTATCAACAAAATATTAACATAGTGCTGATTCTAATCTAATCTCCGGTCAATTGCTTATCCATCTTCACAGTCCAATCTTTTCCTAGTTAGAGCAAACAGGTCATACGAATTTGTCTTTCCGGTGTTAGGTGCGTGTCAAGCTTGTGTGCAGTTATATGGTAATAAAATTGTATTGAAGAGACAGCAGTGTGAAGATATGCAATAGTGCAGAGTGGAGACAAGCAATTACTTGCTGCCTAATAAAAGATAAAAATGCACTTTCAACTTACAATCCAACTCGATCACAACGATCTTGCACCTCGTACACATCCTTCCACGATTTGGAATTGACAGGAGCGTAAAATGTGGCCTGATCTATTCCCCATCTGTCCTTGAAGAGGTTAAACCATAGAATGTTGCCTGAAGCAAGGAGCTTCCATTTCTTGCAAACTTTACAACAAGAGATTTCTTAAGTCAACAACTTACCACTGGAAAGGCAGAATCACATAAAAGAAAATGACAGAAAAGGCAGAAAGGAAAAAAAAAAAATAAACAGATGGATTAGTGGACTTTGATGTCAACAACGATTGTTACAGTCCATAGCTAAGAATTTAAGTTATGTTGGCTTTTTGAGTGAAGAAGATGAAGGAAAATGAAGATGATGAATGAATATTAGAGCTGCAAATGCAGCAAAGTTGCTGAGAAGTTGCGGAAACAGAAAATGCAGCAAATAGAGAAAAAAAGCTGTAAAACATTTTTGGTAAAGGAAAATATCAATAAACATGATGAATCATATAATTTTGGTCGCCATTGTCACTGGCAGAAGAATAACAATCTGATGTTAAAACAAGCGTTCTACTGTTAAGTAGCAACTAAAAAAGGGAAGGTGAAAGATGGAGCTGAGTCCTAAGGCAGAGTGTCCGGAATCGGGAAATCTGGAAGCACTTCACCAAGGGAAAAATAACCAAGATCAGAGAAGCAGCCAACAAGAAGGTGACTAGAAAAGTGCATAACATGGAAAAAAAAAAAAAAACCAGGAATTTCGGAGAAGAAGCAAGAAAACAAAAGCTAAGAAGGCCATAAAAAGCCGATCAACGCACATCCGCACCATTTTCACTGATGTCGGAATTCAAAAGCGGTTCATAGCTGATAAGACATGACCATTTTAAGCATTTTCAGACAGACACAAAACACCCCTCCACAAACTGCAACCGAAAGTCACCGATTCAACACTCTGAATTGTGTGTTATACTAACACAACAATCACGTCTCAAAGCAAATTGAGCATACCCATTTGAGATCTTGCCATCAACTTGCAAATCTGATCGGAAACACTAACAAATCGGCAAGACAAAATAAGACAGAAAGCACATCAAGGCCAATCCAAGAGCACCCATATCCTTTCGCAACAAAACAAGAAAGAGAATCTTATCTAAAACTGATCAAGACCCAACTAGAACCAACACTAAAGAAGATCAAAGGAATGTAAACGAAAAGAAAAAGATTATAAAAAGTTGATCTTTGTAATTCTCACCTTGTTGGGCGGCTGCAAGGTGTGGTGATCCAACCAGCAGAATATCTTGAGACACAAATCTGCAGGTAACCTCTCCATTGTTCTCTTGTAGTTCAATCAAGCAAAGTACAAAGAGACAAACTAAATGAAACGAACAATTTTTGGATGAATTTTGCTAGTAGAAAAAAGGAGATCTCATGATCGTCAAGAAGACCAATCCAAAATGTGAAGTAGCAACAACTGTCTGTCATTGGTAGTTTTCGACATTTTTTAAGGCTTTGGTGGTTAAGTTTAACTTACAGTTACGTTTTGGATTACGTGTACCAAGACACGTGTTTACTTGAGGCTGAGACTAATTGATATAATGCTTTTAAGAACCTATCATTAAATAAAAAAAAATCAGTAACTTAAAGTTTAATCGGTTTAATTTTTAAAATCAACATTTAATATTAAATATATAAAATTAAATATTTATATAAATTACGTATTAAATATAAATATAGAAAATATAATATTATACAAAAATAATAATCAATATTTAAAGAAAATTATATTTTAGGAACTATATTTATATTAGATATAAATATCTATATACATTAAAAAATGTATAGTTAGTATATTTAACAAAATACAAATTATAATTTAATGTATGATAAAATTAAAATAATAACTAAGTTTTATATATCGATAAAAGTAAATAATATGTATTAAATATTAAGCATATTGTAATTTATGTATTTAAAATTCAATTAATTTATTTACTAAAAAAATTTAACAAGAAAATAATTAATAGTATTTTATAACAAAAGAAAAAAGAAGAGAGAGATAGAAAATAGTAGTTATTAATTTGTTATTTACAAAAAGTAGAATAAGAAAGGAAATGGGAGTTTTAGTTTTTGGCCAATTAAATAAATAATAAGTTTCAAAAATAAATTAACAAAACACAAGTTGGTCTGGTGAGAGGCACCCTACTACAAATGGAAAGTTCTGGGTTCAAAACCCACTATGTACTATTCGGATTTCTTTCCCATTATACCCTTATGATTATACTGAGAATGATTTGTGCTTGCTGCATTTGATATAGTGATGATGAAGAAGATAGGATTATACATGTGCTTGATGAGGATAAAACTATGATAACTTTAATTTTTAATTATATTTCGATACAATTTATCATTGTTCTGATTTATCATGCACAACTTTAAAACTTGCTTCTTTATTTTGTGGAAGACATGTAAAATATTTTGTTTTATCTTTTTGCAGTTTTATTTGACTTAATTTAATTATTTATTTTCTTATTGTCTTCGTTATTCAAAATTTATATTTTCTTAAGTATATTTCTTAGTTTTTGAAAGTGCGATGCACTTCACTTAGGTGCGTGCAAAGGGTAATTCACTTTGCTCATGCAAGTACCTGCGTCTTATACTTAAACTTTAAAAAGTCTTAGCGTTTTAGTGAGTTCAACGCCTTTAGTGAGGTCGCCGCCTTTAAAAACACTGCTACAGATTAAAAACTATCAAATTTAATGGTATTAAATAGAATTATAACTTCATACATCTACCTTATTATATTCACGCATATCTTATCTCTTATGTCATGCCTTACCTGTTGCCTCCATATTATAGGTATTGTTAATAATTGTTTATAATTTGTTATCTCTTTTTCTAAACTTAGGAGAATGGTTTTTAGTGGGTGCCAAGAAAAAAATTGCGCCCCACCTCTTTTCTCCTCCTAATGCCTCTTCTTAAGGGGTATATATAAAACTATTCAATCCATCCAACCCGATCAATCTAACCAAAATCAAACCAAAACCACAAAAATCGTAGAGAATGGATTGATCGTAATTTAATATTTTAGCAAACCGCATTGTACAGTTTGGCTGTGGTTTTAGAAATCCAAAAAGTGTCAAAATCAAACCAACTACTAAAAATTACTAAAACTCAAAAATATGTTTTATAAAGAGATGGATGACATGAAAAAATCTATCCGTTTTCATAAAATTAACCACATTCTACGATTGGGTTTTTTTATATTTTGTTTAGATGCATTTGTTCATGTAAATATTGTAGAAGCCATTAACAAAAAATTAAAGACTAAGCGTCTTAATTTTTGTATTATTAATCTACAATAGATGCGAATTGAAAGTATAATTCAAGCACCAAATACACATTGTCTAAATTGATAAATATCTTCATGACACTTTCTTTACTTTTATGTAATAATTTTTACAAATTTTTACTTTCTACTTGAGTATTCAAAACAATTTATAATTTTGTTGATCCGATGATATTCGCAAGACTAAGGCATCATTTAGCCTTATTGTTTCACTAGTACCATAATATTATTACTGGTGAGAAATAGCCTATGTATTACATTCAAACTTTTCATATATTATGAATTATTATATTTATGTTCCTAAAAATAATTGTTTTTAAAATTATGGTTTAAATCACCAAACTAACGAAACCAACGCACAACTGCATATGACCATTTATTTAGTTTCACTCTTATGTTAATTTATTTGTTATTTTAAAATATTTTAAGCTACCAACAATAATTTAATTAGAATATAATAATTAATCTGAATAAACCAGCTGCATACACCTCTATCTTCCCAAAACACACAGATTTGTGTTCTCTAGTAAACATTTAATTTTTGAGTTTTTTTAGAACTATTTGAGTTAGAGTTTAAATTTTAAATTTTAGGATTGAGAATTGCTACCATCAACCACTTAAATTATACTTAATCAAAAAAAAAATTATTCCCTCCTCACTTTTTTCATCACTCTCCCAAAGGAGACAAAACGGTTAAAAAGCCCTGCTTTGCGCTGGAAGGGAATGACATCAAAAATCAGTTATATTTCAAAACTAGCCTCAATCTCCCACAGCCACACACAAAAGAGCACAAAACAGCACATAACCACGCGCTCTTTTGTACGATACTTCTTCAGTGCTTATGGCCTCGATGCTCTGCTCCCATCCTCCTTCCTCTTCTTCTTCTGGAGGACACTCCCAGCTGCAAGCTCTGATATTCGACTGCGACGGAATGATTCTTGAATCGGAGCACCTCCACCGCCAGGCCTATAACCACGCTTTTGCTCATTTCAATGTCCGTTGCTCTGCTCAGCCCCTCAATTGGGCGCCGTTTTCTACGATGAGCTCCAGAATCGCATCGGGGGCGGCGCGCCCAAAATGCGATGGTCCTTTTTTTTTTTTTTTTTACTTTTCTTTGTCTTGTTTATTTCTCTCAATGTTTTTATTTTTCTTTTTAAAAACAAAGGAATAATTTTGAATGAATGAATGAATGATATCCATTTTGTGCAGGTGGAGCCTCGGCCAGGAGTATTGCAATTGATGGACGAGGCCAAGGCTGCTGTAAGACAGATCTTTACCCTTTTTTCGCAGAAGTTCAAAAAAGGAATTTATGAATAATAGACCTCAGTTAAACTCATATAATTGTGCGTTTTTCCTATGAACTTTGCGGAAACATGTTTGTGATTATGCGTAAGCCATGCTTGTACCTTACTCTTTCTCTTACTGTATTTTTGGTTAACAAATTCTCGTCTAGTGATTGACAAAAGCTTGATTTTTTTTTTTTTTCTGTTTTTGTTCTCAATGGTTTAAACCCATGTGATTTTTATTCTTATCTTTTTTTGTTTCTTTTTGTTTTTTAAATCTTCCACTTGATTTGTAGGGGAAAAAGCTGGCTGTTTGCTCTGCAGCAACTAAAAGTTCAGTCATACTCTGTCTCGAGAATCTTATAGGAATGGTATGTCTTCTGTCTCCGACATTGAGAAATGATTAGGGTCATTGTTAATAAAATTATTCCGCAATAAGCAGCTCCTCTTTTCCTTTGTTATAGGAGCGCTTCCAGGGTCTTGATTGCTTTCTTGCAGGTATGTTAACAGTCCGGAATATGTCATTATCTTTTTTCCCTTTTCTTTTCTCTGCGTGTGTGTGTGTGTGTGTGTGAGTGTCCAGTATTTTGATTACAGGAGATGAAATTTCATCCGAAGTAAGATAAATAGTACAATGACAGCTTGTTTTTACACTATTGGATCTATATGAGAGCTGACATTTTATGTCATTGAGATGTCATTGAGACTCCAAAATAGAATTTAACATGTTCAACAACGTAGACCTATAAATGCTCCAATTAGGACAAGTTACTGAATCTTGGTGGATGGCAAGAGGAAAGAGAGAGGATGACCTAAGTTGTCAAGGAAAAATTTAGCGAAAATATCTATGTAGCCCACTCCATTTAAATTTGGAATTAAGGATTTATTGTTGTTGTAGACCATAGAATATTTTTAGGCAAAATAATAGAACTTGTTTTCAGTGTTTAAAGATCTGTTTGTTTCTTCTACTCGATTCAAAAGCAATTATTCTCTTTTGTTTTTCGTCTTTCAGGTGATGATGCCAAGGAAAAAAGGCCAGATCCATCAATTTATCAGACAGCTGCCAAGGTAGTTCAGAAGATATTATGAGTCACCCTTTATGCCTATGGGTGGAGATGAAGAATATGACTAGATTGTGGCCTGAGCAAAGACCCATATGATCTTCTATCTGTACTTGCAATTATTATTGTCTAAAATCTTATTCCTTGCAGAGGCTTGGTGTATCTGTGGGAGATTGTTCGTTCGTGGATGATAGTGTCATTGGTCTGCAGGTAGATTTATATGTTCCTTTTAACTGATAACTATTTCCTTTAGCCATTCCACATCTGAACTATGAATTGGCATGAAGAATCTATTCTGAAATGGAAAAGGTAAAATATATAAGTAAGGAATGACAAGCTCCAAAAGGGAACTAAATTTTATGGCTTTGTAGGCGGCAACAAGTGCTGGGATGGCGTGTGTAATTACTTACACTTCTTCTACAGCTAACCAGGTTAGTCCATTCAGTCCCTTAGCTTTTGAGCCAAAGAAATGAAACAATATTGCATCCCTTGCCAATAGCTTTGTTCTGATAGCCAGGTAGTTGATTGTGTTAATATCTAATTTAATTCAGGATTTTAGAGATGCTATAGCAATTTACCCAGATTTGAGTAATGTGAGGCATGACTCCCAGGGATAATGTACTCTTGGTTTTTTTTTGTTTCGCTTTCTTGGATTGACATTCATAATCATTGGCTAACCATTACTCCAGATTAAAACACTTGGAGTCATTGCTCCAAAATCTTGTCGCTGCTAGCTAGGATCCCTGCAGATTGGTTAAGAGTTATGAGCACGAACTTGTGCAGGTTATATGAAGTTTTATCCACACAGATCTTCACTTGAAGGTTTGACCTACAACCATGGCATCCTATTTTGATAAAGATTGCCCTTTAGTTTGTTCGCAAATTTGCAAAAAGATGGTAGAAAATCCATTTCTAGTCCTAGTGTGATTTGTTCTATGACAGCATGTATAAAAGATGGAAGAAAAATAAATGTAATGTAAGTTTCTATGCAAAATGCAATCAATATACTATTCGCTACTGAATTCATTCTCTAGCCATCGGACAAGTTCAAGTAATTATTTATAGAGACCAATTTGAATGCCAGGGTTTTGATAATGCTTCCAATTAAAAGACTTCACGTTTTTGAATGAAATGGTCATTTGGCATTTGTCATTGCAAACAGTCTAAACGTGCAAAAATTGAATTTGCAAACAGAGGTTCTTGTTCTTGTTTCACAGGAATCATGCATCGTCCATTCAAATACACGTAGATACTAGTTAAAGAAGAACAAAAGGGAGGGCTCCCGGCTACAACAACAGCGGGACAGCCCGAAAATAACAAAACACGATACGAAAAAAATGCAACTCTTCGTGTTTTCTGCGGAAGTGGAAACTTTGATTGGACATGATGGCCTTTTTAAGTTAGATTTATTTTTGACCACAAAGTAAGACCTCCTCAATGACCCTATCAAAGCTTTTGTAAGATGAGCCTCCAACGTCAGTGGCTTGTTCTGCTTTGTTCTTCCATTCCAAAGCCTTTTCCTTCATTTTCTTCCCTTTCTCTGTCTCCATCATTTCCTTAACTAGGGCCTCAATATCATTTCGGTTGACATCTGCATTGACCTCCATGCCAAACCCCCACACAGTGCATGAGTACCGGCAATTTGTAGGTTGCTCGCCAAAGAAAGGCCAGCAAAGTATAGGAACACCATTAGATATGCTTTCTAAAGTAGAATTCCATCCGCAATGTGTTAGAAAAGCTCCAATTGATGGATGGCAAAGCACTTGATCTTGTGGGCACCAAGTAGCTAGAAATCCTCTGCCCTTAATCTCTTGATAATATTCTTCGGGCAGGATTCCAGAATTACCCATTACCACATCAGGCCTGACGATCCACAGAAATGAATGCTGGCTGTTGGCAAGCCCCCAGGCAAATTCCTGAAAGTGCAAGTCAGACATGACAGTAATACAGCCATAATTCACATAGATGACAGAATTGGGTTCCTTGTTATCAAGCCATTGAAGGCAACTCCAGTCTTCTTTCCACAAATTGGATCTGAATGCTCTAGCTTCACTGGGGGGCATGTGCCTTTCCAGCAAAGAAAGTGGTCCCGTAGTATATATGCGAGGGAACCTGGCCGAAATAGCCTCTAACACTTCTTGTTCGAACTCATCAAAGGTGTTAAAGATGATTGTGGAAGCTTTTAAGCAGCTTTCCACTTCTTCCTTCAAGAAATTCAACAAGATGTCTTCGTGATCAGTGGTTCTAATGAAGGATGGAAGATCCTTGAGTCGCAGGTTTCTCAAGCCCAGTATCCAATCAACTGGAGCGTCAAGAGTGCCGTCACTAGTGAAGTTGCTATCTGAGACACATTACATGATAAAGTATCTGAGACAGATTACTTGCACTGTATTATCAAAAAAATGTTTCTTTGTGTAACACTGTATTATATATATCTTTACATCTAGAAGCTGAAAATTGGACCTAAAAGCTGCATGAAGAATGAGAAAATTGTACCTTTAAAGGGAACAATGCCTCTACTCATGAGTTCACCGTACTGCAAATATCCCATGAAGCCACAAGCTGAGGCCGTCCAAAATTGAACTTCAGGGATGCCAAACTCATCTGCAGCCTTGATGGCAAAGCTCATGACCCCATCCGAAATTATGCAAGTAACTGGAGACAAATCCGGCGTTGAATTGAGCTTAGCTATTAGTTCCTTAAATGGCCCCAGGCAATTTTTTCTGAGCGAATCACAAAGGGCCCAAACATCTTGGGTTGCATCACTGTCTGAGGGCGGCAGCCCATCTGGTATAGTCTCGAACCTGAAATCTGTTAAGCCCTTAACGAATTCCGGCCCCTTGGATCGGAGTAGGCGGCCATGGTTAAACTCAGTGTTGACAAAGGTTATGTTGAATCCTCTTGAGTGCAAAATCCTGGCAAGTTGCATAAAAGGGTTGATGTGGCCTTGTGCTGGGAAGGGAAGCAGGACAGCATGGGTACTGTTGTCAAGGTTTGCCATGGCTGGCTTGGCGACTTTGAATCGGGAGGTTGCTTGTTTCTCTTGTTCAGCGCTCTGCCTTATCTTTACCTATTGAATATCATAAGGTTTGAATCTTCAAAATTGTTTATAAATCTCCTGACATTTGTTTAAACAAGAAGAAAAAAACAAAGAAAGAACTTAAATAATGATGAGGGACAAGATATCAACATCAGTAGTCAGCTTTCATTTTATATGTTATAGTAATAGACATCAAGATTGGATTGGAATATAATTTCTGCTTGTGATGCGAGCAAAAACTCTCTCTAACATTCCCTCTCTCTCTCTAAAACTCTCTCGATTTCTCTTATCTAAAACCTAATTGACTAGCGGTGGTGATTGTCACCTCCGTCGACAAGCTACTTGCTACCCATCCCAAGCTCCTTTTTGGCCGTTTTCTCTGTTTCCTCCTGCCTCCCTTTGGTGTCCAGCTCTTCTACTGCCATTCGAGTTGATGCCGTCAGCGCCGTTTCTGGCGCCACTGATTTTGTTGGCGTAGCTATCACCGCCATCAAAGTTTCTGCCACTGACCGCTTCATTGCCATTGTTGACCACTTTCTTGCCACCTCCAGTTGCCGCCATCGGAACAGTTTGGATATGCTTCTGTTGTGTACTTTTGAGTTGAGTGATTTGTATTGCTCATATTTATTTTAGTGTAGGTAGTTTTGTTGTTTTCGAAATCGTTGTTGGGAGTACCCAAACGATTTTTGACATAGGTCTACCAAGGTGCCGAACATGCTGTTATATGCAGTTTTCTTTAGGTAGATTATATATAGTTAACACTTTGAGATTAGTTAGATTTAGTCGTAATTTGGTAATATTTTTTAACTTTTATACTCAATTTATTAATGATCTGTTTGACTATATGATGTGTAGACCATGTGTATCGATTTTCTTTCCTACTTTAAGCAAGTTTTCCTCTCCACCTTGCATTGGCCCTACGTATACTTTCTTCGAGTATTAATGTAATGATTCTATTTCAGTAAAAAAATAAAAGAAAATATAATTTCTATCCCTTTACCTTTCTCAGTTAGGAAAGATAGGATTTAATAGACAGAGGAACGAGGAGAGAGGGACGACAGAGGAGAGAGAAAAGAAGGAGAGAGATAATTTTTTATTTTTTGTTTCATTATTAAAAATTATAAAAATATTTTTAAAAAATTTAATTATGATGACATGATGTGCTATTTAACAGAAAAAAGTGATAGATGGATAAAATTAGTTTGACGGAAATAATCTAGTGGGTATGATCAAAAAAAAAAAAATTGATCGATACATGTTAAATCAAAAAATATTTTGGATAAAATTAATCATTAAGACTATAATTAATAAGAGGTTACAAATAAAGGGTAGATAAGAGGATGATTTTCTTTCAACTTTCTTGGCTATAAAATGTTTAGTTAAAGATAGATAGTCATATAGTTGTTCCATTGATATCCTCATTAATTTCAGCATTAAATTATGGGCTCTCGGTTTGCAATTAAACTTTATTTGCAATACTTTGTTGTATGCTAAATAGTTGATTGCTGGCTATGATGCATGGATACTTCTAATATAATGCATATTTATGTTAGATACAATATTCTTCTGACACTCTTTAGATATGTGTCAGATATTTTAAAACGTGTCTAATAAATAAATAAAAATTTAAAAAAAATCATAAATTAGTATGACATACACACACACTATATATATATATATAAAGTAGTTTTCAAGCCCCACGCGATGGATTGTTTAATTTATGTGATAATATGATAATTGTAATATGAAAAAAATAATTTGAATAATTTTACAAAAAAGATTATTAATGATAAGATAAAATAATTCATAACACCTCTTCTACTTCGGTCCTTTGTGCCTCTTCTACCTTCATAGTTATTGGCATTATCTATACTACTTAAGTCCTTTAGTTATTGCTTTGGGAAGAAATAATTTAAGAAGCTTTTTTTTTTTTTTTTTAACACAATCAATTTGAGAAGATAATATTTCTAATCTTACCAAGTGCATGAGAACAATGAAGAACTATAAAAATATCGCATATACTGATTATAAACCAAAATCTTTATTGAGTTTTAAAAAAGGTCCTATGCATTGAAAAGCTGTCTACAACCAAAAGCATCCAAAGCTTCATTTAAAAAAAGCAAATTTGGTCTTCGTTGGAAATTAAATAGCTTTTGCCCCAAATCATAAAAGATACATAAACAAAAAAAGCATGCAATAGCAAGAAAAAATTCATTGCAATAAATATATTTCTTTAATGGTTTTCTAAAAACTACAAATAAAAATTTTATAACCCCCTAATATATATATATCCTAATAAGTTGCGAAGATTACAATAAATTAATAAAGAAGAAAGCAACAAATCATTTTTTTTTTGTTACCAAGGGAATCGTTGCATTGATTTTAATCAAAAACATACATGAGTCCGATACAAAAGCATTGGGAATACTTGCATAAAACAGGAATACTTAACGATGACAATTGCCTACAACTGAAATGATCAACATAACCATTAATAAATTAGGCATGAAACTCATTTTGACAAAACCCTTGTAAAAGAGTACATACCAAATTGAAGTTAAACCTACTTAAAATTAAAATTTTAAATAAGCCTACAACAGTCGAACAAAGTTGCACAAGGCAGCACTCACTGTACTTCGGCGGACCAGTGACAAAAATCAACTAGTAACGATTTTTTAAATTATTACACTACAGACATAATAATAGTACTCGTACACAAATATAGTACACATCGCCCACATACATAGTACATACACAGTATACATATAATAACACAAAATAATCCAAAAGCAACCTATCTCATCTAGTCCATAGGTGGCGTTAGTGCTGATGGAGGGTGGCGACGGCAGGGGCAACATGACTGGAGACGGAACAATGGGTAGCAGAGGCAGTAGCGCGGATAGGGGTAGCAGTGGGGGAGACCGCGCCGTCGGCATTCACTTCAGTGGTAATAGGAGTTGTATCAACGCCTGCGCAGGCAACCGGTAAAGTTGTGCCGGCAGCAATGTCATTGTCAAAGTTGATGGTACCAATAGCTTGTAGGGTGGCTCCAGTAGCTGAGACGGTGGTTGACGCGACGGCTCTGACGGCTGTTGCGGCGATTCCTGTGGCGGAGGTGGCGGCATAAACGACGAAAAGAACGGCACAACGACAAGGATGGTAGATCTGAGACTGAAAAGGCAATGAGTGACTTTATTTGAGCTAGATATAAGAAAAAGTAAAGCAAACACCACAACAGTTAAGGAGAGAAGTGAGGGGGAGAAGGTGGTAATAGAGAGAGAAAAACAAAGGGAAAAGGGAGAGAAAAGAGAGGAGAATGTGGCCGATGGTGGCGGCTTTCGCTGTAGCCGGCCAAGGTAAGTTGGGGGAGCTTGGAACTTTATGCTTCAATGAGAGAGAGAGAGTGAGAGAGAGAGAGAGGGAGAGGAGCAAAAAGCAACAAATAAAAAAAAAAATTTATGTAATTGCAGTTAAGCATGAATTGGATAATCAACTGTCAAAAGTTAAAGAAGAAGAAAGTAACAGACCATATAAATTAGTGACAGCAAAATCGTACTGTTGAATTTGTTGTGAGAAAGAGATAACTTCTTGAGCACGGTAAAGTTGAAAAAACGGATGCATGTTTCCAATGAAGAACCACAAAAACTGTTGTTTCTAAGAGACAGCCAAGCAAGAACCATAGGAAAATTTAAAAAAAAAAAAAAACTTGTAAAATAATTGACGATGAGATTAAAGCAAAATAATTGGGATTACCACTGTTAAAGAATTTGCAAGTTGATTGTCTTTTCTGTCTAGCTTTGTCTCTTCTCGCCAAAAAAAAAAAAAATTGGTCCAATAGAATTAATTGTTTATTTATAATCATGTGAACTGAAGAGATTTATTTCAATTAAAATATATAAAGACTACCAAGGAGTGTTATTAAAAATTGATAATTGTATCTAATAGTTCTATAAAGACTATGTACAATCATAATATAATTAAATAAGAATTTAAAGTAATCAATTTGATAACAATCTTTGTATTTGTATCAGATTTAAATTTCTTTACAGTCACGAATCATTCTAATAAGTGATGAGTTTATCATAATATATTTTAATTAAATTTATAAAAATAATTAAAATATCAAAATTCCGAAAGAGTAGGAAGCATGTCATGTAAAGTAAAAAGGCCTCTAGACCCAAGAAGAAACTTTCTCTCTCCTTTGTAGTTATATATATATATATATATATATATATATATATATATATATATATAATTTTAAATTTATTTAAAATCATACACATAATAATTTTTTATTGAACGTATTAATGAATAGTTTGATAAAAAAATTCATAATTAATAAATATTTGTTTTTCTATTAATTATGTTAATTACTTTAATTTTTTTGAACCAATTAATTATTTTAAGTTATAATTTCTTAAATATTATGTATATATGTGTGTTCGTGTCTGCAAGTGTGTGTGTATAATATTGTTTTAAAATTCTTAACAAGATGCTAATTACATCATCATATATCATTATAATTACTACATATGTTGAAAAAAATACTAAATTTGTCAAAAATATTCAAATTACATATATATTACATATATTTAAAATATAATATATATTTTATAATTATGTTCATGTTTATATCCATGTCTTAAAGAATTTATATATTTTCATATCTGCATCGTGTTGTATTCATATTTCGTGTCCATGTATCTTTGATTGCTAGTCAAAACACATGAATAAATTTTGGGTAGGAAAGTCTTATATATTTCATTAATATCGTCTTCAAGGTCCATTAGAATTATTGTTAACCCACGAACCATAAACGAGCATGACTCTCCTATGGTCTCGATGGGTACAGCCATTTCGATTGATTTTTTCATTGCTAGCAGCTCAACATTACAGTCTTGAACTCCAATAGGACATGAAAACACACACAAAAGCGATACCTTTTGGTCCCCGAACATTGATATACGTGCCTTCTACGTGCTAGAGAATCCTACAATAATAACAAAATACTACTATTATATCTTGATTTTAATTGATTTTTTCCACTCGTAGGACTCTTTGTAAATGAGAACAACTAAACTTTACGGAGTAATGGAAGCGAACACACTCATCTATGAGTGATTTTTATTGTCATTTCAAACTAAAGTTACAATATATAGGTGAAAAAATAATAATACACTCATAAACATAACAAAGTCATTTCTATTAAAAACATGATATAAGGGATACTATAGCCTTAAAGTTTCATTTGAGGAAATTATCCTCTTAAAAAGCACTTAATTGGGCACTTAATTAAGAAAAGAAACACTTAAGTAGCTAGTAGAGTATTTTGTTGTCTTCATGAGCACTTCAATCCCTGCAATGAACCAATTTGTACTTCACATTAAGGCAGCCTTGGCTCTGGCCTTCCCCGTTACCATCTAATTTTTGAAATGTTGCACTGTCTAACTCCAAACCTCCTTTATTGGCGCATTGATCAACAATTCTCAATATTTCATAAGCTCGAGTTGCCACATTTACAAAAAGAAAATCTTAGCGTCAGAACCATTCACAAAAATTGCCAGAAAAATGTGGTGGTAAAGAAGGGTGTCCACTTCTAGAAAACGTTTATTGGTATCAACAAAACATTAACATAGTGGCGATTCTAATCCAATCTCCAGTCAATTGCTTACCCATCTTCACAGTTCAATCTTTTCCTAGTTAAAGCAAACAGGTCATAAGAATTTGTCTTTCCCGTGTTAGGTGCGTGTCAAGCTTGTGTGCAGTTATGTGGTAATAAAATCGTATTTAAGAGACAGCAGTGTGAAGACATGCAATAGCGCAGAGTGGAGACAAGCAATTACTTGCTGCCTAATAAAAGATAGAAATGCACTTTCAGCTAACAATCCGACTCGATCACAACGATCTTGCACCTCGTACACATCCTTTCACGAGTTGGAATTGACAGGAGCGTAAAATGTGGCCTGATCTATTCCCCATCTGTCCTTGAAGAAATTAAACCATAGAATGTTGTCTGAAGCAAGGAGCTTCCATTTCTTGCAAACTTTACAACAAGAAATTTCTTAAGTCAACAACTTACCACTGAAAAGGCAGAATCACATAAAAGAAAATGACAGAAAAGGCAGAAACGAGAAAAAAAAAAAAAAAAACAGATGGATTAGTGGACTTTGATGTCAACCATAGCTAAGAATTCAAGTTATGTTGGTTTTGTGAGTGGAGAAGATAAAGGAAAATTAAGATGATGCATGAATATTAGAGCTGCAAATGCAGCAAAGTTGCTGACAAGTTGCAGAAACAGAAAATGCAGCAAAAAGAGAGAGAAAAAAAGCTATAAAACATTTTTGGTAAAAGAAAATATCAATAAACATGATGAAGTTGAACATATCTTACTTCCATTGATTCATATGCCCCATTATATAGAAGTTTTTACAAGGACAAAGACAAACTAAAATGATTACAAAGGTTAATAATACATAGAACTAAACTTACGAGTAAATAAATTTATGGAAGCAAACTCTTCTAACCCCAAATTTTAAAAAAGGAGACAGCAGCCTCTACCTGCTCCCACTAACATGTTTTGGCTAAAAAACTTTAAAATACTTACTTCTTAGTTGAAATCTAAAGACTAATTAAGATTTGACAATAAAATGGCAATTCTAACAAGTTAGCTCTAGACCACGGCATGCTTGATGTAAGCTACATTTGTTTAATGGCTAGCCCAGGCCTTTTGGGTTGAGGCACAAAATTTGCTTATCTCACATATAATTCATTAATGAACTCAGCTCCATGCTTCACCTTCCCTTTTTTAGTTGCTACTTAACAGTGGAACGCTTGTTTTAACATCAGATTGTTATTCTTCTGCCGGTGACAATGGCGACCAAAACTATATGATTGATCTGCAGATCACTGTTATTGTCAAGAAGTTGATTCATCACGGTTGTGATGTAGGTTGCCTTGATGATTTGGACTGTCTTACTGCTATCCTATCTTCCAACAATATCACTCTTGGCTTTTTGGTTATATTGAAAATTGGCTTATGAAAGTGAAAGAAGTGAAAAACGGTGGATACAGTCGCATAATATGCAGAACAACTGCCGATCCCGCGTGGAAGATTATTAATTTTGGATAGTTAGACACTTGGATTTTTGTAGTGCATTGAAGTCTGGAAACACTTCACCAAGGGAAAAACAAACAAGATCAGAGAAGCAGCCAACAAGAAGGTGACTAGAAAAGTGCATAACATGGGAAAAAAAAAAACCAGGAATTTCGGAGAAGAAGCAAGAAAACAGAAGCTAAGAAGGCCATAAAAAGCCGATCAACGCACATCCGCACCATTTTCCCTGATGTCAGAATTCAAAAGCGGTTCATAGCTGACAAGACATGACCATTTTAAGCATTTTCAGACAGACACAAAACACCCCTCCACAAACTGCAACCGAAAGTCACCGATTCAACATTCTGAATTGTGTGTTATACTAACACAACAATCGCGTCTCAAAACAAATTGAGGATACCCATTTGAGATCTTGCCATCAACTTGCAAATCTGATCGGAAACACTAACAAATCCACAAGACATAAAAAGACAGAAAGCACATCAAGGCTAATCCAAGAGCACCCATCTCCTTTCGCAACAAAACAAGAAAGAGAATCTTATCTAAAACTGATCAAGACCCAACTAGAACTAACACTAAAGAAGATCAAAGGAATGTAAACGAAAGAGAAAAGATTATAAAAAGTTGATCTTTGTAATTCTCAGCTTCTTGGCCGGCTGCAAGGTGCTGGTGTTCCAACCAGCAGAATATCTTGAGACACAAATCTGCAGGTAATCTCTCCATCGTTCT
Organism: Carallia pectinifolia; assembly: GCA_037832335.1. Classification (NCBI taxonomy): domain Eukaryota; kingdom Viridiplantae; phylum Streptophyta; class Magnoliopsida; order Malpighiales; family Rhizophoraceae; genus Carallia; species Carallia pectinifolia. The sequence goes on from CM075443.1 coordinate 8,748,791, forward strand.
CTTGTAGTTCAATCAAGCAAAGTACAAAGAGATAAACTAAATGAAACGAACAGGTTTTGGATGAATTTTGCTAGTAGAAAAAAGAGATCTCATGATGGTCAAGAAGACCAATCCAAAATGTGAAGTAACAACAGCTATTCAATTTCTAAAATCCGTATTTAATATTAAAAAATTAAATATTTATATATATTAAGTATTAAAAATAATTAAATATTCATGTATGAATAATAATAAATATTTAAAGAAAATTATATTTTAAAAATTATATTTATATAAGATGTATATATTTATATACATTAAAGATATTATAATTAGTATATTTAATCAAATAAAATTTATAATTTAATGTATGATAAAATTAAAAAAATAACTAACTTTTATATATCGAAATATTTTAAATATTAAGCATATTGTAATTTATTTATTTAAAATTTAATTAATTAATTTATTAAAAAATAAGTGTAAAGCGTAAATTTCGAGACTAAAACAACTAAACTCGAAAATACAAAAATAAATTACAAATAAAAATTGTAAAGTAAAAGAAAATTTACGTGGGGTCGATCTCCGTAGATCCTCCGATTAGTGTTCCTTTTTTGACTCTGTCAAGGGCTGCATGAGCTTGATCTGGACAGAAATAATTTCCACCGCTTTTTCTTGAACTGGATAGACTGAAACTGTGTCTGATTTGGATGTTTTGACTACGTTTAGGAACCGTAGAGACTCGATCTGAGTTGATCTGACTTAATTTCACCGAGGGTCGAATGGACTTGTTCTCGGATGAGTTGCCTTGATTTTGCTGAGAGTCGTATGAGACTTAATCCCAGCCGAATTTGTAATATTTCGATTTTTTTTTTTTTTTTTTTTACTATCTCTCTTTCTTTTTTTTTTTTTTTTTCTTTGCACTGCGCTTCGCTGCCCTTTTTTTTCTTTTTTTCTTCTTTTTCTTCTCTCTGCTTCTCTCAGCTGGGCACCATCTAATTTGGGGGGGAGGCCATTTATAGGCCTCCCCCAGCTGCCTGCCTGCCACCAACCAAATGGTTGGTGGCATTAATTAGGTTGGCGGCTGCCAACCTTCAAGGTTGGCGGCTGCCAACCATTTATATATTTTTTTTCTTTTATTATTAGTTTACAAATGCCCCCACTTCAAGGGTCGGTAAGAAAAATTTTTACAGAGATAATTCGAACCGAGTCTTGAAGTCCAGTTTGAAATTTGGAAAGTCCTGATGAACATTGAATCTTGGAGTCTTCTATCTTTGACCATCTCCGCTGTTGTTGGATCGCAATAGGAAACCGATATGATCTTGAAGAAGTTAGCAGCCCAGCCAATATAGAAATTGAAGTCTTGGCTCCAGGTGCATTCGAGCTTCCATAGCCCGCAAAGGATTTTTTATATCTCTTAAAGTTCCAGAGCTCTGGTGAGGATGATCCAGTAGGCAAAGAACTTCAACCTCCCCAAGAGAAAGGCTCAGGACCTTGGAACTTCAAGACCGGCTCACAGAGAGACTGACTGTAGTGATGATTTCCAAGTCTGCTTCGACGTAAGGAGAGTAGTTGGAACTTCCCTGTACGTCGCTGCATCCAAAGAAAGATTAGGATAATTGCAGCTTCTCATCCCTCTGTGGTAGATGTGAACTAAGGAGAGTAGTTGGAACTCCATGACACCGATGGCGTTGGAGACTGAGTTTCGAGGGCTTTTAGGGATCCCTCGAAGAAGACTACTCCTTCTTTTCTTAGCTCGTGCGCCTCCAACTTCTTGATCGAAGAACTTCCTGAGACAAGTGCAGAGACTAGCCATTTTCTTTTGAGAAAGAAGAGCTGAGGGGTGAATATTACAACTCGGGCATGCAGGATATATATACAAATAATAAAGAGTTTTTTTTTTTTTTTTTTTTTTTTTGAAAAGTCAAAAAAGGTATGCAGAATCGGGTACTCACGTCCCTTTCCTGCATAAGAGACAAAAGAGGCAGCGGCTGACGCGTGTCACGAAAGTCGTTACCGTGTGTGGCAGAAGTCGTTGCCGTGTGCTGCGGAAGTCGTTGCCGCGTGCTGCAGAAGTCGTTGCACCTTATCTTGTCGGCCGTCCTAGCGGGGCCCGAGGTGCAACTCCAAGTCAAGCTCGACCTCGTCTGGTGGGCCGATGATGTTGGCGTCGACGTCGCTTTCCGGCTGGTTGATGCTGCCGGAATATTCTGGAAAGAGAGGCAAAATTTCGCCGGAATGACTCCTGTGTGCTAGAAAAATTCCTCCTAGACTTAAGTATCTAGGAGGGATGAACCCTTGGCTGACTCCGTGAAACCACCAGGACCAGTATGTATGCTCCCATAGGCTACGGCTTTGATGAACGTACCGTGGAGAGACCATTGCAGTGGTAGAACTTGGGCCGGCTTCATTTGAGGGTGAAGCTGTACTGGTGAGATCTACTATAGGAACAACAGGCTGTGCTTTGGAAATACCATCTCTCAGTGCCACTGTTTCCCTATGTCTCCGATTCTGGAACCAAAAATATACATTTTTTCCTTCGACTGCCCCTAGCAGGCGAAGTCGTGAGACAAGTTGGAGAATCTGTGTAGAGTTAGGGACAATACCTCCATCGTTGTAGAAGACTTCCTCCAAAATTTGCAGTTGTGCCATGGTCGGTTGCCACCTTGTGCGAGGTGACCTTTCTTCTCCCTTGTCTTGAGGTTCTGCAACTGGTTCCATCTTTCTTGCGGCAGAGGAGTAAAGGTCTGGTGTGTGGTGAAGATCGGTTGAGACTGATGCTGAGTTTCAGACTCAAACCCTCCGTTACTTTTATATTTTTGGGCCGTTCACAGTTTATACTCATGCGGGCCAGGAGTTGGATTGGATTTTGAACTTGGGTTCTGGACTGTGTTTGGGACTTGGAATTTTTGGGTTTTGGGCTTTGGATTGGATTTGGGTCGAGTGTTTGGGCTTCTAGACTTGGATTTTTGGACTTGGGTCGAGTGTTTGGGCTTTGGACTTGGACTTTTGGATTTGGTTTTCAGGCTTTTGAGTTGGGTTTTGAGTTTGGGCTCAAGTGTTTGGGTTTTGAACTTGGACTTTTGGATTTGGGTTTTCGCTTGGACTTTCAGATCGGGACTTCCGAACTTTTTTTTTTTTTTTTTTGATTTTTTTTTGATTTTTTTTTCTTTTTTTTTTCTTTTTTTTTTTAAAACATATTTACACATAATATTGTTTCAGAAATTTACCATTGATTGGGCCGATTCGGACACCTTCTTGGTCTAACAGCATGTAAGCGTTGTGAGTGTAGGCCTCCTGCACTAAGTATGGCCCGTCCCATTTGGAAGTAAGCTTGTCACCAGGCCGATGCTTCATGTTGATGGGCCGTCGCACTGCAAGAACAAGGTCTCCAACTTGAAAAGATCGAGGGCGGACCCTGCGGTTGAACGTGTTGGTGAGCCGGGCTTGGTAGCACTCAAGTTGCTGTTGTGCTTCGAGCCTCCTTTCATCTAGGGCTTCTAACTCATCCAGACGTAGGCGAGCATTCTCCTCCTGTGTGAGTCCTTCCAGAACAGCCATGCGCAGGGATGGAATCTGTGTTTCCAACGGCAGTATTGCTTCGACACCGTAGACAAGTGAGTATGGCGTCGCCTGTGTTGGAGTCCGGTAAGTTGTACGATACGCCCATAATGCCTCCGGAATTCTGTCATGCCAATCTCTTTTGGATTTAGAGACTACCTTCCGCAACAGGTTGCATAAGGTCTTGTTGAATGCTTCGGCCAAGCCATTTGCTGGGGCATTGTACATGGATGACTTGTACTGCTTGAACTTGAACTTCTCGCAGAGCTTGTCGATTAAGCTGTTGTAGAACTGCTTACCATTATCAGTGATGATGAATCGAGGGACTCCATAGCGATAGATCAGCTGAGTCCGGATGAAATTGGCAACATGCTCCTTCTTTACCTCTCTAAGTGGAATGGCTTCAGCCCATTTTGAGAAGTAGTCGGTTGCTGCAAGGATGTACAGGTGACCCAGGGATGACTTTGGCAAGGGCCCCACTAAGTCGAGACCCCAAGCTTCAAAGGGCCATGATGAGACAGTTGGATGCAGTGGCTCCGGTGGTTGATGTATATAATTGGCATGAAATTGACAAGCTTGACAAGTTTTAGCAAACTCAATGGAATCACGTACCATTGTTGGCCAGTAGTATCCCATCCTTCTGAGTTGGAAGTGCAACTTAGGCCCTGATTGATGTCCGCCACAAACACCAGAATGTGCTTCAGTGAGAGCCTGTTTTGCCTCTTCATTGGCTAGGCAGCGAAGTAGAACTCCATCAAAAGACCTTCGATACAGAGCATCCTTGAGGTATATGAAACGGGGAGCTCGTCGTTGAATTTCTGTCTTATGACGACGATCTTCAGGCAGCTTCCCGTGCTGTAGATAGTCAATGATTGGTTGGCGCCAATCTTCGTCCTCCGCGAGACGTATAGATACAGCGTTGGCTGCTGTAATTTCTTCATCATCCTTCTGCGGCACTATCCATTTCTGACATACAGCAACAACTGTAGTCTGGATTTCTGACTTTGCAAGAGAAGTAGCCAGGTTAGCCAACGCGTCTGCCTGAGTGTTTTCTCGTCGAGGCACATGCTCCAAGGTGATGCTTTCAAATTCATCCATTAGCTGTCGAGCACGTTGATGGTAAGGCGCAAGGTCCTCTTTCTTCACGTCATACAATCCTGTAAGTTGGTTGATGACGAGCTGGGAATCTCCATGGACTTCTATAGTTGGAATCTTCATATCGACAGCCATTTGAAGACCAATGATCAAAGCCTGGTATTCAGCAACATTATTTGAACATAACTCACCGAGAATGATAGCATATGGTAGTATTTGTCGTTGAGGAGTGACAAACACTATACCGGCACCAGCACCATCACGCCTTGCTGCACCATCAAAGAACATCGTCCATGGTGGTAGTGTCTCAATGTAAAAGACCTCTTCATCTGGAAGATCGTCTGTGAACTCCCAATCAGACGGAACAGGGTGATCTGCAAGGAAGTCTGCTAGAGCCTGTCCTTTGACTGCTTTTTGAGGCACGTAGACAATGTCGTAGCTTTGTAGGATTACTGCCCACTTGGCAAGTCGTCCTGACAAGATTGGTCTGGATAAGATATATTTGACAGGATCAGCTCTGGCAATGAGACGTACCGTGTGAGCTTGCATATAGTGCCTCAGCTTGTCAATGGCAAAGAACAGTGCTAGACATGTCTTTTCAATGGGCGAATAACTCAGTTCCGGACCATTTAGTGTTCTGCTCAAGTAATACAGGGCAACTTCCTTTCCCTGCTCGTTTTCCTGTGCAAGCAAGGCTCCCAAAGATCTTTCCTGCGCTGTAATGTAGAGAATCAACGACTTTCCTTGAATTGGAGCTCCTAGGACCGGTGGATTGGAAAGATACTTCTTTATGCTTTCAAAGGCTTTGCTGCAAGCTTCGTCCCACTCGAAGTTGACATCCTTCTTCATCAACCGATGGAAAGGTTGACATCTCCCAGCTAAATTGGAGATGAAACGGCGAATGTAGGCTAGCTTTCCTTGTAGACTTCGCAGCTCGTGCAGGTTTTTAGGTTCAGGCATCTTTTGAATTGCCTCAACCTTTGACTGATCAACTTCGATTCCACGATGGCGCACCACGAACCCAAGAAACTTTCCTGATGTGACACCGAATGCGCACTTGAGAGGGTTCATTTTGAGCTGATGCCTCCGAAGTCTTTCGAACACTGTCTTGAGATCCTCGAGGTGGTCTTTGCGCTTCTTAGTCTTTACAACTAAGTCATCAACATAACATTCTACAATCTTGTGCAGCATATCATCAAAAATTTTTTGCATAGCACGTTGATAAGTGGCGCCAGCATTTTTCAATCCAAACGGCATAACTTTGTAGCAGTATATACCTTTTGGGGTGCGGAATGCTGTCAACTCCTCGTCTTCTGGTGCCATTCTGATTTGGTTATAGCCTGAAGAACCATCCATGAAAGACAATGCTTCGTGACCCGTTGTTGCATCGACTGTGATCTCCGTTATGGGCAATGGAAAGTCATCTTTCGGGCAGGCCTTGTTAAGCTCTCGAAAATCAACACATACCCTCAACTGTCCATTCTTCTTTCTTACTGGGACAATGTTGGCAATCCACGTTGGGTAGGTGACCTCTCGAATGAAGCCGGCATTGATCAGCTTGTTCACCTCCTCCTCGATTTGTGGAATGAGTTCCGGGCGGAACCGTCGTTGTGGCTGCTTGACAGAACGGACACCCTTCTTTACTGCTAGACGATGCACCGCAATTTTCGGATCAAGTCCAGGCATTTCTTTGTAACTCCATGCGAACACGTCCCTGTATTGACTTAATACCTGAACATATTCTTGCTCTTCTTCTGCAGTAAGTAAAGCACTTACAAATATAGGTCGAGGATCTTCCGGAGAGCCAAGATTGACCTCCTTGAGTTCATCAACAGTCGCTTGGCCACCATCTTCAAGTTCCGGGGGAGCCTCCTTCACTTCACCATCTGATGAGTCAGACTCAGCCTCCTCGCTGATTGTGACATGAAATGTGGAACCTCTGACTTCACCTTCTTTGTTTGACTGGATAAGCCTGTCCTGTTTGGTGGTGGTGGTGATGGCACGTGCATCAGCTGCTCGGCTTCGGCTCTTTAGCGTGATCCGCACAGGTGACTTCTCCTGATAGCCTAAGTCAGGTCGGGACTGTGATGTTTGAGAAGTGGCGCCATGTGTGGACGGCAGCGTACCCATTGTGTTCGGGTTTGAGAAGTCATAGCCTGCCTTGGCCAAGAGCTTGTATGCATTAGGATCGAATCCTTCCTTTGTTCTTCTTTCTGGAAGTGAGCCGCCTTCGACTGCCCCCGTGTGTGGTTTGACGAAGCCTTTTAATGGTTTTGAAGACAAAACCGGCTCAATCTTTGGTATCGGCAGAGTGTACGTCTCCTTCAGGTTGTGCAGCTCCTTTGTTTTGGGTTGGCTATGACCTTGCTCCTGTTTAAGATCAATACAATAAGAGAAAGGGGGTTGACCTTCTGAGCGTCGTGACTTAGGCACATAGCGTAGGACTGGAGTGGAGCTTGAAGATGCAACATCCTTCGGACGAAATTCAGCAAGCTGTGGCAGCTTTTCATTTGTTGGGGCCTAGGGTTGAGCATTGGCAGGTTCTTCGACAGCTTTTCCCTTTTTGTGGATGCCCCCAGTCCAAGTAGCTTTTGACGGAATGATCTCCGGATTGTCTGTGTCAGTGTAGAAGACTGCATCCGCCAAATGTGATTCAGCATCATCGAACGGCTTTAAATCAGCATTGACCTTTTGAACGCCACCATTGTAATACTTAAAGCACTGATGCAGGCTTGAGAGCACAACTCCATTTCCATGAATCCACGGTCGTCCTAGCAACATCTTATATGTGGTACGTGCATCAATCACGTGAAATAGAGTGCTAGAAGTGAGATTACCAATAGATAGCTCCAAGCGAATCATCCCAATTGCTTTTTGTCCTCCTTGATTAAAGCCATGAATCATCAGACGGCTGTCTGATAACTCATCAACACCGATGCCGAGCTCCTTTATGGTGGATTTTGGGATAATATTGACTGCTGAGCCATCGTCGATCAGAATACGTCGAACCTTCTGCTCTTTCACATAGCCTGATACATACAGCGGCCGATTGTGGGGTTTGGACCCCAGCAGGAGATCCTCATCTGAAAATGAGATAGCAGAGTAACATCCGACGTGATTTTGGTCCGCCTGTTGCTCCGCTGAGTTAGACTCATTTGATGGCTGCGATTCAGCTGAGGTCTGGAGAGTATTGCTGACTTGATTTTGCCACACTTCTGTTGATTGCAAAGCTATAAACAGCTGAGGGTTAGCGATAAGGGTTTGGAGAGCTTCATATATCTTCTCCGTTGTCGACTTTTTGTTGTCGAGCGGCTCCTCCTTACGATGTGTCACCTCTTCTGATGGTTTTGAAGTGATGGTGGTTTGGTTTGCCGAGGTTACGCCTTCCTGGTCCAGAATGATTTTATTCTGGCTTTTGAGCTTCATGATTAGCTCCTTCAGGACGAAACATTTCTCGGTTGGATGACTTACTATCCGGTGATATTTGCAGAATCTAAGATCGGTGACTCGATCCTTTTCATTCGGCCGCTTGCACTCTGGGAGTTCGATCAGTTTCGCCTCCAGGAGTTGGTCAAGGATGTCAGGAACGTCTGAGTCGGGGAATGGATACTGCTTCTGCTCCAGCTCTCGCAATGTCACCTTCCGCCTTTCCTATTGTTTTGGCTGAGTTATTTGGGTCGGAGGATTTACCTTAGCTCTGGCGCCCACTTTTACTGGTGCGGCTTCAACAGTCATCACTTCCTTTCCTTTTCCGGAGCTGTTGGGTTTCTTAATCTCCCTTCTGCCCCCTTGCTGGTCTAACTGGATGGGAACCGTGCCTCCGGAAGTCTGGATACTTATCTCCATATCATGTGCACGGGTCGCCAGTTCTTCGAAAGTTCGGGGTTTGACACCCTGCAGGATGTATAACAGCTCCCAATGCATTCCTTGGATGCACATCTCCACGGCAGAAGTCTCCGTCAGGCGATCTTTGCAGTCCAAGCTGAGGGCACGCCATCTGTTGATGTATTCGACAACGGGCTCTCCTTTCCTTTGTTTGGTGCTGGTAAGCTCCATCATACTTACCGTCCTTCGAGTGCTGAAAAATCTATTGAGGAACTCTCGTTGTAGCTGTTCCCAACTGTCAATCGATTCTGGTTCAAGATTTATGAACCAGGTGAAAGCGGTCTCTCTGAGTGAACGAACAAACTGCTTCACCAAGAGATCTCCATAAGTCCCTGCGTTGTTGCAGGTTTCAACGAAGTGGGCGATGTGCTGTTTGGGATCGCCTCGTCCGTCGAATTGTTGAAATTTGGGCGGCTGGTAGCCCAGAGGCATGTTGAGACTTTCGATCCGTCTGGTGTACGGTTTGACGTACATCTGCGATCCTTGGAAGGATGTAGCTTGTTGCAGTCGGATCGTATTGGCTATCATTTCCTGCAATTGTTGAACAGATAGCGAAGCTACAGAATTTGAGGGTGGCAGCTGTGTAGAACTACCTGGTCGCTTTTCTGCAGGGAAGACGTCGGCTGGTGTGGCTTCTGGAGTGAAACCGGGTGGATATGGTTGCTCCTCGCGGATTTCGGGATCAACTTGGATCGGGGCTTTTCCTTTGAGAGCTGCGATCTGTTGATCTTTTTCCTCGACGACTCTGATCAGCTGCAAAATTTTGTTCTCCAATTCTGAAATCCTTTCCTCTGTGCTGGTTGTGTTGGTCATCATGACGGCAACAGATGAGGCTGCGGGAAAGACTGGGGGAGAAAACTCTTCTGATTCTTCTGTGTGAGTCGGATTTTGTTGAGCAGGCTTCGTCGTGTTGCCCCCGATTTCGATCGGGGTGGGTGATCGACTCCTCCATGCGGCAAGAGAGTCAGGGGAGAGATCCTGTTGTGCAAGCTGTGGACTCTCCATTTCGACATTTTGTCGGGTTTGGACGGCAAGAAATTGTGTCCGTCCCCGGGTTTCTGGACATGCGTACCCAGGTAGGGTAGTTGATGCAGGCAATGGAGCCGTTGCCTTCTTTTTTGTGGCAGCAGTTGTACTCCTTTTCGGTGCCATTTGATATACTGAACACCTGTAAATTTTTTTTTTTTTTTTTTTTTTTACTTTTTTACTTTTTACTTTTTTTTTTACTTTTTACTTTTTACTTTTTACTTTTTTACTTTTTTTTTTTTTTTTACTTTTTTTTTTTTCTCTCGGCTCCCCTTTTACCTCTTTTTTTTTTTTAGGAACAAGAGATGGGAGGTGAAGTTGTCCCACCGAGCGTGCCAAAAATTTGTAAAGCGTAAATTTCGAGCCTAAAACAACTAAACTCGAAAATACAAAAATAAATTACAAATAAAAATTGTAAAGTAAAAGAAAATTTACGTGGGGTCGATCTCCGTAGATCCTCCGATTAGTGTTCCTTTTTTGACTCTGTCAAGGGCTGCATGAGCTTGATCTGGACAGAAATAATTTCCACCGCTTTTTCTTGAACTGGATAGACTGAAACTGTGTCTGATTTGGATGTTTTGACTACGTTTAGGAACCGTAGAGACTCGATCTGAGTTGATCTGACTTAATTTCACCGAGGGTCGAATGGACTTGTTCTCGGATGAGTTGCCTGGATTTTGCTGAGGGCCGTATGAGACTTAATCCCAGCCGAATTTGTAATATTTCGATTTTTTTTTTTTTTTTACTATCTCTCTCTCTTTTTTTTTTTCTTTTTTTTTTCTTTTTTTCTTTTTTTTTTTTTCTTTGCACTGCGCTTCGCTGCCCTTTTTTTCTTTTTTTCTTCTTTTTCTTCTCTCTGCTGGGCACCATCTAATTTGGGGGGGAGGCCATTTATAGGCCTCCCCCAGCTGCCTGCCTGCCACCAACCAAATGGTTGGTGGCATTAATTAGGTTGGCAGCTTCCAACCTTCAAGGTTGGCGGCTGCCAACCATTTATATTTTTTTTTTCTTTTATTATTAGTTTACAATAAGTTAACAGGAAAATAATTAATAATATTTTTAACAAATAAAAGAAAAGACAGATAGAAAATAATAACTGGGTTATTTATAAAATGTAAAAAAGAAAGTTTTGGTTCTTGCCCAATTAATTAAATAATAAGAAAAATAAATAAATTAATTAACAAAAACACAAGTTGGTTTGGTAAGAGGCATCCCACTACATATGGGAGGTTCTAGGTTCAAAACCCACCATGTGCTGTTGGGATTTCTTCCCCATTATCCCCTTATGAGTATGATGTGAATTTTTGTGCTTAATGCATTTGATATGGTGATGATGAAGAAGATAGGATTATACATGCGCTTGGTGAAGATAACTATGATAATTTTAATTTTTAATTATATTTCAATACAATTTTTTGTCGTTCTGATTTATGATGAACAACTCTTTTAAAACTTGCTCCTTTATTTTGTGGAAGACATAAAATATTTTGTTTTATCTTTTGCACAATTTATTTGAATTAATTTTGTAATTTATATTTTCTTAAATATATTTTAATAGTTTTTGAGAGTGCGATCCACTTTGCTCAGGCGTGTGCAAAGGGTAATCTACTTTTCTCATGCATGTACCTACATCTTATGTTTAGACTTTAAAAGGCCATAGCATTTTAGTGAGCCTAAAGCTTTTAAGTCTAAAGCCTTTAAAAATACTGCTACAGATTTAAAACTATCAAATTTGATAATGTTAAATAAAATTATAATTTCATACATCCACCTTATTATATTTTCTCGCATCCTGTCTCTCACATCGTGCCGTACCTATTACCTCCATATTATAGTTATCATTAATAATTCTTTATAATTTGTTATCTCTTTCTCTAAAATTAGGAGAATGGTTTTTGGTAGGTACTGGGAAAAAATCGCCCCCCACTTCTTTTTTCTTCCAATTCCCTCCTCTTACGGGGTGTATATAAAATTGTCTAATCCATCCAACTCGATCAATCTAACTAAAATTAAACTGAAACCAAAAAAACGGTAGAGAATGGATTGATTGTAATTTAAAATTTTAGCAAACCATATTATACAGTTTAGTTGCAGTTTTATAAATCTAAAAATCATCAAAACTAAACTGACTGCAAAAAATTACTAAAACTCAAAAATATGTTTTATTGAGAGATAGATCATATGAAAAAATTTAACTATTTTCACAAGAATTGACCACATTCTACGGTTGGGTGATTTTTCTTTTCTTCATTTTGTTTGGATGCATTTATTCACGTAAATATTGTTGAAGACATTAAAAGAAAATTAAAAACTAAGCATCTTAATTCTTCTATTATTAATCTACAGTATATGTGAATTGAAAGTAAACTTCAAACACTAAATACACCCTATCTAAATTGAGAAATGTGTTCATAACACTTTCTTTACTTTTATGTATTGAATTTTACAATTTTTTTGCGTTCTACTTGAGTATTTAAAACAATTTATAATTTGGTAGATCTAATGTTATTGTAAGACTAAGGCATCATTTAGCCTTATTATGTCACCATTGATGTGTAAAATATTGTTAAGGCTTACTCGTGAAAAATATTCTATGTATTACATTTTTTTTAGACAAAAAAAAAAAGATTCATTGTAAATATATGGATTATTAAATTTATAACTGAGGACAGAGTAATTTTCGTTTTCCAATGCTTCATCGAACCATCCTTATATAGGTAGAATTACCACTCGAATACCAGTATGACTGAACGTATCTCTGCCACTGAAGACTAGAACGATTACTGAGTTAGAAACCCAATGTCGTGTTGTAATTTTTAGTCATGTGCTGTGATCATCTAGCGTTTGTTAGGGGAGTACGTACACTCTGGGATTCTAACCTGAGTCGCCAGCGTAAAATGCAACCCGACTTGTCACTAAAATACTACTTCATGTAGTTATATATTACATTCGAGCTTTTCATATACTATGAATTATTATATTAATATTGATAAAAAAAAATATTTTCAAAATTATTGTTTAAACTGTCAAATTGACTAAACTAGCCAACAACAGTAAATGACAATTTAGTTCGTTTCACTCTTATGTTGATTTAGTTGTGATTTAAAAATTTTTAAACTACCAACAACAATTTAATTCGAATATAAGAATCAATTTGCCCAAACCGACTGCATACACCTTTAACTCCTCCGAACATAGATTTGTGTTTTCCACCAAAAATTTATTTTCTTTTGGTCTTTTTAGAACTGTTAGAGCAATAATAAAAAAAATTATATTCATAAGATTTAAATTTTATAATTAATAATTACCGTTTTTAATTATTTAAGTTATTCTTAATAAAAAAAAAATTATTCCCTCCTCAATTTTTTCACTCTCCCAAACAAGGAGACAAAACGGTTAAAAAGCCGTGCTTTGCGCTGGAAGGGAAAGGCATCAAAATCCGTTAGATTTCAAAACTAGCTTCAATCTCCCACAGCCACACACAAAACAGCACATAGCCACGCCCTCTTTTGTGCGATACTTCTTCAGTGCTTATGGCGTCGATGCTCTGCTCCCATCCTCCTGTAATTACATTTCCCCGCTCCAATGGCAGAGCAGCTCTGCGTTTCAGCAACAGACATCATCAGCAAAGAATCTCACTCTCAGCCGTTTCACCTTCTTCTTCTTCTGGGGGATACTCCCAGCTGCAAGCTCTGATATTCGACTGCGACGGAGTGATTCTTGAATCGGAGCACCTCCACCGCCAGGCCTACAACGACGCTTTTGCTCATTTCAATGTCCGTTGCTCTGCTCAGTCCCTCAATTGGGCGCCCGATTTCTACGATGAGCTCCAGAACCGCGTCGGGGGCGGCAAGCCCAAAATGCGATGGTCCCTCTTCTTTTTTTTTTTTTTGTTCTTTTCTTTTTCTTTGTCTTGTTTGTTTCTCTCAATGTTTTTATTTTTCTTTTGAAAAAACCAAAAAACAAAGGAATAATTTTGATTGATTGATTGAAGGTACTTTAAGGAGCACGGGTGGCCGTCGTCGACAATATTCGAGATGCCGCCGGAGGACGATGAGGACCGCGCCAAGCTAATCGATACTCTCCAGGTATCCAAGTTTTTATTTCATTTGATCAATTAGCAATATATATACTTTTTCTTTTTGTTTGGAAACTCGGAACATCAAGTTTAAATACTATTGATTTGGTTGCTGCAGGACTGGAAAACTGAGAGGTACAAAGAAATAATCAAGTCTGGAACTGTACGGACCTACTTATCTTGATCTTAATCTTTTTCCGAGAATTAGATGCCGATGCATTGTGCACACATGCGGTCATTTGTGGTGTTGTTTGAATGTTGATGAATGAATGAATGAATGAATGATATCCATTTTGTGCAGGTGGAGCCTCGGCCAGGAGTATTGCAATTGATGGACGAGGCCAAGGCTGCTGTAAGACAGATCTTTACCCTTTTTTCGCAGAAGTTCAAAAAAGGAATTCATGAATAATAGACCTTAGTTAAACTCATATAATTGTGTGTTTTTCCTATGAACTTTGCGGAAACATGTTTGTGATTATGCGTAAGCCATGCTTGTACCTTACTCTTTCTCTTACTGTATTTTTGGTTAACAAATCCTCGTCTAGTGATTGACAAAAGCTTGATTTTTTTTTTTTTCTGTTTTTGTTCTCAATGGTTTAAACCCATGTGATTTTTATTCTTATCTTTTTTTATTTCTTTTTGTTTTTTAAATCTTCCACTTGATTTGTAGGGGAAAAAGCTGGCTGTTTGCTCTGCAGCAACTAAAAGTTCAGTCATACTCTGTCTCGAGAATCTTATAGGAATGGTATGTCTTCTGTCTCCGACATTGAGAAATGATTAGGGTCATTGTTAATAAAATTATTCCGCAATAAGCAGCTCCTCTTTTCCTTTGTTATAGGAGCGCTTCCAGGGTCTTGATTGCTTTCTTGCAGGTATGTTAACAGTCCGGAATATGTCATTATCTTTTTTCCCTTTTCTTTTCCCTGCGCGTGTGTGTGAACAGTATTTTGATTATAGGAGATGAAATTTTATCCGAAGTAAGATAAATAGTACGACGACAACTTATTTTTACAGGATCTATATGAGGGCTGACATTTTATGTCATTAAGACTCCAAAATAGAATTTAACATGTCCAACAATGTAGATCTATAAATGCTCCAATTAGGACAAATTACTAAATCTTGGTGGATGGCAAGAGGAAAGAGAGAGGATGACCTAAGTTTACAAGGGAAAATTTAGCAAAAACATCCATGTAGCCCACTCCATTTAAATTTGGAGTTAAGGATTTATTGTTGTTGTAGACCATAGAATATTTTTAGGCAAAATAATAGAACTTATTTTCAGTGTTTAAAGATCTCTTTTTTTCTTCTACTCGATGCAAAAGCAATTATTCTCTTTTATTTTTCTTCTTTCAGGTGATGATGTCAAGGAAAAAAAGCCAGATCCATCAATTTATCAGACAGCTGCCAAGGTAGTTCAGAAGATATTATGAGTTACCCTTTATGCCTATGGGTGGAGATGAAGAATATGACTAGATTGTGGCCTGAGCAAAGACTCATATGATCTTCTATCGGTACTTGCAATTATTATTGTCTAAAATCTTATTCCTTGCAGAGGCTTGGTGTATCTGTGGGAGATTGTTTGGTGGTGGAGGATAGTGTCATTGGTCTGCAGGTAGATTTATATGCTCCTTTTAACTGATAACTATTTCCTTTAGCCATCCCACATCTGAATTATGAATTGGCATGAAGAATCTATTCTGAAATGGAAAAAGTAAAATATGTAAGTAAGGAATGACAAGCTCCAAAAGGGAACTAAATTTTATGGTTTTGTAGGCGGCAACAAGTGCTGGGATGGCATGTGTAATTACTTACACTTCTTCTACGGCTAACCAGGTTAGTCAATTCAGTCCCTTCGCTTTTGAGCCAAAGAAATGAAGCAATATTGCATCCCTTGCCAATAGCTTTTGTCTGATAGCCAGGAGGTTGATTGTGTTAATATCTAATTTAATTCAGGATTTTAGAGATGCTATAGCAATTTACCCAGATTTGAGTAATGTGAGGTATGACACCCAGGGATAATGTACTCTTGGTTTTTTCTTGTTTCGCTTTCTTGGATTGACATTCATAATCATTGGCTAACCATTACTCCAGATTAAAAGACTTGGAGTCATTGCTCCAAAATCTTGTCGCCGCTAGCTAGGATCCCTGCAGATTGGTTAGAGTTACGAGCATGAACTTGTGCAGGTTATATGAAGTTTTATCCACACAGATCTTCGCTTGAAGGTTTGACCTACAACCATGGCATCCTATTTTAATAAAGATTGCCCTTTAGTTTATTTGCAAATTTGCAAAAAGATGGTAGAAAATCCATTTCTAGTCCTAGTGTGATTTGTTCTATGACAGCATGTGTAAAAGATGGAAGAAAAATAAATGTAATGTAAGTTTCTATGCAAAATGCAATCAATACACTATTCGCTACTGAATTCATTCTCTGGCCATCGGACAAGTCCAAGTAATTATTTTTAGAGACCAATTTGAATGCCAGGGTTTTGATAATGCTTCCAATTAAATGACTTCACGTTTTTGAATGAAATGGCCATTTGGCATTTGTCATTGCAAACAGTCGAAACATGCAAAAATTGAATTTGCAAACAGAAGTTCTTGTTCTTGTTTCACAGGAATCATGCATAGTCCATTCAAGTATATGTAGATACTAGTTAAAGAAGAACAAAAGGGAGGGCTCCTGGCTACAACAACAGCGGGACAGCCCGAAAATAACAAAACATGATACGAAAAAAATGCAACTCTTCGTGTTTTCTGCGGAAGTGGAAACTTTGATTGGACATAATGGCCTTTTTAAGTCAGATTTATTTTTGACCACAAAGTAAGACCTCCTCAATGAACCTATCAAAATTTTTGTAAGATGAGCCTCCAACATCAGTGGCTTGTTCTGCTTTGTTCTTCCATTCCAAAGCCTTTTCCTTCATTGTCTTCCCTTTCTCTGTCTCCATCATTTCCTTAACTAGGGCTTCAATATCATTTCGCTTGACGTCTGCATTGACCTCCATGCCAAACCCCCACACAGTGCAAGAGTACTGGCAATTAGTCGGTTGCTCGCCAAAGAAAGGCCAGCAAAGTATAGGAACACCATTAGATATGCTTTCTAAAATAGAATTCCATCCGCAATGTGTTAGAAAAGCTCCAATTGACGGATGGCAAAGCACTTGTTCTTGTGGGCACCAAGTAGCTAGAAATCCTCTGCCCTTAATCTCTTGATAATATTCTTCAGGCAGGACTCCAGAACTACCCATTACCACATCAGGTCTGACGATCCACAGAAATGAATGCTGGCTGTTGGCAAGCCCCCAGGCAAATTCCTTAAAGTGCAAGTCAGACATGACAGTAACGGAGCCATAATTCACATAGATGACAGAATTGGGTTCCTTGTTATCAAGCCATTCAAGGCAACTCCAGTCTTCTTTCCACAAATTGGATCTGAATGTTCTAGCTTCACTGGGGGGCATGTGCCTTTCCAGCAAAGAAAGTGGTCCTGTAGTATATATGCGAGGGAACCTGGCCGAAATAGCCTCTAACACTTCTTGTTCAAACTCATCAAAGGTGTTAAAGATGATTGTGGAAGCCTTTAAGCAGCTTTCCGCTTCTTCCTTCAAGAAATTCAACATGATGTCTTCGTGATCAGTGGTTCTAATGAAGGATGGAAGATCCTTGAGTCGCAGGTTTCTCAAGCACGGTATCCAATCAACTGGAGCTTCAAGAGTGCCGTCACTAGTGAAGTTGCTATCTGAGACACATTACAGGATGAAGTATCTGAGACAGATTACTTGCAGTGTATTATCAAAAAATTGTTTCTTTGTGAAACACTGTATTATATATCTTTACATCTAGAAGCTGAAAATTGAACCTAAAAGCTGCATGAAGAATGATAAAACTGTACCTTTAAAGGGAACAATGCCTCTACTCATGAGTTCACCATACTGCAAATATCCCATGAAGCCACAAGCTGAGGCTGTCCAAAATTGAACTTCAGGGATGCCAAACTCTTCTGCAGCTTTGATGGCAAAGCTCATGGCCCCATCCGAAATTATGCAAGTAACTGGAGACAAATCCGGCGTTGAATTGAGCTTAGTTATTAGTTCCTTAAATGGCCCCAGGCAATTTTTCCTGACCGAATCACAAAGGGCCCAAACATCTTGGGTCGCATCGCGGTCTGAAGGCGGCAACCCATCTGGTATAGTCTCGAACCTGAAATCTGTTAAGCCCTTAACGAATTCCGGCCCCTTGGATCGGAGTAGGCGGCCATGGTTAAACTCAGTGTTGACAAAGGTTATGTTGAATCCTCTTGCGTGCAAAATCCTGGCAAGTTGCATAAAAGGGTTGATGTGGCCTTGTTCTGGGAAGGGGAGCAGGACAGCATGGGTTCTCCTGTCAAGGTTTGCCATGGCCGGTTTGGCGACTTTGAAGCAGAAGGTTGTTTGTTTCTGTTGTTCAGTGCTCGGCCTTAGCTTTAGACTTTACCTAGTGAATATCATAAGGTTTGAATCTTCAAAATTTTTTGTCCTTACATCCAGAGCGTAGATAAGTTGCATTTATATAAACGAGAAGAAAAAAACAAACAAGGAACTTAAAAAATCAGCCGCCTTTAATCAGAAATCTTGGATTTAAATTCTAACAATGTAATCACGTTAAATACTTGTTGAGAGACTTTTATTATTTACGTGATTTTATCCAAGTTAATTTAGATTGATCAATTTTCAAGTTAAATATGTAACGGTTTTAAACAAAACAAAAAAAAAAGGGACTTAAAAAATGATGAAGGACAAAATATCATCATCTAGTCAGCTTTCATTTTGTATGTTATAGTAATAGACATCAAGGTTGGATTGGACTATAATTTCTGTCCCTTTTCTTTTATCGGTTAGGAAAGATAGGATTTAATATACGGAGGAAGGAGGAGAGAGGAAGAGAGAGGAGAGAGAAAGGAAGGCGAGAGGAGTGAGGAGAGAGAAAGGGAGGCGGGAGGACAAAGAGCGAGGATAGAGAGAGAGTTGAGGAGAGAGAGGGAGGAAGGAGGAGAGAGATAAATTTTTTTATTTTTGTTTCATTGTTAAAAAGTTATAAAAATATTTTCAAAAAATTAATTATGATGACATGATATGCTATTTAACGGAAAAAGTGATTGGTAGATTTTTAGTTTGACAGAAATAATGTAGTGGATATGACCTAAAAAAATGTTTGGTCGATAATGATAAATCGAAAAATATTTTGAGTAAAATTAATCATTAAGTTTATAATTAATAAGATAAGGGGAAGATAAGAGCATGATTTTCTTTCGGCTATAAAATGTATAGTTAAAGATAGATAGTTATATAGATGTTCCATTAATATCCTCATTAATTTCACCATTAAATTATGGTTCTGGGTTTGCAATTAAACTTTATTTGCAATACTTTGTTGTCTGCTATGGTTGATTGCTGACTATGATGCATGGATACTTCTAATGTAATGCATATTTGTGTCAGATATGATATTTTTCAAATACTCTTCAAATATATGTTAGATATTTTGAAACGTGTCTAACAAATTAGTATATATATAGCCCCGTACAATGGATTGTTTAATTTACATGATAATATGGTAATTGTAAAATGAAAATAATAATTTGAATTTTTTTTCAAAATGAATTATTAAAGATAAGATAAAATAATTCATAACATCTCTTCTACTTGAGTCCTTTGTCCCTCGTCTACTTTCATAGTTATTGGCATTATTTATACTATTTGAGTCCTTTAGTTATTGCCTTGCTAATGGTAAGAATTAATTTAAGAAGGTTTTTTTTTTTTTTTTCGTTTTAACACAATCAATGTAAGAGGCTAGTATTTATTATCTTACCAAATGAATGAGAACAATGAAGAATTATAAAAATATCGCATACACTGATTATAAACCAAAATCTTGATTGAGTTTTTAAAGAAGTCCTATGCATTGAAAAGCCGTCTACAAGCAAAAGCATCCAAAGCTTCCTTTAAAAAAAAGCAAATTTGGTCTTCATTGGAAATTAAATAGCTTTTGCCCCAAATCATAAAAGATAGGGAAAAAGTTTATGGCCAAATGATTTCTCCCAATTGTCTCCACACGAAATTTTTTTTGTGTAACCAGGAACGTATTTTGTGTAACCAAATCGATAAAAAGTAATTCAAAAAATATTATTATTTTTTCGTTGCACATTTTTCCTATGTGGTTGCACAAAAAATACTTGTGGTTACACAAAAAAAATTCATGTGGACGTAATAGGGAAAAATTGTTTCGCCATGATCCCCTAAAAGATATATAAGCAAAAGAGCATGCAATAGCAAGAAAAAATTCATAGCAAAAAATATATTTCTTTAATGGTTTTCCAAAAACTACAAATAAAAATTTTCTAACCCCCTAATATATATATATATTTTAACTTTCCTAATAAATTGCGAAGATTACAATAAATAAATAAAGAATAAAGGAACAAATCACAAATCAAACGTAATTGCAATTAAGCATGAATTGGATAATTAACTGTCAAAAGTTAAAGAAGAAGAAAGTAACAAACTAAATAAATTAATAACGACAGAATCGTACCATCGAATTTGTTGTGGGAAAGAGACAACTTCTTGAGCATGGTCAAGTTGCCAAAGAGGGATGCATGTTTCCAGTGAAGAACCATGAAAACTGTTGCTTCTAACAGACAGCCAAGCAAGAAACCGAAGGAAAATAAAAAAGACTGGTAAAATAATTGACGATGAGATTTGCATACAGAAGCAAAATAATTGGGATTACCACTGTTGAAGAATTGACAAGTTGATTGTTTTCTCTGCCTAGTTTCGTCTCTTTTTGCCAAAAAAAAAAAAAATGTATATGGTCCAACAAAATTAATTGTATATTTATAATCACGTGAATTGAAGAAATTTATTTTGATAAAAAATATATAAAGACTACCAAGGAATTCTATTAAAAATTGATAATTTTATATAATAGTCCTATAAAGTAATCAATTTGACAATAATCTTTGCATTTGTGTTAAATGTCTTTAGAATCTTTATAATAAGTAAAATAATTAAAACATCAAAATCTCGAAAGAGTAAGAAGCATGTCACATAGGCGAAAAAGGCCTCCAAACCCAAGGAAAAACTCTCTTTTTTGTAATTTAATATATATATAATAGACACTTATAAAATTAATTTCAAAATTTATTAAAAATCATACACATAATAATTTTTTTTGGTTGAACGTATTAATGAATACTGTGATAGAAAAAAATCATAATTAATAAATATTTATTTTTTATTAATTTTTTTAATTACTTTAATTTGTTTGAACCGATTAACTATTTTCAGTTATAATTTCTTAAATATTATGTATATATGTGTGTGTATACGCGTGCGCGCGTATGTGTGTGTAATATTATTTTAAAATTTTTACAAGGATGGTAATTATATCATCATATATCGCACTAATTATTATACATCATATGTTGAAAAAACATTAAATTTGTCAAAAATATTCAAAGAATTTATGTACTATCATATCTGTATCCTATTTTGTTTGTGTCTTGTATCAATGTATCTTTGATTGCCGGTCAAAACACATGAATAAATTTTGGGTAGGAAAGTCTTATACATTTGATTAATATCGTCTTCAAGGTCCATTAGAATTATTGTTAACACACGGACCATCAACGAGCATGACTCTCCTATGGTCTCGATGGGTACAGCCATTTCGATTCATTTTTTGATGGCTAGCAGCTGAACATCACTCGAGTCTTGAATTCCAATAGGACATGAAAACACACACAAAAACGATACCTTTTGGTCCCCGAACATTGATGCATGTGTCTTCTACGTGCTAGAGAATCCTACAACAATAACAAAATACTACTATTATATTTTGATATTAATTGATTGTAAAAAATTTTATAATCAAATTTCTCATAATCACATGACTCTTTGTGAATTAGAACAACTAAACTTTACCGAGCAATGGAAACGAACACACTTATTTATGAGAGGTTCTGATCATTATTTCAAACTAAAGTCATAATCCATATGAGTGAAAAATAGTGATACACTCATAAATATGACACAAAGTCATATCTATTAAAAACATGACACAAGGTATATTATGGCTTTGAAGTTTCATTTAAGGAACTTTAGCCTCTTAAAAAGCACTTAATTCGGCACTTAATTAAGGAAAGAAACACTTAGGTAGCTAGTAGAGTATTTCGTTGTCTTCATGAGTACTTCAATCCCTGCAATGAACCAATTTGTACTTCACATTAAGGTAGCCTTGGCTCTGGCCTTCTCCGTTACCATCTAATTTTTGAAATGCTTTTCTGTCTAACTCCAAACCTCCTTTATTGGCGCATTGATCGACAATTCTCAATATTTCATAAGCTCGAGTTGCCACATTTACGACCTACAACATGATTAAATAAATAAATGAACTAAAAAATGTTTAAATCACTTAATAAATCCAACAATTATCTCCAGTGCTCTCACCTCCAATACATGTTATTACACAATTATATTGGCTTCAGCTTAAATAATGTACATGCTGAGGACTCAATAATAATTAAAATGATTGAAAACAATAGCTTACAATCGAGAGATTTGAGATTTGAATCTGATCTCATCCTTATTTCTGCATCTTTTAACCGTTGGGCTACCAACTATAAATAAACAACGAACTAAAAACAAAAAAAACAAAAATTGTACACGGTGACAGGTGACTTACCTTTAGGCATCTTCCACAAGCTTCTTGGTCCTTAGGACCATTGGGTGCGCAAAATGCTGCCCAACTGTACTTCTTTCGCCAAGCCGAAGGCTTATCAGCATACAATTGGGAGCAATAAGCATTTGCAGCCTTCAAGTCCCAATTTTTCTGCTCGGCGTTGAATGAACGCGGAGTAGCTTTCACATAATAATTAGTATTATTATTATTATTATTTCCAACTCCGACGACATCACCAGTGACAAAGGAATTTCCAGAATTACATGACTCCAAATTACAAGTGTGGTATGCATCGCAGCAAAGGGCCCCGAGGCAATCGTCATCGGTGTTACATGCAATGGCAGTGGCTACGCCTACCATGAAGAAAACGAATCCTGTGGATAGCCTGAATCTCCTCATTTTTTTTTTTTTATTAATAAAATGCCTCTACAAGCCTTTTTTTTTTTTAAAAAAAAAATTGAGTCTAGGCTTTGTTGCACGAAGTTAATCCAATGAGCCTGCATTTATAGGAAGCTGCCGGCCGATTTCCTGATTTACGGAAGAACCCAATTGATTTCAATTTTTAGAGGATTGCTTCGCGTTAGTTTGGGCATAACTTTGGATGTCCTTTGTTCTTCATGTCCTTGCCTTGTTTAATTTGTTTTAGCCGAATAATCCAAGGGTAGGGGATAATCCAAGGGGAACTAGAGCCTTGTTTAAATCTTTTTTGGCCGAGTAATCCAATGTTAGGGGGTAATCCAAGGGGGAAATTTTGACAAAACCTAAACTTATAAAATTTGAATATCAAATGTAAAGAAAAAAAAAAAGCATAAGCTACTCGTGTCCGTCGCGTATCGAATGTGTATCTGTGTCCATGGCATTTCCGACACCCCAACCTTTGATTTTCAGCGCGTCCATGCATCGGAGCAAATAAATGAAGCTGAGAGCATCAAAGCTACTTTACCCTTTTCCTATAGCTACAGTGTTTGCGAGCAAGTGTGGCTCTATATTGTTGCTTGTCAATAGAATATGGAATATTAATAAAAGAATTTGGATCGAATTTAAATTTTTCATGCACTACCTATCTTTCCATGAATTTTATTTTTAGTGTGTTTATCTTTAGTAAAATACCTAAACTTAGGATGACTTCCTATAAGTACAGTTCTCTGGTCATTTTCTAAATCAACCATAGAAAATGACCAAAAAAAATCATAGAAAGTGCGATTGTAAGTAAGACGAGACAAACCAACATTTGTCTCCCCTTTTATCTTCCTAATTCCCATGATCCTCTCTAAAAGGTTACGAGGCATGGGGCAGTGTCATCAGAGACTTTACCTACTACTACTACTACAAACACCTGGTTGCCCGATCGCAGCAGCTTTCTTGATCTAGAGTTGCCACATTTATATCATCCCTGCAACAGGGTTATCAAAAGTTGCATTTTGACAGAGGAAAGGAAAATGAATTAAGAGACCCATAACATCAGTAGTTGACGGAGCAATGGAGTATCCAAGCAACTATCTTCCAACAGTTGCCATCTTCCCCTTGCTTAGATCAGCAAGCTCCTCGATAAGCTTTCTTTCTTCACTGCTCAACCTTTTCGGAATCTCCACTTGGACACGAACCAATTGATCCCCTCTCATGTTTCTTTTGTTTAATAAGGGAACACCTTTCTTAGACATGACAAGGGTGGAATTCGGCTGGGTTCCAGCAGGGATCTTCAAATCAACCATACCATCCACTGTTGGGACCTTTATAGTAGTGCCCAATATTGCGTCGACGTATGATACTTTGCATGTGTAAAGGATGTTAGTATCATCACGTTTTAGTACAGGATCTGGCATGACATCAATTGTAACAAAAAGGTCACCAGGCGCCCCTCCTCTCCTTCCAGCATTACCTTCAGACCGGACCCTCAAACGGCTCCCAGAGTCCACACCAGGTGGAACTTTCAAACTAATGCACTTTGTTCTCCTTACCCGTCCATCTCCAGAACACGTGTTGCAAGGGGTGAAGGCTTCCCCAGTGCCACCACATGAGGAGCAGGTCATTACCTGCTGGAAGACCCCTAATGGAGTCCTGGCTGACGAAACAACCTGGCCCTGGCCACCGCAGGTACTACATTTAGATGGCTTCATCCCCGGCTTTGCACCTGAACCATTGCAAGTCCCACAGCTCTCCAGTCGGGTTATCTCAATCTCTTTTTCAACTCCAAAAACCGCTTCCTTGAATGTTAAGGCAAGACTGTAATATTCGTCTTCTCCATAAACTGCACTATTCCTGGCAGCTCTGCCTCCCATGCCGGGGATGTCAAATATATCAAACAAATCAAAGGCGTAGCTGAAATCCTGGTATGTCAGGGTGACAGATCAAGCCATGAGAAGGCAGAAGACAGTATGAAGCTTGAGAGATTATAAACTATGAAATTAACGATGTTCCTTGGCTCATAGCTTACCCCCATGCCTACACCACCTTTAAGTCCAGCCTCTCCATACTTGTCATATAAGGATCGTTTCTCATCATCTGATAAAATCTATAGGAAACATTCTTAGACAGATCAACTACGTAATCATGGCCATCAAAACTGCCACAACACAATCATAAACCCCTAACCATCATGACCACAAAACTTAAGTTCTACCTCATATGCATTGCTAATATCCTTAAATTTCTGTTCTGCCCCAGGGTCTCTGCAGCACGGAAGATAAAGGCAATCAAAGTCATATGGATAATGCAGAAGACAATATCAATGTCAATAGCAGATCTAAATTGTGTCATGTTTGCATTAAAAAGGAGAGAAGCAGCTAATTTTGGCAATCTGTAATATCAGCAATAAGTTCAATCTTCAAAATTGTTTTCTAGTACATCTCATCCATTTCTGCAACTGACACACGCATGATTGAACAAATTGGACTCATCTCAAATTTTCTACATAATTCCCCTCTCATGGTTTTGGCTACATCAAACACATGTACCATCTAACAACAAAAATATGTGTCCAAAAATGTAGAAAAAGAACGGCACATGCATCTGGTCAAGAGAATAAAGGAAATAAATAATACAACCCACGATTGTCAATTTGTGTCTCTAGAAGACAAAGAAAATAATGTGGCAGACACGAGTAAACAGTGCAATCATGCCAAGTAAAAGATCAACTTACTTATTCACATCAGGATGATAATTCCTAGCGAGCTTCCGATAAGCTGAGAACAAACAAATATAAGGGAGTTAGAATGTTCAAGAGGAAAAAAGGGAACAAATAACAGCTATGCCACGTTTACATATCATTACTTCTATTTATGGTAAATAAGTAATTTACAACTCCCAGAACTCAAAAGAAAAGAATATTATCCAAGGACAACAACATTAACAGAACTTTTGAATGTCAACCAGAGACAGATGAGATGGACGCTTAACGAGAATGAAAAATTATTTCCCAAAAAAAAAAAAAAACATAGGCATGATAATGAGCCATTTTCTTCAGGAAAGACTTGAATGCGCCATGCAGAACCTAAGCTAAAGACACAGAATAAGCTCCGAAATTCGGTGATTGCACAGTTTTCTCCAGTCAAAATCAAGCCTTGTATTTGCAAACTTTTCAACCAATACACTCATTCCAAAGCCTTTTGACATTTCAGGTTACGATTAAAGTGGACTGTACCATTCATGCCTAAACTTATTCTATGAGTTGCACCACAACGACAGACAATGCCAGTTTTTCGAGGCCTGATTCTAAATGTACTCATTTCTGTTTTCCAACTTCTTCCTTTTCCATTGGTGAGTGTATTTATAATAACTTCATATCCTATATGGCAATTCAGTTTGATCAATGCCAGTTGTTTTGAAGGTCTTATTGCCTCAAATTAGTCATCTCTGTTTCCCATATCCTTCTCCACTTCATTCATGCATCAATCATAAATTATTAGCTATTACCTTGGAAGCTCTAAACCTTTACATTCGTAAATGTAAACCTCACAATCCCCAAGTAATCACCAATTAAAGGCCAACATGTTACTTATTGTTCATGGGGAACATTCATACTGAACAGCAGAGAAACTCAGTGTTTCTTAAATATATATTATCTTCAAAAGTGTATATTCTTCTTAGTTGGCAATTCCAGTTGACATATTTAACAACCGTAACAACTTGAACTCTACGACCACTGTGATATTCTTCCATCTATGCTATTCAATTAGTCACAACAACTTGAACTCCATCTAAACTCTGAGACCAACTTGAGATCCATGATCCTTCCACCTAAAGGACCCATAAAATCAGAACTGTTCTCAAGCCTGCCTAATATCCAAGAAGACAATTTGCAGTAGCCACAACCATTAAGCTACAGTCTAACGGCCACCTCAGGCCTTTAAAAGAGTTTTTTTTTTTTTTTTCTTTTGTCTTACTTTTCTTTTTTTGTGGTTTTGGGGGAAGAGGGGTGCCGAGAGGGAGCAGAGGGAGACATTGGAAGGTTCAAATCCTCATATATCCTGAAGCATTCACCTATCCAAAGAAAGAAAATTGGCAGTACCCACATTGAACAAGCCACTGCTGACGTATGTCAGTCAATGTAAGTCAGACAACATCATTCTATGTACATTGAATTGTTTAATCACTGTTAACAAGTGTTCAGATGCCCACGATTCTGGTAGAGTTTCAACTTAATTTTTCATTGAAATAGCTTTACTTATAGAGTACGGGACAAGTATTATGGTAGGACGAGACTTCTAAAGAAACGATCAACACTACTAAATTTATTAAGCTTCAGCAATGAATAATAAATAAATACAAGATAAAAAAGGACAAAATCCTAAATAAGGACAAATATCACTCAGAGCAACAATTTCCACACATTATTGTCAACTTGCCAGTAAATTTTCATAAACATGTATATTTGAGATATGAAAAGCATACTACTGTGTAGATATAAACAATACAGAGAAAAATAAAGGTAAAGGCAGATAGCAAAAAATATGAATAGAAAAGACAGCAAGAAAAAAAAAAAAAAAAAAACCTTTCCTAGGTTTTTCACAAATAAATGAAGCTACATCCCAATAGAATTAGAATGGGTGCTCATACCACTTTTAATTTCAGATTTCCTTGCATTTTTTGACACTCCAAGAACAGTATAATAATCCTGCAAACAATATTTTCCTTACTCTTAGTACCATACACAGCAGTAGATAGGGTGTTCACTTGGAAATAAAATACCCTGAATAAAGTAATCAAGCCTTTTTTATCACAGAAAGAATTTCGTACATTAAGGATGTATAGGGAAGTTGATTATCCAGGAATCAAAAACCAAGATAGAAAATTTCTGCATCTAGTGTTATCTGGAAGCAAAGGTAACACCATAATTTACACTCACAGTATCAGCTCTAACCGTAAACCGAGCCCCTCTACAGTGATGTGAAGCTTGAGATGGCCCCGCAAAAGAAACCGTACAAAGGGAATCCCGAGAAAATATACTCGAACTTGGTGCCCCCAACAATCTCATCTTGTTGTTAAGGCTGCAAAATGGTTTTAAAATTGTTAATTACCTTTTCCCGGATGAATCTGAAGATCCTTCAGAACAGCTGATCCAAAGAAAATCTTAAGCCCCTAATGCAAGTTGTAACATGGTACCAAAAAAAAAGTAGCAATTAAAAGAAATAACAATTTCCCTGCTGAAGGCCAAAAGCTAATAAAATTGTTCAACTTCCAAGACAAAGCCAGAGAGAGATTTTTGGGATGCCACTAAAGAGAGAACTTAACCAGCTCTCAGACGTGATTAAAAGCATAATAGCAGAGAAAATGCCTGATCAGAGCACGCACAAAGTTCACCCTTCATCAAAGCACACACAGGGAGGAGCTACTATATATTTGATGTTTATTGTTGCTTGTTCTCACAGAGCACCAGCCAAAAATTGTACTTATGAGTCAACTCATCAGTAATCAATAGAACGTGAAAAACTACTACGGGTGCCCTAAGGTCTCAAACATCAAAATGAGTGGCATTTTTTTCACTGATTCCAGCTTCAGCAGTGGAAAAAGTTAAGCCATGACAAAGAAACAATTTTTGTAGCCAACAGGAGCTTTTTGTACCTTCCCATTTTCAGGTGTAATCTAATTCATGTGGTCATGAATTTCATTTGGGCTAATCGAAGAATTTATCAACACAAGTATTAACATCCAGAAATTGAACATACAGATGACAAATTCAGAAAAAATGCAAAACAGTGATCCATATAATTCCATATTTCCTCAAATTGAGGGAAAACCTTAAAAGAGTAATTAAATATAGGTCAACAAGATTGCCAGTCCAAATATCAACAATTCTACCATCAAGAATGTTGATGGATTTATGCTTCCAGCAGTAGACAGGGTGCTTCTAGGTCAACTAAGGTCTTACAAAGGCACTCCTACCTAAATGCCCAATTTGATGCTTCCAACAACTTTTTCTTTTCATTGGGGTTTTTTGGGGGGGTGCGGGGGGTGGGGGGAGAGGTGGGGGTGGGTCTAGGGGAGAGTGTTCACCTGTATCGGGAGGTCACTATCCTGTTTGGCTTGTATGATCTTAGCATTAACGGTGGACGATTACCCAATTGTGTCACTGGTGTGCTTCCACAAGTTACAATGGCCATCAAATTGATATTTAATGAAGAAAAGGTCGAGCACAGCAGGCTTACACTTGATATCCTTCTTCAAGCTGGAGAAAAAAATAAAGAGAAATTTAAATTTAACATAACCTGTTTTGAGTCCTAATATAGTCTACACCCTCCATTCTAAGTTGTAACAAAAAACACAACGATGTTTGCTTCCTGTAACAATTAACATACTCCTTCAAACTTCTGTTCAGAAAAGTTATAAATAATTGCAATAATGCCATTATAGATGTTCTAAAGACAGTAAAATAACCCTAATTTATAAACAAACCTAGCCCATAGATAAGGGTTTACAATAGATATTCAAAAAGTTAATTTCCTATATGAGTAATTTTTTTGACCACATCTATATTAGTACTTTAACACCAAGCACAACTACTAGCTTTCTAAAAAGAACCAAACAATTAGTACAATTATATTAACATGTATGCTGTTAAAATTCAAGTTACTGTAACCCCCAAAAAAAAAAAAATTGGCAGCTAGAACATTTGGGTATATTGATTGGAAGATAATCCAACAGTCACTTCAGCCATTCACTACCAGAAACCTATAGTCAGTATTACAGTTTCATGTAAGCACCCACCAAAAAAAACAGAGAGAAAAGAGGGGGGGGGGGAGAGGAAGGAAAAACTGTGTTTTTTTCACAAACATTGTCAAAATCTCCAAGTGTATATAACTGGTAAACAAGCCATGGGCACTGGAGGCATGTCCCTTCCAAGCCAATAGCCCCATTGAAAATTTAGTCCAAAACATCGTATAAATAAACAAACATCCTAGATTTGTATCATTTTGAAGCACAGACAAAACACAGGTCTTGAATTGAAAATTGGTTCAGTAACCTCTAAACATACGATGAACGAAGGAATTACCATAAATTCTACGACTCAGCTGCTACCTCAGTGACATTAAGAAAAATAACCACCCCCACCTCTACAAACAAAATTATTCAAAGTGAAAACTCCAAAGACTGTAGTCCCTGCAATCGTCCACAGCACCACTTTCTAATCTTTAAGTCTTTAAACTCAAATATTTCAAAGATTTCGAAACGCAATTATAGACTCTAACTCGTCTCCTTCATTTTATACGGGGAAGTACCCCAAGAATTTAAGCAATAATCAGCGGAAAAGAGGAAACCATAAATTGAAAAAAGAACCAAAAAAAAAAAAAAAAAGAAAGGCATTTGAAACTTACGACAAGGGAAATTGGAGGAGAAACCAGAAGCCTGAAGCCTCACAGAAGCGACGGGCTGGCGTGAGATGGAACCAGAGAGAGCTGTGAGAGTGTGTTTTGAGTTAAATAGGAAAGGGCATATTAGCCTTTTCATTTGTCTCTGTAACTTTGACCAAAAAGTCAGAGTATATTTCATTTTACGTGATCGTTAATTTTACTTATTTTTTTTAATAAAATTAATTTATAATTTAATATTATTTAAATATTATTTTTAATTTTTTTATTTAAATAAGATATACTTGTTATGTGATATAAAATTATGAGTAAATTATATTTACTTAAAAAAAAATTAAAATAAAAATTATTTGTAGAACCGATGGCGTCAACTATTACAAGAGTCAAGCTTAAGGTATATTTAAAGTTGAGCTTTTCAAAATTAAATAATTATAAAATAATATTTAATGAGATTTTTTTTTAAGTATTATTAAAATAATATATAATATTATATGATCAAAATTTTAAAAAATAAATTATTAAATATATTAAATAAATTGTATATTTATATCGATATTATTTAAAATTAAATTGTGTAGTATAATCGTAACTCATGATTAAAGGATTACAACGAAGTTTAGGCTTTGAGATTACAGACTTGGAAATTATAAATAAATTGAAATATATTTTTCAAAAATTAGTATGTAGTTAGTAAGACAAATTTTTTATGAAGAACATCTGATTTAAAAATGATATAATAGATAAATTTATCAATTCTGGGTGTTTTTGTCCACGTAAGGAATGGTTGAAAATAACCAAACACACTTGTTCTTGGTTTATTTATTATTTAATTCTGAAAATGTATTTTGCTCAAAAAAAATAAAAATAAGGTATTAAATTTGACTAAAATAATCATCAAATAAAATGATGCTTACATCCATCAATGTAAGCGAGAAAATACTTCTCTCATCTGCTTAAGTATGTCTTAAAAACACACCGATGTTAGCCGACATACATACTGCAGTTATCAATTGACGACAACTCCAATTGAAGACAAGACAAAACTAACCAATAGGGTTGTCTGGTTGGCTAAGGAGTGGTGATTTCTCTATTTAGTAAAGGATTTTTTTTTAGCATTGTTATATTTTTAAATAAAAAATTATTTAAAAAGATTTTTTTTAACACGATTATATTTTTAAATAAAAAATTATTTAAAATATTGTCTGAATATAATTGATCGTATTTCAAGTGTAACAAAAAAGAAAAAGAAAAAATTATTGTTATTTCTTTACACATAAAATCCATTTGGTTGCATATCAAAATTAATTAGTTACATTTGAGTAACGTTTCGAACAGTTTTTTTTTCAGAAATATAACTTTTTTCTTTTCTTTTTATGGAAGTTGAAATGCACTTTATGTAGTGTTTATGAATTTATTTTTCTCATCTTTTTTTAACAATTAATTGAGTAATTATTAATCATTTTTTTGTTTAAAAAAAATAAGAAAGTAAAAACACAAGACAAAGCTGCGGAAAGACAATATGTTATCAAACAAAATTGAGTTACGATGAGAAGATATGTTTTATAGCATAAAAATTAAAGAGAAAAACATTTAAAACATTCAAATTATAAAAATTCGTGAAAAATAATTGTAATGTTTGTTGTTCAAAATAATAATATCTTTTGTTTTCCCACATATAAATTATTCGTGCTGTTATTTTTATACAGATTATTTCACCCCCTCAAAAGATTTTTAGATCTGCCACTGCCATTACCCATGTAACTTTTGACCTTGGTATGAATAAAAGGCAGCACTACACACCCTGCATTTTGTTCGGTTAAACGAGAAACCATTAAGAGGAAAACAAAAGCAAAATTTACTGAAAGAAAACCTTGCAAACAGAGTTAGGCTTCAATACAGAGAATATTATAGGAACAAAAGGGGCAAAAATGAGCATGGGAACAAGAGAACAAAATATTGTAGGCAACCCATCATACATAGAATCGAGAAGACATTTTCGCTGGATATTTTGTACGTATTCCCTGCTGAAGTAAAACATCAAACTAACCATTACCCAGCAAAAGGACTTACATGCCTCACCTTCCACCAGATAATTCAATTGCATCCTGGTTATAAGAATCTTCTCCCCAGTCAAACCTTCTCTGCAGCCTTTCATACTCTTGCCTACGCGTTACTTCGACGTTCTGCCATTCTTCCCATCTCTCAGCTAACCCCTCCCCTTCCAGCATTCGTACAACCTCCGACATTGCTGGACGGTCCTCTGGCGATGCTTGGGTACACAGTAATGCTACTTGAATCATCATCTCCACCTCCTGGATATCATAACTTCTGCTCAGGTTACGATCCACAATAGCGTCCAATCTTTTCTCCCTTTCCAGCTTCTTGACCTTCATAAGCAAAGAGAGAATAAAAACAACCACAGAGCAAGAAATAGATAATGCGTGAAGAATACAGATTACAATGCTGTAAATCTATTAAAAACATAAGGATAACAAGAATCCCACAATGATATTTAAAAAAGGGCAGTGATAGAATCTACATTGTCATTTAATCGACGGCATTTGACATAAAGAAACAAAAAACCAGATCAATATAGGCAGGCATCAAATAGAATAAATGCACAGATGGCAAAGCAAAAGTTTCTCTCTAATGGTCATGGTTAATCTTACATGGTCAAGCAATAAAACATCATCCTCTTCTTCCAACCGTGAAAAGTCGATCGCCCTTTGACCCGTTACGAGCTCTAGAAGCATGATTCCGTACCCAAAAACATCTGTCCTCTCGGATGACTTCCCAGTGGACAAATACTCGGGTGCAATGTGGCCCATGGTCCCACGAACTTGAGTGGTAACATTGGTCTTTCTCACGTCCACCAACTTTGCTAGGCCAAAATCACCAACAACTGCTTCAAAATCTTCATCTAGTAGCACATTAGCAGCTTTCACATCCCGATGGATAATCTTAGGATTGCAATGCTCATGCAGATACTCTAGGCCACGTGCAGCGCCTAAAGCCACTCGTTTTCTAGTTGCCCAAACTAAAACAGGCTCTTCAGGTTTACGCTCTATAGATAAGATTGGAATGAGTCAAACTCTCATCAAAGGCCTCCAGAAGTCCCGGCCAAAAAAAAAAAAAAGTATAGAACAATTATTTGCCTCCCGTACTTGAAGTTCAATTCAGGTAAACATTATTTATCACCTAGGAGATTGAGGCTACCTAATGCGTGCAGGCATATCATAAAGCATGTGAAAAATCTAACAGTTTATTGATTTTCAGGTTTGGCAACTCCTTTCAAATGTATGGCATACATAACCAGTACCTCTTAAACGATAGGCCACACTCAAATTCTGCATGAATGGATACACCAAAAGGCGTTCCGTTGGAGTTGTACAAAAGCCAATCAAACGTAATAGATTCTTGTGAACAGCAACACTTATCATCTCCACTTCACGTTGGAAGGCTGCATCTCCCCCAGGACTCTCAAAATCTGTTAAACGCTTAACAGCAATTTTCGTATTATCAGGAAGCACTCCTTTGTAAACTTTTCCAAAACCTCCCTGTCCAAGGATATTTTTCTCACTGAAGTTGTCAGTGGCTAGCTGTAATTCCCTCCATGCAAATCTTTTCAATTGACCAAATGCAATTCTTCGGTCAACTTCACCTGAATGCATGGTCAGAAGCAATGTAGAAACTAATCAAGGAATTACTTCAACCACATTCACTATTACAGTTGTTATCCAGTTATAAGATATTTTGAAGCTCCAAATTTATCCGTTCAAGATTACAAAATGAAAGAAAGAACATAGCACTATATTCGTAACTTCTATGCATTAAGGAAATTGCCTTAGGTTATTTGCATCACAAAACCAAAACATACACAAATGCTTATTTGACCTAAGGCTAGCTATTATTATGCATATTATTTTAGAAAATGTTTACAATTGTCGATGTTATGATAGAGAAGCTTGATGGATTTCAGTTAAGATTTTTCTTATGAAGTTAATTTTCTTAAGCAGTTTTTTAGGTTGTACTTTTATAGGAGTTTATCTTTGAATATGCTTTTATTTTAGGGCTTCTTAATGTCTGCCTACAAACAGACATCTTGGTTATTATTGATAGACAGAATTATTAAATCTAATCTAAATGAAAATGATGTCACGAAAGAATTTACATGTGGTCATGGAATAACAAACAAATGTCTCCTCTGAAGAGGAGGTCCCAATTTCAATTCCCTTAATTCAAAGAAAAGAAAAAGAAGG
The DNA here is from genome assembly GCA_037832335.1 of Carallia pectinifolia. NCBI lineage: Eukaryota > Viridiplantae > Streptophyta > Magnoliopsida > Malpighiales > Rhizophoraceae > Carallia > Carallia pectinifolia. The sequence goes on from CM075443.1 coordinate 8,783,203, forward strand.
AAATATGTGACTTCAACTTTGTAACTTGGCACAGTTAAGCAAGCTCTCAGGAATTTTTGTCAACTTGCTCCCTAATTTAACATATCCGGATGATACAAGTTTTTAGGAAAAAAAATGCATTGAATAAAGATTATCTGAAAAGCGCACAGAATAGGGGTATTTGTTGCATGCTTCAAGAATAGATAATACGGTGAGAGGTAAAACGAGACTGGCCTAAATGCCCTCTAACTTAGGAGTTTGTCACTAGAGAATTTATATGACAATAAATTATGAGTCAGGAACTGAATGTGCCAGTCATATATCTTCTATGTACTGAAAGGTAACTCAAACCTGCAACATCTACAAATACTTCACGCTTGTAGCCCTTGTGTCTACCCTTATAAACAAACAACAACAAGCCTCCAAGAATAATAAAAACTGCAAGTGCTCCAACAATTCCAATTATAACTCCAATCTTGGACTTGTGTGAGGTGCCTGTCAAGAGGGAGGGAGAGAGAAATCAGCTGCCCAAAGGAACATGAAAAGATCAAAAGCACTAGTGAAACAAATACACGATCAATTAAAATAACCAATCCACTCACCTGAGTTTGTACTGTCAGATTCACAGCGGTGGGGAGAATTTGTCCCACAATTTAACAGGTTTCCTGCGAAACTGAAATAAGTGAAACCAGAACAAATGAAGTTAAGAATGAGAGTACTTTTCCAATGAAGCAAAAAATAATAATAATAATAATAACAGAGAGAGCGAGAGAGAGAGAGAGAGGGAGAGAAAGAGACAGAGAGCGACAGAGAGAGGGAGACTCTAAGAAGAAGCAGATAAACAAATTGGCATTGCACATACTGATACATCATGCCTGCCAAAATGAGGAATTGCATAGTAATCAATGTTGTTCTTACTTGTACTTTGGTGTTCGAAATAAATTCTCTGGAATTCGACCACTGAGATTGTTTGAATCAAGCAGACTACACAAAAATTTATTAATTAGAAACTTGAAAGACTGTCAAACTAATGTGGAGCTCCACATAAGTTGAGATTCAATCGCATGAAAAAACATACAACCCTGGGCGTGAACTTGCACATGACACCACATTTTCAACTATCATATAGGTATCGTAAAGTTTATCATTACTTACATACTGATCAAGTTCTGAAGAGCAGACAGTGATTGAGGAACAGGTCCAGAGAGATTGTTTTGACTCAGTGTCCTGCTAGCATAACAAGGATCGCATCCTAAGATTTGATTATGAAGAGTGCGGATACCTCATGGAATAGCAACAATATAAATAGTAGATTTAATAGATCGCTCACAGAAATTGTAGCTTCTTAAGATCACCAAGGGATGATGGTATTTCACCACTTAGACGATTATTTCCCAGATCTAAGCTGGTTAAACTTGACAAATTTCCAAACTCCTTTGGTATTTCACCAGTTAATCCACTTCCTTTCAATATTCTGCACAATGAATGCATCCAACATATATTAGCCTCATACTTGCAAATGCCCATGCGGCGTATTCCTCCATTAACATTACTCAAAAGCTTTTCCCTAAAGGAATGTAAGTATAATGTTTATTGATGCCCTTACAGAAATAGCCAGCAGATACATTATTGAATATGAAAATATTGGTACGAAAAATATCTCTTGCTTTCTACACACCAAGAAATTTATAATTTCACCCGCTATTTTTTTATGTGCTAGTAGTGTCTACAGGGATGTATGTGTATCTATGAGTCCATAATACACTAGATGTGCATAAGTTACTTTTAAACATGAAGGCATATGTGCAAATGCACGTGAAGAGACAGAGTAAGGAAACATGGTGTTTTGAACTTGTATGTGAAATTTAACAGTGCAAATTTAATAGGGCAAAGGTTATAGGCCCTGCAAAATGTAATTTAGAAAACTAATATACCTAAAATGACTAACCCGAGAATAGCCAATAAATACAACAACAGCAAAGCCTTAGTCTCATAGTTTATTGTGATTGACTACATAATTCTTTCTATAATGTTATGAACTGAGTTTCGTGTGAGACGATATTATTCTCAATCATCCTAAGCAAAAGTTCCCAAGTTTATCTAGGACGTCCTCTCCCTGTTATCACACCATGCACCTAGATTTGATCCTCTTTCTTCTGTGATGTTTTCAAGCCTAGTAGCCATGCAGGAAGACCAGAAAGAGATAAACAGTGACAACTATGACAGAGAGTATATAGATTCATCCACTAATTAACAGAAGAAAATCAAGAAAAAAAGTTGCAGAGATGTCCATATCACTTTTACATTTCTGAACTCAAGGTACCGTATGTTAACAACAGTGAAGACCAGTTTCTGTTGACTATTATTAACTAACATCAAATAGGTTGCAAAGAAGAAAGGAAGCTGCATCTCCTTTGGCACCTTAAAAAATCGTTATTAGAACAATAAACTTGAGAACAGTATAACAAACAGCAAATAATTTTGTAATTCCAATGAAGATGATTGGTTGTTGGGTTCTCGCCGCTCTCTTCTCCATAGACAAGGACACAAGCATAATAAAGAGAGTGGGAAGAAAGTGGGGCCAAAGCAGGTGAAAACTAGAATATGTTTCCATATTAGGAAGCATTAAGCATCACTTGAGTAAATTATGTAGAGGGGACATAATCTTTTACAAAGATAAATAGAGAATTCCACAATTATGAGGAGTTTTCATCCTTTAGACCTTCCAAGAGAAGTAGGCTCACAACAAATCTATGAACCAAGAAATATCAAATAAAATGAATCTGAGCATCTGCTATATTACAACATACTCCTACATACAGTGTATTGAGCGTCTTCAAAACTCCAATTCTTGGGGTCAGGGTTCCAGAACAATTCATGTCAGACAATGTCCTACGAACAAGTGAAAATGTAAGCATAACCCACAAAGACTAAATCAGTAACACAATTACATAACATATGCCATTTCATCTGTATTGATACTACGATAAAAAATGCAGTAAAGAAGTCTCCATAAAACCACTTAAAAAGAACTTACACCGAAGTGACGAAATTTTTATCGTCACAGAAAACATTTGACCATGTGCATGGATTAACTAGACTTGGGTTCCAATCAGTCAACTGGTTGGTTGAAGTACCCATCGATTGCTTCAATGCACATAAAGCATCTCCTGAGACCAAAAGATGAAGAATTAACATCTGATCAAGCAGCCATACCACCGCTATTTGATTGGTCCTGAAAGACAATCTTGACAGAGACCAATGCAACATATGAATTGAAGGAAATATTAATGCCTATTGCTCTCAGCATCCATACGAATGTTACAAAAATATCTTGCATTAGAGAGAGAGAGAGAGAGAGAGAGAGAGAGGAAGGGACGGGGTAAAAAAGAGAAGGAGAAGTGAAGAAAATATAGAACGTTCATTGTATAAGAGAGACAATAATTAATAGATTCGCTGCATAAAGATAAAAACACACAAATGGGCTTAATACCTCAACTTGTCTTTGTTATAGCATGAAAAAACTACATCCTATGTTCCCAGTTACAAATTGCTAAGTGAACATTAATCGAACATGGATTCAAATCAAACATTGAAGCAAAGAATGATACAAAAGTTGCCTTAGCTTTTGTAGTGTACCCAAACACTATTATGTATATTTTAGTAAAACTCTCACTTCAAACAAGTATACCAAATGGAAAATAAAGCATAAACGCCCCACATGCAAATAGTGCTTCAATAATTCAGTGTGAGGTCAAGCTGGTAGACACCGCTTCTCTTAGCAAATCAGCTAAAGGCCACTGTACCTTGGAAATCAGATAGGACAATGGAATGAAAAGAAGCCAACAGTAAAGCTGTAAAAAACAGCCCCATCTTGAGTCCAGCAACCCGAGGGATCAATTAGTTGAAACATACGAACAATGAACTCCATAGCTACGAGTGAAATCCATCCTAGTAAAAAGATCTCTCCTCGAATTGTGTCTGTGTCAAGATACACAAATGATTAGAGAGGCCAATAAAAAGAGAACTCTATGTTGAGGATAGATCCAGCAGCAAGCATATACAGTTGGGCATAACAATCTTTATGTGTATCTGTATGCACATAAGTCTAAGACGATACCAATACTTTGCATGAAGAGACGAGATTAGCATTTCAAAGACTAATTAGTAACCTAAACATATCTTTCTAAAGAGAATGGTACGGAAATTCGCAATGCTTGGACAAGGAAAGTCAATGATTTTAGCCTTATATAGGAACTGACTATCAATGGAAAGCAAACAATTTCCACAGAATATTCAAAGAATTAAACGCAAACAAAATAAAAACCACAGAAGAAGAGGCAGAAACTTTGAACTACTGAAAGAAATTGTGGGTAAGTTTAACTGATCTAATCATTCTTTGGTAGCTCAGACCAGAATGTAAAGCCAACACCCAATTATTTCGTTTCTGTTTCCCAAATTTTCCAAGACAACAAACAAAAGGTACAATCTTTAATATAAAAAAAAACCCCAAAAGAAAAAGATCCATACACAAAAACCACAAGGAAGGAAGCACAAAGACATGCAGCAGAATCGTTAGCAGAGAGAGCAAGCCACAACTGAAAAAGGGAAAAAGATATTACCTTTGAAGGAAGAGAAGAAATTGCAAAGTGGGATTAAGTGTCTGATAAACAGGCTTTGATTGGATTTGTGTGCTCCAAAAAGTGACAAAAAAACATCTGAGTTTGGGGCTCTGAATCTTGCTTTGATTCTCTGAAGGATTTGAGCTGTGTCGGCTAAGCAAAGTCAAGTTTTATCTACCTCTCCGACTCTTGACTGTTTTACTTCTGCCAGACAAAAGTCCCAAATCTCAAATTGAATGTCATGTCCGCTTATTTTTCCTTTCTTGGCTTTTTCTTTGTTGGGCAAACGTAAGAAATAAGGAAGGGTAGGAAAAGAAAATAATAGAAAATTATTTTTTATTTATTTTTTTTATTTATTTTTTTATTAATTTAAATAATTAATTTTTATTTTTTTTAAAAAAATTATTATTTATTTTTTTTATAATTTTCTAATCATTATTTTTTATCAATTATAACATTATTATTACTGTATTATATTTTATTCTTTTTTTTTTCATTTCCTTTCTCCAAACAAAGCATTTGATTTTTTGCACTGAAAAAATTACATTTTATATCTTATAAATAATGTATAATTACAAATGGTATCCATCAGTTTGAAAAATTACAGGAGAAATCCTGAATTATTAGATGTGTAACAAATAAATCCTAAGTTGGCATGCCGTTTATAAAAATTAGATTTAATAACAAAAATGCTACTAAAAATAACATAAAAGGTCCGAATTGCCCTTCTACAAAAGTTTGCCTTCATATTTTCTTCTTCCCGAACTTCTTGTCCATCTCAACATCAAACAAAACCAATCATCAACATGTGGAGACCAATTAAACACTATCAGCAAACTTGTGAACACAATGAATTTGGAAGAAAGTACAAACATGAGCAAATTTTACGGCATAATTTGAAGCAGATGAGCATGAAAATCTCAAAAAAAAAAAAAAAAAGAGATTTCTTTTTTTAAAAGGAAAAAGATGATGATAATCATGTAAAATATTCCAACCACGTGAGAAAAAGGAAAAAAAAAAAAAAAAAAAAAAAGAAGGAAGACAGAAAAAGAGCAACCTTTGAAGACCGTCGGAGACTTCGTGCTTGAACTCGATGAGACCATTTTACATCTTACGAATAAGGTAGAATAAGGTATAATTATAGACCACATCCATCATTTTGAAAAATTACAAAAAAATTTAAAAACGGAAAAAAACATAAAGGATTTTTTGAGAGTTTCAAATATTTCAAATTTGATATAAATCATTGAATTTTTAAATTTAAAAAATTAAATAACTTATGAAATATTATTAAATTAGACTATATTATTATTTTAATTTTATTTAAAGGAAACTACATGGTTATGCTTTTTTTATTTAAATATTCTTTAAATTAAATAAAACTAAAAAAAATTAATTCAAAATTAAAGTCCAATTTTACTAAAACCTCCCTAAAACTAAAAAACTAATTTTCCAATCATCAAAAACAAGAAAGCCAAATTCGAACCTCGAAACGGCTTCCATCTTGGTTGGTTCCCACTCCCCTACATATATCAATTTTTTTGTTGGAGAAATTCAATCTAGGGTTTTGATACAAAAAAGAGCTGGGTGGACGAAGATAGTCACCGTAGTTTCACATTTTTTTAAAAAAATTTTGTATATTACGTATTAAAATTGGATCTGTTGTGTGTCAATTTAAATCATTATACACATAATATTTGTTGCACATTAACCTCAACTCAAATATATATGAATTTAATGAATTTTTATATTTAAATCTGTTATATATCAAATTTAATCATAATACACATAAAACTAATTTTTGAAAAAAAAAAAAAAAAAATTGGTGAGATCCAGCCCCTCTTTCCTCTCCCCCTTAATTACCGGGTCCCCTGCCCCCATCTGTCTATAATTTTTCTTGAATCAATTACAACTAAAAAATTGAAAGAACAATAGTTGTGGCTTTAGATAGATAGCAAGAAGTTGCTATAAAATTTCATCAAATAATTCTAATAGTTTATCATTTTTTTTATTTTTTTATAAATTTAATTATTCAATGCTCATATCATCAATTGAAAATGCTAATGATTTGTGGGAGAGGAGTTGAAATCAAGATTGTCAGAACCGAATCGGTCATTGAACCGAAAAGTTGAGAGGTTTAAGGTTCAACCGGTTCGACCGGTAAAACCATAATTAAACCGGTAAAACTGGTATTTAATATTAAATATATAAAAAATTAAATTTTTATATAATTTATATAATTATATAAAATGTTATATTATATAAGAATGATAATAAATATTTAAAATAAAATATATTTTAAGAATTATATTAATATTTACATACACTAAGGATATTACAATTAGTATATTTAATAAAATATAATTTATAAAAATTAATGAAAAAAATAATATTTATAAATAGTAATTAAATTTTAAATTTTAAATTTTAAAGATTAAATTGAAATTTTTAATCAATTGAGGATTAAATTAAAATTTTTAGTTAAAATTAGAGTTTTAATTATAATTTAGATAAAATTTTGGGTCAAATTATAATTTAAAATTTTTTGGTTTAAATTGAACATGTTCAACCGGTCCATTTTTTGCCGATTTTCCCGGTTGTTGATCGGTTTTTGACCAATTTTTTTCGATCTGGTCCAAATTCCATTTTTAGGCTTGAACCGGATCGGACCTAACACCGGTTCCCAATTTTTTTGGTTGAACCGACCGGTCCGGGCTGGTTCTTACTTCATTGGTTGAAATCCCACATAAACCATATATAGAAAGAAACTAATTTGCTCTTTCTTCCAATAAAAGTTTAAATTAGTATGTGATAAAAACTCAAAAATATAAGTTTTTGTATCATATGAATACTTTTAATATACTATCTTGCCACGTGTTATGTGTTATAAGACTTAAAATTCCAATAAAAAAAAATCCAAGAATCGAAATCTTCTATTTCCAATATAACAAATGTAATCGTGATAAAGTTTCGAAACAATTTGAGACAGTTGCAGATTTAGGAGTTTTTAGTTAAATTAGATTTTAATTTTAAAATTTAAGCTACTGCAATTTTGACATGCTATAAATTTTTTAGATTCACATTATATATGTGTTTGTTAAATGTCTAACTAAGTATAAATATAACAATACGTGAAACAAACAAAAATCTTTCCCATGCATAACACAAGAAACTTCATAAAATAGAGAGAATGATGACCTTAATAGATGGAGACATATGTTGATGGTGAAATCGAAAAGATGTTTAAACGAAATAGGAATCAATTTTGCTTTTGATACTTGAAATTTCCAATTATATGATTTGGATATAATTATCTAGTGGCGGAATTATACTCAATTTTATTGGTGTTTGGGAAGTAGATTGACCCATTTAAAATTTTTAAATAAGATTCAAACAAATGGGGTTACTACTATCCAGACCTAATCATCTAACGACTAATACACCCAATAAAATTTTTTTATCAAAAAAATAGTTTTAAAAATTATTTATCTAAACCAGAATGGGTCGGTTTTTAGTGATTTTTATGACAGGATAATATTCATTTTAATTCTAAATCTTTATAAATTTTTTTAATTAGTCCTAAATTTAATTTTTTCAATTGAGTTTTAAACCTTTCAGTTATTTTACAAACTGGTACTTCCGTTAGTGGAAGTCAGTCAAACTGTTATCTTCATTTGGTCAATGATTAATTTTAACTGTTTGACTGACTTCTTTTAACTGAAGTACCAGTTTGTAAAAGAACTAAAAGATTTAGAATTCAATTGAAAAAATCAAAAAGTTTAGAACTCGGTTGAAAAATTTATAAAAGTTTAGAACAAAAATGAGTATGATCTCGTTTTTAACTCCTATACCTATTTTAACTAAGATTTTTTACTATACAAATAAAAAAGTTTAGGACTAATATTGTCTATCAAGCCAATATTAGAATTGTAGAGTTGTATAAATCAGATCTTATTATTAAATGCAGTAGTGTTGAGTAAAAACATTTGCCTCAAAAAAAGAAATTGGTGGTCATAACCGCTGTTCTCTTGGAGATGAAAACTCTACTTATTCTCATCGACTGATCTCGTATTACTTATTCTCATCGATGCTCATAGTTAGGATGTGTATAATGAGGACAGCGGTTATGACCACAAGTTTCTTCTTTTGGAGGCATACTTTTTTGTCTGACACTGCCGCATTTAATAATAAGATCTAATTTAGGCAATTCTAAGTAAGTTGCATAACTTTCACCACCTGTGCGATAATAGATAATATTAATTCTAAACCTTTCCATTCGTATTTGAGATTACACTCATTTTAGTCGTAAATTTTTATAAATTTTTTTAATTTAATTTTAAATCTTTCAACTTTTTCAATCAAATTCTAAATCTTTCAGTTTTTTTACAAACTGGTACTTCCATTAACGAAAGTCAATCAAATCGTTAAAATTAATTATTGACCAAATAGAGATAACAGTTTGACTAACTTCCATTAACAGAAGTACCAATTTGTAAAAGAACTGAAAGATTTAGGACTCAATTGAAAAAATTAAAAAATTTAAGATTAAATTAAAAAAATTTATAAAAATTTAGAATTAAAATGAGTATAATCCTTTTTTATGACTTTTAATCCATAACCAATTTGTATTTTTAAAAAATTGTAAACCGCCATTTTTTTTTTTTTATCCTTTTCGGTTTTGGCACTTCAAATTGGACGGTTTTTGCTAGATGGACGAAGAGTCGACGCTTCTAGAGTTTGGGCATTTAAGCCGTGCTTTTAGTTTTCCCAAGTGTTCCCTCAGCAATTATTGTTCTCTCTTTTCTATGGACCTATTAAAGGGAAGAGAATGGTCTTTGGGGGGACCAAGTTTGACTGTATTAATGCTATCTTTCAACAAAGATAATGTCTGGATGCAGCCCTCTTTACTATTTTTTACGATTCTCTGATTTAATGTCAAAAAAAAAATTCTCTGATTTAGACGGGCGTTTCGTATGCATGTTATTTTTGTCATAACGTATTACAAAATGAGATATATATATATATATATATATATATATATATATATATATTTAGTTATAGAGTTAATATGTAGGATCTAAATTATAAAATTATAAAAAATATATTTAACTTTAAAAATATATTTGTAGCATATATAAAGTTAACTGCGTAATTTTTGTATATCGCATTAAACATATCTACATAATCTTACTCTTTGAGAATTGCACTTCAAAATTCACTTTTGAATACTATATCTTCTCACTGAAAGAATTGGAACTTGAATATATATATATATATATATATATTAACATGCTTTTATGTTTTCAAATTGCTATTGTAATCTTACTGGCTTGATACTTCTAGAAACTAGGTTCAATTCAATTCTCTCAGAAACCACCAAGAAAAAACAGAATGTTTTGAAACATGTATTCGTTTAACATTTAGCAAGTAAACTGATTAAAAGAATTAAGTCAAACAGTGGAAGTTTGGCAAATAATTGAATTATGTATCTATCAATTGTTATTGCAAGCACAAAATTCAATAAATTAAGTAATCTTTTTTTTTTTAACATTTTTTATGTGGCAACACATAAAGCACTCCTTTTCTCAACATTTGTCTAAAATGAGTACAAAAACGTAATTATATGCGTTATAATCCACAAGTCTAGTCTAACTTCAATCGGGCATTGCCATAATATTGATATTATTAACAGAAATATTAGGTGCACAAAGTATAAGTAAACCAAACATATCAAGTCTAATAAAAAAATAATAAAGTTTTTGATTTTTAAAAGAAAATTTTGAAAGAATTTTTTTCTTTTAAACGAATTTTATATGGAATCTGAATTTTAAATTACAAATTAACATTTATTAAAATTTAAATTTAAATTTTATTTTAAAAAAATTTATCGATACTCAAGGTGCATTAAGATCAGTGTACCTAACGGGCACTATTATTAAATGACACATTGAAGTTTGACTTTTTCCAATCGTTCTATGATGCTACCGTTGGATGTAAAAATATTTAAGCTTGTAACAAATATATATTTAAGCTTTTCCCAACAGTATTATGATGCTATAGAGTAATATTTCTGGGTTTTATTTAGATAATTTGAAAATAATTATATAATTTAAATAAATAATATTTATTTATTTATTTATTTTTTAATTTTATGAATTCAAACAATTTATATTATTTTATTATTATTTTAAAATTAATTAAGTGAAATTACGTGTATGTATACATACACGCGCAAGTGTTTTTTATATACTAGTCTACCACGGAATAAAGTGAAAACAATTTTGACAATTGCTGCAGAAAAATTGTTCCGTGGGACCTTTGTCTTTAATTGTGTCTATAATTTATCTAACTTGGAATGAAGCCATTTTTCCAGTCTTGATAGGTCAGTCGCCGAGTTTGGTACGTAAGTGGGTAGCACCGCTAGCTTCATATAGTCTAGTAATAGAGTCGTTGGTCCCAATTTTACCGTTCAAAATCTTGCGGCGACGCGCTCAAAGAAGATGCGAATCTGTTGGTCGACTTGAAACCGACCTAGAATCAGTCGGACCAAAATCGGAATTATGAACTGTCCTGGAGCTCATGGTCAGGTTTGAACCACACTCGGGGAAGGGAATGGTTCGGTCACGATTAAAGTTTTTATCAATTGATCTGTTACAATATTGGTATTGGACCAAACCAAAATAAACCTATGAATGGTCGGATGCGAAAATTGGCTCTTCACATAAATGAGAAAACAAGACATAGGATAATCATTCTGCCCCAGAATTAGGGTCGGAACAAATCATAATAGACACAATGTTTTACAATTTTTTTGAAAAATAGTTTTGAACTGAACTCAATTAGACTGAATCAAATTGAAACCACATTCTCTGAAAGTTTTAAGTTGAGTTTCACTAATTCTTTTTGTGCCACAATGGGTAAAATTTCCTTTATAATATCACTTCGTCACATTCAAAGAGGAATTCATTATACTAAAAGAATTATATAAATATTGATTCAAGATATCAAGAATTTTGAAACATGTTAGACAAAAAAAAAAAAAAAGGAAAAAACTTTCTAGGATTGTTACGATTTTGAACGAGCAAACTTGCAATTCTTAAGACTTTAAATCCCACAAAATGAAAAATGCACAAATTTGATAATTTTATGCATGAAAAAAAAAACAGATATCAAACAGCTTAACAATAAGATATGGGGTTTCATCAATAATACGCTAAAGAATTATTTATCCAAGGGAAGAAAAATGGAAGTGCATGGATTGCCAGGAACCCTAGCATCGGCATAGGCATTTAGTTTGTTGCTAGGCGTTTAGTGGAGCACAACTATATCTAATCACAAAATATGCCAAATATAATACAATTTCTTACAGTTTGGCCGAATCCCACTGCTTCCCCGACTATATCTCTGTTGTTGACACAGTTTTTAATTGAAAAAAAGAAATCTCTCTCTTTCAGTATCTCACTTTTCATTTTTCATGTTATTAATTTGTTTGGTTGGTTACAGTATCGTATCAATTATTATAACTTAGAAGAATATTGATTTTCAAATTAAAACATACTTTGCTTAGAATCGAACCTTAAAAATTTGAAAGTGTAGTGCCTAATAATTAAATTATTGATAATCGTGATTCCTTTTTGTTTTTTCATTTTTGGTGGGTAAACTCAGGCCAAGATATTTGTGCTCATGATTCGTTGAAGTTTTGGATCGAATAACTTTATACAAAGAGTTTAATTACATTGAATCGGGATAAATGTGAGTGCCGTAAAACTATCAAATTACTGTAAATGTGCAATGCAAACGATAGTAGAATATAATTTTTTTTGTGAAATTCCGTCTGCGTGTGCATAATATTTTTTTTTTAATTAAATGGGAAGATAGGGGTAGTGCCCCACAACTCCACTAGGGAGTATTATCCCTGCTCTCAGGGTAACTTTTAAACAGTCTGAATGGTTATAGTATAACTCAGCGTTACAAAGAGTAAAAGTATATTTAACCCCACCAAACGCCCTGATAGCTTTCGAACCCAAAATTTTTAACTTGATAACGTTCGACATTTATCACTAGATTACAACGATTGGTGGTCGTGTGCATAATATTTCTGTAACACAAGTTATTGACACTCTATGGAGTAGGTTTGCGACCAAAAGAGAAGTGGAAATGCATTCATTGCAGTTCGATTTTTATTGATTATCCTTTCAAATCTTCCGAAGCTTGGTGAAGGATACATGGACAACAAGTGGGCAACGAGGCAAACAAGAGATAACCATCATATGATAAAGATATTAGATCAAATCTTAGCCACTTGAGATGGCCATATCTTCTACTTCCTTTCTTTTTATTTTTGTTTTTCTTTTTTTAAGAAAAGTCGGGGCTTGTAATTATTACTTGGACATTTTAGAAGGCACTTTATCTTCTTCAACCATGTAGCTTCCTCTCTTTTTTTTTTGACCAAAGCATATAGTTTCTTCTTGTTGGAAGATTGATTTTTTTAAAAAAAATTTTAATACTCTTTTAGTTTTTTAGAATATCGTATCTTTGCCCACTAATCTAAACATAATTCGGTGGTTTTCACATTGATTTTGTCGGAGGACAAAATACATTTATTGTTATTTTTTTTTTCTCACTTTTGAATCATCTCGTCAAAGATTTAATCTTTTAATTGTTAATTTTTGTACAATGTAGTGACGTACCATTGTATCATTCAAATAAAAAAAAAGGAGAATTTTGTTTTACCAGATGAAAAAGTTATTAGAAATAGTATCTTTTAAAATTGATAACAAATTTTGTCACCATGAATTTACAATCCGCCGGGAGCGCATCATGAAATTTTTTAGAAAAAAATTTATTTTGATTTTTCTAAAATTTGTGGCTTTATTAGTGGTTGAAGAGAATTATTAATTCAAAGTTTAGGGTTTATTTTTGTTGGAATTGAGATATCTGGTTGAAAATTACAGAAAAATAATTCATCTGTTAAAAATATATTTTGAGAAAAACTTTCTTTTTAGGAAATATATTATTTGCATTTTACAAGCGACAATTACTTCTATTTTTTCTTTTACAGTTGTTTATATGTGGTATGTGTTGATTGGTTATCAAAAAATTAAAAATTAAATATATTATAAATTTACTATTGAGAAGTAATAATATGTTAGTTTTTGATTAATTATTATAAAAAAAAGGTAAAAAGTGATTATTCATAACAAATTTCATATTATTTTCACTTGTTAATGGTAACACTAAAATCTATGGGAACTCCCGAATTTGAATACTCTTCTAAACATATTTATGAGGAGTAATGCTAAGTATTAAAATAATAATAAAAATATTTTGTTAAATAGCATGGGAGAACCAATACTCTTCTTTTTTTTTGGTTTACACTCTTCTATTTTTTATGTGGTTCCATTCATCGATTTGCGTCAAAAACACTGTAAGTGACACGATTCCGGAGAGGTTGGCAAGACTTGAAAAGTGAACCATTTGGGCCTCTTGGATTAGAAGCCAAAGCCCAATTACTTACTTAAAACTAAAATTTTACAACGCCTGAATAATTCTTCTTTTTTCTTTTTCTTTGGGTCCACGCCTAAATAATTCTTCTTAAAAATAAAATTTTAAATAACTTCAAAACCCTAATTGGTGGACACCCTCTTGGGCTCTCTGAAATGGGTTTCCCTTGTTCTTCTTCAGCCATCAAAAGGCAGTGCTTTTGTTCTTTCACTTTGGCCTCTTAATGTCACGCTGCACGACATCGTTTTTGTGCGATTCAAACAAACAAATTGGTGCTGTTGGATTTCAAACTGTTATTCGAATGAAGTTATCCATTGAGATTTCCCAAAGGAAATTCTAATTTTAATGTTATTTAGCTAAATGATCACATCCATATCCCAAGTTTCGCTGCTGAAGAAAGAAACCTTTTTTTTTTTTTTTTTTTTTCAAATTACTCGCTAAAGTTCTTCCAAGTGTTGGAAGATCGGCCCTTTTGGACCAATTTCTATTAATTTGTCTGCCGAAATTAGCGTGGACTTCATGGGCTAATTATAATTATTTTGAAATATTACATCATAAACGAACAACTTATATATTTTATTAGTATGTGATGTAGGACGAAAACGAATAATTCAAGAATTCACCCGAAATATCGAAAAATAACGAAAATTCACCCGAAAGATAGGGAAAAATTACGGGAATTTCTTCGTAAAACACACATTAATTCACCTGCAAAATACGAATATCCACTCAAAAAATACTCTGAAATTAATAATCAATTTTCATAAATAATGTCTGAATAATAAAACTAACATTAAAACTTATTTATAGAGCGAGACTGACTAACTAACTTAATAAAATATAAAATATAATTATAAATATAAGATATTAATAAATTTTTAAATTTCTTTGTTCCTCGTCAGCATTTCATTGTACGCGTCCCAGCTGCGTTGGAATGATGCGTTGCAGGTGCTAAAAAATGAGTTCTGATAGTTGGACGTGGAAATCTATTGACGCGGTGAAAGATGCGGTTTTTTTTTTATTGCACATATTTCATACTACTATTATATATTAACATTAATACTATTGTATATGATAAGTTAACGGAGTCAACAAAATTACAAAAATTTATGAAATTTATAGTTAAATTTAATGTACAACAAATATATAAACAGTGTGTACAATGATCAACTGCGTCAACTTTACGTCTCACTCTCACGTTCGGCTGTCATTTTTTAAAAAATAATAACACGACATTTCACTCAATGGCTGTCATAGTTTCAACACGGCAAAATATATGGTAAAGATAATTAGTAAGTTGTACCTGCGTCTCTTCTAAATCTTTTCTGCCTTAATTTCTTGATTTTTGTCCAAAAGATTTGATTTATATTAGCATTGTTCACAAGCTATCTAAAGCTCAACTTGATTTGTGTGAACTTGTATCTATTAAACCTAAGAGGAAAAATTTTATTTGCGATTTTTAATTTTTCAAATCACTAAGGACAAATTGGTAATAGATTAAGGACTTTAAAAAACTGCCAAAAATTGATTCAGTCTATCGCCTGTTGTTAATTTTTTAAAAAATACATAGTTAATTTTTTTCTTATTTCTATTGCTAATAATGTGATGACAAACAATATGGTTGTTCATAAAAAAGACTCGTGTCCACTAAAACAGCTTTAGTGAAGATAGGCGGAATGCAAAGACGAGCCAAGGCATGCAAAGAATGTTGATGGTTTGAACATTGAGTTCCTTCCTTTCTGGTTGCTGCCCTTACTGAATTGCGGTTGTTTTCTGCTTTCTTTGATGTCTTGAACTTGTATTTATTTAAATTTATTATTTTCTAACTAATCTATATGTATACTGAACTGTGAAATTGCATTCAATGTTTAGTTTATTTAAGTAAAAACATATAAGTTTAAACCATCCGCAACTAATTTATAATTCATGGATTAGTTTAGGCAGTTTGAGAGGTTGATGGATTGATGGTAATTTGAGATTTTGAAAAACTGTCCATGACAATTTAAATGTAGTATATCTAAAAAAAAAATCCTTTAACCTGATGTGCGAATACCCTTAATTTGTCCAACGACTTATATCGATGATTTCACCAAAAATAACTTCCTTCACTAAAAAAAAAGATGAAATATGAGGTCATATGAATTATATAATTTGCTCTCCTTATTGTTGTCCATTCTTTTCCAAGGAACTAAACATTCAGGTCAGTTTAGATTAAAAAAAAATCCCAAAAAAAAAAAAAAACAAGATCACAGGGCTAGCTTATTGACTAAAGACTCTGTTAAAATTAAAAAAAAAAAGAAATAAAAATTTGGTTCATTAAATTGAATTTTATAACCAACTAATATAACTAATATAAAAATGATTTCTAATACGATAATGGTCCTTAATTTTGAAAAATGTAGTTAACTAAACAAAGCCAAATCAAAGAGCTATTATATATTTTTTATTTATTATTTTAATAATACTGAATTTTACTTTCAGTTATTGAATAATTAATAATTTTTATCAATATTATGTAACCACCCATTTATCTTGCTTTAACAATGGCTAATAATTTTTTTAAATAATTAAATTCCAGATATATTTGTTTACATTGAAATTAAACCTTTACAAATTTTACTAAATTTTATTTGTCAAAAGGTTAACCAATTTTAAAAATGAACCGAAATAAAATTTTTTTTTTAACAAAATGTTTAGTTGAAATCTTCATTTTAGTTCACATTATGATCAAATTGAAAGTTTTAATTTGGTTCAAAATTTATGGTCATGGTTCCACGATTCTTGGATACCCTTACTCCAGTTCCCAGTTTCCACAATTTGCATAAAAGGAAGAAAAAAAAGAACGATCTATTTGGGGGAAGAGAGACAAGAGAAAGAGAAATTTTAGTCTAGTTAAAATGATTGAAAGAATGTTTTCAATTACATAAATGGAATTTGATGTCCACTTATATTATCCTCTTATTCCTCCCCTAATTACTAGCAACGAGAAAAGAAGATGTTTGGGCGAGGAGGAAAGAGATAGAGAGGAAAATGAGGGAAAAAAAAAAGAAGATTTTTATGTTTTAAAAATATTTAAGAAATAACAGAACGTAAAATTTTTAGTTATTTTTTTCCTTATGACCCACTAAATTTATTCCCATCAAAATTTGGGAAAAAAGTAATTTATTCCCTTATTATCTTTATTAAATGACTTTATTGCCCCATATATAGTATTTTTATTGCAAGTAAAATTGACATTTGATACATATTATTTTTCTTTTTTATTTCATTTTTCACTTTATCCAAACAAGAAATTTTTATTATTCATCTTTGGTATTATCTTTTGATCTTTGGTATTATTCAAGAATTTCCACTTTATTTTCCTGTTTTTTTTTCTATTATTCATCTTTGGATGAAAATTTTTTCTCACATCTAATTTTTCTTTTACTCGTTCTCTTTTCTCCGTTTCCTCTCTCTTGCTTTATTATACAAATACAGCGCAAAAGACAAAAAAAAAAAAAAAAGAAAAGAGGAAAACTAGGGAAGCAAAATTATAATTTTCTTAAATAGAGAGACGGTGATTAGCACCTCGGCTAAAATATCCCTACACTGCTCATATTTAATGTTATAAGAATCGAATCGGATCGATCGGTCGAATTGAAAAAATTAAAAATTGGCTCAAGGTCCAATCCAGTTCTATGAAAAAATCGAAAGCTTTGTAAATCACTTTGAGAATCGAAAAGTTAGCTGGTTCAACCGTAAACTAGAGAACCGGTTATGGTTTTACTGGTTTAAATAATTTGGTCAACTTTAATTAACAATAGCAAAAAATGTAAAAGTTCTCTCCTGAGAGCATGGAATTTGTGACCTCAAGTATAAAGAATAAAGAGTATACCAAGCACTATTAGACTATATTCCAATTTGATAATTATCATTATTTTTTTACTTATTATGTACTTAATGTTGTGAGGTTCACTTACTTTATTATTATTTTTTTATATTTTATTTTTTCTTTTATCATTAATTATTTCTTCTAAGCTCTTGAAGTACAATGTCCAGAATTTTTAAAACTACACCGCAAACTCAATAAGTTTCCTTTGTTGTGTATTTTTTCCACCTTCTTGTAGTATTTTTTAAAAAAATATGAATTAATTTAAATAACAATACATGAATTAAAATATATTTTCTGTTTTTATTACATATATTAATATATTAATATTTTAATCTTACTTTAAAATAATTTGTTAATAATATATATCAATTCTACAAGTATTTATATTCTATTATAAACATATATATAATAATTGTGCTTTATAATACACTTTATATATTATTATTTATATATTTAATATCAAATATTAATTTTACCGATTTAACTATAATTAAATCGTAATTAAAACTTTAAATTTTTAAAATTTTCAATTTAATTTAATTGCTAGTTAAATTTTTTAAAACCTTGCTCATATTAGATGACACGATAGGCCACTCTGTCCCCGAATCAGGACACCAAGGAGAACAAAACATTCACTTCACCAAAGCCAATAAAGAAAACAATTCAAGTGTGTGTTCAGGCATTTTATTAAACGTATTTATATGATTTAGTCTTGCCAAAAAAAAAATGCGGGGCATTCCTGGACCACCCCTGAAAAAGGCAATACAAAGAATCAAGCCGCTGAAAGACGAAAAAGAAAAGACAAACTAGCCAGCTACCATGTAGAAACTAGAAAGTAGGTACTAGTCGGACACCTACAAAATGAAATGTTACATAAAGGCGGCTGCGTCGATAGGTCCAAAAAAAAAAAAAAAGGGGGCGATAGATAGATCGACACGTATCACATGAAGTATTACATATTGCATTATAATTGCTAACTACTAATTATTTATTTTTAATTTTTTATGCATGATTAAGATTTTATATGTGTTTATAATTATAGAAATTTGGCGAGGTAAACTCAGATGCAAAATGCATTAAATTGTTCTATACTTCTACCATAATTAATTAAAACATTTTGTTAACGATAATTATTTTTATTTTTTTTACAGTCATTTATATATGACATGCATTAATTAACTGTCAAATAATTGAAAATTATATATATAACAAATTTATTATTGAAAAAGTATTGATATATTAATTTTTAATTAGTAATTGTAAAAGATAAAGTAAAAAATAATTATCTATAATAAATTCTTTAATTAAATATTCTATCAAAATTTTTTAATTTTGTATTCGAGTATGTGAATTTTTTTTTTTACCTTTCAGACCTCCTTTATAACAAAAAGAAATGCGTCAAATTTACTAGTTATAAGATTACGTCTCAAAGTGATAACTTGGTCAGTGATTCATTGTATCTTTTCTTATCACAACTCAAGTTCAAGTCATAATTATTGTAAAGTAGGAACGTCCACTCGTTGAGCCCTATGAGCTTGTTGCGCTTTAGTTCAAAATTCATTAATATTGTAATCGAATGGAATAAAACTTACTTTGATTTAACAATGTTAAGATGATAGATAATAATAATAACTTCAATCTCCAATATATTTCCAATGTAATTTAATTTTTTTTTATAAAATTACATAAGGACTGCCTGTAAAAAGTTCTTGCCCAAAACAAGACTAGCCGAATCCAAAACATTGATCATTGAAAGTCTCCAAAATTGATAATCCTATTAAGACCTGCCAACAAATGTTTAGCCGGTCTTTCAATTCGGCCATTAACATGTTTCCCGATTTCTAAATAAATTTCAAAGCTGAAACGAGCTGTTAGGTTTGGTCCTAAATACCTATTTTTTATATTGAACAATATTACATAACATTTAATGCTATAAAACAAAAAAGGCAGCGCTTATTTATCTAACAAAACCACTAACACATATGTTAAAATTTAATATTTTTATTAATATCTTAAATGAAATTAAGATTAAAATTTTAAAATAAAATTAATAATTTTATAATAAAAAAATAATATTTAATTTTTATTTAAAAAATTATCAATTTTATTTTTATTTAAAATACTATTAAGAACACTAAAATATAATATATTAACATTTTATCTATAATTTATTTTTTTTATTTTTTTTTGGTTTTTTAAATATCAAAAAATAATATATAACAGTCCAAGCGGTTGCTGTCAGGCATTATCGCATTTGATAACCTGAGAGGAGGAGGAGTGGGCGGAGGAGGACATGGCCAAGTGTTTTAGCTTCACGGCGACGCGAGATTCCTGCTACCGGTACTCCTTCGCGAAGTCGGGCCTGAAATCATGCACCACCGATCTCGGCGGCGGCACGATCATGCACTGCTGGGTTCCCAAGAATCACGTCCACTCCAAACCAACGCTCCTACTTATCCACGGCTTCGGCGCCAACGCAATGTGGCAGTTCAACGACTTCATCTCCTCTCTAAGGTCCAAGTTCAACCTCTACGTGCCGGACCTCCTCTTCTTCGGCGACTCCTACACGACCCGCCCGGAGCGGTCCGAGTCTTTCCAGGCGCAGTGCGTCATGGCCCTCATGGACGCCCAAGGCGTCGGCGAGATGGACGTGGCGGGGCTGAGCTACGGCGGTTTCGTGGCGTACAGCATGGCTGCGCAGTACAAGGAGCGCGTGGGCCGCGTGGTGCTGGCTTGCGCCGGGGTGAGCTTGGAAGAGAAGGACATGGAGGATGGATTGTTTAGCGTGCAGAGCATCGACGAGGCTGTCGGCATTCTGTTGCCGCAAACTCCGGAGAAGGTCAGACAGTTGTTGCGATTGTCGTTTCATAAGCCTCCGCCCAACATGCCGACTTGTTTCGCCAACGATTTTATTGAGGTCAGTCTTCGATTGTTGTCGGTCGACGCCCAGATTCGCCTGTTCTGTCTGATACCTCTTCTTTTTAATCTTTTTTTTTTTGAACTCGGTGTGTCTGAATTGTGGATCGTTTAATTCTAATTTTTGCGTAGGGAATTTAAATTGAAGAGTAAAATAGCCTTATGATTTACTTTGTGTAGTGTTGGTTTTGAACGAATGAGAGGCCTCTGCATTGCAAAAAGATGCTTCCATTTCAGTAGATATTTGGCACACAAACGTCCTTGGCTGTATTTAAATTCGGGGGTGGGCTTCAAAAGGGTGATCGGAATAGCTGTGGAAATTAGCAACGTCTTGTTTTGTTGTGATGCTGTTTTGTATCAGAAAACTAAATATGTTTGCCTTTGGATTCGCATAAATTGCCTTGGCATTAGACTGTCCAGCTCAAATTAGCAGTTGAGTTAGTGGGTGTGGATTAATTGGGGATGGGGCTTCGTTGGTAAGCATTACAAGATCTCGAACATACAGACTCATGTTTGTAGACCTAAATCCCTGAAATGTGGATTTGTCAGCACGTGGTACTCTCTCGATAGCTTCAACAGTTCACTGAAAGCCTTTATTATTATTGTAATGAACCTCAATGAGGCAACCATGGAAATATTGAAGTAGCTCTCCAGGATCAAAACTGAGTTCACATGACAGTGAATGATCCATTCTGTTTGCGAACTCTTGCAGTTTGTGTAGAACAGGGGTGGAACAATAATCATTTCTTGTCTAGATGGGATTACAGCCAAATTGAAGAAAATTATCGACTGGTGAATTTGGCATTCACTTCACCATTCTTCTGACATTACATGATTCCTTCAATTATGGCTTTCTTGTCAACAGTCAAATATGCTATGGCTAATTTTTATGTTTCTGTGGAGAGACAAAGGAGTACTTGCTTGGAAGTTGGTCTGACTAGATTCGCAGATATTTAAGAGCTTTCAGTTGCATAATTGACCTCGTTTTCTTGTTTAAATAGTATTGAGTCTTGTGTTTTGACTGCACGCCAAGTATAAAATGAGTTTCTTTTAGCCTTTGCTAGTACAGTTTTTTATTTCCTGTAGAAATTTATGAATTTTTACCATACATCTATTGACAGACATTTGGCAGTTCTCTTAGAAATTCCCAAGAAACATCAACTTGTTTAAAATGCTACAAACTTAGTCTTTGTGTAATTTACAGGAGAAAAAGATATCCATAAGGAAAAGAACATTAATAAACAATGAATAGTAGCAAGGTTTCATGCCAGCTAGAGTTGAGGATCTTGTCATCTGTTAATGTATTACAGTTTAATTGTGGAAAAATGAAGACAACCTACAACTTTATTTCTCTGGTGTACTGATGGACATAGGCTGCAATTTGCGTGGATGCTCTTCAAACAATAGATTGCTGATAAAAAAAAAAAAAAACTTAAAGTTCGACGCCTTTCTACAAGTAGTGCAGCTTATCCTGGGTGCATGGATGTTGATTATTATAGCTTGACATTCCTTTTGTACTGTTACAGGGAAGTGGAGAGCATTTATTCTTGTTTTATGTTTAAAATTGTTCCTGTGAATTTGGCTTTGCTGGCAGGTGATGTGTACAGAGTACCGTCAAGAGAAGAAAGAATTGCTTCAAGCATTGTACAAGGACAGAAAGCTGTCTGATCTTCCCCAAATAACCCAGGTATGCTATATAGTCAACTGCATATCTTCTGAGATGTATCATTCAAGTTTGCCCCCTCTGTCTTGGGACCAACTCTAAAGGCATACTTGCTTCTTTTTGCAGCCAGCACTTCTGATCTGGGGAGATCATGACCAGATTTTCCCTTTGGAATTAGCAAACAGGCTTCAAAGGTTGCTCTCAAGAGCTCGTTTAGCTTAGTTGATAATATTCAATGGTTTTCAGTTCAATTACTAGAAAATACTGAAACATGCATCTTTTTTTGGGGGCTAATAAAAACATATACTTTTGAACAACTGAAATCCTATATTACATCCTTTCGGTCCATTATATCTTCATAACTTGCTTTTCCCAGTTACCAACAATGATTTGCTTAAAGCATGAACTTTGTTATGATCCTTCCTCTTCTTCTGATGCAGGCATATCGGTGAGAATGCACGACTAGTGATCATGAAGAATGTGGGGCATGCTCTCAATGCGGAGAAGCCTAAGGAGCTATATAAGCACCTGAAATCTTTCCTAATTGATACTCTTCCTCCAGCTAAGCAAGTAAATAATGCAAGCAACGCTAGAAAAGCTGATTGAAAAGTCTGCTGAAAATCATGAATGTTAAAGGTTTCTGCAGTTACATGTTCATCCATTGAGCAACTTTCATCAAGCCTATCTTCTATGCCGAGTATGAAAAGCTTTGGAAGGTAAAAATTGTCAAAGTCGCATTATTTATGCAACATTACCATACACTTTGTAGAAGGATTCATACAAAATGGCTGCTTTTAGCCTGGATGCTGGTTGTGAAACTAGAGAGAAATGAAATGAGCATTTGTTACAATCGTGCTTAATATCTTTTTCCACCCTGCAAATAAAATTTTAGGGACTAAGTGTACATATAAAAAATGTGGGTATTATGATGCCAAATTTCTTATTCTCTCTCTTTTGTTTCCCCCTATAGTCTAGAAATTTTTTTTATATTGGCTTAACATTTGATAAAATGATAAAATTGTAGGCATAAAACAAAATAAAAGTATAAACCAAAATATTCAAAATTGAAGCTGAGTGAACGAATGTATTGTGTAACACAAACTTCAAGAATATTTTTGAAATTATTCTAAATGAGAATTGATGACCCATATTTTGGTTCAATTAATGTATGCATAAGATGCTTGCGCATTTTTTTTGTTGTTAGAAAAAAAAAAAAAAAAGATGCTTGTGCATTATAGTCTTTATTCCTTTGTGCGGTTGTGCTCTTCATCCAATTGAATATTACAAAGGTGGCCTTTCACAACTTTACAGTCTTTCTCTCATTCCTTGAAACCAACCCTGACCACCCCCGCGGGGGGGCCCACCCCTTCTTCTAAAAAAAAAAAAAACCAAAAAAAAAAAAATCTCCTGCATAACACGAAAAGCATTACTTAGTCACAAAGTAGTTGGGAAAAAAAATGAAAAAGGAATAAAAGAAAAGGAAGGGCCTCACCTTTAACAACAACCAACATTATTTAGAAAGCCATTCCAAGGACAACTAAGCCAGCCAAGATGCCCAACAATAAATTCCCTGCAGAACATCGATGTAAAGAGAGCTTAGAATCACATTGAAAATAGACTTATACGAGCTATTGCCCCAGTAAATTGCAATTTACTCATCGCAACTTAATTCTGCTAGTAATTTGGCTGTCTTAACTACCATAAAATTGAATTACATTGAAAATAGACTTATACGAGCTATTGCCCCAATAAATTGCAATTTACTCATCGCAACTTAATTCTGCTAATAATTTGGCTGTCTTAATTACCATAAAAAAAAAGAAGGCAACTTTAACTTTATGCCCCAACAGCGATCTTATGTGTATTATCATTGGCATCCTTCTTTACCATTATATATGTACTTTTTTACTTGTTTGCGCTATTGGCCGATGCTTTCCAGCTAGAGGGGGCATTTTTCTCAACCAATCTAGCTAGGCAACGCCTTACAGTCCTCTAAGAAAAAATCAGTAATAGCACAAAGTATTAAGTCTAAGTCATCAATTTTTTTTTTCAGAATTAAAAATTCAAAACTTAAAATAAAATAAAATAATATTATTTTATTTCCCAATTCAGGGTGCCGAGTTACGAGCTTGATATCACAAACTTTTCCCTTCATAATATATGTAGGGTTGATCTAGTGGCAGAGCTAGAACTTTGGTTCAGTGAATATATAAAAATTGAAATATAATTTTTCTTGCTTTACTTTGAAAGGCGTTCATTTCGAATTTTCTTATTTTGAAATATCTTTTATGATATTTTCATTGTCCCTAACATTAAACAAAACTCTATGTTTTGCATTCTGAATAAGAAAAAAATTATTGACGAATCTTACAAAAAAGGTCATATATTTGACAAATGAGAGAAAAATTTTATATTTTCTGTTTAAATATTTAAATATTAATAAAAAAATGTAATCAAGAAAAATTTTGATAATGTGAGATCAGGGCTTAAAAAAGAAGACATTAAGGGGGTGTTTGGGTTAGTTTTTGAAGGGGTACATTTGCGTTTCATTTTGAAAAAGTAAGAAGATAGGCGTTTGGTAAATTGTTTTAGTATTGCTGTTTGATTCTGCTTATTTTCTTATTTGACTTCTTAACAGCAGCTGATTAAAAAGCAGCTCTAAACTACTTTTTGCTACTTTTTAGACTACTTTTCACTTTTTAATATTAATAATAATTTATATGGACTAAATTACCTTTAAAGAATATTTATATAATTTTACTATTATTTTTTTTACATGACACATGAATTAGATATGTTAATTTATTTTATTAGTATTTATATAACTTTATAATTTTTTCAAATATTCTTAAATAATATTTTTTTCACTTCAATTTTTTTAATATTGACATTTATAAAAAAAAATCTCAAATATAATAATTTTTATCATTTAATAAAAATTAATATTTTTTTAAAAAATTAAAAATTAAGTAAAATAATTCTCAATATTATTTATAAAATATTATTCTAAAATATAAATTAATAAAATATAAAAATAAAATTTTTAATATGATATATCAATACATATTATATAACTAAATTAGACATTTCATTATTCAACAATAACAATAAGTATAAAATTAACCAAACACTTTATTAATTTTATCAGCAATCAGTAACAGTAAACAAGAATTAGCAATCAGTAATAGTAATCAGTAATAGCAATATTCAACAGCTAATCCAAACAGGCTCTAAGCAAGTATGATTATAAAATGAAAGCAAAAGTAAGGAAAACTCTTTATTTCTTTCCATCTTTGTGTTGTTTTGCAATGTTATCTTGCTTTTCTCATAGAAGAAAACTTTTATAAGACTACAAAAATATTGTTCAACAACGGGGGCATTTGCTCCCATGGTTAATCCACAGATCTTTCGGACAGACGCATTGCGCACATAAATATATAACACAAAATGGAATTGTGGACGGCAAACCGACAGGATCGATCGGGGTCTACTAATAAAAAACTATTGTTTTAATTTCTTTTTTCGGATTTTTGTTTAAAAAATTAAAGTTTAGACTAATAATTAAATACATTTAGAATAAAATTAAATATGCTTAAGATTTAATTCTAAAAAAATAATTTTTTATTATTTGCTCAAAAAGCCAAATTGTCCCAATTTAACTGAACTGAATATATAAATATTATTATAAAACCGTGGAAGATTGGATATAAAAATTACACGCCAATAAAGTCAATTTTTAATTGCAATTGTCTAGCAATCTTAAACATGGGTTATAATTTAGCTTATTGTTTATCAAAAGATATACTAATTGCATTAAAAAGTTTATATCTTTCGCTTGCAACAACGCGTCTAATTTTCACAGTCAGAAAAGGAAAAAAAAAGAAAAAAAAAAGAAAAACCCAAAAAAAAAAGCGCTTACCGGACGGCAAATAAGAGGAGCTCCAAGTGAGACCTTGAACAAGGCTGTAGCCATTGCAATCAGCAGTGGAATTGATACCATTATTGCACAGACATGCAAAGGAATTAGCAGGATGATCGTACCCACATAAACCCCCACTGCTCTCACAAGTGTTACACTTGCTGGCCATCTCATAATCATCAAATGCTCCAGTTTTATACTCCAACACCACCCCATATTCCCACCGGCTCGGGTCAGTCGGGTAATCCTGAAGTGACACCACCGAAGCATACCCCATGCACTCTAAAGAGCGGAGATCAAGTTCACCTTTGCTGTTAAAGTTTGCAGGCGAATAAACGCAACAGCTGTTTGTCGGCGGAAAAAGTGGCAGTCCGAAGCCAACGACGGCCGGACACGTGTAAATGGATGCGCACAGATAAGAAGAGGAGGCGTCACAGACGGAGGAGCCCTTGACGGTGAGGGAGGAGGTTGGTGGTGGGCATGCCAGGAGGATGAAAGTTGATGGGCCAAGCTGGAATGGGCTGGCCCAGTCTAGGCCCAAATTGGGTGATGTATGCATGGAGGTGCAGGTGGACATGGAGGTGGGGCTGATGGTCAAGGTGGAGGTTGTGTAGGAGATGGAAGTTATTGGGTAAGAGCCCGTGTGGGTGGTCAGGAGGAGCTGATCTCCGCCCGGCGAACAGCTTACGTAAGGGTAAAACCGGGGGGAACCGCAGCCGTAGGCGGCGCCAAAGGGGTACTTGACCTCCAGGGAGCCGCATGTCGTCCGGCAGAGCGGGTCTATGGCTATTACTGGAGGTGATGTGAATGGCGAGATAAAGAATATGAAGGTGATGATGATGAATTGTGGAATTTCCATTGGCAAAGATGAATGAGAATGAGTTAGTCAGTGAGAGAAAAGAGAGAAAGAGGATGGTTGTGTTAGTAAGCGAGCTAGTGGAGTTTTTGTTCGTTTCTGTACGCGATAAAGCACTTTACTTATTCTTTATGCTCAAATTAGTGGTCAATTTGCGGTCCATCTATCATATATTTCTGGCTAAAATTTTTTAGGAAAAAGATTGGGGGTCAGAGAGAGGAGGACAGAAGAAATATTAATAATGTAACAACAAAAAATATTTCTGCAACAACGTAGATTTTTTCTGCAACAAAAAATAACGCGATAATTTTTGTTGCATATTTTATCAATCTTGTTGCAGAAATCAGTAATACCGTTGTATTATTGACACTTCTTCTGGCCAATTTCCTCTGTCCCCCTAACCAAGCCCAATTTTTTATCGCAATTAATTTAACGTGTCTTATAAGCGAGTTCATACATTACATTATACAACTTTTGATTGTACATTTTTAAGTTTTTGATACAAAATCAAAATTAATAATAAAAACAACAAATTTGCATCTAACGTTTATAAAAAAAGGCGTTTGAGTGCTATTTTGCATGATAATCTAATATACATGATTTGGAGAAGGGTGGAGAAGGAATGATGTATGCAGCTTTTCTTTATTTTGGTAAAGGAATTATTTATTGGATTTAAGTTTGTGACAATCGTGTCAAAATAGAGTAATTTTTTGTTATAAGAAGGCTTGCTCTCCATTTAATGTTCATAATGTAATTAAAAGCCTCAAATTGGCTGAGTTTAATTAGATTTACATGTAAATTTTCCTATTTCATTTCTTTTCCTATATATCTTATAGTTCATATTTAATCAGCAGCGGGCAGTTATACAACATTGCATATATTACACGTTGATAACCAAGGCATTTCGAAAATATTTGGGCCGTTCGTCATTGCAAAAAGTGGAACACATATCCTCCCATTCGCTCAAATTTTCGTGAGCAAAGAATTGCATGCAGATGTGTAAAGGACTGAGTTTGAAAACTTTATATCTATGCCGATCTTTCTTTATTCTTACTTTTCAACAGAGGAGGGAAAAAAGAAACCAGCCTTTTTCAAACCTAGCTAAAATGGGGTTTAGGCCTAATAAAAGTAGACTAAAGGAGAATTGAGAGAGTGAATTTCAGTGTATGGACCTTAAACGTGATACATGAATTTATACAAGAATACTGGATAAGGATATGATAAATTGAAATAAAGGATAAAAGAATCGATTATATCTTACAGAGGTTTATATATGATCATTCATGGACCTTGCCTAGAGACTTAAAATTTGCCAGTAAAAATCAATGGTATTAGGACCATTTAATTAACATACAAATCTGAGGTGAGTCATAAATGATTTTTGATTTGCTTGGCTGCAGATTTGCTTGCGGCTTTTGGAGTTTGTTTAATATGAAAAAATTTCTAAGAATTAAACTAATGCTTTCATAATTTCGAAATTACAAGAATTTTAATCAACACTTCGAATGTTTTGTAAAATTACTAATGTATATTGACAATTCTTACGAAAATAGGGTGACAATACATTATAGTTCAATTTAATTGATTTCATTCAATTATTTTATTTGAAAATCTATACCAAATAAAAAATAATATTAAAATTCCATGGTTAAATCAAATTAGTTAAATGAAACTAAATAAATTTTATCAAACAAACGATAAGTCCTCGGAAGTAAAGTCCTAAACTTTTAGAAAATTTTCAGTTGCATTCTAAATCTTTTTGAGTTATCAAAATAATCCTAAATCCTCAATTTCAATTTTACGTGAGCTTTTTCTTGGGATGAAATTAGGTCAAAACCTATTAAATAACTAATTTTACCTAATGCACGGCAAAGTTTTTTTTTTTTTTTGGTATGTAGTAGATATGGTAGTCCATTATTAAGAAAAAAGTTAGTGAACCCTAATTATGCAATGAAAAATACATATTTTTCACCGCTCTAAGTAAGTAGTATTATTTGCAAAATAGGCAAAGGGCGTATGTTTTAGCTCGATGAACTCCCCCATTGAATGCCCCCATAGAGGTAGGCTTGTTCCAATGTTGGAAAATTAGGACTTTTGGTCTCCGAGAGTTGTTTCCGCCATGATGTTTCCATGGGCCATTGTTTGATATATGATATTTGGACAGTGCAAAAGTTTGGGGATGAAATTCTCAAATTTAGTATTCTAGGTAATACTTTTTAACACGTGGGTTAAACTTTAATTTTATTTAACAACCAATTCGATTTAGTGATTTTTATTTTTTTTTTTTTAGTACAACAATTCGATTTATTTAGCGTTAATAATCAAACGTTCTAGACTAATACTCCCTCTAATTCCGTTAATTTTTTTTATTTATCTAAATTGTTATTTTTAACATCCTGTTAATCGACTCCTTGAATCCGTAATATCGACGGTCCCTCCGTCATAATCTTACACAAAGTTTTAACATTTTTTTTAGAGCTTTATTACATGCTACTTTTTATTACAGTAAAATAATTACGTAATTTATCTAATAATACCTAATAAAAAAATCTATTTTTTCTTCCTTTCAAATTTAGTGAATCATTCTATTTCAATTAAAAAATCTCATTTAAGTGTTTTTCATTAAATATGCCTATTTTTTTTATTTCTCTTTTTAAATGGTGTCAGCATTTTGGCTTTCTTTATATCATGATTGCCAGCTGGACTAGTGTTTTCTTATTGGCATTCATTGATGCCCCAACAATCATCACAACTTTCTTTGCCCTGCAAGCTTTTGCAATATGCAATAGGAAGTCTGATTCCCATATCCTCTGGCTTGTTCTGCTTTTTCTTCTTCTTTTTGCAAATGAATGATTGATGCAAAGGAAGTTCCAAATTCATGTGTTCCCATTCATCAATATACACAGCTGCATGTATGACAGACAGTCCATACCTGCAGTTGCCTCAGCTTCTATTGATGCTGACATGATTTCCTGAAGACCAGAATTATGGTTCCACTTTCCACATAGGTAGTTTCTGAGAGCAACACACAGGATGTGTACTGCATAACAAGAACTTACACCGAGAAAGAATAAACGTGTGCTCTGTCCAGGCATGAAAATTAAATTTACAAGACTAGTTGAAAGATTCAAACGACAAATTTGTGACAGGCTTTGAAATTGGAGTTGCAGAACAAATTGATTAACCATTGAATCACAAGCACAGCAATGTTCTTTTGACTTTGTAATTTGACTTTGTATATTCTACAACACCGTGTAGCTGTATAGCTGCTGAATTTGTCATCAGCCAGGGGATGTCAATGATGATATCTTGAGCGAAGCCCTGATGCGAGCTTGGTAAATCCTTTTATCAGGAATGGAAATACTTGCATTTTTTCGACAGAAAGCTTGATTATACAATCACAGTTGATTGGGCAGTAACCTGCAACTGCAGGTCATGAGATGTCAGGAAAATATTCAAGAAATTTGTGGTCAGGAAACAACTTGAAATTATATGAAACATATAATTCTCTTCACATTCTCATCAGCTCAGAATTCTATTGAAAAGTGGATTCACAATCTCATATGTAACGATGTATAAGACGGTCTTGATCAGGACAATATATTTCTTTCTCTTCTTCATCAATCTATTCAGTAACAGCCTTAAAAGTGCCTTTGAAAATCACAAATAATTGCCTCAACCATTTTGGCGTCAACTTATCCACATTTCTCATATCATTCACTTTTGTATGGGAATCTGCACTGGACCGATACTCACCCTTGTCATTGTAAACTTCATCTTCTAAATGGTGGCTGTAGGAGAAACTGGAATAGGCGGCCGGAAAACGATGCTTGCCATCACTTTCTTCTACTTCATTTGCTGCTAATAAATGTGGCGGAGTTGGCTCTAATTCCTCGCGCTCCCATTTCTCAGCATCCATGCCCAATTCAAGGTAATTTACGCCAGCCATTGCCAATGCTTCAATTGAAGCCATCATTAAGATCAGTATAATATTTGCTCTTGTTTTCTGATATCCTACGAAGTTGATAACAAACAGACAACCAATGATAATGATTCTCAGATGACCCTGGTCTATTTATACAGCAAAAGGCCTTGCCGCTTGACCATTAAGGTCAACGAAAAAAAATAGGGTGACCAATTCTTAAATATCACGGGCTAGTTTACGAATCAAGCAAAAGTTTCCCCATTTGAACTTTGAAGGGATGTCCCTTCAGCAAATTGAACAAGGTAATTTTCCCGTGATCATCTTATTTATTGACCATTTCTTGCACTGCTTAATACACGTGCAAATGCTATGAAGCATTATTCATTCTCACTATCACGTCAGCCAACCATTTTTGATTAGAGTAATTAGGTAAACTGATCAACTTCTTTCTCTTGCAACGAATTGGAATTCATACAGATGGATATGCTAACGTCATTTTTTATGATCAAGCATTGACATCATGCTGAAGCTTTCGGTCTTGCATGGAAACCGTTGGCTGAAGCAGAGTCCTCAATGAGGCTTTGGGATAATTGCCTCAATACAGAGAAACAAGCAGAATTCCCTTCTTAAAATTTGTTTTGCTCCCCATTTCCTATCAACATCCCCCTTATATGTTGTCATAGTAGATTCAATATAACTCTAAAAGAAGAGTTCAATTCCCTTGATTTTAGTAATTGAAGTCTTAACGTTAATCAATCTCTAATATCTTATTTTCGTATTATGAGTATCACTAACTCCCTCCCGTGGATAATTCACACACTAGGTGTCTCTATCATACGTATAAAAGAGCCCAACCACGTTTATCTTCTGAAGAAACATCTCTTGATGACAAAATTACAACCACTTGCCTAATGGTACCACAAACCACCACAGATGATAACCCCCACATCGGTGAGAGACAACTTAAGGTCTGTCAAAAATTGTGCAGCCATTCACACGCCAAAGCAAATGAATTTGGCATATTGTGGGTGCCGAGGTGACTGAATGGTAAGTGGTTGTTTCTTGACGGGCAGGTTCCCAGAAGGTGTCTTTGAGACTCTCTTAGCGCTTATTTCGTTGATCATCCTGTAAAACTGAACCAATTTAGACTTATTTTCTTATGTCATGTAATGTACAAGATTATTACCAAGGTTATTGTTGAGTGTCTCCGACCCCTTGATGAATTTTTCAGTAAGTCCTTTGCAGTCGAACTTTATTGTCGATCAGGCTACCCGTAACAATGTCATCTTGGTGCAGGAGATTGTTATTATATACAGCAAAATAAGTGGGGGAAGATGGGCTATATGGAACTGAAAATAGATCTCAAAAAGGCCTATCATCGAGTAAGCTAGAATTTTCTACATGATACTTTAAGGTGTTTTTAACTCTATATTTAATGGACTTGATTATGGATTGTGTATCCTCAGTTGATATGGCAGTGCTTTGGAATGGTTTAAGAACGACTGCTTTTAGACTACAATGTGGCTTGCGGCAAGGTGATCCAATGTCCCCCCATTTATTCATGCTTTGTGTTGAGCGTTTATCTCACCTTGTTACGCAAGAAGTAGTGGGTAAAAGATAGAAGCCTATAGAAGCATGGAGGCAGGGGCCTTTGATTTCGCATTTATGTTTTGTGGATGATTTGTTGTTTTTAGGTGCTACAAATATGCCTTTTACAAAGATTATTAATGAGACTCCCCGCAGATTTTGCTCAATTCTGAGCAACATGTTAATAGGGAAAATTCTCAAAATTTTCTCTCACGCAGTACGACCTATCCTATGAGTTCTTCAGTCAGTCGTACACTCGGTTTTTCTATTGTTGAAAACTTGGGAAAATACTTGGAGATTCAGCTATGTCTTGATAGACATAACCCAAGGTCTTTCCATGATACTATTGGCAAGAATTCAATTGAAATTAAATGGCTAAAAAGCAGCCTCTTTGTCGCTAGCTAGGTGAGCCATTCTCATTCAATCAGTGACCCAAGTGTTTCCTTAATATTATTATTTAGTGCATAAATCTCCGCTCCCTAGATCAGTGTGTGATGAAATTGACAGACTCAACGGGCAGTTTCTATGGGGATAGAGCTCAAATCAAAGCAAGGTGAGTTTAGTAGCATGGAAGAATGTTTACAGAGCAAAAAGGGTCAGGGGGCTTAGCCTACACCTGCCTTGTGATAGGAATTCTGCATATTATTATCCAAACTTGGTTGGTAGGTGCTTAACAAGTTCGATAAACCTTAGGTCTACGTGTTTTTCCTTCCTTTTTTTTTTTTTGGTTTGGAAAAAAATGGTGACTGAGTAAGCAACTACTCTAAGCCAGTAATGCTTTGACTAGGTCTATGTGTTTATATCTAAGTATTTGCAGGACAACAGTTTCTTGCAAATTCGAAAACACTCGAGCTCCCCATCTATGTGGTCGGGCATCCCGCATGTGAAAGATGTAATTTAGAATGAGCTTCGATGGAGTTTGGGGATTGGTAATAAAATTAAGTGTTGGACTGGTATCTGGCTGATGGAAGAACTTGAAGGTTTAGCCCCTGAAGGTTAGTAGCTGCTTGCTCCCTGGTGGGAATAGGAATTGGTTATTATTAGTTGAGAAAATCCCGGACAGTGTTTAAATGCTGCTCCAAGGTCTTTATATTGTTCCTGATTTTATTATTTGCGAGAAGGTCTTTATTATTAGAGATAAAATAACACAAATTAGAGTGTCGTTTTATTATAAGCAATCATGGACACAAGTAATGAGGGCATTTAGTGCATTTTATACATCCAACGAAAAACACATCGCAAAAAATTTTCAAAGGACATTCCCATTTGTTTTTGTTAACTTAAGAAAGGTTGAATGATGCGTTAGAGTATAGGAAGGTATTGTGTGCTATTAATAATACTAAAGCATAAGTGCTTTCCTTGGAAGAAAAACGTTTTGTCTCTTGTCCGAAAACTTGTATGATTTTGAAAATATTGACGATGCGACATATTCGTTAGAAACAAGCTCTTGTTATCCGACTATCCATTTAGTTGCTGTAGAATGTACAAACGTTACAGCAGTGATGCAGGAAAATCAAAGTGATAATGGATTGGTTGTTCTAATCGTGGAAATGAAAGAAAAGTTAGATTATTTTAAGACTATTTCTATAATTAATAGTTACTGTTTTTGATATACATGTTAAATAGTTTGGTTAGAGAGTCATCTAAATGCTTATTATGAACCTTTAAATTTGAAAGAAAGATTCAGATAGATAATATAATATAGTTTGTTAAGATATTGATTTTTTAGCTATTCGTTGAATTTTATATGTTACATTTTCTTTTGTTATGTAAACAAAAAACTAATTTGTAAGTAGTTAAGTTGATGATTCAAAGGAAAGTTAAATAAATCTAAACAAGGTTTACTTAAATTCAAAGGGAATAGTATGTTGTAAACTAAAGACAAGTTTCTGAAGAGGAAAAATTGACTTCATTCAACACATAAACATCAATGAACAATCCTATTAAATAGGCCGTACATCAACTAAAAGAAGAAAAATAGCAACTACCCACTACCCATCTGCTTAAAGTGCTTCCTAAATATTAAGAAAGTGGAATCATGTTTTGGAACAATAAAAACAAGTTAGCTATAAACTAGGAGAATACAAACTAACCCACATTATCCATTTATTCAACAATCCCTCCCTTAAACTGATGTCATAAACTATCAATTTAAAACAAAGAAAATAATTCCTCCCTCAAATTGAATTATCCATCAAGCAAACACCAAATAAACTCCTCAGTTTTAGAAACACTGGCAATTTGAGGGATTTGGTAAATATGTCGGCAACTTGGTATTCACTTTTGTGGAAGATAAGAACAATCACTTTGTCCTTGGTGAGATCCCTTAGCAAGTGGTACTTCGCATCTATGTGCTTCTTTCTACCATGTAGCACTGGGTTTTTGGAGAGTTTGATTCTGAACTGCTGTCACAAAAGATTGAAGTAGCTTTTAGTTGCTCGAACTGAAGATATTCAAGAATCTTCTTTAGCCAAATAGCTCGTGTTGCACCTGAAGTTGCAGCTATAAACTCAGCTTCCGTTGTTAATAGAGTAACAATTGGTTGCTTCTTGGAGGACCATTAAACAACCCCTGAACCCATCATAAAGACATACTCTGAAGTGCTTCTTCTATTATCTTGATCTCCAACATAGTCGCTGTCAGTAAAACCAAATAAATCTAACTTTTCTCCTTCTTGTAAAACAACCCATAACCGGTTGTAACTTGCAAGTATCAAAAGATTCTTTTTGCTGCCTAAAGGTGTATCTTCTTTGGACATTCCATGTATCTGCTAATGAGACTTACAACATGCATTATATAAGTTCAGGTTGCAATCAAATACTTCAAATCACAATTTTCTTATAAAGAGTGTTGTCCACCTTTCATTCCTCAGAATCTTTTGAGAGCTTCAAATCAAATTCAATTGGTGTGGTCACTAAAATACAATTCTTCATTTGAAATCTATCCAAATTTTCTTAAACATATTTCTGTTGAGAAATAAAAATCCCAACTGCAGATTGCACCACTTCAATGCCCAAGAAATAATGCATCATACCAAGACCAAACATATCTAATTTAGCCATCATAGATTTTTTGAATTTGTCAAACATAGCACTATTATTCTTGGTGAAAATAAGATCGTCCACATATAAACACACAATGAGCATCTTTCCTCCATCACCCATTTTAATAGAAAGTGTATAATCATCTGGACATTTTTCGAAAACTTCCTTTAAAAAAAAAAAAAGCGTCAATATGGCTATACCAAACACGTGGAGCTTATTTTAGCCCATATAATGCCCTTTTCAATTTGTATACCTTATTCTTACTTCCGAGCTTCACATAACTAGAAGGTTGTTCAACAAATACCTCTTCTTGCAAGTCCCAATGTAAAAAGGCAGATTTCATGTCTAATTGGAAGATAGGCCATGAATTTTGAGTTGCCAATGCAATCACCAATATGATCATATCATGTCGTGCAACAGGAGCAAAGACTTCTTTGTAATCTACACTAAACTCTTGCTTATAGCCTTTGGCAACTAAGCGTGTCTTATACTTGTTAACTTCATCATTTTTGTTCAACTTTGTCTTGTACACCCACTTAACATTGATTGTCGTGTGCCCTTTCAAAGATTAGTCAACTCCCAAGTATTGTTTCTTTCAATGGTTGCAATTTCTTCATCCATAGCCTTTTGCCATTTTAAATCTTTGACTGCTTCTTTGAAAACCGTAGGATCATAATTGAAAAATAGAGCAAAATGTGTAAGTGGGTCCTTAGATTGATTAATTCTAGTTACCTCATAATCATACATCTATGCTAGTCTTCTTTTAAGACGTTGCAACTGTTGTTCTTCCTCCTTCCTTGATGGTGATACTTGAACATCTTTTGGGACATTTTGGGAGTGTATTGGCTGCTGCACTTTAGCGTCATCATCATAAAATCTATTGGAATATGTCCTCCAACTCCTTTTTCTTGCCATGGAGAGGCTTGATCTGCAACAAAAATAACATTACAGCTGACAATAATTTTCTTAGTGATAGGATTGTAAAGTTTATAAGCTCTTGACTCATTGCTAACACTAAAAGAAATGCATTTATCTCCTTTGTCATTTAGCTTTCTCTTCTTCTAGTCTGGAAGATGGGCATAAGCAATACACCCAAAAATTCAGAAATGGTCTACCATCGGTCTCATTCGCTCCATGCTTCCTCCGATGTCATATTTTGAATAGCAAGTGTGGAACTTCTATTCAAAATATGACTACTCTATTTGATAGCTTCGGGCCAAAAACTTTTGGGAATATTTCTACTTTTCAAAAGGCTCTGCAATATGTTTAGAATAGTGCAATTCTTCCTCTCATAGACACTGTTTTGTTGAGGCATATAAGCTATTGTAAATTGCTTGTTGATTCCATAGGTCTCACAAAAATTGTCAAATTCATGAGAATGGTACTCTCCACGATCAGTGCGAAGCACTTGAATTGAGTTGTCAACTTCTTTTTCAACAAGTGCTTTAAAGCTTTTAAAAACTTCAAAGGTTTCAGATTTTTCCTGCAAAAAATAGATCCAAATCTTTTGACTAAAATCATCAATGAAGGTAATTATATATCTTTTACCTCTATTGGAAGCTGGATTAATTGGTCCATAAATATCGAAATAAACAAGCTCTAATGTGTTTTTTGCTCTGTATGATTTTTCATGTGGAAATTGATTTTGGTGTTGTTTACTGAGAATACATTCTTCACAAACTTGGGAAGGAGCTGTGATTTGAGGAAGACCTGTCACCATCTTCTTTTATTGTAGAATTTTTAGTCTACCAAAGTTAAGATGCCCATAACAAAAATGCAATAACCATGCCTCCATGACTCTTGTTGAGAAACAAGCATGAGTGGATTTATGGAGAAATAAAGGAAATAGTCTATTCTCTGACATGTCAACTTGGGCAATCAAAACCAATTTTTCATCTTCTATTTTGCAAACTCCGCTTTTTATAGAGATTTCACATCCTTTTTCTTGTAGTTGGTTAGCACTCAACAAGTTAGTTTGTAACTCAGGGACGTAAAGAACATTTGAAACAGTTTGTATAATATTTTCTTTTGTATGGATTGTTCCCTTCCCTCTTCCCAGTGGAATTATACCCAAACTTCACATTGTTAAGATAAGATTCATCCAAATAAGAGAACATTTGCTTGTCACCACACATGTGATTGCTGCAACTAGTATCTAAATACTACATGTTTGGTTGGGTTTCCTCTTTCAAGTGGCACACCATCAAAAGAGATATTTCATCTTCCTCTGTTGCAATGTTAGTTCTCTCCACACTTAGTGTATTTAAATTAGTACGACATTTTGACTTGTAATAGCCATACCTGTGACACCTGTAGCACTCCACATTTGATTTGTCTACTGACTTTGGTCTATAACCAGTTGAATGGTGGCCTCCACGTGCTCTTCCTCTTCCTTGAAAATCCTAACCTTAATTTTCTTCAAAATTTCGGTTGCAATTTCTACGATCATTGTTTCCTCTGCCTCTGCCTCTCCCTTGTCCGCATACTCTTCCTCATCCTCGTCCTCCATTACTAGATGATGAATTAGGGTTCTCAGTGGACGCCTTTAATGCTTGTTCCTTAGTCTCTTGTTTCTTGAACTTCTGTTCATGAACCAGCAAAGTGCTTTGCAATTCATCAATTAAAGCTTTTCAATATAATGAGAATCTTCCATTGAATAGACAATAAAATTAAATTTTGGAGTCAGAGCAAAGAATCTTCTCTATTATGGTGACATCATCAATCTTGTTGCCGAGGACTCGCATTTGATTGACAATTGCCATTGTCCTTGACAAGTATTCTGTGATTGACTTTGTTGATTTCATTCGTAGCATTTCAAACTACGAATGAAGATTTTGAAGCTGCTACCTCTTTGCTTTTGTTGTGCCTTGGTACTTCTTCTCTATAGAGTCCCAACTATGCTTGGAGGTATCTTTTCAAAGAATAGTCTCCAAAATCGAACGATCAATTGCTTGAAAAAGATAGTTTTTGGCCTTGAGATTATTCAATTTGAGTGCTTCCAAATTTGCTTTTTGTGTTGCAGACAAAACTACGCCCAATTCTAATTTTACGACACCAAATTCTACTGCATTCCAGTACTTTTTGGATCGTAAGAAGTTTTTCATTAGCATTGACCAATGATCACAGTGTCCATCAAAACATAGAATTTCTGGTTGGACAAAAGTTTCCGAGGCCATCTCCTTTTTTATTGCTGCCAAAAATTAATAAAGATTTGTTTTGTGTGTGTGTGTGTGTGTGTGTTTGTGGCTCTAATACCACTATTGTAAACTAAAAACAAGTTTCTGGAGAGGAAAAATTGACTTCAGTCAACACATAAACATCAATCAACAACCCTATTAAATAGGCAGTACATCAACTGAAAAAGGAAAATAGCAACTACCCACTACCCGTTAGCCTAAAGTGCTTCCTAAATATTAGGAAAGTGGAACCACATTATGGAACAATAAAAACAAAGGGAAATCATTAGTGACAAGAGGATTTGGTGGCCAGAATATCGCCATAATGTAACCAGCAGCAGTTTTTATGCGACTAGAATGTTAAAATATGTAACAAAAAAATAAGACTATTTTTTTGTTACACTTTTTTTGATTGTTGTTGCACAAAAAGTATCGCTGGTTGTATTATGACCACATTCTGACCACCAAATCCTCTGGTCATGTAATGGGACTCACAAAACAAATTACTTATAAATTAGGATAATACAAACTAACCCACGTTATCCATTTATTCAACATGGTATCTAAGGTCATCAGGCTTATAGTGTGCTTGGATTGAGAGGAAAGGTGTAAAAAAAAAAAAAGGAATGAGAAAGAAAGTGACGAAGAAAATAAATTATTTGGATAACTGAAAAAAATGTAGAGAAAGAAAAATGAATAGTAATTTGTGAAGGAAAACATAGTGAGGAAAAATAAATTATTTGGATAAATAGAGAAAGTTGTGAGAAAAAAAGTGTAGAGAAAGATAATGAATAGTAATTTATAAGACAAAAAGTGGTGAAGAAAATAAGTTATTTGAATAAGTGAAAAAGTGTAGAGAAAGCATAGAGAAAAAATAGTGAGGAATTGATAGAGTAGTAGTTAGAATTTTAATTCTTTTTATACCTATAGAATGAAAAACAAATAGGCCTAAATGAAGAGCTTGATAGTTATTAACACTTTCTTTTGAAAATCTCAAGTGGCGGATGCAGCATAATAAGGTGTTTCAAATCCTTGCTCTCATCACCAAACATGTCCTAGCAGCTTCTATTTTAACCATTACCATTTAACAAATCTTTAGTGCTAGAATAACATCCTTGATGAGACTCATTTTTTAATTTGTCCCCTGATTTGGTTGAGGCACAAGCATGTCTAGTAATATTGGAAGAACAAAAGTTGACTTGTAAGTATTGCAAGGATGGTGATTACGATTTTACAACCGAAGGTATTGCCACAATTGAAATGAGTACCTAAGAG
This sequence comes from Carallia pectinifolia, assembly GCA_037832335.1. Classification (NCBI taxonomy): domain Eukaryota; kingdom Viridiplantae; phylum Streptophyta; class Magnoliopsida; order Malpighiales; family Rhizophoraceae; genus Carallia; species Carallia pectinifolia. The sequence continues at coordinate 8,823,540 of CM075443.1, forward strand.
AGTCGTATTAAGAGATTATTTAGTTTTGCGTTTAAGAGTTATTATTACTGTTGCTGATCTAAAAAATAAAAAATTACTAGTTTAGTTAAGTTTTTTTTTCTGATCACTGATATATGCCTTCAAAAATAATCGATTGAAAAAGCAATTGATACATTATGTAATTACAAAATTATCCCTTGTTGTGAACACTTTCGCTGCCGCCTCTTGTCCTAGTCAAAAAAATTGTTATTGGAGAAGATTCGAGTAAAGCGTAACGTGAATGCATTGACGCAAACAGAGGGCCCCACCATATATTTAAATATGATTTCTTTGATGGAAAACTATTATTTCTTATTTTTGAAAAAAAAATCAAAAAAAAGAATTATATGCCACTAAAGGACTTGACTCATTTTTTTTTTTTGGTTCAAATCTATGTAAATACTAATTTGAATATATAAAATTAATTTTATTTTTTTCAAACATTAAAATTTATAAAGGAAAAATAATTTTTTTAATGTGTAAATTATAGTTAATTTTCAAGCCATATATTTAATAAATATTTGTTTATAAATATATAAGATATATTTTTATGAGACCAATTTTGATCAACTAGAAATAAAAAGATTAACTATTATAATAAAACAAAAATAATGGTTAAAATAGTCATTTTATGGTTTAGTCAGTAGAAGTTAGTGTTTATTTAATCAAACGCTATAGTTTTATTTTATCCATTAGCAACAATAACAAGCAATAACAATTAGCAATTAACAATAACAATCAACAATCCACAATAATCAGCAACAGCAAAACCAAACACGAGTTTGAATAACAGAGGTAAGTATAGGATTTCATAAATTACAATAAAAAAAAATTACATAGGTTTTAATTCCTCTATATTCTTAAAGGGTACGTTGGGATCTTAATTAAAGTTTAATTAAGTTCTAACCATTTATTTTTAAGATCTGTTATTATTTTTCATGCGTTTTAAAACTTAAATTATTCATTTTTTTCAGAGTTCAAATAGGCGGATGAGAAGGGTTTGACGGCAAGAAGTTTGGTCCATGGGACTTGTGGGTAAAAAAAAAAAAAAGAAAGATTTAAAAAAAAAAAATATGTTATGCAACAAATTAGATTGAACATACAAGTAGTATTATACAATATGCAGCGAGTAATATTTTGCGCATTGTATGATGGGTGTTTGCACGTTTCGACAGTTGTTGCACATTCTACACTATTTATTTTATGTCTTATACTTTTCAGAAAAAAAAAAAAAAAAAAGAAAGAAAAGTTGCTTTTTGTGTGCAAGGCCCACTGCCCCCGTCGCTATGTACAATGTGGCGGTCCATCTACCCTATTCTATTTTTTCATTAATAATGTAATTGGAGCGGAATAATTGGTCTGAACTAAAAAATTTTAAACCGGACAAACTAAAAATTGAACTGAACAGTAACTTATACTTGAATCGAACCAAAATCTTCAACTAAATCGGAATTAGAATCGCAACGCGGTTCAAACTCAAGCCAAATTGAACTGCCATCTGCTAGTTTGGTTCGGACACAAAACCTTGCAACCGAAATCGATGAATCAGAATTGAAACAGATCATGCCTTGTGTCAGTGTTCCCCAGGAAGCAGATAAACTGCCATGAACAAGTGGCTGCATTCGTAGAGACCACCGCTGAAGGAACCGAGGGGTGCTAGCAAGCACGCTTAAAAGATGTGAAAGGTAAGAGACCGCGGTCATAGATAGAGACAATGGAGCGAAAAAGAAAAAAGTGGGACAAAATTTTGAAAGCCCATTGTTTTGGATTTAATTACTCATGTATGTTTCAATAAAATATCAAAGAAATTGAGAAAGTGCAGGGGCTGTTTGGAGCACAAATCTGCAGCTCCCCACAAATTCTTTAATCAAGAATATTGGCTTCTCCTGGAGATTTGAGTACTTGACCTGAATCACATGATTCCCTTAACAACCACTTATGTATGGCTATTATTTACGACTAACAAATTACACAGATGTACCATTGGACGCATTCACATGCCAGTGTTAGCTCCGTCTCGGGAACTCTCTTATCCTCGCACGCTGAGTTGTGCTGGTTGGTAGATCAATTCAAAAGTGTGTAATTTAAACTTATTTTGGCTATTGAGGTCTCCAAATTTGCCACCTTGACTTTCTTTTTTTTTATGGTTCGCCCTTATTATGGTTCCCTTTTTTAAAGGTCTCCTTGCTTACTTTAATTGTTTTCCTATTAGCCACGTTTCTGGACGGCATTAAGTTTTACTGATTTTGAGAGGAAACGTTGAACCTGAGGTTGGTCTAAGGAATGGAGAACCAACACCAATGCCGGCAGACGAGGCTTTCAGCGCGCAAAGGTGAGAGCATATTTTCCGAAAGAGAAATATTAGGTGGAGTTTCTTAAATGAGATTAAAGTCAGATCAAAGTGATATAAATTATTTTATATTTAGATTTAGAAAAAAAAAAAATTTATTAAATATAATTAAATGTACTGTGTATCCACTTTACTACTATCGAAATCAGTAGAAGAACTCTTTGCAAAAATTGTTACGTGTTCCTATGACTCTAGCTGGGCGGTGCTTATATATATAGGCAATTGGGAGGCTTGTCTTCTTAGATACGGGTGGTTGCCACTACAAATATAATGCTAGGCTTCCTAATGGAGACCGGATTTCTTGCACGAATTAAGGACTTTCTAATTACATCGGATTTTCTTTTAGAGGTCTTAGGGGAAGCTCATGATTTCGATCCCGCAGGGATTGAACGGTATTTGAAAGGTCTTATACCAATGATGATACTCAGGATATGTGCTTTTTAATGAATAATGTAGGAATAATAATGGCTTATATTCCTTGTGGCACAAAAAAATGACGCCCTCTGTTTCCTTTTGCCGCAGGAGTTGCAAGCAAACAAAACACAATCAAGCACCTTCATCCCCAACCTAACCTTTTTTTATAGCCAATCGTAGCTTTTCTGTTTTTTATATAGCCAACATTACAAAAGCGATCACTACGAAAAACCGTTCTTTCACCAGCCAACATTCTGGTTATAACCAAAATGGACTTGGCAATCAAATCATCTTTTTCCATTTGCACTCGCGGACCTCAAGAATTATGGCAATTGGCCAGGCAACTTGTAGTGCTTTATGAAGCTGAGCTAAAAGGGCTAGCAGTTGCATTCTTCCATTAACCTAATCGAAGAAAAAGGGAGGGAATTCACCGAATGCACACTTCCTGTCAATATCAGCATCTTCCAAGCCTTCCAACAACAAAATTTCAGAATGGCGACTCTTATCTAATCCCTCACATATGAAGCATAATATCTAGAAATCCCAATTATCCAATTACCTTTTCTTTGAAATCAACCTGCCGAGAAGGAAAAGTTTCGGTCGAATGAACAACAAAATCAGAAAAGTTGTCTATGACTTGAGGCAAAATTTCAATAAAAGCTGATGCCTTTATGGTGATCTACCACTTCCAGTATCAGCTACAAAATTCTTACTCAATCCCACAGCCTTCACTTTCAACTTCCTCAAAATTGAGTTAGAACTTCGATCAATAACACAGGCAAACATACAATCTACAACTAAAAACAGCCGATCTAAGTGGACTAGAATGAGCCTAAATAAAGTTAATCAAAAACAAACCCCAAAAAAGATAACCTTCATTCTATGTCAGAAAACAGAAATGATAAAGAGACAAAAGTCCTAAACTACAAATAAGTGGGTGATAAACCTCGTGTTATTATAAAGAATACAAATTTGTACATAAACCCAACAACGGCAAGAACAGCATCATCGTCATCATCAAAGTAAACTATATCTCAGAGAAACAGCATCACGGGGCCGATAACTTAAAACCCCTCCATTCCAAAACCGCCGGGCCAACTGTTACCAGGAGATTCCAGCATATCCTGCAAACAATAACCATCCATGGAACCAAACCCATCTAGCAGTCCCTCGAAAAAAGTATTATCCGTCGAATTCTCACAAAATTCCTCCCCCTTTATCATGACGAATTCCTCCACTTTATCCTCATCCATGTTCACAGCTTCGGTGGCGACCACCGCGCTCTTACCCTTCTCCTCCTCGTACTCCTCCTCGCCAGCGACGACCGCGGGCATGTGGCCTTCGAACAAGGCCATGTGGCCGAACAACTTATCTTTCCTGGAGAAGCTAGTCCCGCAGGAGCACTTCCACCTGGACTCCCCGCAATGCTTCAGGTGGCTCTTCAAGTCCGCCACCACCGAGAAGCTCTTCTTGTTGCAGCGGTTACAAGAGTACATCTTGGGGCAGTGGCTCCTCTTGAAGTGGTTCCTCACGCATATCACCGATTTCAACGGCCTGAACTTCTTGTGCTTCTTGTTCCTGTTGCAGCCGTCGAACGGGCACGAGAACCGCGTTTTCCGGGCGGTAACAGGTTCACAGTACGGCTTGGCCAGCGCCTCCGGCGTCTTGAATTGGTTCCCGTGCGCCCGCATGTGCATCCTCAGATTCGCGTCTCGTTTGAACCCCTTCCCGCAAATCTCGCAGAAGTGCGCGTGCTCGGCTAACAACTCCACGGCGTCCAGCTCCACGACGTCGCAGTCTCCGTCATCATCGGATTCCCCTCTCTCCTCCGCCTTCAGATTGGAGTACTGAGGGGGTTTTGACGAGACTTTCAGATCAGGCGGTTCCGAGGGTTTCTCCGCTGGTTTAGCGGCGGCCGGAAGTTCCGGTGCTTGGGAGCAGGCGAGAAGCGCCGCGCCGTTCACGATGATTTGCTGGATGGCGGAGGAGATCTCGGCGGAGACCAAGTCCATCTGGTCTTTGCCGATTACTTTGTTGCTGTTGACCGATTCCGACAGGAAGCGCTGCAGCGAATCCATCCTTGTCCGGACATTCGACAGGTTAAGAAGTGGGACCCGAGGGTCCGCGTTCCCCACCGGAGCGGAATATTCCCTCGGGATCCGACGAGACTCGCCGATACTTGACATTTCCGATTGCATATATCTGCAGCGGCGTCGCAAGCAAAAAGCAGAATTTGGGTAGGCTACTGAGAAGTGGGCTTTTGGGTCTCTGAAGTTGTTGATCTTAATCCTATGAGTTCTACTCTTTGTCAGAATCTGACTCCAGGTTTGGACGTTTTAAAGCCAAGAAATGTCAAAGGATTCACACGATGAGGCAAAAAATAAATCAGGATCGTTGAAATAGAAATCCCATTTGCGAGTTTTGGCTGAAGTGGGCCCTGAAGCAATAATCGCCGTCGATCTATGATGGCTGTGTGCCACGGCTCTTGGATCTAATCAAAGTGCGTTGGGGAGTGATGCGTGGACCTCACTTTGTTTCTTGGCTTGAGATAGGGGCCACACTTCTTTCTCAAATTTATGAATCATTTGACATTTTGACTGTTTGAAGAGGAGAAATGGGAATTTAATAAGACCAATAATAGCTCCAAGAGGCTATGGAAATGGTTAGCAGGAACATTGCCCCACCACCTTTTGGATGCTTCCCATGGTGGTTCATTACACACACACACACACACACACACACACACACACACATATATATATATATACGTATATATATATACATATACACATATTTCAATAATAAGCCTAGAAGGTTATACTTACAGCGTGTTTGTTTTGGCTGTGAGAAAAGAAAGCGACAAAAAAAATTTACTAAAATTTTTTTTTGATATTTAACAATTGTTAAAAAGAAAGGTATAAAAAAAAATTAATAATCTGTTGTATTAAAAAAATATTAAATATCAATTGAAAAGAAAAATTAAAAACAAAAATATATAGAATTAAAATTACCAAATTAGCCCCAATCTTATCGTTTTTTGATGTCGTTGGTTCTACTTTGTTCTATATTAATTTATTCTTGTCTTTTGTCTAAAATTGAAGCGTACTAAATAATTATTTGTAGAGATATTTTTATAATTTTAGTTATATTTTTTTAAAATTTTTTCATGTAACTTAAATATACAATTTCACTTTATTATTATTATTATTTTTTACATATTTCTCGTATATTTAAATAGTAAATTTTTATAATTTTATTTTTCACAACTTTCTTTCTCAAAAATATTTTTCTTACTTAAATTTCAAAGTGACAGCGTAATCTTATTTGACAACATTTAAAATTTTATCTATTTTTTATATAAATTTAATTATTTAATAATTCACATCATTTTATTTTACTTCAAAGTTACTCGTATGAAGTTAAAATTTTTTTTATTTGTTGATTAATTTTAACTGATACTCAAATTTAAGACATACAGTTTTAAAAGAAAACTTCATATCTAGTTGAATGACTGTTTTTTTAAATTATTTTTAAATACAAGACAAGATGCATCGAGAAGCATTAGCGAGAGTCAAAATTTTGTTTCGTAAGCAAAGAAAAAGCCACGGGCACCCGTGCATACACAAACACAGCACACGGCTTATGCTTCTTGCATTTTGCATAATCCAACTACCCCATCGCTCAAATTTGCACAAAATTCCTGCCAAACCTCGAAGCAGGTAGTGCTGCCAATCTTCAGATGTGGCAGCCGCTTCCGCTAGGTCTTGACGCAGTGTTACAAGCTGATATTATACGCTCTTCGAAGCCCAAGCGTTTAGTATCTTTTTTTCTTTTTCTTTTTTTTTTTTGCTTGTTTTTGTTTGGTTATATTCTTTCAGGCATCAAAATATATATATATATCGTCCCAGAGCTGTTGAAAATCATAATTTAAAAGGTTTATAGTCTGGGAGTTTTGCTAAGGGATATGACCCTTTTGAGATAATCAAATGGTAAATAATTAAGTTATTTGTCACAATAACATAAATAACTAAACTCAGCATGAGCTACAGGAAAATAATGAAAGGAGACAGGTAAATAAATAAATAAATAATAATAATAATAACAATAATAATGAGTAATTTGAAGAAAGGAAAAACTATTCGGGACATGATTAGCTAGATAGCTTAATTAACTTTTCCTTGTACATGATTACATCATGCCCCTGTATAAAAGAATTGGAAATCTACGACCTGACCACCTATTTTAAAGGTATGTTTATCTGTTAAAAAATAATTTGTTTAAATAAAATATTTGTAGACAATAATTTTTGTAGTGAAAATAATAATTTTCTCTTATTACTTATTTAAAGTACATTTTGTGTTTTTCGTGTAAAATAACTTATTGAAAATCCCAAAATTTTTTAAAAATTTTTTGTTAACTATTTATTTTATATGAAACAAACGCTAGAAAATAAGAAAAATTTTTTTGTGTAAAATTTTTTATACAAAACAAACACACCCTAATTAGGTGTTCTCGTCTTCGAGTTATGTTGCATCTAAGCATAGCACCGCATTGTTTTGAAGTTGATTCAAATTCGATTAAAATTCAATATGCAAATAGAATGCAAATTAGTTAAGTCCTGTTTCATTCAAGTTCAATATTAAATTTAAAATACATATAATTCAATATATATTCCGTTATAATTTTCCAGTAGTGACATCACAACAATTTTAGAAGAATGTTAATATGATCGGCACCTTGTAAACGTTTCATTCATCTGGTACAATTAAAAAAAAAAATCCAAAATGTGGGTCTTATTAAATAAAAAATATTTTTTTGTTTTTTGAAAATTTTCGTTCCACACCCAAAATTAGTAAACTTGCAATCAAAATATCAAATGTGTAACTGACAAGAGATTTTTGCCAACAAGTTATGAAAATGTCAAAATATAACTGATTGTACATTCTTTTAATTTGTTGCATATTTTATTGGTCTAATTTAACATATATAATCTTTTAGCCAGTAATTTCATTGAGATTCACAATATATATGCTATGCAATCTGATAGAATTTTCTGGTCCAAAATATTTTATGTATTTTTACAGTGAAAGCAGATCTTTTCATTTCTATAACAATGGACACCAAAACGACACCAAACGCGTCTCAGAATTCAACATAGTAAAGCTATAATTTTGTCGTGTATCAAAAGGTTGAAAACTCGAAGCGCATAGCCGTTGTTGAAAATATCTTGGCAGCAGTAAGTCCCTTCAGATTCAATGGGAAAGTTCAATATTTAATACCAACCCACGACAATGAATGAACTATATATATATATATATTTTTAGCAAAATAATGAATGAAGTAAAGGCCAGACACTTTTGAAATATGTGTCTTTGTGTATATATAAGATATAACATTCGTCTGATATTATTCAGATACATATTAAGTATTTTAAAATGTGTCAAATAAAACAATAGAAAAAATAAAACGCATGTCGGATACTTTTTATTTGTATATCAAACATATTTAATGCACATATTTAATATTTTTAATAAGTGTGATGTGTGTATGTGCGTGTGTGTACATATATATCTATATATATAATATTATTTTCTTAAATGTTATGTTACATATATATACACATACATAATATTTTTTAGAAATCTTAACAAAATAAAAATTACATCATAAAATACCATAATATTAATATTTATAAATTATATGTAGAAAAAATACTAAATTTATTTTTAATATTTATTTTTAATATTTAAATATTATATATATATATTTTGTAGTCATGTTTGCGTTGTACCTGTATCCTCATTTTTTACGAATTCGTGTTAAATTATATTTGTGTCTGTGTATCCTTAACAATTGGCAAATCTATATACATTTAAGGAAAACCTATGAGTCGATATAAATTTTCTATTCTACCGTTTTAAAAATTATTTGTTTTTATTAATCAAGAAACCCATATGTCATAATAAGTTAGATAATGGAAGTAGTTGTCTCTTCCTATAAAATCTTATACTATTCCTTTTTAAATTATAACTCAAAACCTTTAAAATAAAAATTTAAAATCTAAGTATTGAAGTATTCCTTAAGTGACAAAAATTATCTTTTGCCTCCGCCAATATACAGTATTCACACATAAAGTTTTTCTTCCGGACCACCGTGAATATTTTTACAAAATTTCATTCTTTTAGATGTTAACTTTTCCTCACTATTTGTCATTATTATTTAACAGTTTCCTTTATCCTTTCATTTTATTAGTCCTCAACTAACCTTTATCTATTTATCTTGCAATCAAATATTTCAAAGTAAAGCTTATACTTATGAAACAAATTTTTTAATACTTTATTGCACTTCTAGGAAGATTGGTAATATTAATCTTCTACTATATATTTGTGTATTAATTCTGTTTTCATTGTGATCTCATTTCTAAGTTAAAAGTTGTTAATGCTAACAAGTTTACATAATGTATAGTGTATATCAATCTTTACATCTAGTACAATCTTCTTGTACATAATAAAGACAAACTAAGCGTTTTTTTAACAACCCTCTATTCTCAAAATAAAATAAAATAAAATAAACAAACAACATACAACCCCTAAAAATATTTTCGAGAATTCTTCCTTTACATTAATAAATGAGCTCAAAGGAGTATCTAATCAATAAATTGAACTTTTACTGCGTGAATCCGATTATATTCAGTCTAATCAACGACCCCAATTTCGGTAAAGTGAAGGAAATAAATCTTTATTATTATTTTTTAAATTTAAAAATAGTCAGTGATTAGATATCAGTTGCTAACTAATAAGAAGAGTATAAACGTAGTTTTTTGACCGGTGAAAGAAGTATTTTGTATCACACTCCACTTAATGTAAGAGAATTGAGAAAGTGGTATTATTTGATCTCACAATTTCTTTCAAATTTAAAAATTTGGTGGCTACTTGAATGTACTCAAAAAGTTAACTAAATAAACCTTAATCGAAAGTTGAAAAGTAATATAAAGAATAAGTAAACGAACTATTTATCAAAAGACTAGTGCTAAAGTTGGATTATATGGGGGATGACTCCAATGTTGAGAGGCCTAATACCGGATAAATACGTAGACAGTACTTTGACTTCGTAATTTTTTCTGGGTTTCAGTATTCTATTTTTTTTTAATTTCTTTCTTTTTATGTATTTCAATTTTCAACCTACCAGAATTTTTAAATTAACTTCAAGTCCCCAACGTATATTGGCCAACAGTTAAGATGACTGGCCGTGTGTTTGTCTCCTAAAAGATTAGAAACTATAAAAGCTAAACGTCTAAGCGAGCGATTACAATGGCACGTACTTTCATGGACGTAGATTGATACAAAATGAATTTATACTAAATACAAAGTGTTTTATACTACACTAAAAACTTTTATACAACATATGAATTTTATTTTTATATTTACTTGTTGTATAAAATGTTAATTATATAGCATAAAATAATCTGTCTATTGTATAAAAATATCATATCCTATTTGTGTTCGGGAGAATTAGCGCCTTTAGACCTTTTCAGCGAAAAAGTTGGTCTGTCCACGTGGTCGTCTTCTCTGAAAAAAGAACCTGAAACTGAAAGGATGGTTCCCACTATACTATAATAAGCTGCCTCAATGTATTATATACTAAGAGGAGTGCGTGCATGTCTTGACTGCACTTGAACTATGGCGATCCTTTTGGTGATTTTTTTTTCGTCAATGGCTACTTGTAATTGATTTATTACCAGCAATTGTTTATTTAACCGACAGTAGCACTTAGTCAACTTACTTGGTATCCATAAGAAAGTGAAATTCATTGGGTCTTAATTTTGCAAATATTTTTTATCATGTCATCAAGCTTTCAATTTCCCTAAAGCCTTTAAGAAAATGATCATAGTTATTCATCAACTTAATTATTGTATCATAGCTATGTGATAACAATATATTTTTTTTTTTGCCGAGATAAGAATATTTGGTCAAAAATTAAAGACCAAAAACCTTTATTTAATTGCATCATTATTATTTTTTGCATCTTTTTGCATTCTGTCCATCTTAACAGAATTACGTGGATCATGGCAAGATGCCTCTGTCAATTTTAGTATCAATATGTATATTTCCATATATATATATATATATATGAGAGTTTGAGAATTGTTCAAGGAAATGCAAACAGATTTAGGCTGCGGTATTCAATTTCCCATGGCTCTTTCCCACGTTTTTGCTTATCCTCCTCCCACTCTCTCACAGAATGACACTTATCCTTGGACCATCCGTACATTTGTTTTTGTGACAAATTGTTCGTTATCTGTGGATAAATAACTAGATAAATTCGAGCAAGTTTGTAACATAAGTTAATGAAGACAAAATTTGGATTAATGATTTTTAGTTTAATAATGAAAGGATGGGGCATAAAGGTTGAACAAAAGTTATCAAATTCGATATTAATATCATAAAGATTGGGTCTAATAATTTACTTTTAGTCAACCATGTCTTCCAATTATATACATTTATTCCACATTTTAAATCTAATTAACAGCTCAGAGTTTGACTTGGCTACAATTTTCCAAAGAGGAGTTGTAGAGAGAGTTGACAATAAACACATGCCCGCTGGTGCCAGACTAGGATTGTTGACGCAGCCATGCAGGTGGGCGTCGCAAAGTCGTGCAGCAATTGTGCGTGAAACTTATTGCCAAATTGAAATTTAAAAAAAGAAAGCCAACTTGATCTTTATGAAGCGTGGTAATAATTGCAATTATAATAAAGAATTTACATACACGGTTGGATAACGATCGTAAAGACTTGATATTGTTAAAGTTTATTTCTATATAACTTTAGTATAAACATTTAATCTGTGACTAGTACAATATTTTTTAACAAAATTATATATTATTAACGCTGCTTTTTTATTTTAAAAGATCAAAAAGAAGATATATAAGATGGTCATACCAATAGTAAGAAAATGTGTGTTGGGTTTTTATTTGAACATTTTACCAAAGAGAAAGACAGGAAAATAAAATCCTAATTAAGCATATTAAAAAAAGGATAAATGTTAATGGTAAGAGTAATTTTGTTTTGATTTTTGTCTGTAATATAATAATTATGATATTTTTTATAATAAAAGCAATAAAATATGAAAAAAAAATGAAGATTTTTTTTTTATTTTTATTGTATATTTTATAAATATAATTATGTAAAATTTGTTACTTATTATATTATAAAAAAATTTTAGATAATTTTATTGGGCTAATAGGACTCTAAAAAATTAAATAAATTTATGGGTTGGCAGTGCCAGGCTGGATGGAATTGACCGTTAACGAAAGGGGACGATCGACGAGCTGGTCCAACACGGCAATTTGGGGGGCAGGGGTGAATTTGATGGAGAAGACAGCGTGTGACGTGAGCCATTACGCATGATAAACAAAAAGAAAGAACAAGGAAATAAGAGGAAAAGGGCTTTCTGTTTTTTTGACGAGAAAGAAAATGCATTACATTAAAAATTGTGTTACACTCAAAATTATTAGAATTAGATCAGTTATTAAATTAAAATATTAGTAGATTAAATTTTAATTGGTATTTGAATCTGTATTTATTAATATATATATATGTATAAAAATAATTTTAAAAATAAATATTTATATATGATTATTAAATATTACTTTTTTAATTTTTAAGGATTAAATCGAAAGTTTTGATAAATTTAGAACTAAATTAAAAGTTTTAATTAAATTTAAAACTCAAATTATAATTTAAATAAACTTTAAAATCAAATTATAATTTATGAAACTTTTATTTGGTTTGAACCGGTTGAACCGGTCCGATTTTTTACCGATTTTTATCGGTTTTGACCAGTCTGAGTTAAGGGCCAAAAGTTACTATGAACCGGCCAGGACCTTTAGCTGGTTACTAGTTGAACCGGTCGGACTGACCGGTCTGGTCCGGTTCTAACAACACTAATTAGACGAGGGCTTTCTTTTTTTTTTTGAACACTGTTAAGTACAGGGCTTTAGACCGCTGCGTCAAGCATTCCGCATTTTTACGTCAATTTGAGTAAGATTGCGCAAATATTTTTACTAAAATACACATATACCTATAATTAATTTTAAAATATTTAATAATTTATTTACAGAGACTATATTGACCAACTTCTCTCGTTAAAACTCCCTCTTTTTTAAAGTGGAGACTCTTAGTTTAGGTTCCTTTAGATCTAGCTGTAATAAAGGCTTCCATGAGCTCCATATTATTGGATCTGTGCTTCCTTGTGGTCGAACAATTGTTTTGCCGTTATCACTGCCGCGTACTGTGTGGTTGCCGCCATCTCAGCCGCTGACCGCTGCTGCTGTGTCTGCCACGGCTGCCAGAGCCTACAATGCTACTTCCTCACTTGCAGCCATGGCAAACGCCCCCTCTGCCGGAGCTGGAAGCTCCAACGGCACCGCCGCCATTTAAATTGTCGTCGACGGCAGCGATTTGGACTTTCTTTCCACTGTCGCTAGCTCCATTGACACTGGCGCCCTCCTCACTGTTAGCTCTGTCGCGGGCCTTGCCGTCGCTGACTCTGCCACCTTCCACCGCCACTACCGCTGCTGGATATGAGGACATTGGATACTGTTGTGTTGTTTTAGTATGGGGTCTTGGACTATTAATGCTTGTGTGTTTGGTGTTGTTTGTCATCTAGTGTTGGTTGTGTTATGTTCTGTTAGTTTGTTAATAATGATGGAAATTATTGCTGGAGGTTCTCGGTCGACTTCTGTTATAAGTCCGTCGAAATGCGGTTTTTGTTGCTATGTGTAGCTTAGTCCGGTTGATGTAGATTTAGCGAAAATTTTAATTTGGGTAGGTCTAGTTGTAGTCCGGTTCGTACTCTCTTTCATAGGGTTTGCTTTGGGCTTCAAGCCCTTTTAGTAAATGGTCAATTTGACAATGTCAGTAGTAAGTCATCATTGCCGATCTTCGTTCCTGCTTCGTGCAAGTTTTCCGATGTCTTTATGTCAGATTTATGGACAAATTTACGTTACATTTAATGTAACGATTTCTTTTGATCAAAAAAATCTTTAATAATTTATTTACTTTTTTAATTTTTATTTTTAAAATTTTATATGTTTTTTATAATTTGACAATTTAAATTATTATATACTTATTATATTTTACCAATTGTATGCTCAAGAAATTTTTATGTGTAGCGGCATTTTAACTATTTAAGTCAAAAGCAGCATGCAATCTAGACCCCGTCCCATCCAACGTTTTTCTTCTTTCATTTTCTTGTTCTTTTTCTTTGTGAGCTAATTAATGACCTTATTTACCTTGTAGCTTTGACTACTATTGATTACGGCTTTGAACTAAATATTTGTTGTCCGCTGTTTGATGTTACAAATTTTTATACGGAAAATCTTATAGAGCATAATTTTATAAACGTAAATAGTCATAAAATATTTTTATATTACGTGAAATTGTATAAAATTTTTTTATAGTACATAAGAATATTTTATACAATACGCAAGAGACGTATATTAAAATTATATAAAATTTTGAAAATCTCTTTTATGTTGTATAAAAAATTATCAATATAGTATAAAATAATTTGAGTATAATACAGGATTATTTTGCTTCCATAAAAATTGTGCGTCCATGTAATTTGTTCTTGCAATCTAGCTATATCTATTTACATGTAAGATTATATTGTGGAACCTGAGAAGAAACTCAATTGCTCTTATGTCACCTCATTAATTTTACTTATGTGATGACATTTACTTAATTTTAGTAGTATTATAAGACTTTTATGTTAACCCGATGATGTCTTCCTTAATTTTACATATACAGAAGACTTTAATCAAATCAAAGTGTAAAAAAATCTTAACCAAATAGAGTTTTATCAAACAAATTCATTATTATTAAAAGTATTACTATTATTTCTAATTATTCAGCTCAGTTTAATGGTATTTACAGCGCAAAGTTGTAGCAAGTCCTCGAATGCGCTAAATTGTGCTTGAGGGGATAACGTATCAAGCGAAATAGAATATCCAAGTGTCAACTATTCATCTGCATCGTCGAGTAGGGATCGCTTACAAGGGAAGATAAGTTCTCGGCCTTCAACGATGACACCACATCTTTACAAGCATGCCCCAAAAGGGAATTCTTCTTCTTCTTTCAGTCGCTCGTTCCAGCGGGCTCTAAGTAAGAAGAGAACCACTTTGCGACTTCCTCACCACAAGAAGCTTGCTCGGTGACAGCATTCCTTGAAGGGAGACCTTTAGTAACCTCCGTATTAGTACCACAAAAGTATCATTGGACTCTCGAGGTGATTCCTGAAGTGCGACCTCAACGATATTGGCAACTTGGACACTAGCAGACTCTGCAGCTTTGGTTTTCTTCTACTTGCATTTGAGAGGCTCCTCAGACTCTTCACCGTTTTCCTCATCTCCTCTAGACCTTTGAGGAACAATGGAAGAAGTTCCCATATTAGCCTTTCAATTCTGACTTATCTTTGTTATGTCCACTCTCTCTTCCTTATTTGCCGCCTCTCGCGAAGCCTCCTGCTTCTCTAAATGCTTTTTTTTTTCTCAGCTTCTGTCGTGACTAGCTTGGGGTTGTGTTGCCAAACAAGCACATTTCCTCTGAGCTTTTCCCTTTTGAGATGACAATCTAAATCTTTCAATTTTGCAAAAAATCTCATTTTCTCGAAGAGACAGAACGAGAACCTCAAAATACGACCTCCTCAATGAAGCAAAGTCAGTAGGAAGGTCGAGAGGCGCGGAGGGGCGAACAAAAAAGAAATGCTCCTTGTAGTCATAACTACTCAAGAAACCTTCCTTAGTCTTATATGAACCCTAATCCTTTGAAATGACCAAATAGGTTATTCCAGACTCCTTGTCTGCAAACTTCATAAAAAAACTTGACATAATACCCCAGTGGTCAATTCCATATTTGCACAATCGTAAAGGACTTTCAAGTCCATCAATCACCGCCAAAGGTTTCGACGAATTTGACTGAAGAACAACTGGTAATAGTAAAGAAATTCGAGCATGGCATCCAGAGGAGAAAAGTATACATCTGATAGTACAAACTTTAGTTAAAAGGTAAAATATTCCTCAAGAGGACAACAAGCCCTCTCCTGCACGGTGGGAAGGCGTATTTTGTAATTAGAAGGAAAATTCGTTCGTGCTCTTGCATGCAAATCTTCGCTAATCCGAGACAACACACCATGAGCCGAACACCCCGACTTATTGCAGGCAATGATGCCAATGCCACCGGAAGAACCACCCTTAGAAGGCTTCATTTTTCTTGAGCCTTTAGTCCTTGTCATCTTCTTCAGCAAAAAAGAGATAACCCAAAAGGCTACAAAGATTGAGGTGAAAAATGGGAAATTTTGCAAACCTGACTTGTAAAGTTAACCCTTTAAATAGGGCTTCGAGAGATCGACACGACTAGTATGAAAAGGACTTCTGCCACATGACACGATCTCGCTAGACGACAATATGGAATTTAAAATTCAAAACAAGAAAACCCTTTATTGGTAAAGAAACGATATTTCTTCGCTTTTAATTGGGGCAAGTGATAGATAGAGCCTATCATGGCCTCATACCCCAGGCCAAAATCCTGTCGAGCGGCCTAACAAGGGCCTACCAACAGGTCATAGAGACTACTTGGAAACACCCCCCAAGCAAATTGTTAGAGCTCGCCCAATAGGAGCTCACTGGGTAGCTCGCGCTCTGCACATGAGCCCTCATTCCCTCAAGCTCCCTAATAGCATACACTTGTTACATCTGTCACGTATGGATCTCAAGTCTTCTCAAACATTAAACTATTGCCAACATACGAGCAAGTATAAGACTCAATGAAACAGACCTATGTAGGGGACTTTTAATCTCTCCAACCTCTAGTCACTCAAACCTCTAATCGCTATAATCTTTAAACTCTGGACCTTTGTCCTTCTAGAGATTGTACAACTCCTGGACTCTCTAACAGGCAACCCCTTTCCTCTCTACTCTAAGTCTCTAAGTCGCCCTTACAAATACACACCCTTATAAGCACCACAGCGCACCAACAAGGCGTATACCTATTAAACCTCCTCACCACAAGCTTCCACCGAGGACCACACTAGGCCTTGATTCTCCTCGGCCTTTTACTGACTTAAGCAATCGAGTGGTTACACTGGGGGGATTCCCTAACCCAAGCCTTACTGTTTATAGGTCTACAAGCAAGGCCCTACGAAAATTGAGCTCATAGTCAATAACAACCATCAATTAAAAAACCATCGTTGGTCCGAATAGAAAGTGCTCGGTTACCCTTAAGCAAGATCTTGAGTTCGTACCTTATGGATGGAAAAAACAATGCTGGGGGAGTTCCCTTCTACAAGGAGTTCGACAGAAACTCGAACCAGATTGATCGGATCCCAATATAGTTTCCAGATATTAGAGTCTAATACAAAAAAAAGGTAACAAACATTATTATTCATGACATACATAGAAGGCTACCATAAATGTGGCAAACAGATATAAATAGAAAAGTGTAACAGGAAACACGCTTAGGGGGTGTTTGGTTTTGTGTTAGGGAGTTACAGTTGCTATTACTAATCTAAAAAGTAAGAATAATAGCGTTTGGTTAAATTTTTTATTAGCTGCTGATTGCTGATAGATGAATCCAAAAGTAGCTAATAGGAAAATAAGTCTAGGTTACTTTTTATGTTCATCAGCAGCTAATTTATATTATAATTACTAAAGTGTCCCTCAACAGCATATCAGAGGTGCTCCGCAATAAATTTTTTCAAACTTCTACTTTGTAAACGGTGTTGCACTTTTGTGCGGCACTTTTATTAAAATATTTTTTTGAAATTTTTTCTTTTTAAAAAATTAAAATAAATAATAAAATAATATTATTTTATTTATAAATGGTAACCATATTATAAAAGTATTGTTAATTTAATAGAGTTTTTTTTTGTTTTTACTGTGTAAACAGTAATCTATATAATAAAAAAATATTTTTTTTTTCAAATTCAAAAAATATTTTTTTTTCAAATTCATATTAGTAATTTGTATAGTTTCAAAAATATTTGTAAAAAGAATAAATTTTATTATACTTTAATGATCTTTAAGCTACACATTTAAAATAATTTTATTTATAAATATATAATATATATGTTTTTTAAAGATTAGTTTATATTACGTAGAGTTTACAAGATTATTTGTTATAATAAAATAAAAACAGAATGTCTAAAATGATCATTTTATTTGTTTAATAAGTAATAGTTAGTGTTAATTTAACTAAACACTATAATTTATTTCATTCATAGGTAACAACAATAAGCAACAACAATCAGAAAACAACAATAGTAACAGTAAATAGCAATAGTAACAACAATTAACAATCAGTAATAACAGCAAAATCAAACAACCCCTAGTCCTATTAAACTCACGGTGGAAAACTTGGGTTCAATCTTAGAGATACATTTGAGCTACATAGCATAAATATGCCTAACTCTACATATACTATAGTAATGAGAATCAGATAACTCGATTTACCTCTTACAGTGATTTAGTGTAATATTTTTTAGTAGGTCTATAAGGTACAATCATTGCTTACTCTTGTCGCCCAAAAAAAAAAAAAATTCAAACTCTCTATTCACTTAGGAGTGATTGTGGAGTCCATTAGCACTGGATCAAAGATATTATTGGCAAAAATCTTATTTATCCATAAAATTATATAAATATTACTGTTAGAACCTGCAAGTTTATCATATTTACTAAAAGAGGCATTTTTGCTTATGTTTATTTAAAAAAGAATAATAAAAAGAGACTAAATTTTAAGTATTAATTTTCTTTTTAAGAAAAAAGAGAAACTTGCAAATAATTTTTTTCTTTTTTTTTTTTCTAAGGAAACAAAATGGAGGAATTTAGTAGTAGTTTTTATTCTTTTTATTTTTTTCTTTTATTTCCCTTAATTATGTGTATTTGCATTGCATGAGATTTAAATATATTTGAATAGTCCTTAACATGAATTAAATAAACTATAATACATGTTAAATAATAATTAAGTAAATTGAGTTTCTAACTTTATTTAAGAGATTCTTAAGTCTTTTTATTGTAAGCACTTTGGAACTCACTATTCTTTTGGGTGAGAGACTTGACCACTATCTTAAAAAATTATTTTCACGTTTCATAAAAGAAATCTCAAAATGAAGTTCTCAAGATGAACACTCTCGTTTTCATGTTTTATAGAAGAATTCTCATTTTTAAGATTTTCATTCTCAACATGAAGAACCTTGTTCTTAGCAGCCATGTTTTTGAGTTTCTTTTCTAATCATGCTAGTGTTTCATATAACTCATCTATCAATGATTGATCAGTAAATGCATCAAGGTTAGGGATTACCTAATCATCATAAGTTATGAATGCAATATTGACTCCAAATTTATTGGGATCACTTTAAGAGTCGCTTGAGTGATCACATATTGCTTTCAAAGCTCTTTTTAGGGCCTTCTTCTACTTTTTCTTGTTGGTAGAGCAGTTGGAATTTATATGGCTAGGTTTGTTACAACTATAACAAATAATCTTGTCCTTGTTTTTGTTTTTTTTGAATGGTTGCTTGTTGGACAACTTTTTTTTCCTCTATAATGGTGAGGCGCGATTGATTAGCATTGCTAATTCTTCACCATCTTCACAAGTATAATCATCACATTTTTTTTCATCTACACTTTCTTTGGTTACAGAAGATTTGAAAGCTTACACATTTTTTTTTTATTTCAATGAATCTTTTAGTGAAGGTTATTTTATGTGCCAAAAGTGAGTCAATCATTTGGTCCAAGCTTAGGGTGCTTAGATCCTTGGACTTGGTAATGGCAACTAAGTTATTGTTCTAAGATTAGGAAGTGGCCACAATACCTTTTTCACAAGCTCTATCTCATCAATTTGTTTTTTTAGATTCTTTAACACATTGGTAATGTTGATGAATCTAGTGTACACATCTGAGAGTCTTTCATTATTCTTCATCTCAAATAACTCATACTCACGAATGAGAAGGTTGATTTTGGTATTTTTGACTTGTGACGTGCCCTCATATAACCAAAAGTCTATCCCATATCTCTTTGGCACTTTTGCACGAAGATATTTAACTGTACTCATGACCTAACAAAGCACATTAAATCATTTACTTCACTTTAAAAGTGAGGGTTGGGAATTTTTTTCGCTCAGCTGTGAGGGTGGTTGCAGTTTTGTTAATTGAACTAGCTTTAGAAGGGACTTGGATAGGTGTGAGTCCTTTCTTAATGACTTCCCAAAGGTCATAATCATTGGATTAAAATGTAAGTTATCAACTTGTCTCTCCAAGTATAAAAAAAAGTCCTTTTGCCACCCTTTAAAGTCCTGCTTGGGTCGGTTCAGATTAGTCAACCTGTTGGGTTAGACACTGGACGGTCTCAGACCAAAAAAAAAAGATGAGTGGTCTCAAGATGTTTCTTCCTTCGGTGTGGCATGTTTGGGTTGCCGTATATCATTCTAGGATGCTAGCCCTTTTGATATATAGACCAAAATCTTATACCATTTGTTCGTCTTAGTATAATTTAAGAGCAGGGTAAATTGAGTGTTTTTTAAATTTGTACACACATTTCTCTGAATTTCAATTTCAATAAGTTAGTTGCAACAAAATGGATAATCAAATATAAAGTGAACAATATAAATGAATATAAACACAATTGCAAAGCAAATGAGAGATACGGAAGAAGAGCTTGTACTGTGAATTATAGTGATTAGGCTCAACTGGTAGCCTATGTCCACTCCTCAAGGACCTTTCTTTGAGAGTTTAATCTGCTAACCTTTCCTTTTTACAGGGAGAAAAACAACCCTTTACACTTTTGTCTCTTGACCTAGAACAACCAAGCTTCCGTGAAGTTTTAACACAAGAATACTCTTACTATTTTCACAATTGCTAAAGCTCTTGCTCTTTCTTTGACTTTTTTTTACGATTTTTTCTTTTTCATAGATATTATTTACCTTTTCACAAAGATACACAATATAAGTATTTGGTCATTTAACAAGTGCAAACAAAACCTCTTATAGATGCCTAGTCAAACTAGCTATTAGGCTATTAATTTTATTCCAAATTGGAAAAGCAATCCCAAAAAGGAAATTGTATCTCACTGATTTTGGATCCATCGATTAACCGCAACAAAGGTCCAGTCAACTGACCCAAACTTTTTGCAACTCTCAGAATTTAGCTCTCTAGTGGATCGGCCAACCGTTAGCATGATCTAGTCAACCATACCAAGACTTTTCTGTAACTGACAGCTTTCATCTTATTGAGGCATCTATCAACCATAGCCACAGTTTGGCCGACTGATCAAAGCTTTTTGTAACTTTTTGTTCTTATCTATTTCAACCATCAGTTGACCGCAGGCATGGTCCAGTCAACTGGTTGAAACTTTTTGGAATTTCCATAGTCTGTCTTTATATACATCGGTCAATCGGACCATGGTTGACCAAGGCCACAATTTGATCAATCTATCCAAATTTTTTGGAACTACTCACTTTCTATTCTTTCTTGCGTCCAATTGACCAAAGGCACTCTCCGGTTCACTAATTTGACTTTCTATAAGTTGCTAGCTTTTGGAAACTTCTATTTTTTTTTCTATAATCTTTCAAGATCACATTCATTACCTTTCTAAAAATGAAGATTTGAAATAAATAAAGAAGATCTTGCACAAAAGGTTAGCCCATTCAAATTCAAACATTGAGATATTGCTTTGCCAAATTAAGCATAGTCACAATAATGTGCTTCCATATAAAGCTCAACTAAATATTCAATCAAATATAACAATACAATCTAAATCAATTGTCATCAATTAAGAATGGGAAGACATATCAAAACCTAATACTTAGCAACTTCTTCAAGAAAGATAAACAAAATTGTCTCCAAGTAGTTTATTTGGTTTGTAATAGTATCGGATGGCCAATAAAAAGCTTATATTATGACTTAGTTAATTTTAGAATCTGACTTAGCTTGATTAAATTAAGTTGATGTTCATGTTTAATTGATCATGAAATTTTTATCCAATCTTGTTGATGTTCTTGTTTAATTAAGTTGCAAAATAAATAATGATACTCACAATTTTATTATACTAAATATTGGAAAAATTATATTAAATTTATGGGAAGGAAGACAAATACGACATTACAAAGCAAGTATTGATTCCATAAAACCCTATTGTGAATTGTTAAATATAATATTGTAAGTCCCTTGACCCAATAAACCTTTTCTGAATTTTGAAAGTGATGTCCTTCAATGCATAAGACTATGTTGTAGATGATTGCCTTTTCATATCAATAATGCATTATAATCTAAATAGAACGGACAATAATTTAGGGAATTTGAAAATTCTTATCTAATACTCTAAGTTCGTGTGTGTTTGTCTGTCTGTATGTATATCAAGGAAAACATGAATGTAGTTACCACAAATAAACTTGAAATAAAGCATCAATTACATAAAATCTCTTTGTCGATTCTTTGTTATGAAATTGAAACTTTCTTGCAGTTTAGATCGAATTAAACAAGACATTAAAAATGTTGTCGTCTAAGATATCTTTGCAATTGCTTGCGTACTTTATTAGATATGTGTCAAATTACAAATAATAAATAAATTATATAGTCATTCAATATTAGAAATTAAATTGAACACTGAAAAATTTATAATCAAAGTCAAATACATTCAATTTTTCCCAGGATCACCACCTTTTTTTTAACGAGTCCAACTTTTAAAATAACAGTATTTTAATTCATCTATTTAATTACTTCCCCTAATTCTTGCTCCTTTGACGCTACAGAAAAAGTAAAATTTTCACTTAACTTATTTTTTTTTGTCTTAGTTATTAAAAAAAAAAAAACTCAATCTTTTCATGTTTTTTAAAAATTCAACACATTAAATAACACCATAAGACATTAATATTGGTGGCTTGTTAGGAAATTCAGTAGAAAAATACTTGAAATCATTTAGCATTTCAAATAATATACACATTTAAATGCAAAACCATAGTAAGCATGAAGTTGAAATAATATTAAAATAAGCAACAGATATATTGTTTTATACTTTTTATCTATTAGACATAAAGATGAGGGCTGTCCCTTCCATAGCTTGTCCAATGCTTGTATACAACAAGTCCAAAAACCAATCACATGAAGAAATGCACTCCTGCTTTGCAACTACATATGCAATAGGGAAAATTATGTTATTATCATCTAGTGCAACTGCAACAAGCACACATCCAAGATATGAAACCTTCAAAACAGTGCCATCTAGACCTATAAAAGGCCTATAACCAGTTACAAATCCATCAATACAAGCCTTGAATGCAATAAAGATTCCCTTGAAGATTAGTAGAGATGTATCATTCTCATTCCTGTCTACATGCCCAAATTTCACAACTGATCTAGGATTTGTCTCTAATAATATATCTATATACTTGGGCAACTTAAAAAATGAGTGTTTATGATTCCCTTCAATTAGTTCCAGTGCCTTCCATTGACCCCTTCACACTTTTATGAAACTTGGTTCAACCCCATAGGGCTTTTTAAGGTGATGGTACATTAATGTTATACTTATGTCAAGATCTACTCTAAAGAAAAGCAATAACACTTTGCAATCCAATTTTTGGTTGTTGCCTTTTTTGTTCCACTCTCACACATGATAATCACTTTGCAATTTTTTTTACCATAAAGGTGTTGCAACCAAGCAATTTTGAAGCCCATATATAGAAGGCACATCCACCATCCTCACACCTTGCACCAACATGTTCTTTTTTATTCTTGGTATACTTGAGATTCACACCTTCCCACACTACATACTCCCTAAGCACTTTTCTAAAATGGTAAACAGACTTGAAAATCTGTTCTTCCACCAATGTCACTCTCCCTCTTTCATTATACTTAAATGGGATATCTTTTATCCCGTAGATTGAATCACATTTTCTAAGATGAATTCTCTTAGAAACCCCTTCTTCTTCTATAGAAATTTCACCATTTGAACCACTTAAATCACTTTCGTCAGTTTGTCCCCATCATCTTTAAAGTCACTATAACCCTCACTATCCTCAGCATTAAGTATCCCATCTACTTTTCTACCATGCAACTTATCTTCATCAATTGCATCCTTGAGCCACTCATCATCCTCACTATCTGTGAATTGAAATTCCTTATCGGAGACTACAAAGTCTATGTCCTCACTATCATCATCTCCAATATCCTTATCTTCTACTTCATACGAAAGTGACTTTGACATTCTAGGTCTACTATTACTTATCCTTATGTTCTGCCTTTTCTCAATCTTCTTGTCTCCCATTGGCTTTTTCCCTTTTTTTTTTAAATTTTTTTCACTCTCTTTTAGACCCACAGGTAGGGACTACATTGTTTTTTGACACATGTGTTTAACCTTTGAGCTCTTGGCAGTGTTTGGCTTTGACTTAGTCTGTGGGGTCACCATAGGTTGGGCTTTAGTTGAATGCACAGGGGACTCAGGTACATCATTGTTGCTTAGAGGGACAGTTTAATCTACACAATCTTTACCCCCCTCCCTACCAAGTTCTACCTCAACCCTACTTTCTTCCTTAGAATCATGCTCGCTCAATTCAAGAGTTAGTCAATAGTTCTAGAATTACTAACATCTTTGTAAAATGCAGCTTGGATTCTTTTATCTAGGAGCTTGTTTGGCAGTGATTCCTCATTAGCATCTTCTTCTAAAGATAAATGCAAATTGTTACTCTTGTTTTTAGCAACAACTTTTAACAAATTAGAATCTTCTCTAATACTAATCTCATCAGCTGTCCTAATAGAAAAACCAACACGTTCCACAGGGACCACTTGATTGCACAGAAGTATGAGGTCTAGGAAATATGCATAGTCACTAACACTCTAAGCTAAAAAGTCCTTTTGGTCTCCAAAATGGACCACAATCTTAAACATTGTGGTCCGAAATGATGATATCTGCCAACCCACAAACGAACAACCCACAATTAAAAATATAAAGAAAAAAGTAATATACTATTAGAATCATGTCCCATTATAAAGATTTCACATGAAAAAACTAAAAGTAAATACTATAATTCGCCTTCACATATCCTAAACAACACAACAGACAGAATGGCCCATAAACATTAGTGCAATTCGATGTGGCAAAAAACACAACAGACAAACAAACTAAAAAAAAAGTAACACCCATAATTACCTATTGCCTCTATCCCCTACAAAGTGCTTTGACAGCTCATAAAATCCACAAAATCGTCAAATAAAGTGCAATTCGAAGTGAGTGAGTCCAAAAACAACACAACAATTTCATTTCAAAAAACACAACAAAAAATGACACAAAATCATAACAAAAACAACACAAAAGAGTGAAAAAAAGGCATGAATCACAGTTTGACTTACGATTTATGGCTTTTCGACGGTCAATTTGATGGTAGAAAGATGATTCAAATAGGGATTGGATTTTAGGTTTGAGGGTTTTGGGAAAGAACGACAGTTGCTGTGAGAGATTAGGGTTATCTTATGAAAAAATTAGACACTTCTTTTAAATATATACAAGGGTATACATGTCATTTCACGAGTTCTATCTGTCTTGACTAATGTCTGTTACTCATAGGTTGTTTTTAGTAATTTTCGAAAACATGGTATATGATATGCAAATACCCCCTATTTGTATAGTGTAAAAGGTAAACGCCCCTAAAAATGCCATTACATGGACCATAAAAGGGTGGCGGGATAGTTGACACTGTCGAAGCCATGATGTGAAAGATCTGAAAGTGTTAGCGATCGTTATCCCACTTCCTTTCGTATTTCACCCTCTCATTTGATTCCTTTCGATTGATCCTCCTTCCCCTTTTCGACGTTGTTACAATAATTTGTAGAAATAAAGGGAAAAATAAAAAACAAAAATAGGAAGACAAGGTAAATCTCAAGCTCATTGTGAGAAGCAAAATTAGCATATGTAACAAGAAAGGAAAAAAAAAAAATCAGTATAGTTATTTGTGGAACAGAGCGATCAAATGTGGGAGAGAGACTTGCGAAGTTGTGCAGTTTGCCAGACGAGGATTTCGAGATGTTTTTTATGTTTAATCAACCGCCCATCCACATTTGTTTGAGGGTGGACACTTTGAGAGTGGATGCTGAAAAAGAAAATATAAAGTTTATTGCTCATCTTTAAATTTGTGAAAAAGTTTGATACCTAGATGCTGGTATACAGAGGAAGTATACATACTGCAATAAGATTGATTATTTCTGCAAAAAGATTGATAAAATATGATATAAAAATTATCACATTATTTTTTATTGTAAAAAAAAATACAGTTACAAAAATAATTAAACTCATTGCAGTATGTATACTTTCTCTATGTAAAATCTCTGTGTATGAATCTGAGCCCTTAAATTTATGTTTTTTGTTTTCTCTCAGTTGCCTCCATTAAAAAGAACCGTGTGAAAAAAATTAAATTTGTATTAATATCTCTATTAAAATTTATATTTTACTTTCACTAAATTTTATATTATATATTTCACTCTCATTCTCTTTTATTTTTTTTTTTAAACTAGAAGTTTACTCTATATATTAAAATAATATTATTTTATTATTTATATGATGTTTACAATGAAAAAGTTGAAAAAAAAAATTGAAATACTTATTTACCTTTTCTCACTTCAATTCCTAGATCCGAAACTCCGTCACTGTGTTTAATAATCCAGCAAAGGAAATTTTAGTTTCAACTTAGAATTAGGGAGGGCATGTTCTGGTGTTTTTGGGATTCGGAGCTTGGCAAATTTATACAGGAAAAGAATCCTCTTTTGAACCCGGGGGGAGGAGCAGAAGAAGATTTATTTTAGGTGCAATGTAACAGGGTGGTTTTCCCTAGGTACTGTAATAATTGCAAAAGTCATTTCTTTGTCAAAAATATTAAAAATATACTAAATAATAATATTTAAATAGTAATAATATAATAATAAAGTAATATAAATTATTAAATGATTAAAATTTAAAAAAATAAAAAAGAATATAAACTGTTAGATACTATTAAATAAATTATATAATTATCTTATTATTATTATTTAAAATTAAACTGTTTAATGAAACTCACAAATTTGTGATTTACACATTTGAACTCAGGTTTTGTTTCCATCTATAGTTGTTTTTATTTATTTTAATGGCAGTAAAAAGGGATATTTAGGTTGCACGAACATGAAAACGATGGCAATGATATATGCATATATATTATTGGTTAAATTATGGATTATTGTTTAATAATTATTATTATGTAATAGGTATGATTTACAAAAATAAATATACAATAAACCTTCATCTATAAGTGCAACATTAATTTCAAGTTAAATTTAATTTTTAGTATTAAAATTGAAAATAATAAACTATAGAACGTCATAATATATGAGAGTAAATAGTATTTGAATGCAAGAAAAAAAAATTTCATCTCTCTCATTTTTTTAAACAAACACGTGATAAACAAGTAGCCACGTGTTTGTTTAAGTATCTCTATACTTCATCTTATGAGAATGACTACTTTATATATATATATACATATATATATATATATATATATATATATATATAATTTTTTTCAACGTAAACTAACTAATTGGAGGAAGGGGGAATAGTTGAGAATTCAAATCTTGAACCTCACACTTACTGATATACTGCAATATCGTTTGAGATATAAGTTCGCGGTTAATATTACTCGTATACTTGAAACTTAGTAAGTGTCCCTATACTTCATCTCATGAGAACAACTACTTTCTTAGCAAGAAAGAAGCACAACATTACATATTAACATTATTTATATATATATTGAACTTTTTTCAACCTAGACCAACTAATTGGGGGATGGAGGAATAGTTGGAAATTCGAATCCTTGACCTCACACTTACTGACATATTGCTAATATCGTTTGAGATATAAGCTCGCGGTTAATATTACTCGTCTACTTGAAACTCTATAGTAACCCTCTTTTTTTTTTTTTTCTATGTACCAGCCTCTTGCAAAGCTGGGAATACTAAATTTTAATAAAAGAAAGAAAGAAGCCTTTTTTTACTCATGGAAAGAAGAAGCCTTCTTTCCAGATAGTAATGGAAAATATATAACAGAGTTACATGGATGACATTTATCCAATACATAAAATAAGGGCAAGTCTCATCATACAACTTGTTCTGGAATAAGGGAAATCAAATCATTTATGCCACAATACACCAACACATTCAGCATTAATAAGAATTTCACACCAGAGGAAATAGACACACATTCAGGCACCAGAATTGGGCCCCTGAGCATGAAAAGAATCTAAACTTAGCAGGCTGGCATAAGCCCCGGCCCCCTGGCATATTCTTGGTTAATATATGACAGCACTTAGGCTCCTAATGATACGCGAATTGAACTTCCAAATTAGGTATCCTTGAGCAAAACCCCTTGTCATGTTCCCATATTTGCTGAATGTCACTGAAGATTTTGCTTTCTGGTTCTCCCCTGTGAAATTTAGCACATTATGTCTTACCAGAACATCTACTCCTTGTGGTGCACTAATCTTAAGGCTGTATGATGAGTTTGGCTCCCAACATTAGTTACTGTTCTTGTGTACGTTTATGGATTGAATCCTAGTATTATAAAGAATGAAGGGTAATTTAACTGAGCTTCAGGTATGCTGTTGTAGTTTGAACATTTCACAGTTCGTTGCATGACAAGTCCCACGTTTTCATCGGAATAATTCAGGCCACATAAGCAAGGAATATAATCATCAGCTTGGATATCATATGTAAGCCCTGGATCACTAGCTTTTGATGCATTCACATGGCCTGCTCCCATAACAAAGACACTAGCTGGAACAAACTGTTGAACATATTGTTGATCTGAAATTGGCTTGCCTCCAAGGTTAAGAATATCAGCAGTAATCATAATGGCTGACTTGATGGCAGCAGGTGACCATTCAGGGTGTGCACTTTTCAGCAGAGCTGCGATGCCACTTAGATGAGGACAAGACATTGAGGTGCCTGATATCACATTGAATGGTGCTGGTGAATTGGTGCTATTGTGAACAGAATTTTGCCAAGCAGCTAAAATGTTCGTGCCAGGGCCTATAACATCCGGTTTCAAGATCCCAGGGCTTGCCAAGCTACGACCTCTTGAGGAAAAGAAGCATCTTGAGGAGCCTCCAGCAGATCGTACACAGTTTTGCCAAATATGATATGAAGCCTCCGGCGATGAGGTGGAATTTATATATGCTTGGATAGCTTGTCCAGCCTCATAAGTCACATCAGATGCTGGTAAGACATGAGCCTGGGCGCTGGTGACATAGTCCAAACTAGTGTCATTAATTAGGATCATAGCAGCACCATCATTGTTCTTCACTTCTTGACCTTTCGCTCTATCTGTTGCTTCCACTCCACTACTCTGGCAGAGTATTATCTTGCCTTCTACATCAAAATTTTCGAGCGATCCTGGTAGACATAATCCAGAGGATAAGTTTGCTCCTGCGTTGACAAGTGGCAATGGCATTGGAGGAAAATTTTTTGGTTATAGAAGTGATTGACCGTCTATCAGTTTCTTGTTTCCAAGCAAAACTGTTGCTCTTATTTCTCTGTCAACAGTGCTGGCCCCTACTGTCAATATCCAAGGTGCTTCATTTCTTAAAGTATGATTATCAGGACGAGAATTTCCTGCTGAACAACTCACAAAACTCCTTTTTGGATAGCCCCATATGCACCTATTGCAGTACAATCATCGAAAAATGCACGGGACGGACCTCCAAGGGAAAGGAAGAGCGCATCAACACCATCATCCACAGCTCCATCTATTGCAGCCAATATGTCACTATACTTGCAACTTACAGTACAAGCTTTGTACATTGCCATATGGGCTGAAGGTGCAATGCCAGATGTTTTGCCATTGTATTCACCATAAAAACTGGTGCCTGGCACAGGACTTCCGGCTGATGTGCTAGATGTATGAGTCCCATGTCCAACCTCGTCCAGTGGAGGCTTTCCTTTGGAAAGAAAGTTTCTTGCACCAATTTGGTTGTTGTTACAAGTAGTCCCATTGAATTCACATCTCCCTTTCCATTTTTTTGGTGGTGGTGGCATTCCTTCATCACTGAAAGATGGATGATTGGGTGTAATTCCTGAGTCTACAACTCCAATTATCACTTCCTTCCCATAATTCGAATTGTTCCAAAGGCCAGAACCTTCTTGCAGACCCAAGAAGCTAGGAGTATGAGTTGTGTGTAGAGGCAACAACCTCGCGGGACCGGCACACAAAAATCCTTCTTTCTTTTCCATGGCTTTTGCTTCTTTTGCAGTCAATCTAGCAGCAAAACCAGTGATGACATTGCGATAGGAATGTACCAACCTTTCTTCATCTGATCCTGATGTGGTAACTGGCAAAAATGATTTATACCAGCTATCCAAATCTTCAGCAAATGAAAATGGCGGTTTCTTTACAAAGACAATGTAAGTTTCCAAATTCTCCCTCTCGACAGTTGCTTGAGGGATATTAACCATTGAAGTGAGGCTTATCAGAAAGATGACCAACATCTTTGCTGACAATCTACTTCCTTTTTGCTTCAGGGCAGGCATGAAAACTATAAAAATGCCAATGTATACACTGATACTGATATACAGAGATGACAGGCACTCTGATAGCTTGGAGCACCACAGTTTATGGTAAATTTCCTTGGGACGTGTCCAACAGGTTGTATAATTTTATATATATATTCAAGAGAGCCAGCATTTGCAGATTACAGTCCTAAATGAGTTAGATTGATACACACATTTGGAGGGATCCATAAAAAAGTCCAGGATGCTGTTTTTCAACAATCTGATGTGTTTTTTCGTAGCATATTGGGAACAGTGGTTTATAGGTCAAGGAAAGGTAAACTAGTTCAAATAGGCCAATCGTAAGGATAAGAAGCAACTCAGCAAGCAAGAACTGATCTGAAAACTCAGATATTCTATTATTTGAATTGAGCTTTTCATCTGTTGTGCATTAAACATTGCAAGCTCCTAAATCAACAGGCGTAAGGTATATAATTCTAATAATTTTGTCCATTATCCGAGATTTCTCGGCCCCTGAATTTTTTGTTACTTTTTATTGGGGGGGATAATACTTCCAACTGTATCGAATCAACGTGTTTATTGTTGTTGGTTGCAACACTGGATAAAAAGGGAATGATTCTAGTGAACTGGCAGCCAACTTAAAACTGGACAAGCTATAGTTTTTTTTTTTTTTGTCTATTATAAGACCCATTGAACAATTAGATGTTTTTCATTTCGATAAATTCTACCCTCTTTTTCATGTTGGAAATTGAGAGTTTAATAGAAGTGATAAGGATAATATTAACCCAATATTCTTAAGACCATATGTGTGACATGTAAATTGATACAGACCTCTAAACCCCGCCTAGTCTAGCATCCAGTCGTTCCAATGTTCTGTTCCTAAGGTGTGAACCATAGCAACTAAATCAATATTTTGGTGCTCAATTTCTTTAATGATGACCACTTTGTGAACTTTAGTTATTGGATCCCATCCAAATCCATAGGATTCTAGATAAATATACCATGGACGACGACCTGGGTGTGGCAGTTCTCTGTATTCTCTAGTTTCAGGGTTCCACAGAACTTATCGGTATTGTGCACAGTCAACCTTTAAAATGCCACCATAAAGGGTGGCAGGACTGTTGACACCGTCAAAGCCATGATGTGAAAGATCTGCAAGTGTTTCATCTGCTAAAACTCGCCATGGTTATTCCACTTCCTCCCATATCTCACCCTCTTGTTTGCTTCCTTCCAATTGATCTTCCTTCCCCTTTTGGACGTTGTTAGGACAATTTGTAGAAATAAAGCAAAAAATAAAAAAAACAAAAACAAGAAGACAAGGTAAATCTCAAGCTCGTGGTGAAAAGCAGAATTGTCATAACAAAAAAGCAACCAAAAAAAAAGTATGAGTATAGTTATTTGTGGAACAGAGCGATCAAATATGGGAGACGGACTTGCGAAGTAGTGCAGTCTGCCAACAGGGATCTTGATATATATATTTTTTTAGGTTTAAAACCGTGTAGTATCTAAGCTAATGGGTTGACTAGTCTGAATCAATTTGGGCAGGATTACGAAGGGCGGTAAAAGTCTCCCAGTGAGTATTTAACGCGACTGTATTTTCAAAAACTCGAATTCGAGATTTCTGGTTAAACGATGACAAGTCCTTGTCACTCACATTAGTACCCACTGGTGGGATTTTAATATTTGTTGCGTTTGTGTTGTTGCGTTTAATCATCCAGCAAGAAACTTTGGTTGTTTAAACTTAGGACTTGGGCGAGTATGTTTTGGTGTTTTTGGGCATCGGAGCTTGGCAAATTTATACAGGTGAAGTATTGTCACCTTCTTTTGGGCCCCGGGGCCCCCGCGGTGGTGGAGGGGAGGGGGGCGCGGGAGGGTGTGTGTGTGGGGAAGAACAAAAGAAGATTTATCGTAGGTGGATTGTAAGTAAGTGGTTTTATTTTTTATTTTGTAATAAATGCAAAAGTAATTTCTTTTCCAACAGATTTAAAAAAATTACTGGGTATTAATATTTTAATAATAATAAAATAACAAAAAATTAATATATATAATCAGATTATTAAAATTTAAAAAATAAAAAATAGATAAATTATTAAATACTGTTAAATAAATTATATAATTATTTTTTAAAAAAACTATGTAACTATTAGAAGAGTAACTTCCGTTGCTTCCACAAATCTCGATTTTTCAAGATTTATTTTTGAAACTTATGTAAAATTCTAAATGACAAAGTAATTATGAGTGTACAGTAACTATATTGTAATTTAAATTATTAAATTATAAAATATGTATTAAATTAAAAAAATAGATAAATTATTTAATGTTATTGGCCACTGCGTTAGACATACGTGTCCTGCTCGTTTATTGGTTTATGGCATAAAAATGTACGGTTGGTTTGTTTTAAGAATGTGAATTAAATTCTCATTTTTCTAAACGGCGGATTTGTTGATGTTCATCAACGAAAGAATTAAATATTATGATCTTAATTATGTAAAAAAAATATTTTTTATTACGTAACATATATTTAAAATTAATATATGAGAGTTATGAAGAATATAAAACACGAATAAGAGTACGTGATAGTGTGAAACAAAAAAAAAAAAAAGGACTATATCTTTAGAAGAGGTTCTTAACAACAAAACTATACAAGGACAAGTTAAAAATGTAAATAAATCAATTAAGGTAAATTGTTGTCATATAACAGCTTGATTAATAGTAATAATAGTTAATATAGTACATTTGACAAATTATATTTGAGTGAATTACGTTTGCACAAGTTTGGCATATATCGTTTACAAAGTCTCATAAAGATGTCCAGAGAGCTGTCATATTATTTTTCATAGGCATCCTATAATTTTTTCAAAAACGTCTTATGTTATTCTTATATTCGTCATATATTTCAATTCAGACGTCATATTGTTTCCTTATCGAAGAAGTCAAGTTCCTTTAGAACTGTCGTATAGATTTCTTATATGCATCCTATCGTGTCCTGTAGGCATATGAATAGGGACTTATATATATCACTACTGTCTAGATAGATTTGATTGTTGATATGTTATATATGGGTCACCACTTAGGTACAAGATAACATTATTATTATCCAGACATGTTATATTGTTAGCAGGCTGAACTTTTATTTAATTATTTTTCCGTGGAATTTGATTAACTTAACGGAAAGTGTTATAAAAGCCGCAAGATTTTGACATTATACACCAAAAGTATTGTGGTTGTTATAATTTGTTTCGTTGAACTTATACATTGTGGATTTAAAGACAGCATCTCTTCTATTATTAGTAAGCTTAACATTTATGTAATTATATTTTCAAAGAAATTGATTAATTTCACTGAAAGTGATATTGAAATTTTAAAACAAATATTTTCAATTTGAAATTTTAAATTAATAAGTGTTAGTAAATAAATTAAAACATTTAAAAAGCTTTAATTTAATACAGTGTATTGGGCAAATTATGTTTGAGTGAATTGCCTTTGTACAAGTGTAGGGTCTATTGTCTCCAAAAACTCATAATAATGTCCAAAAAATCGTAGTATAATTTCCTCACAAGTATTATATAATTTCCTTAAAAATCGTATTTTGTCTTTATAGGCATGTTTATAGGCAACGTAGGTATCATATTATTTTGTGTTAATATACAAAAATATCACTAATTTTGTATAAAATAACAAATCTAGCATTAATTTTAAAAAGTAACAGTTTATTCTTCTTTGAATTTTTTTGTAATAAATTTAATACACCGTAAAATTTCTTAAATATAATTTATCTGTTTCGATAATGTGACAATTATACATGTAACCAAATACTAACATATCAGATATATTTTTATAAATCAGTTATCGAAACTGATAGATTATGTTTATATGAAATTATTATATGTTAGATTTGTTACACAAAAATTCAAAGAGAGGTAAATTGTTATTTTTTTAAGTTAGTGTTAGATTTATTATATTACACAAAATTAGTGATATTTTTGTATATTAATCCTATTACTTCTTTAGTTGGGTGACCTAATTTATTAACACTATGTTTGGAGTGCAAAAGGGGTGGGGAGAGAGAGTGAAGAGAAAGAAAGTGGTGAGAAAGAAAGTGGAGGGAGAGAATCTAATTTTCTTTCATGTGTTTGGAGTGATAAGAGAAATATAAGGAAAGAAAATAGTAAGAAAAGAATGATTTGTTTGGATATGAGGAGAAAGTGGAGGGAAATAAAATTTTAATATTAAAAATGACATTTATGCCCCCAAAGCTAATATTAAAAATGACATACGATGATCTGGCATGAAAAGAAAAAAATTTTGTTATAAATTTAGATTCTACAGTTAGAACGTGTTAAAATTTAACTGAAATGATTAATAAAAAAATTTTTTTATCACAAATTTGGATTCCACACTTATAACCTGCTAAATTTTTAGATTAATATAAAAAAATTACCAACTTTAGGTCAAATAATAAATTTGACATAAATTTTGAAAAGTAATAAATTTATTACAGTTAAATTATTTTGTAACGAATTTAACGCACAGTCAACTTAACAAATTTATGCATACGTGATACACTTACAGGTAAAAATTTGATTACGTGACATGTTATATGTAATTGATTTTTTTATAATTAGTAAAAATAAAAAGATAATTAAATAAAAAATAAATAAAATGGCCTCTGCTTCCTTTCTCATTTTCTCTCCTCTTCCACCCTTATTTCTCTCTTTGATGACTCCTTTCTTTCTCTTTGTCACTAATTTTCTCGATGTTTTTGACTTTTTCGCATGCCAAACAATCTTAAACCCCAACTTTGGGGTCTTCCAAAGGACGATGGTACTGGTGCAACCCACCAACCCAAATTTTGGGACTTCTGGCCCTTTTTTTTTTTTTAAAGTTATTATTTAAATGGATTTAATATTTTGTAGTTATTAGTGGCTTTTTAGTTCATGGTCACTTCCCTCACTTGCTACCGATTCCTTTACCACCACTACCTCCTCTTCCTCTCTCTCTCTCTCTCTCTCAGGTGTGAAGCTGTGGATGGAAATTTTTTTTTTGCTTTTTTTTTTTTCCATTTGGGAAACGAAACTCGGTAGCTGGATTTTTGGGTTTAGTTTCTTGACTAGGTTTTTGTTCTTGGTTTTTAAGGAGCAAGTGATTAACAAGAGCAGTTGAGAGAGCATGGAGAAAAATTTGAACATGGGGTTGTTGATTGATTGTTGGTGATTCCAGTTCAATTATTGTGCCAAGATCGTTGAGTTTTGTCTGTGTTTTCTGAACTGGATATGCAATGTCGACTCTGGTTGCAATGACCACAGACGTCGGTCTTTATATCGGCCAACAGCCACTTCCTAGACAGCACAAGGTCAATTTCAACATTTCACTGTACATGTCTTGCTTTTCTCCGGCTTTCTCCCCCTTTTGGAAAGAACGGCCGTACAGTATGACTATCAAAAATTTTTGCCAGTTTTTTGCCTCATTTTCTTTCCTCTGTTTCACCAAACAGAGGATTATTTCAATTTCTTTGTACTTTTCTTTCCCCACTCTTTCTTTCTCTCACTTTCTCTGCACTCCAAACAAACTGTAAGAGTTGTCATATAGTTTCCTTGAAAAAGTTGTATAATTTCCTTAGCACTGTCGTATTTTTTTATAAGTATCAAATTGTTTTATCATCGCGGTAGTTTAGTTTTATCAGAACTGTCGTATGGTTTTCTTATAAGCATTGTATAATTTTCTTATAAGCATCGTATTTTTTTCATATAAGCATCATGTCCTCAATAAGGTAATATAGTTTCGTCCGATTTGTCCTATGGTTTCCGTACAGTCATTGTCTATTTTGTTTCGTATAATACCATTTTTGGCATCGTTATGAATAGAAGGTGTTGTGGTTCCTTCGTAAAACCCAAATGACCTAGACTTACTAATGAAAACGCCTCTTCTATACCAGTATTTTTTTAGGGAGATTGATAATTACACAAAAAGTAATGTGGAACCTCGTAAAAAATGCGTACATTTCATCGTAAATTGCAACGTCTTACATTTATAATTTAGAAGACAAAATCATAAAAGAGGAGGTTGCAATGCATAGGACAAATGGCTTAAAATAGTCAATATTTTTACAAGTGTGTCATATATTACTTGTAAAATCTTAGTAATGGCATCATATATTATTAGGAAATTATCATATAATTTTATTAATAATGTCGTATATTATCTACCAAGTGTCGCATTATTTTATCGATAGTATCGTATATGAAGGTCTTCTAAGCCTTTACTATAAATTTAAATATTAACCTTTGGTATAAGCATCATATAGATCCTGATCAGAGTTATTTTGAGTGAGGGGTCAAAATTTTTTAACAATGTTATGAAGATAAATTATTATCTTATTTTGAGAAATTATGTTTATACATTATTTGCTTAATTTAGTATTAAGCAATATTGATATGTTTTTATTTTTTTGACATAGTGTTTGGATGTGGACATGAGTATATAAACATAAAAAAATAAAAATATTATTAATGTGAAATCAATATGGGTCATCTTTAAAATATATATATATTGTATAGGTAAGTAAAGTGTCATATCAATATGTTTTTTTACATTTATTCCTCGTAAAATATAACTTAGTCTACTTTGAAGATATAATTAAGGTAAAAAAATTATATTTGGTGGTTTCTAGTTTTTACACGTGCATCTTATATTCTTTGTGAAGTTTCATTCATGGTGCCATATTTCATAACAAAATTATTGTGTATTTTTTACAAGAGTCTTATAATTATGTAAAAATGTCGTATTATTTTCTCAACAATATCATATATTAAAGTCTTTTAAAAACTTTGGTATAGATTAATCCTATTTGACTCAATATTTTTTCATTGTAAATAGTCAAGCCCCGTCAAAAGACAAATTTTCTCTTTTATCAATTGTTAATATGATATTTAAACTACTTCGGTAAATGATGTCATCAATATCATATGGATAATGATAATCAAAATAAAAAAAAATGGTGGCATTTTCTAGCAATAATATAAATTTAGCATCTTAGATTAGTTATTCTTTAAAGGTATTATTAAAAGCTAATAAATTTCAAATGAAAAGAGTAATACCTATTAGGTATTTTTGTAGAACAATTCTTTACACTTAAAGAGATGAGAGTTATCTATGAGTTAAACTTATGCTGAACTCATTTAGTAAAATTTATTATTATATTATTCTATTGAATTATTTTTACTTTAGTTTGTCTTTGCCAATTACTTTCACTTTGAATGCATAATTGTCTGCAGAAAGAATAAAAAATGTCGAGTAAATTTATTAATGCTATCATTTATTATGTAAAAATAGTTATATATATTTACAATAATGTTGTATAAATGGTGCATATTGTGTAGAAAGTATTTTATAGTTTTCTTAATAGTGTTCTTTATAACTGCCTAGGATTTGACTGAATTAACAAAGTCTAACAAAATAGTCTTAAAATCTCTATTAGATGACTGGTTTTCCAGTTTCGTAGAGTAAGACAAGTCCTTTTATTGCGTCAAATGTCTTTTCTTTCCAGTAGACTACGGCAGAAGAGGCGATACACCTGCCAACAATAAAAAAGTACACATATTTACACATCCCAGTTGGGAAAAAAAAACAAAGGAAGCAGGAAGGAGCAAAAATTAGTTGTAGCTACCAAATCTTCTCAAAGTTTAGCTAAACATCCATGATCCAACCATACCAAGTTCTACTCGTACCTAATGTGAACAAGGGTATAAAATGACTCATCAGCCAAACAAACTCCAACAATCCTTAAAGTACCAGCAAAAGAGAGAACATAAAAAGAAAAACAAAAAACTAGAAAAACAAAACCGTGGCATCGTCCCATCAGAGAAAAAAATATTGAAATAGAAGAACCAACAATAATTGTATGAACCTTAAAAAAAAATCTTGAAAAGAAAAATGTAACGTAATAGGGTCTTAAAATATCGCTTCTTGTTTTTACTTTTTTTTTCCTTTGATGCCTTTTGACGCGTTTTGAAGGAGAAGGAGACAAATTTGAGAAATATAATTTAAAGCAAAGAAGAGAAAAAAAAAATATGTACATTTTTTTTACTTTTTTAACCCAAATTACACTTCAGCCCATTTTTACATCAAGTCACTTTAATGTCCCTCACTTATTCAATGGACCACAATTTGCCACGTTTTTGGAAGTGACAACGTCCTATCTAACAGTTATATGGTCGTTCCCTTACTTTATTACTGCTTGTTTGTATAAGTCACAAATTTGTGATTCACACCGTTTGAACTCTGATTTTGTTTCTATCAACACGCCTTATTTATTTTTATAGGAGTAGAAGGGTACGTTTTATGCACATTAGACAATTCATATGAGACCATAAGGGTGGGTTCTCGACTCTTGTATTACATCTCTAATTTGAATTTTATTACATGTTGTCGGAGTTTTTTTGAATAGGTAATATCTAAGTTTTATTGTACATTTTTAGTGGTTGAACAGCAGGGGACAACATATAATGTGAGAAAGAATTGATCGTTGCTTTGTCTCCATCTCATGGCAATAAAAATATCTTGAAGCTCGTCTGCAACCCCTTCCCAGAATTAATTCTAACCATTGCCCTTTTATCTTAAACCTCAATGATATCGCTTATCCCATGAAGCAGAAGAGACCGTTCAAGTTTGAGGCTATGTGGGTGTCTTACCCCGATTTGAAATTTTAATTCAGCATCATTAGAGTTTTGGTTCAGTTTCTTTAATGGAGAATCTACATTCCCTTCATAAAATATTGTGGCAATGGAACACCGATGTTTTTGTGAATCTATTCAAGAGGAAGAGGCAAATCATGCGGCAACTTGATGTTATGCAAAAGCAGGTGGAAATATGGGACTCTATCTTCTTGAGACAATGTGAGGCCACCTTAATATGTGAGTATAACCAATTACTTGATAACAAAGAGCTCTTTTGGCTCCAAAAGTCCAGAAGAGATAAAGTTCTTCAAGGGGATAGAAACACTACCTATTTTTTTTCCACGACCCTAAAGCGCAGAAGTAGATCTCGTGTAAATGCTCTAAAATCTGAAGATGGAGATTGGATACAAGATTAACAATAACTAAAAACCATCGCAAAGCATCATTTTATTAAACTCTTCACAGACACTAGCACCAGTAATTGCTCGGATGACCCTAATGCTTGGCCTGCAGTATCATTAAATTTGGTTGACCATCTCAAGGATATTCCTTCTACCATAAAAATTCCTAAAGGTTTGTGTTCTATGAAGAAACTAAAATCCCCTAGACTCAATGGCTTCCATGCCTTGTTTTTCAAAGTATTGGCACATAGTTAGTCATGACTTTGTCGCCTTGGTTCAGAACAGCTTTGCCACTAGCTATCAGCCATAAGGTCTTAATGAGACTTGATTGCTTTGATTCCAAAACTAGTCATTTAGAACAAATGAATCAATTTCGTCTGATAGCACTGTGCAATGTTCTCTATAAGGTAACCACTAAAGTTATAGTGCAGTGACTCAAGCCATTGGTAAACAAATGGATTAGCCCCTTGCAAGCCTCCTTTATGCCTGGGAGGTCAACACACGATAACATTCTGTTGGCTCAGGAATGCATGTCCTACCTATAAAAAGGAAACAAAAAAGGAAGCATGGGTATATGGCCATTAAAATTCATTTAGAAAAGGCTTTCGATAAGATTAGTAGAGGCTTTCTACATCAACCCTTGTATCCTTACAGCTTCCAAAATCTTTGGTTAATTTTAATTATGAATTGTGTTAAAGTACAACCATGACAATACTTTGGAATGGCAAGAAAACAAATAAATTCAAGCCGCAATGTGAGTTACGCCTGAGTGATCCTATGTCCCTTTAACTATTATGACATGTATTGAGCGTTTGTCACATCTTATTATGGAAGCAATGCAAGACAGATGGAAGCCGTTGAGATGCTTCTGGTTTGGCCCTCTTATTTCTCATCTTTTTTTTGCTGATGATCTATTATTATTCGGTCATGCATCTATTGCTACGGCCAAAGCTATTGCAAATACTATGGAAGAATTTTGTGCATTGTCTAGTAGAAAATTGATAGTGCAAAATCAAACGTACTATTCACCCCAAATGTTCCAAAGGCAGCTAGTCGTGCTATTTGTGGCGTACTTGGGTTCTCTTCTGTCTCTGATCTAGGTAAATATTTAGGGGTGCCGTTATCTCTAGATTAGAGATCAATAGGAAGATATGTCATGCAAATGAAATATGTGCTATAGATTATATGTGATGAGATAGACCAACTAAACAGATCTTTTTTTTTGTTTGGGAAATGATGCTACACATCATGAGCAAAGTTTGGTGTTGTAGGATGATGTGTACAGGCCAAAGAAGTTTGGTGGTCTCAGTCTTCACAAAGCTCGTGATATGAATGTGGCTCTTTTGGCAAAACTAAGTTGGGAGATCACTTCAGGGACATGGAAGCCCTAGATTAAAGTATTGAGGGCCAAGTACTTTCCCACTGCATCTTTCCTTGATACTTCAAACTATGGAAACACCTCTAGTGTATGGAAGGCAATTTTACAAGGCCAAAAGCTTTTTTGTCATGGTTCGCATTGGTCACTCGGGGATAGAACCTCTATCCAGTTTTGAACAGATCCATGGCTTATGGATGAGCCTATTGCATTTATTGGAGGGTCTATGCACGATTATCAAGAGACCAACTATAGTGCCTTGCACTATATTCAACCAGATGGCTGCTGGAATTGGAGGCTATTAGTAGGGAAAATATGTGAGCACTTCCGAATGTAATTATAGGGAATATATGTTAGTACAATTGCAAGGCCTCTAGATAAATTGCTTTGGAAGTATAATTCTAGGTGCTTTTCAGTGACTAGTGCCTATCACCTCTTGAGTATTGAAAAAGACTTCAATAATAATAATGGGAAGAGGATTTGGAGCCCCCATATGCAAACTTTCTTGTGGCTAGTGTGGAGGCATAGACTCCTTACAAATGCTTACCATTTCCACTGTCACATTATTGACTGTGGAGCATGTGAGAGATGCAGTCATAGCTGGGAAGATATATCCCATGTCTTTTTTCTTTGCCCTTTTGCAATGGATGTTTGGGCTTGCATTAGCCAGCAATTGTCAATTAAAGTGGATATCAAGGTTGGTTTTTACCGACTAATTAAACCTACAACTTGTCAATGGATGAATGCTCATGGGGTTGTTCTAATCAAGTGGTTTTATAGCCACTATGTAGCATTTGTGGCATGCAAGGAACAAGCTTATTTTTTAAAATACATATTTCTCCCTGCTACAACTAGTTAACAATATTCGGTGAAAGTCTGTTGAAGTACATTACTTCATAGGGCTTAACAAATCGCACTTCAACTCATGGGAATGCAGCGTCGGTGATGAGTTTATCTACTAGAGCTACCCCCAGAAAATGAAATTAATGTTGATGGTGTAGCAAAAGGTGCATCAGGCCAAGATGATTATGGTGGTGTAGCTCAGAACAACATGGGAAAGTGGATCTTTGCTTTCTTGGGTTTATGTGGTCATGTTGTGGCTATATGAGCAGAGTTACAAGCAATTTATTTTGCTTTGCAGCCAATATGGGAAAAAAGGGCTACGAAGCATTTTAGTTGAAACAGATTCTTTGCTAGCCTTACAAAAGCTAACTAGATAGGATTTGAAATTAGATTATTACAAACCCATTATTGGTAACTGCAGGAGGCTACTCGTTAGACAATGACATTGTGAGCTCAAACAAATACTCCGAGAGGGAACTACTGTGCATATTTCATGGCAAATCTAGGTTGTGAAGGTAATGATGCATTCACCTTTTGGGAGGATCCACTTTATGGCACTCTTCCTCTACTATGTGCTGATACGTTTGGCATGGGTCGCCCGTGTGGTAGCTAATTTATCTCTATTGTAAAATTTTTCTGTTCTTCTTTAGACTAACACCCAAAAAATATATATATACAACCATATAGTGTAATGCTATAAATGAATAAATGGGAATCTGAACTACTTTTACTGGCTTGCTTAACCCACAACATATTACAACTTTCATTTTACCACTTATGTCCCCAAAATATAATAAAGAACCAACACAATGGGAATAACACGAGAACAATAAGAGGGTCATACAATAATTTTTTTTAACTTTTAATTTCTTTATTTGTGAGATCAAATTAAAAGTAATTAAATCAATCGAATTGGTTTCATATTATTTTTTAAGTGCATGTTGTTGTCTATTTTTTTTTTGACATAATAAAAAGAATTGAATTGGATTGCAACCTAGTTGCCGTTCATAGATGTATCCAAGTATCAATCTTGTGTTGGAATTAAAAAATTGGCTATAATACATATATGATTGAATTAGGGAAATGTTCACAAGAGTTACTTGGAGTAGAATGATAACATAAACAGTACACTTATATTATATAAAAGATAATCACTCAACACTACATAACATATTATATGAACCTCTACTTATATTGCACTATTAACACACATTCAACACTTAGTCATAATTAATATTATAGAAACTCTAAAAAACCTCTCAATATGAAACACATTAACATATATCTTATCGTAAAGATAAATACTTTAAATACACTTATTTAACGAAATATTCGCTGGCATGCAATTTGTGATCTATTTACTTTCTTTAGGCCTAATTAACTCTGAGGTTTGCCCAGTAATGGGATTTATGTTTAGTGGGATAAACGTTGGAACAAAAAAAAAAAACAGAAAAACCATGGGCATTACATTAGAGTGTTAGACTCATGTGCCTACAAAAGACTTGCTGAACACCACAGCTTGTTCTTTTGTGTTTTGGTACAGTGGCTCGGTTGTCTTTGTAACTTCTTTCCAACACAATCACCTTAAGCAAAATTATGGGTACCACCCTTACTTTATTATCTTTCTTCATTAAAGAAAAAAAAAACAAAAATATAGTGGTCTCGTGCTTTTAACACAATCTATTAGAACACTCTATTAAGACCTCTCAATTGTATGTTTGAGTCTTAATCTATTTGTTTTTTCCAACCTTACATTTTCTTTGTAATTAAAAAAAAAAACAAAAACAAAAACACAACATTTGCTTAATAGAACAGAAACGCAGTTCTTATAACAAAAGAACTTTAAAAAACTTTTTATTTGTAGCACTATTATTAGCAAAGAGTGTTTTGTACTCTCTTAGATTTTTTCTATTATGTTTATTTCTTTACTTTTTGTTTGTTGTTCTATTTTTGTTATTTGTTATCTACTCTCAAAAATATTTTTTTTACTATTTAATGTGGTAGTCTAATTGGTGATCCGGTATGCTTTTCACTGCATTGGCCTAAGTTCGAGTCTTAGTAGTTGCGTATTTTATGCCAAAAAATCTATTGGTTTGC
This sequence comes from Carallia pectinifolia, assembly GCA_037832335.1. NCBI lineage: Eukaryota > Viridiplantae > Streptophyta > Magnoliopsida > Malpighiales > Rhizophoraceae > Carallia > Carallia pectinifolia. The sequence continues at coordinate 8,867,277 of CM075443.1, forward strand.
ACACTACTGATTAAAAGCTAATTAACATCAAAGCTGGACATGTGAGAGCCTCATTCGGACTCAACAATACTTGGGTGGTAAGTTCTCTCTATGAGGGTGATTGAATAAGGAGGTCAACGTGTACTCCCGATCTTGTCTCATAAGTGCAATGACTCACATACCAACGATGCACTTTTTTTTGTCAAAAAAAAGAATAATTTTTTTAATGCCAATTTTTTAATGATTACAATCTGTTGAGAGAAAACTTGTGAAAATAAAGGGTGAGTAGAGTAGAAAAAGTGGAAAGTATACACACATACAGGGTGTACAAAAGACCGTAGGTTTTAGCTTTTCTCATATACTTTTTTAAACTTAAAAAAAAATTCATGTTCTAAACAAGAAATAAAAATCATTTGTTAAAGATGTTTTTCCTTTAAGCATAAAAAAAAACCAAACAAGTATACAAAGCGAAACAAAAACAAACAAATCCAAAATTTTAATATCAAAGATGCGAATAATAAATGAATAAATAAAAGATGCATGGTCATTTGTCTACTTGACATGATTTGTTTAATCAGAGGCACAACGTATAGTTTTTACAAAATTTGTCCCTCACTTGTTCGTTGTAAATTATTTAAGTACTTTGTTTTATTTGATTGTTAAATTTATTGAGGTGAATACTATTTGCTCGTCATTTCATCAAACTAGTTTCTAATAGGATGGTATTTTATTTAAAATGTGATGACTTAACATTTTATTTTAATTTTTTTTCAATTAGGGAAAAATAAAAAAAAGAAAAAATGTCACGCAATCACATTTTTAATTATATGCATCATAATAAGAAGTGGTTTAATAACGTGATGAGTGGATGGCGTAAACTTCAATAAATTTAACAGTTAAATAATAAAAAATATCGAATTATTTTACAATAAAAAATTTGAAGATGAGTTTTGTAGGTAAAAATGGTGTATCTGTAATTAATCATTTGCTCAAATATTAAACACTAATTTAGGATTTTATCTGAAAAACAACTCTGAAACCTTTGGAGCCAAGCTATTAAACACTCCGAAATTCTCTCCTTTGTAAGTTTAACTATCAAGACCGATTCTCCTTGTATAACAAAAAATTATGCATCCTGATCCGCCCCATTCACAACTTTTAGTAATTTCATCTCGGGAATTTGAGCCCAAAGCTAAATATTGAAAGAGCATCGCTGCTATGTAAGGCATTGTTAAAAGGACACAAATAAACATATAATTTATTTAATAATATTTAATAATATTTATATTTTTTTTAAATTCAACTATCTAATGACTTGTCTCATTATATGTGTACGTATGTTTAACTAGTGCGGTTCACTTAGTTTTTCTCATATTGAAATTTCTTAGAGTTGACGTGTAAAAGCCAGCTTGACAGTACGGGACATCAAGGAGCGAATTTCATTGGGCTGTCGGGGGTGCGGTAAACCTTTTTAACAAATTTACTGCATTGGCTTTTCGCCATCTGGTTTCTGTAACTTTTCCGTTTTAGATTACCATTGTCATGTACATTTCAACCCAAAATGGACAAATTCAATCATTAAATAGGCCTAAGCTATGGTACAAAACCTAACTTATTTGAAATATAAGAAAGAAAATATATACCTTTGGTCCGTCAAATTTCACGCTGTTTTCCGTTGCTTTTTTTTCCCCCAACTTTTAATTTGAAGGTTTGTGGACTTGGTAAGCATAAAATTCTGGACTTGGTCAGTTGTCAATCGTCATACAATGAGCAATTATTAGCTGATGATCTCACAACAACATTTGTTTGAACACTGTCGACCTGCTTTATATCCCTATATAGCTACTAGCTAGGGCCAACAAGTTTCGTCATGCAGTGGGGCTAAACGAATAAAAAGTTCTTCCAGGTACTCCATTTAGCCAAAAAAAAAAAAAAAAAAAAGGTAGAAGTAATGCATTAGTAAACAGAGAGCTGATGCAATGCAAAACTGCAACTCAAGAACCATAGCAATCTGAAAATCACAGAACGTGATTTCACCCGTCAATTATTGTGCGTTCCAGCCGTCATTACTTCCTCGCCATTCTCACCAACTACAAATAATCCAATTAATCTGATGTCATTGTATTATGCTCTCACTCAACTATATTTATAGAGGAAATTTGTTTTTCATTTTTTTATTGATTTAATTTGTCATTATTGAGACTCGATTTCAAAATGTTCAGTCTTGAAAACAACTTCAGTATCAATTGAGTTATATCTCAAAACTTGAATTTTTTTGATTGAGCACTGCAACTCATCGCACTCTGTGTGACAACCATAGTGTGTTGTGGTGCCGAGCTCTCTAGGTATTGCAGCATGTGGCACAACATTTTCCTCTCTAATTTACTTGTCTTTAGGTGTGAGTTAGTGCTATACCTACACTATTCTTCTATGCCCAGGTTTTGGTCAATGGCAAGGCATCTGCCGCTGGTGCTAACCTGCAATTTTAAATAAGACGGGATGCGATTTGTAGATTCTGATCTTATTTTTTTCCTTTGTGTTACGAAATTAATTTGGCACCGCGACAAACGAGATAGAATCGATTCTTCAATTGTACTGAAAAGAACCTCAGTTCTGTTATTAAAAAGGAAAAGGAAAAAAAATGGAAATTTTACCTCTGTTGTATGAAGCTTTAAAAGCCATCCTAACTACTCCGGATTGCCCGAGTGGCCACCTGACAAAAGGCCAGGGGAGGCTAGAGTCCCCCTCCTCAGACTAGATGCCCTCCCTATATTTCGCTTGTCAAAAATAGTGCTTGAAGATGAACACATCGGCACATCCCTCTGTTCCTTATTGGTCTTCTTATGCATTGACATCAAACTTTGAAGCCATCAATTTCACTGGATAAATTTTGTTCATGCTGCTTTAGATATTGTTCTTCATACAGAAATAAAAAATGAATGCATAAGACTCTCACATTTGTAGAGTCTATCAAAGAGTCATTATATGCAACATTCTCTTTTATTTCTAGAACAATTGTTACTTTTGAGATCAAATTCATGATATCATAATAAAATAATATTTCTGTTACACCAACATTTCCCTTTATACCTTCATAAATATTTGTGCTAAATATGTTCCTCGCCAAAGATTTTAAAATATTAAAACCTCCCAGAAATCTCAAAGTTAAGTTTGCTGCCAGACTTTCTCTAGACCCATTAGTTCCTATCTACAACATAGTCTACAATAAATTTATTGGAATACAAAGTAGAGAGGAAAAGGGTGCAATTTTCTTAATATATGAAAGGGAATGAAGAAAATTTGCAGACCCCGATCTCACTTATGGATTACCAACGTTTGAAAATAAGCCCGCCTGGCCTTTGGTTTGACCGATCCCTTTCCGCTTTTCGATAAAATGTTCGGTCTTCTTTTTATTTATTTTATTTAAAAAAATGCATGAATATAAAATTTAAATACATAATAATAATATATATTCATTATTTAAATTTTAATTATTTATTAAATAATAAATTTACTATAATTAATAATTTAAATTTAAATAATAGACTGTATCATCTTGTGTCTAATTTTTATATTTAAGTAATAAGACTTTCATTTTATTTTACTTTTTCCATTTTTTACTTTGATATTCATTAGGCCACTAGGTCAAAATGTAAAAGATTAAAGAGACGAGGGAGACAGGCGGGATGGAGATGTGATGTGACAGAGAAAGAGATTGTGGCATTGATAATGTCAGTAAGAGAAATTAAGATTTAAATTTTTAATTTTTTTAATTATTTTATTAATTAATTAATTTAAATCTGAAATATTTCAAAAAAAAATAAAAATTGCATACGGCCATAAAAAAAAATTAATTGCATCTCTACTGTGCTTCTAGTAGCCATGCAATTGAAGAGGACAGTATAAATTACGTGACCGTACAAACCAAGCTGCCCTTCGATCAAGTCAATCTGCCGTGGTAAAAAAGGAACCCATCGGTTATTATCCAACCAAGATGTAATATGACATGGCATAGGTACCGACTTTTTGTTTCTAGGAAGGAAAAAAATAAATAAATAAAAGAGAGTGTAATTTTATATCCTTTAAAATGGTTGATTCCTACCCCTTTTCTTCTCTCCCTCATTCTGTACATCCAGACTTTAATCTTATCGGAAAGGTTGTATGGCTATATAATTTTGTGATTAAATTATTTTTAAATTTATATTTTATATAATTATAATAATAAAAAATAATATGAAAAAAGTATTGTTATTTTTTTTATTTATATTTTTTAATTGCGGTTATACAAAAATATGTTTATTATCACATAAATTAAGTGAGGTCTGGATGTTGTTTGTCTACTAATGTTTGGCCATCAATCGGTCCCCTTATCTTATACATGCATATATTTTATTTATAGAAAGAAAAAGAAGAGTAATAATACAGGAGGTTGCTATATATATAAAAAAAATCAAATGCTTACTGATAAAAAAAAAATTAAGATTTAGTTTTAAAAAAATAAATTTTTTAATTATTTTTTATATGCTAAACTCATTCTTATAGTTATTCTATTGTTATTTTTTATATCTTTTTAGTAAGACTCTACTAAAAAAATGGCTTAATTAAGGATGTAACGCAACTGCATTTTGATTAGCATAACATGACATCTAGATTCCTGTATTTTTTTTTTTTTTTTTGTATAAAGAAAGAAAAGTCATTTTTTATAATGAAACTTTATTTCAGTTCTCTTAACCTCATCCATTAGAGTCAATATCTTGCAAGAAAAGGAAAACAACCCAAGTGGTTACCTCAAAAAATTATGTTTAATCTCAAGTTCACTTTACATTGCTTTTGTTGATCGTCGCAGACAATTATGTTACACACATATATGTTTATTCAATCAAATAATCTTTGACTAAAGATAGGTTTTTACTGCTTTGCAATTAACAAAGTGTGTAAAATGTTTTCATTTTCAACTGTTTTATTATAAGATACTAGACGAACCTATCCATTACGAGGGTACATGGAACTTTCATTTGCTCGTTGGGTGTGTGACAATAAAGAATTGTGAACCGCACAGCAGTTGACCTGGAAAAAATTTCAACTGCTGAAAGTCTTCCCATATATTTTTACGGTAAGGAAATGCATATAAAACACTTATTACAGAACACGCAATAATAATATATGATATTAACGGAACTCAAGTCAAACACAAGATATATCTGTCTAAACCTAACACTTTAATTGGAAGGCCTTGGTCTCAAGATCACCAAACTCAAATTAGTTTTGCCTTCCCATCAACACGGCCCGTCTATTTGGGAAGTGTACAAAAGGTACTGCGTATTTTCAGGGAAGAATATATAATAAGAAATTACATAAAGTAAAGTTTTTGTTAGGAGTTTTTTTTTTAGAGCATCACTATGTATTTTTTTAAAGAAAGTATAAATGAATACACAGTTTATCTAATAATATTGAGTATTTTTTTTTTTCCTTCTAAATAACGAATATCAATGTTTACCTACATGTACCCTAATAAAATTGTGCCGTCTAAATTTGTTTTTTCTGTTTTTTTCGTTGAAGACATAGAACGTTTGTTATCTTCATGTGACATACTAAGATTATGGTCCACGTTTCTGCCAGTGGATGTGTACAGACTAGGCCCTTCAGAACATTCAACATGACTGGTCTCTCTCCAGTATGCTTGACGTTGATAAAAATTTGTGAAACTTTTTTAGACATAAATACATATTTCATCTATTATCCTTTTTTTTTTTGATAATTTCACCCACAACATTTTGTTATTTTTAAAAATACACTTTTCATATTTTCTTCACCAATTTTTTTCACTTTTTTTCGTTAGTCTGTCATTAAGTCTGATATATAATCAAATTAATGTCACGTCATCTAAATCAAATATTTTGTCAGCCGAAGCTGATCACATAGCACACAATAATTTTCTACACATTTTTTCAAAAATTTTAATTTTCAAATGGTTAAAAGAAAAAATTTAGAATGATGTTTTAAAACTAAAAAAGTTAAAAAAAAAAATAGAAAAAACCCAAAACCAAACCCCTGATTTTTCGATTTCCTCTACCCATCTGTCCATCTTTCGTCTTCCAACCAGAAACACATCCCTTCGAACGATTGTTAGCTATTTCCTCTTGTCTCTCTAATCCTCGATTCTTGTTCAATTTCTGTTTCTTTTCTCTCTCTCTAAGCCTTGATTCTTGTCCAATTTGGCAAAAGGATTGCTAGCTTCTCTGGTTGCCACGACCAAATATCTGACGGAATATTCCTCAGTGTCGCCGGAGATCAAATTCCTGGCCTTAACCTTCCACGCTTTGGACCCTTCATCGTAACTTGGTAATTTAAATTATTCAACACGTCTTTGGTACAAAGGAGTAATCTTGAAGCGAGAAACATGGTTATTTATTTATTTTTAAACATAGTTACTTAAGTAATGAACGATGGAATTGATCTTTTGATATGTCAGTGGTATAATTGGGATGTAATTTATTTAAGTGGCTTTTTCTAAAATTATTTGTTGGGTTTAAAAAATCATTTTAAATTTTCTCTCTTAATTACTTGAAAATTAAAATTTCCGAAAAAGTATGTGAGAAATGATGTTGTGTACTATGTTATCAGTTTCTACTTACTTGACGTCTGACTTGAATGATGTGCACTAATTGAACTGCTACGTGTCAGACTTAACAATTAATAAACAAAAAAAAAAAAGTGAAAAAAGGTTAATAGCGAGAATTTAAAGTATGGATTCTAAAAGGAAAAACAGTTGTCAACGAAATTTTTAAAAAAATTAAAAATAATAGGTGAAATTTGTTTTTATGCCTTTTTTTTATAATATTAATCTTCAACCACTGATAATTTAATAATAAGTAAGGATTTAGAATTGTGTGAGTTGTACATGTAATTTTATGTAATTTTATGTTACACCACCTATGGTGGTAGTCTGATAATAACTAGATATATTTTTATGCAGTTGACCCAAATTTAAATCATCGCTCTAACAATTCTCCCAACCCAAGCACAAGAAGTTGGGTGTCCTTGATCCAATGTTGCACTTGAAAGATCTGATAATAGTTGTATGTCGAGTCTATAGTGGAGCTATATTCAGATCTATCAATACTTAGATAATGAGTATTCTTTATAAGAAAAGTTGAATTGAGACGTTAATAAGTGATTTCAACCTCAATCTATCAGTACTCAAAACAGATTTCATGGTTTATATTTAAATTAAAAAGTTGAAGTGAAAAGAAGTCAGTGGTAGCTAATCCAAATTGGAAAACATCACTTTTCAGCCATCAACGAAAAGCTTTCAGAGGAAATTCTCCAAATGATCCTTATTACTTTTGATCCATTATTGAAGTGTTCTACTTTGAACATTTTTTTTTTTTGACTGATTGAAGGGTTAAAAACTAAATAAAAAGGGAGAAAATACAGATGAAGCAAATTAAAAATGTAAATGAGCAATTGAACACCTGTCTCTTTAGAGGATTAAAATGTAAACAGAATAAGATTCGTGTTTAAATTCATATGTCATAATGGAGAGATCAAAGTATATACTTTTTTTTTTTTGAAATATAAGATTGCTTCAGAGTGAGAGAAAAGCAACATTGAACAGCGAAGAAGAAAGCAACATTTTTTGTAACAAAAGCAAATTGATCCGAGGGGCAATCGACAAGAAATTTTTTGAGTTTCCACGTTTGAGTGAAAAACATAGGACCTTAAGCTTAATTTCTTTTATCGGGCTTGGATCGTTTTACAATACAATAGTAATTTGACACTTCTATAAATTAAGGAGGTGGCTAACATTAACTCCTTTATGTTGACTCTAATTTTATGGCTGTCAAGAAATCAATCCACCTCAAAATTTAAATTTAAATTGTTGGGAGAAATTCGGAATATAAATTATATATTAAATTTCAATATATTTTTTAACAGAAAACTTATTAAGTTGAAAGTCTGAAAGAAAGAAAGACCTATCATACATGTAAAAATTTACAATTAAATATGAGGTTGTGAGATTTGAACATAAGACTACTTGTTCATACGACTCTGATATTATGTCAAAAAAATATGAATGAAAGACGTGCTCACTATAATTATAGAAATTCACCATTAAATGTGAAGGTAACGAAATTCATACACAAAATTACTTGATTATAAAACTTTGATACTATGTAAAATCAAGTCTTTGGACTTGAAACCCACCTAAATACTTAAGTATTTGGGAGAGACTTAAAATATTAATTATAAATTAAATTTTAAATACCTTAATTCTCTAAATCAAAAAACAAAAAAAAGAGTATATACACTTAATATTTACTAATTTAATGGCAGTATCCTGCACTTGTAGGTCAATGAAAAGAACGCTCACTTAAATACGTTAATTCTCTGATTTAAAAAAAAAAAGTTAATTTAAGTGTGAGTTAAATGACCTTGCCTACCTTTAATTTTTAACCAATTTCTATTTCTTCGTTAATTATATAAAACAAAAATAAATTAACGAAAACCTTTGCTACGTTCACTTTTATCCATACTTTATGCAAAAAAAAAAAAAAATCATGGTGTTCCTTTGAAACTTTCAACTTTTACCACAATTTTTGTTTCCTTAATTCATCATTAATGGTGCAATTTTTTTTTTTTTTAAGAAAAAGAAAATCTGATGCAATTAATGTTGTCCATCATTGTGCCAGCACATAATAAGGGCTCGGTTTTGCACTGGCAAGTGGTGTCCGAACAATCATATAACATATGTATTTTAGGTGTAACCACATTAAATTTTAAAACAAAAATTTTGAAAAAATTATAAATTTAAAATTTAAAATTAAATTAGTATTATTTTAAAATTTAAAATTTAAACCTCAAATTATATATGTTAAAATTAAAAATAATTGTTTTCTCAAAAATAAATTTTTAAAAAAAAAATTCAATACGATCACGTTAATTTAACCTACAGTTTTATTTCTTAATTGTTGTCCGGAGGCGGCATACGTGTACGTCCGGATAGCAATCTTTATCCCAAATAATAATTGGAACCCTTTCTGTTTTTTAACAGCCTGGGGTCCTCTCTTATCATTGAAGGATCCTTTTACGTCACCATATTTGACATTGATACTTCGGTCGACTCTCTCTCTATCTCTTCCTCTCTCTCTCTCTGAACAAAAAAATATGAAGAAAAAATCCCATGCAGTATCGTCCGGTGTCATAAATAAACCAATTTTTAGATGAGCAAGATAGCGATAGACTGGAGGCTTACAGCCACTTCCTCCAGAGTTGTTGGCCAGTGTAATATCAAACGGGATTGGTCAATCAATTACTTCATCTCTCAATTACACCCAAAATACTAGTTTAACTCAAGTCATTCATTACATAGACACTTGATGTTGCATTGTCATGTATACGCACATTTGTATTTTCATTAATTGTGTTTATATTTGGGAGAACTAAAAATATGCAACAATTATAATAATGAAATATGTGACCCTATCTTTAGGCTGCGTTAAATGATTGTGTTCGTGTAACTTTATTGTTAATAGCCCAAATGATACCCTAGCAAGAAGGTAACGAGCAAAAGCCATTTCCTCTGTGTGAACATCATGACTTCTGAGTTCTGGGTAAGCTCGTATATATATATATTATATTTCAACTCTGCATTTTATATGTTGTGAAGTTGGTTTGCGAATAAATTAACAAGAATTTCAAACAGGCTGTAATTGCAAAGATTCCAAGACTTTATATCTGCAATTTCTCGGAAGGAAATATTATTAATCAATCACACCATGCATGATGGATCCGTTGAACGAAAACCTATTAATTTGCAACGTCAACGCGTTTCCAGGCAAAAAAGAACAACAGCGTGGCTGCTCCTCAAGATAATAAAGCGAAAAAGAACTCTCCATGTTTAACACTTTTCAATTCAAATGTCTCCAACAAAAAAGAAGAGAGTTTTCAATTCAAAAATAGTAGACAGTTTTCACGCTCACAGAAAATATCATGTGACATCATCAAATTTATTTGTTGCATATTATTAATTTGTAGTATTTTAGATCACAATTAATAATAAAATAATAAATATATAACCAACTGTTATAATAATATCATTTTATTCCCATTAATCCCGCGTCAAATCTCGGTAAAAAAAAAAAAAATCTATCAAATCAAACCATTCTAGTTTTCACACTAATGCTATAATATCATATGCATAAGATCAAAAGTTTTTCTGTATTCACTAACCCACCTGCCTTGCTTTTTCGCTGGATACCGATTTATATAATCGAAGCAGCATCACCAATTGATACACATAAATGTACACAACTGTGTACCAAAGCAAATAGTGAAACAGGTCTAGGGAAAAGTCTTCCACTCAAATTAGTTTTAATTACATATATTTAGTCGGTGGCAATCCCATGAAAACAAGTTTCAAACTAGTCACAGAAAACATAAAATTCAAAACATATCAAATCTATGAACACGAAAGCTATCTACTTTGACAGTGCAGTGCCGTGTGCTAACGCGATATCAAAGGCAGATTCCACGTACAATGAACAGTGTATATATCATGTCTTCTAAAAACCTAAGTACTTTACAGGAAATTGATGGTGCAACTCCAAAGTCCAAACCTTTTTTTAGAAGCATGTAAAATAGCTAAGCAAACTCATGAAAGAAAGGGTCTTCAAGGAGGAGGTCAGGCCAAACTGAAGGTGCCTCCTCCCCACCATAGCTCGAGGCACTAGAAGACTCACCCACAGTGTTGATTGGCGGATTGATTGAAGGAGGAGATGTAGTTACAGTAGAAGGAAAATATGGAGAATTGGGTGAGTTATCCCCTGGACTAAACACTGTGAGCTCTGGGGAAGGATAAGCCACGTCTTTGTTTTTGGGTGTTTGATAGCTGCTAGGGTCGGCTTGTAAATCAGGCAAATGAGTGAAAGGCAAAGTTTCATGGAGGCCTTGAAGAAGAGGAGTAGCTGTAAATTCTATCTGAGCTGGGCTATCATCATTTCTGATTGAAGTAAGAGAGTTCAAAAGATTAAAAGCTTCTAAGTCGCTAAAAGAAGCAGTGTTTACGTTGTTGTTTGAGCTGGCTGCTGCAATGGAAGGTATGTGTTGAGGACCTTGAGGAGCTTGAATTTGAAGGAGATATTGCAGGTATTGAAGCCTAGCCAGCTGAGCAGCTTCTGCTTGCAGTCTCACAGCAGCATGATCTCCTCCTCCGTATGGGTGGCTGTCTATAAGCTCCTTTAGATTTGCCAGAGCAATGAGATGAGGCAAGGTTGAAAAGATATCAGTCCGAGGCCGGTGAGTCATGGGATCGAAACCCATCTGAATTAGCTTCTTCTTCAAGTGGGTGTTCCAGAAATTCTTGATTTCGTTGTCCGTGCGACCTGGCAGGTGGCTGGCAATTGCTGACCATCTTGCGAAGGAAACAAACAAACGAATGAAATTAAGTTAGTAAAGTTTTCATTTATAATTAGCCATTAATCAAATTACTGGCCACAAAAATGATTTAAGAAAGATATGCAGGAATTGGCAGATTACTTGTTCCCAAGGACAGCATGGAGATTGAGAATTGTTTGTTCCTCTTCCTGGGAGAATTTTCCTCTCTTGATATCTGGCCTCAAATAGTTTGTCCATCTTAGCCTGCAACTCTTCCCACATCTGTTCAGACCTGCAAAATCATCCACTTATTCAAAATTCAGAGACACAGAAAAACACAGAGCGAGAGAGGGAGAGAGAGAGAGAGAGAGAGAGAGAGAGAGAGAGTGTGTGTGTGTTAAGAGAGATGCCATGGACTTGGAGGTGGCCATAGAATACCTGCAAGTTTGGGGAGGGCTCTCCAGCTTCCATGGCCATGTTTCTGAATGTATTTGACAAGTTTCTGATCTTCTTCAGGGGTCCAAGGACCTTTCTTGAGTCCACCTTCATCACAACAAGGAGACCTTCCCATTTTCCTTCAATTTTCCTATATATATATATATATATGTATCCACTGTGCTCTCTGTATTAATCTTCTATTCTCTCTCAAGGTTTGGCTGCCTCCTTCCCATCCAACCATCAACTGCAGGCTGTCTATTTATACAAACTCTTGTGTTCTTGTCCCCCCCGTTTGTGCCCAAACAAACAAGGCTGGCGTGGTAGTTTCCCATTTTCTAGCAAAACAAGTGTGACCTCTTATTATTTTGTTTTTTTGGTACTTGAAATTTTACTCTCAATTTTTAGAGAATAAAATTAATTGATAATGTAATATTATTTAAATATTATTTTTAATTTTTGTTATTTAATTATACCCTACTTACTGTATAATATAAGATTTTGAGTAAGTTATACTCACTTAAAAAAGAGTCAAAATAGAAATTCCTTATTATTTTATTTTTTTTCCCTTAATGAAATGTCAATTGTGTCCTATATTCTTTAAGTCTTTGCATCCGTTGTTTATTTAATGGCAACTGGAACATATAATTGCTTGATGTCTATTAATTAATAATTCCGCCATGCATGGCATATAAAAAGTCTGAATTAACTAAAGTGGTCGGTTTTAGTACTTATTGACATTTATGCAAGCTTAAATTTGTATTTGAATAGTGTTGCAAGGGCCAAAAAAGAATCCAAAAAAAGTTTTTTATTCTGAGAAGTAAAATGACAAATTAAATTAGTGGGCGCCGTGTCAAAAACATAGGAATATTGATCGTGTTCAAATATGCATGGCGGCTTCCATAACCCATCTTTTTTCTTTGTGGGGGTTCCGGTTTGCGGGCATACGAAATTTGACATAAAATTTATCTATATTGTAACAAAATTTTAATTTTAAGTAACAATATCTATATTTTTTGTAACAAAAAAATAAAATAATAAATTTTTGTTGCAGAAAGTATGAATAATGTCATTTGAAGTTGAAAGCTTGTTACTAAAATGAAATAACTAAAATTTCATACTCAAGTCTCTACAATTAAAACGAATTGTCGATAAGCATCTTCAAAGTCTCAATTGTATTGAAGACAAAAAAATCTTACAAACGAGACAATTAAAAAAATTTTAAATAATTAGCCTAATGATAAGAGCGAGCTTCAAATTATCATCTTTAAATCTGTGTATTCTATGTTTGAAGTGTTTAGCTGTCACGGTAAAATTTCTAACAGTGATCTAAAGGTTTGCCTTAAAAGAATTTTTTATTGCCAAAAGAGAAATAAATTACTACAACCATACTTCACATTAAAGGCCTCTCATTTTGAACTACTGCATGAGATGAAATTTATGAGATATGACATAGTCCATTCGATTTTGTGTAGTCTACCATTCAATGCATTTACCAAGATTATACTTGTTTAGTCTTAAAACTAGACCATTTAGTTCAACTGAACCAAAGTTTAGACCAAGCAAGCCATAGAACAATTATCAAGATTATCTACGATAAGATTTCGACTCTCACTTAATTAGCACTAGTTTCCTTTTTCTACTTTTGTTTTGATAGTTGTCCGATTATACCAAGTTCCAGCATGTTTTATGGAGAGAGTAGTGATAACAAAAAATAAAAAAATAAAAAAACACCGATTGTGGATTTTCAATTAGATTTTGCTAGTTACAGTTAGTTTTTATTTTTTATTTTTTTGCAATTACTACATGTAACACGTGTTAATTGGCCATAAAAAAATGAAAATCAAGTATATTATAAATTTGTTATAAAAAAATTATTACTATATTGATTTATATTTAGTAATTACAAAAGAAAAAATAAAAAGTAATAGTCGATAGCAATTCTCATTTTAATTTGATTCACTTTGTTTTGTAAATATAATTTACTCATAATTTAATATCATATAATATATATAATTTACTTAAAATGATAAATAATAAAATAAATTTACGTAACATATACTTATGAGCAAATTATAAAAACAAATAAATAAATAGCAAGCACTTAACTAATAAATAATTATTTATTAAAAAAAGGGTAATTCGATATTAAAAAACAAAGGAACAAAGATTATATTAGTCAGCGTCAAAGAACAGGTGGCATTTCACTGGTGGTGGTGAGAGAGGAACACATTCCATGCACGCAACCATGCAAAGGGCTGCTTTCGTCACTCAGTGCATGGCCAAGATGATGATCAATCCTTGTTATTTTTTTATTCTCACGTATTATAGTTTTTACGTACACAACTTTTATCTACAGACAATTCTGGTCTTCTGATATCCACCGCAAAAATGCGGGGAAAAAGCAGGAGAAAAAAGATTGAAAACAACAATAAATTTCATTGCCTACCTTTAGCCCTGGATTCCGGTTTCTTCTATTTTGAATTTGTACATCATTTGCTTCTTGTATATTCATCTTCAAAAAAATTGATCAGAATTATATATTAAAAAAAAAGGTTACCTCCAACAAACCATCAGCCAGCACATAACATTGAAATAGGAAAATAAGGTGAAATTTAATATTACAACTTGTAAGCTTCGACAGGAAATCTACACACACACACACACACAGATATATATATAATACAGAAAAAATTATTCAATTTTCTCTATGCATTTTTTTGCTAATGATACAAGTTTCGTTCATATGAAAGTAAGAGATTCTCCAATGTCCAAAAATTTGAATTTTTAGATTATAGACCTCAATTCCAAATATGTTAGATATGGGCCAGTGTACAATATATCTCAAGAAAAAGGGACAATAAGATTTTTACGAGAAGAATGCAATTAAACTTTATTTTTCTTAATTATCTCAAGTTTGTAAAATTAGGTTATGTAAATCTGAGGAACTATAATAGAATGGAAAGTAACTTTTTTTTTATTTTATCTTTTTGTTAGGTGACTTTTGGGGTTGCTAGCTAGCACGACATAAACCTCTCTGGATCCCCCTCTTCAAATATGGAATCCCCTCTTCAAATATGGAATCTTCAAAATTCTTAGCTCTTCTTAATTAGTAAAAATGAATTTTATATATCTAATTTAAAATTGTAAACTCCCACATATTAATAGGAATGAATGAATTTTAGATAATTTAATTCATTTTCTCCCTTTTTTTTTTTTGCTTAGTATTATAATTTATAAAAAGATTCGATAGAATGCGTACACTTAAAAAAAAAAGGTGCTAAGGTGTTACAATTGATAATTTGAATAAGCGAGAATTTTGTAGTTTTGTATTTGCATATTCCTTCTATGTATAAATTAAAATATTTCTATCAAGTAAAAGAATTCAATTTAATTATTGTATTGAATTATTGTATTCAAAAATCTGTAGCAAAAGAAATTCATTCTAGAATTCAATTAAAAAATCAATTGATTAAATTATATTATTAGAATTGAAAACTTAATACCAAGAAACTGTCCAATACCAGGATATCTTCTTGGGGAAAATTTTACAAATATACTTTTTATCTACTTGACCAGCCTAGCTGCACCAAGAATATTCCTACATACATACCATATTATCATATACATACATTTAGTTAATGTTATATGCATGGGTAAATATTGGTAGCATATTCTTCCCAAATAACCTTTCCATTTGTAGTATAGTATATGTTCTGATAGACAAGAGAGATGATTGAAAGTAAGAAACTGATTATGAGGTCACTAAATTGTATGTTTGTGTACATAGGTAATACATTATGAGCAAAAAAAAAAAACATGTACGAGCAAATGAGATAAGCAATGCTCCATCATTGGACGAAGAATAATTGATTAATCTTATGGAACTCCTGATGCAATGTAGGCCACATGATGATTAATTAGTCTTCCAGTTTATGGACCTGACGATCACTAAAAATTGAAAATTTTTTAAAATTGGAGCATCTCTTTCCATGTGTGCAATGATGATTTCGCATTCTAACCAACCACACTGCCAACAGGCCACCTCTCGCCCCACCTCTGAAAGTCATGTAAAACCCTATATATAATAAATCGAACTTTGGTTTTAGGTAATGAATCTAATGATATTTAAAACCGGTTGCTTAGTTTGTGTACAAAACGAAAAAGACAGTTGTATAGTTCTATTTTTCGGCATAGAATTAGGGTTGGTGGTCTTAGTCCCTATATGGCAAAGTAAGTGAAAATGAATTATAATTTAGGTGGAGATTGGCAAAATTTGAGTTTCTTTCTAAATTGTGTGCCTCCTACTCATGATCTTCTTTGGGCTTAAGTCATTGTTTTTACAATTTTTATTGCACGCTTACTAGGTATAGGTGTTGCCCAAGGATTGCACATATTTTTTTTTTGGGTATTTTTTTTAGATGCCATGAATAAAATTTTTCATTAGCTAATGCACTTGCCCTTACTACTGGGCTAAGTAACACTGTTATAATAAGTGTTTTCATGGATTTTCAATAAAGTATCTTGCAATTATTGAAATCACTTATATAAAGTGTTTGAGCGTGGCAAATTATCGATATTAAACTGAAAAGAGACTTAATTCTACATTCCTTTCATGTTCCAAAGAAAGAACGATGATTCAAGTATAGTTTAACTGTGAGACAATGAATATGTTTTTGTTTTTTTTTTTCCTTTTCCCTTGTTCGTGCTTTTTTTTTTTTCTCCATAATGCTCTTGTTTAATCATAGAACTTACCCATGAGAAAAGGACATGAAAGGACGTGACACGTTTTGACCATTGAGGGAGCTTGTTAGAGGAGAGGTTGGTGCAGCCAACGCAGAAATTCTACCACCTTTTGAAACCCCTGCATGACCTCCTTCTTCAACCCCCTGGGATTCTATCAATGGCATTCGTTTGGATGCCTTCATCTTTTTCTCCATTGTCCTGTATCAGAACACATACATTCAGGTATTTCTCCCTAATAATTTTGGACTAGGTACAGGAAAAAATTAGTATCTCAATAGAACAATCAAATTTGAGACTCAGTGTTGCAAGAAACCCCTAGCATGTATTTAACTTCTCTTTCGCTATTTCTCTTTCTGTTTTAAATAATAAGAGTATCTCTTCTTCCTCGTAAATTACATATTCCTTTTTAAGGATTAAAACCTAAAATGTTAAAATGAAAGTTTATGTCTAATTTGGCCTTGGTAAAACTACTTAGCGGTTGTAAAATTTTTTCTATACTTGCAAAATGAGCGCCGTTCAGTGATTTCGATAACTTTAAAGCCCTGCCAATATCAATCAAAGCGCATTTGCTACTATAACTAGTTAGAGATATAAGCATTTGAATCACAATAAAATTTGAAGATACGCACAAATCAAAATTTGTAAATGGTTTGTATCATGTTGCTTAAGAATATGCAGATCGATATAAATTATATAATTTTGTTAGGACATACAGGGAACTTAGAACGAAGATAATGCAAATTGATAAACCAATGTGTCATAGCAGAGCCATATTCACAAAGAGGAGAGCTCTAGTCTCACAACGACAACAAAAGCACAGCAAAAGAGATGTCAACGGTGGTGGCGGTCCCAATTTTCTCTTCTTTTCTATCTTTTCTCTCTTTTTCTTTTTATCTTTCCATTTCCCTCCCTTTCTTCTTCTTCTCCTTGTCTGCAACTCCCTCCATTTTATCTGTGCAGGTTTCGGGCTCTTACCCACTAGATCCAGCTACATAAGAGTCACACATGGTCTTCTCGTCATTTTTGGTACTAGATCCAGCTCCCTATGTCCTCCGCCACCGTCTCTGGCGTCAATTCCTCCCTCTACCACCTTCATCTCCTTAAGATCAGATTGGGAAGGGTTTCGTTGTGTCTGCTTAAGATGGGTGCTATGTATTTTTGTGTAGTATGTAATTTAGTATTTTGAAAAATCCTTACTAGGTGTGTCAGATCAATTTCCATCACAGGTCTAATAAAGTGTAATAGGAGCTGTTATCAGCAGTTTTGTTCAACTGGATTACATCTATTTAAGATTTTGGTATTAGGTATGTTTGATTATAGTTCAGTATATATACTCGTTAAAGAATTTTGTTTAAATGGACCTAAACCCAGTTAGTAAAAGGTCTGACAGACCAAACTAATAATTGACAAATTTAATTATATTGTGTTTTTATTTTGTGCAAATTTTTTTTAATGTATGTATATCAAATCGTATTGTGTATTTACGTAATATATATAATGTTAAAATCGTGGTCCATAATGTTCGACGTAGGCGGGTCATTGTCTATTTATCGTACTTCATAAGCTAGCTCCTTCAACAACTAAATTCATATCAAAAGCATCACATCAACAGACACATAGGGTCAAAGCAACAAACGACGACGAGGCAGAATTCATTTGCCTTTTCCCCTTCTACTTTCTCTTCACTTACCTCATTTGCTGTCGGCACAAGTTTCAGTCGTCAAACAAACGGCACAAAATTTCAATTATCAACAATGCCATTATTTCAATTAAATTTTAAAATTGCTAATTGCCTTCATGGAAATCACTACTACATATAGTAGAGAAATAAGTTAATTCATTTGGAACAAAAAAAAAAAGGAATATGTTGTATGTCCTTTATTTTGGAAATATTTATTTGTACTATTAATTGATTTGTACATAAAATGTTTTCCTCATTTATTTTTTTTAATCTATTAAAAAATCTGTTAAAATGTGAGTTGTAAAATATGGGTACTTTTTTTTATTTTTATAAATCTCACACCACTTTTCGTAAAATTAGAGTACAACACTTTTAAAATAGAAATTTTAAATCTTAACTACCGGATTATCCGTGAAGGAGACTTTTCCTCAATTATATATGATGGGTAATGAAAAGATGGATAATGAAAAGAGTTAGGAAAAAATTCTATTAAAAAAAAATGAAAAAAGCAAGTAAGAAAGGAATCCCATTAACGCCTTCTTCACGAAAGCTAGCTAACCAGTTAAAGATTTTTCACAGAAAGGGATGAGATTGCTTCTTCAACTGGGGTTCCTTGTCGGATGGACCACCTTCCTCACATAAAAAGGAAGCAGGTTTGATAAAGAATTTAGAAGGCAATTAAGTGACGTCACCAAAAATTAAAGAAAAGCATTTATATGATTAGAAAATAACATGGTTGTAGTGTCAGCTAAACAACTAATTTGCTTGTTCTGTTAAGTTTCTACCCAATACATCTAAACTCGGACTTTCTATGCTTCCCCATGCCACGTATCCCGTTTCTTGTCGTTCCATTTCCATGCAAGAAGAAAACAACGAATTATAATTATTTGGTTCCAGTGCTAATTAATTCAGTAGAAATTATACCTACTTAACACCCAAAAATAGAGCAAATTATACGTGGCTTAATTGGGTTATAAGATAACAGCTATAGGTGTGGCGATCTGATGAACATGAGAGACTCGTCTATGTTCTAAAACTGAACAATTTTGCTCAAAATCAGAGTTGGGTAGTTACAGTGTATAATCTTGACGATCCCATGGGCAATTTTGTCTTTTTCTTGGTCCATTAGTAAGGTCATTAGACCATATGCAACATAATGAAGTATAATTCTCTTATTCACATAAATCTCACACTCTCACTTTTTAAGATTAGTTATCAAAATCTCTAGAAGAGAAGTATATATTCTAATCATTAGATATTCTCCTGAAGAACTCTCGTAGGCAATTTTTTTGATCTATATATATATGTAGCATTTGTATTAGTTGCTAGCTAAGAGGGTTGACTCCGATAACCAATTAAAGCTTAAGCAGGATTTTGTATTCTTTTTGCCATAAAAATCTTCAATCTAAATATGTATGCACCTTGCTAATGTAACATATTGGACTATATACCATTCTGCATTAGTTGGAGGACAAATGATTTAAAGTAGATTAACCTTAATTAGTCTGCTGTGAGAAAGAGCTTTTAAAAATAAGCTAAGATTGGCTAAAAATTAGTGAGGTTATAACCTGATTAGCGACACTGACGCTTACTCCAAACATCGAGCACTTGATGTAAAACAATGAACAAACTACAATTACAGAAACGACAATGAAAGCGGTTGATAAGAAAATACTTGCATTTACGTCTATTACACGTGAATCGTATTTGCCAACACATTTATAAAACACCAACTTCACCCTTATTCAACTATTTATGGCCTAACAACCCTAATTTAAAACAGGGACACCTTTTCTTCCCCCCCCCCCCCCCCCCGGTTGTTAATTGAATTAAAATCAGAAATAATTGATGATGTGGGGTACGGAAGATCTATGCTAATTTCATCATATCTTTACCATTTTCAAATTATAATTATGTAAGGTTCATTTTCATTTCTTTTATATGTGTTGTCCAGATATAAAAAGTATTTAACCTGTTGTCTAAATCAAATGCACAAAGCGGTTACTTATCAACAAAGAAACTTACTGATAGTTTCCGACATCATGCATTTAGTCCACACAATTGGAGATTTCGTTCTATTATATTATTCTAATCATAAGTGGTTAACTGATAGTATGATTATGAACCAAAAAAAATAGACTGCTAGAGTATGATTTTTATTGCTTCCATTTAAATGGCACTAGGACTCCTAAGTGTAATAAACTATATAAATTGCTCAAATCTTCTTTATCACACTTCTTCTAACTACACTTTGATGATGCCACTCTAGGATCTGTTTTCTCAACGGTTATGACCAGCATTATGGTTTGGCAATGTTCTTCCATTAATTTATAAACAACCATCGACACCTTTAGTTCATATAAATTCAATCATCATCGTCATAAGCCAGCTAGCTACTGTACGGGTGCTTTATAATTATTTTAGCTGTCAACCACCATGCTATTCGGTGGATTAACTGTAATGGGCAATGGCATCACATCCACACCTGACCTAAGGATGGTGAAAGACAATGAGACCGATAATTGATTAATGTATGTCATATACGGCGTTGTGCACCATATCTATTTAGGAAAGAAAAATCTTTTACGAACGCAAGTTCATAGACACAAATGGACTCAAAATTTTTTTATCCTATATACAAAATATTTTATATTATATAAATAATATTTTATACAATATGTAAGAGATGTATAATAATATAGCATAATATTGTAAAAATCTATTTTATGTTGTAAAAAAAAAAGTTATTAGTGTAATACAAAACATTTTATTTATCTTATAAAATCGTTTTGTGTCCATAAGATCGTGGATCCATAGTCGTGTCCATCTACATATGTGCCTATTGACTAGAAGTCCTAGAGCAATCAATTTGCTTGTTTAGCTTATGGCTACAATTATTCTGATCCTGGCTAAGTGGAAACTGTCAACTTTTTACGCACAGTGTTACCAACTCATAATATTTATGCACTCTAAACAAAAAAAGTTCATAACATTGTCAATTACAGGAATTTTTAATTCAACTCATTTTTTTTTGGTAAATATAATTTACTCATGATCTTACAGTATTAAATAAATAAAGTCTATTAAAAATTAAAAAAATTTTAAAAAAATATTTATATGATATAAGATCATGAGTGATTATACTTACAAAAAAAGTGAGTAAAAATAGCAGATACTTGTCATTGCATGGCGTATATTTGTATCTTTGATAAAAGCCTTTTTATAAGCTGTAATATTCTAGGAAATCAATTGTAAAACTTTTAGGATCCTTTTGTTTGTTGTAAGATAATTTGTTTTTGTAAAATATTTGTAGGGAAAAATATCTGTAATGAAAATAATAATTTTTTCTTATTACCTATTTAAAACATACTTTGTGTTTTTTCTGAAAAATAACATCAGTTCAGAAAAATGATAAATTATTTTCCCTGAAAACTTCAAAATTTTTTCCAAATTTTCTCAAAATTTTTCGTTGTAAAATATTTTACGTAAAACAAACGTTGGAAAATGAAAAAAAAAATTCTGTAAAATGTTTTACAGGAAACGAACACACTCTATTAAGGGTCCGTTTATTTGCTATAAAATACCTTACTTTTGTAAAATATTTGCAAGAGAAAATGTTTACAGTGAAAATAATGATTTTTGTTTATCACTTATGTAAAGTATAGTTTGTGTTTTTTCTAGAAAATAACATCACCTCAGAAAAAAGAGAATTTATTTTTCCCAAAAATCTCAAAATTTTTCCCAAATTTTCTCTAAATTTTTCGTTATAAAATATTTTACGTGAAACAAACACCGAAAAATGAAAAAAAAAATTTCCTGTAAAATATTTTCATGTAAATAAAGACACGCAGGTGCCACAAATTTTACATGAGATTATACAAGCCCATGGCATGTATGCTCGTGTATATGCATGTATGTAAATATATTGAAAGGTGGAGAATAAAACTTGAAGATGGGTGGGATGAGTAGCAGATGGGTGGCGTTTTGCTATTTCATAGAGATAATAAATAGATAGGGATGTGGTACTGCTGGTAATTAATTTTGACTGTGTGAAAATTTTGACATGTATGTATATATCTTGATCTGCTAGGGGAGATTTTGTAATGCCCTGTGTGAATAAAAAGCTCCTCGCATGTATTATCTTGAACTGCGCGGTCTAAAGGAAAAAAAAAAAAGATTAAAACGTGAACCTCAGACTATGCAATTCTAAGGCATGTAAACTTAATTTAAAGAGTTGATCGTGTTTCAACCAGGTAAATAGTGCCTTACATGCGGTGGGTGAGGATCATCAGATTTCTTTGTGGAGCTATTTAAGGATACCATATCATCACCAAACTGACATGAAAAAAAAAGCCTATTCTGCAGAAAAATGAAAATTTTCCAATATTCTTCGAAAATTTAAGGATAAGTTATCCTTTTTATATATAATTTGAATGGATTCGGTCTTATACACGTTATTTATCTAATTATATAAATGATAATAGTGGTAATAATGGATTGTGTTTATGAAATTCTAATATAATCTTGTACAATATAATTAATCAATATTACTGGATAATGGAGATTATAATAAATATATCATGAGTATAAATGACAAATTTCAAAGTTCTATACCATCACGATCCCATGTTGAGGTGTCAAAAGGATCAGGTCGAACAAGTCCAAATTCAGTCCAAATTCGTGACATTTTGGGTTAAACTATTTTTTGGGTCATGTTATGTTCAAGTCATGTTGAAGTTTATGTTGCTTACATTCTGTTTATCGGCAGATCGACATACTAATTTTTTAATAGAATAAAATTTTCTTTTTTACTCATTTATTGTTTTATCATATATTAGAATGAGTGAATTATATTATTATATATGCACATTAGACGTTATTACTATATCATTATATTACTAAAATAAAATAGTTGAAATTATATTATTTTTAATTTTTTTATATTGATTTGTATCATAACTATAGAACTATATGACATACATTATGTATATCTAAATTATTTGTTACATGTTATTAGAATAAGTGAAATTATATCATTATTCTAATTATTTTTATATTAATAGGTGTTAAAAGTATACAAGTATATTATATCGTCATAAATATGTATATTATTTATTACACATGCATATACCTATATATGCATAAAACAATCAATATTAAGAAAATAAAATATATAGATAAAAAGAATAACATAATGTGTACATATATATATGTGTGCGGAAATATATATTTTTTTAGTCTTAAATTTTTATACCTTTTTCATTTGAGTGCTACACTTTTTTTTAGAGTTCCAAACCTTTTAATTTCTTACCTAGACAGTCCATTCGTTGACAATAAATAATCAATCCATTAGTTAATGAGTTTAAACTAACAGAAGTTATTTCAAAAAGATTAAAAATACTAATTAGATATTTTTTTCATCAACAAATATATATATTAATTTATGTATTTGTTTATGAAAAAATATTTAATTTATGTATTTATTAATAAAAAAATATTTAATTTGAGTATTAACCTTTTTCAAATAATTTTTGTTACTTCAAACTCATTGGCTAATGGATTAACTACTTACCATCAACGGATAAACTGATTTGACACGAAATTAAAAGATTTAAAATTCAAATAAAATCTCAAAAAAATTTAAGATTAAAAAAATTGTATATGAATGCACGTGCATATGCGCTCGCGCTCCCTTATATAATACATTAAAATAAAGTATTGTGCATATATAAATACACACGCACACACTTGTTGTTTATGAATAAAATAATAAGTAAAATTATAAAAAATATATTAAATAATAACTTGTTTTGTTTGATTTTTTCAAAAAAAAAAATTCACTTTTAATTGAGAAAATCCCGTTTTCTTTTGGTCGAGTTAATGCAAGTTTAAATTCAGATCACTTTGGATTTAAGTCAATCAAGTTTGGTTATTTTCGGATCACATCACGTTTTTTGTTTGTATCATATTTTCGTAGGCGAATTCAGCTCAAATTTAATTTTGACGCCTCAAATATCATGCCATATGTGTGATAAAACACAGCAAAGCAACGGGGGCAAACAAAACGATGTCGGGTCACAAAAATTGATTGGAGGCAAAATAAAAATATAAATGGGCAAACATAGAAAATATCAATAAAATGGAATCAAATATTATTTTCCAGTGGGTAAATGCCCCATTTTAACTTCCATGTCGCTCTGCCATCGTACCAAAGAGGTCTACAATTTACGGGTGTAGTCAAGGTGTAACCACATGAGCTGAAATGAACAACATTTCATTTGGGGACAAAAATAGGGAGCGAAGGCGGTCCTCTGACTGCCTTATAGAGAGCATTATACATGTATTTAGAGAGATGTGAACAGTTTGAATGTTATCAAGAGAGCTCGCACCAACCATACGTATGTTGGACAGCATTTCACATACATCCATTAAGCCAAGAATGTTAAGTTGAGCTCTAGAGATCAATTCATAGGTCAAGGCCATGTGCTAAATTGCGATGCCAAATGGGAGGAGAATGAAAAGCCTAAGATAACCGGTGTTCTTGAAGTGGGCTTCATTTTGTAAAAGAACAAAGCACTCCTGCTCAAATGACTTTTGGAGATAGTCCTCCCCTCATCTTAACCAAAGTTATTAAACTTGGTTTGGGAAATGATTTAAATAAAAGATTGAGTTAATGGGTCACTGGTTCAATTAGTGAGTTTATGATTGATCCAACTAAGTCAACGTTTAAAATAGTTTTTAATTTTTTTTCTTTTATATATAAAAATAAACTCTTATTCGTATAATATTTTTCGTTTAGATCTAATAATGAAATAAAAATCTTCTTTTTTTTCCTTTTAGGATGTTAAAACATACTAAAGTCTTTCATTTTTTTAAAAATTTTACTCAAAAGAATGACTCAATCTGATTCAACTAGATCATTGGATTATTTGGGTTTTAAAAACCTAACCGGATTGATTGAGTTCTTTTGGGTCAAATGCCCAAACGGGGTATTGACTAACTTGACCTGGTTCAATAGCTAGGTCACGGGGTCACCAATTCGACGGCCGAGCTGGCCGAATTTTATAATTATGATCTAAACTTTTTTTATTCATATAGATTTGGTAATTGGTAGTAAAGATTCTCTTCTTAAGAAAGCTATTTGCTTGAATGGAAATAGTTGTGGGTCAGGGTGGGAGGGAGCGGAGGGCCTTGAGGGAGAGAGAGGAGAAATGGTGAGACCTATATTGACGTTTTTAAATTTGTTTTGAAAAAATAGTTTATGTGTATAAAGAATATGATTAGTGTAAAATAAATATAAAAATAGAGAATTCTTAAAGTTATGTTCAATAGGCTAAAAAATGACGTACAATACGTATCATATGTATAAAAATTAAGATTAATTTATAATAAATTTAAAATTAATGTATAATATACTAAAACAAAAATAAAAGGAAAATCGTCCCCCTTGTCCATCAGCCCCGTCCCAGTAACAGACTTGTTGCTCGCAATACAAATCTTTTATGAGTGATTGATTCCTCTAAGCGCTCCAAAAAGCGTTATCTTTTTTTTTTGTTTTTTTAAATAAGAGGTATATTCAGAAGCTAAACAACATAAGTAACTTTTTTTTTTTTTTCATAAACCATAAACATTTTTCCAGAATTAAAACATAATAGTTCGTTGATAGAGATTTAAATTTTTAACGATAAAAGTGTCTCTTATCTCTCAATGTGTTCCATTTTTAGATGTGTGATATTCATACCATAGTTATCAGACTCGGTTCAGCCAATGATTCGGCCAAAAAGTAAGGTCATCGAATCACTAGTTCAACCGTCGAATCACTAGTTGAACTGCATAAATAATTAAAAATATAATAATAATAATAATAAATTAATTTAATAAAATATTCGGATCACATAAATTGTAATAAATAAAAAAAATTAGTCTTAAAATGTAAAAAATTAGAATAATATACTATTCTTATAATTTAATATATTTATTTCTATTTATTGAATAATATTCGAGATATTTGCCTCTAATTTCATCTTAAATTTTAATCTGTATTTTTTATTTAACTGATATTGACTCAATATACTTATTTTTACTCAGACAACTTGTATCTTATAAGAATTTAAAATCAACCTCCAAATCCTAATGACTAAAGAGTATAAAAAAAATTAAATGACAAATTTGTGATAACAAATAGATATTAATTTATTAATAATTGAAATGAGTAGCAAACTATTACAGCACAAGTGCTAAAAAGTTAATAAAAAAATCTAATATTTTTGAATTAGAAAAAAAAAAGTGTGATTTTTTGAATTGCTAAAAATTTGACTGAGTTTCAGTTTTAGGAAGTCATTGAGTTTATCCAAGTTTAGTTGGGTTTAATCGAATTTTAACCAAGTCATATATTATTTCATCTGATTACGTGATCTAGTCAAAGTTAATATCTGGATCGCCAGATTTCTGATCCAACCAATTAAACCGGATTGAGTCTAATAACATTGATTTATATCAGCCTTCCTGGTTCATTGTCGAATCATATTTCTAAAGACGGCCTAAGATTTTTGCTCTAAAAGCGTGTGTCATCTTGAACAAAAACATTCGAAATTATATTTCTTATCCCTTAACAAAAGTGTAACTATTTTTTTTTTTTTTATAAACTTTTTTTTGGGTACATGAGAGAGAGAATTTTTTCAATAATTTTTTTTGTACTTATTTTTTTTATAAGTAACAAAAGTGTAATTGTTAGTGGCATGGATATCTACGACGGGATTGCTGGATTTGACATTTTAGGTGGCGAAGCTGCTTCTTTTCTTGGGAAGAAGGGCTTCGCTTCTAATTGGCCGTCACACTTAAAAATATTATGTTAGACCCTCAAAAACTGGATCGTATAATCTAAAGTTTCACTTTCAAGGAAGGGCTTCACCCTTAACTGGCCGTCAACTTAGGAACATTATGTCAGACTCTGAAAAACTGGATCGCATGATCTAGAGTTTCACTTTTCAGTGAACATTTTATTAAGTCATTTTGAACAGAATTAGACCCTCCTGCTCCAGCCATAGCTTTTGCATCTACAATTTGGTTGGTTCTCGGTCTCCAAAGTCAGAATTTTTGCTTGGGTCATGATCCTTGACAAGATTAATACCAAAGCCCCTCGTCTCAAGAAGGGTCTTAACCCAAAATAAAATTGTGAATTAAAAACGGTATAATGGCTACGGGTTCCCTTTTGTTAAGTCTTCTCAAGGCAGGCTTATGGGCAGAATCTTGAGCAATTTTTCATTAATCCAATCTAATTTTGAGTTTGCTGAAAGTTTATTATGCTCTTTCAGTTGAGCAAGTTAGAAATATTAGTTAAAGATAAGGCTTAAAAACTTTTATGGTTGCACTTAAGAGATTGTATATCTATTTGGAGATATTATGTTTGGATACTTAGAAATTGATATGAAATTTATCAAGAAAGAGCTCTACCTCACCTTCTGGTCTTGTACCAAAAGTTTGCTTAATTGAGCTAATAAAATTACTATTGTGGAATTAAAACAAGGGGTAACAGAAGTTTGTGTTCAATGTATTATATGGTCATGTCTATGGACAGACCTGCTTAAGCTGGTTAGTTTACCTTCTTTTTTTTTTTTTTTAACAGAAGGAAAACTTGTATTAGATAGAATTCATAGAAACAAAAGTATGAGGTCCGACAAGCAAGCCCAATTCCAGCTCAATACATTGAATAGAAGCCCAATACAAACTGGAAGCCCACAAAGAGACACAACCTACACAGGCCTATAGGCCCACACCCAACCCACGAAGGGCTCCGAAACCATCCAAGTTTAGAATTGTCAAATGGGCCAGGCTAGACGAAGTTGGGTTAGATCATGCAAGTCCCAAATTTTTTGAGTTTGAATACGTTCGGGTCACATTGGATTTAGATCAATCTTTCAACCCACATTGAGTTCATGTCGATATTCTAATTTTTAAGGAAATAGACTTTAAACCAAAAAAAAAAAGAAAATAAACTTTTTTGTTTTTTAAATATTTTAGTTTATTACATATTAGAATAGGTGAAAGCACATTAGTATTTATTGTTTATGTTTGCATATTATCAAAAGTAAGTATATATATGTGTGTGTGTGTGTGTGTGTGTGTGTGTGTGTGTGTGTGTACATTATATATTTATTGTAACATGTGTGTGTGTGTGTATGGATAAAATTTTTAAAATATTATCAATATAAAAAATCAAAATAGGTAATTGTACAAAATAAATAGTTTATATTAACACAAAATCATTAAATATATAAAAAAACTAAAACTTATATAAGTTAAATGTACTATATGTTTGTGTGTGTATATAATATATAAAAATAAATTAATACTCACGCGTAATGTATATATACTTGTATTTATTATAAACAAATCAATAAGTAAAAATATAAGCACAAATTAAATAATACACTTGCTTTATTTTTCAAACATAAAAAGTACTCAATTTCAAAAGAGAGAGTGACGCTTTTTCGGAATGGTTCAGGTAAGTTTGGATCCAAATTATTTGGAATCCTGGTCAGGTATGATTGGATTATTTTAGGGTTATATTGTGTTCAGGTTAATTTTTTCAAGTGTTTAAGTCAAACGTTTGAATCTGTGAGAAAGTGATTTTTGGGTTTGTATAAACTCATTTTTTAGCTAAGTTTTGGTGGAATACACCCCTTAATTTTCCTCCAAATAGCATCTTTCCCTTCTAAGAGAAGGAGCGTTCGGTGAAGGAGACAATTGCAGAGTTGGAAGCGTTAAAAGACGGAGAGTGCTTATTTTGTCCTACGATTTGGCCTTAGATAAAGGTGTGAAGCATATAAATGGGCATGGACCGTCAACTTTTAAGTCAAGACTATAACCAAATGGACGCGAGAGCAACTAGTTTAAGCTTATAACTGGACTCCCACAACGAAATAAGACAGTCTTTTTGCATTACACATTAAGAACATCACTCGGAAGCATCCTTTCAAGGGGATTAAGAAACAAACAAACAAAAAAAACTAAAAAATGGACATTTAGCCGAGCAAGTGCCCATTACTAGGAGGAAAATGCAGAACCAACAGACATATACAGCATAAGAAAAGATAATACTGATGTCAATAGATTTGAGTGATTAACTCCACCAAAGTAGGAGCTGCGAAATCGTACCTTAATGGTCATATTAAACTTGTCAAGCATGCATCTCAATCCGCCTGTCACTTGGACATGCACGAATCGCTCCCAGCTGGAAGACATTGAAAGGAGATTTCAAACAAAAATTATAACCAGAAGCTTACATATATTCTGCAAATGAAAACGGTGTAATTTGAGAAGGAGACGGAGACCCGTGATATTTTGGCTACAAGATAAACAACTCAAAACACTAATTGCGGGATGAGTAGGTCACATGGTAGGGGATGTCAACACTTCACACCATCAGCCTCTACCGGCAAACATATAAGCTGATTGGACTTAGTCTAGAGAAAAGAAATTAAAGTCAAAGCATAAGCACAGATGCTTTCACACAATGGGAGCCGATAAGAAGAGATCAATAAATAGAGTATCAACGACAGGCCAAAGTGATCAAGGCAGCTATTAATTATTATAATGAGAGCAACTAGCACATGCTTTGCTTTGACTTTTCCGTTTTATGCCTACAATATGACATTTGTATTTTAAAGAAGGCTTTTGGGAATGGCTCTCATGAGATCGCAAATATGAATTAAAGTGTTTGCTAAACCTCGCAAAAAATAATTAGAAAAAAAAAAAAAAAAAAAACAACAGAGAGAGAAAGGGAAAATGTGTGTGTTGGATGAAATCAGACATTGATGCATCACAAAAGCACGTATTAGCCTGAGCCATGCTTTCAGAAAAATGTGATGTGTGCAATACCAAAGGGAAAACACAGACAAACACTGTAATGCCCTTCCTCCAAAACATCCTCAGGGGCAGTACAGCTGTTGTTAGGCTGGAAAGCTGAAAAATCTACTATAAGATTCCATGTCCTGATTTCATATGAGAAAAAATATAGATTTGTGAAAGTTTAACAACGTTCAGTATTCATGTGAACTGCAGAAGAGAAAACGGCTGCCAAACCAAACTTCGACAGGTTTGAATGGGAAAATAATTCAACGTTTGACAAAATCCAACCCATGAACATAAAAATTCTTGTATTAGCAACTAAAAGTTGAAAACTTCCGAAGAATCTCACAATATTCTAATCTAAAAAATATTTGCATCTCAAACATCTAATTTCTTTTTTTTTTTTTTCATTTTAATAAAATAACCATGGTATGTAACTAAGCAAGACCTCCTCTAGAGTCCAAGCATAGGATTTACTATTGTCCTTCCTTTGATGCATTTGTCAACGGACTTTGAGTAAAAAACTTCAGACATAACTAACCAACCAGCCTCCACATTTCATAACAAGCCACCAACACCATAGACAGCATAGAACAGGAAGAAAACAAAGCAGCTACGGAAGCCCAGTGCTTGAATGGCCAAGAGCCCAAGTTAGCAATAAGTCTCTTTTATCATATATAAAGCAATCTCAATATTTGACCAAAAAAATAAACAAATAAATAAAGCAATCTTAATAAATAAATAAATAAAAAAAGGTAACATTTTCGCCACACAATCAGCCAGAGAGGGCCAGTGTCGTGCACGTATTCATCACCAGAATTGCAAAAATCTCAAAGCAACCTGCATGTATGTCTGGATTATACACTGCCCCTTATTAATAACATACGGTTCGCAATATTCACCAGCTAAGTTGTTGTTTTTTTTTTTTTTAAATACAAATTTTATGTTCTGTCAAAAGCAGATAATTGACTACATTTCATTCTACACAAAAGCATGGATTGCATAATCTCTGACTCAAGTACATTTTGGCTCAATGTTAAATCAAATTACTAAACCAATAACAGGCATTCGACAGGCTGATATCCAGGCTTCTAAGAAACAACTGAAAGCACATTTCATAGCAATTTAGGGACTAGTTCAATACCCATCTTCCCATTTTAAAACCCACATAACCATCTTGAGCGTCTAGTTCGGTACTGTTCGCAATTTTTATGACTGATTCAACAAGTCTGCAAATGCAACTCAAACAGCCAGGAATCAAACTTTAAAATTTTTTAAACAATACAAAAACATCAAACCACACAAAATCTATAACAAGAGCTAAAACTACACAACTCAATCAATCAAATTTTAATGTATAACAGAAATGAAGGGGATTACAGTTGAACAATTTGCACTAACCATGCCATTTGCAACAAGTTTTACTCGTCTTGAAAATACTAGTAATGACAATTTTCATAATTGGAATTCTATCATCTACATGGCCCAAAAAAAAAAGGAATTCTAACATCTATTGGCCTGTAATAAGTGTGGATCAAAATTTAAACAAATATATGAAGCAAGCCAGAATAAGGGGATAATTCATGACTGCAGATAGGCTTCTTTGAACCAATCACTCCCAAAATTTCGCCGTTGGGCCAAACATCATTCCTCAAAAGTGCAAGGGCAATTCATATCATAGGCTTCTCATAGGAAAGACTTTTGCGACCATACGACACCTGCCACAATGAAATCCACATTCTTGTTAAAATGTCAATCAGTTGTTGCTCCTTTGTAGAAACAAGTAACAACTACATCAATGCATATTATCAACAACAAAGACCATTTTTGGTTTTTTTTTTTTTTTTTTTTTTAAGCCAATGAATCTGGTGCCATCAACAAACATTTAACGCAGTAATGCCAAATGCAACTCCATCATATATAACAGTAAAATCTAAGAACCTGATTTCTGAATTGATAAAAACAAACCAAAAATTCAAACAATCCACCAAGAAGCTAAGATAAATTGGCAAACATGAACATAATATAGGCCCTCTACCATCTCCAAATTTATCAACAATCCAGAAACACATGTTCAGCATTTTAAAAATCAGCAACACGGGAACAAAGAATTGATACCTCAACTCAAGTGACGACACTTCAAGAGCACTTTCATCATTCTCAACACCAAAAGTCTATCAATTTCCACCTCCCGAAACCTTGATCTCAACATTCCCAACTCTCTCGCTCTCCTCCACAACCGACCAGTTTGGGGACTGCACAGCTCGCAGCCACTTGAAATCATCGACTTGTGCCCAATTCCCGCTCTCCTCGTCCAAACCCGCTTCCCTCAAATCCGCCTCAATCCCCTCATACTTCAAACAGTAAGGGGCAAACCTCACACCTCCACAGTCCTCAATTATCGGCCTGCTCCTCACTCGCAAATAAAAATCACTCCTTTTCGCGTAATGTATCCGAATCTGATGAGAAGCCAACACAAAAACGCAGTTTTCGACATCCTCAATCAAAATCGATCCTATAACAGGCCCAGCAAAGACCTTACAGTTCCTCAATCTGTTAACAAATAGGGCATTGATGCACCCAATTAACCTCACTTCACACGAATCTAGGTCAGATAAGGTGAATTCTCCCATCTCCGAACCCTTAAAATTCTTCGTGAAAACCTGGTTTTCCTCGGTTCTAAAACCCGGCGAGTCACGAACTGCGAGCGTCGGTTCCAGTTTCTCAGTGTTGTGGATTTCGAGTTCTTGAGGTTCGGCGAGCGTGGGTTTGCTTATCGTGGATTTGTTTTTGAAGGAGAATCTCTTCTTTGGGAGAAGCTCGGCGTTCAGGTTCTCGAGGGATTGTTTCAGTTGCGCGACGGACTCGAGAGAGGAGCGGAGCTCGTAGGATGGGAGGAAGTAGGAGCTCTCGGCAACGAGCTTTTCGAGGGAGGAGATGGAGGAGGAAATGTCAGCGAGATGAGATCTCAGGCGAGAAGGATCGGTTGAGACTGCGGCGATTTTGGATGAATGGGCGAGTTGGGACTCGATTGAATGTTTTGTGTCGGAGAATGTGGAGGAGAAGGAATCGGCAGCATCGGAGGCAGTCGTGGAGGCGGCGGATTTGGAGCGGGATTGGTGGCGGTTGGCAAGGCGTTCCAGCATTGCTCGGTGCTTTTTGTGTAAAGTGGATTCCGCCGATTTGGTTGGAGGTTGGTCTGCACTTCCTGTTTCCTCTTCCATGGTTGATTAGCTATAGCCTGATGTAACAATCGTAAGCAAACACCTTTGAGGCTTTACTCAGAAACTCTAAACCATCCAAGAAATTTTGTTTCCTACCGTCAAAATATGTAAATTTATTAAAGCTGAAAAATTATTTACACTAAATTCATTTATTTGCTGAGAAAAATAAATTTTAAAATATTATTTATTTAAAATATTAAAATATTAAAATATTATTTTTTATTTTAATGTTTAATTGTGGTGTTAAAAATGTCATTCTATATTTTGTGAAATATTATAAAATAAAATACTAAAAATTTAAGTTTTAATAAAATTTTCTTTTCCTCTTTTCATATCTCTCCCTATCTTTTTTTTTTTCCTCCTAAATCTCTCTCTCTTATAAAATAAAATACTAAAAATTTCATTTTTATCAAATTTTTCTCTTTTTTTTTTTTCTCTCCCTCTCATTTACTAAAAATACAAAAAATTCAGTCACAAGAATAGCACAGAGCAGCCTCGTCGATGGCCCATTTCAATCGAGAGTTAAATTGGATGAAAACTCATTTCAAATCTTGATTCAATTTCCTAAGTTAATTATACCCAGATCCCCAAACCTTCTTACCTCAAAATTCAATTCTCAAAGAATTTTAGATGCAGACAATGGGGCGACGGGCAAGGCGAAAAAGAAAAAGACAAAAAGTAGCTTATTGGATGGTGATAAAGCCACCAACGTATAAAAATGGAGATTGAAGACTTAGGTCTCTCTTCAATTTCTTCTGTTCGTTGCTTCTTCTTTGCCCTTTTTTATTTTTTTTTTCATTTTAGAGTGACTGCAGAAAATGACGTCTGCTCTTTTTGAGCAGACGTCACTTTCTCCAAAAGTAGAGGCTTTCACGCTTTGACCGACGGACGTTTTTCGTAGACTTCTTTGATTTTACTACGCCAAACGCTATATTTTAAGGAAAATGTTGTCCAGAACTTGCTTTTACAATGAAACAAGCGCACCCTAAGTGACAACATGGTACTGATAAGGCTAGTGTTAATTTGATTAATAATTTAATATATTAATTTTTAGTTGGCATCTCTAAGCAAAAGGAATTTAAAGTATTAAGACTAATATAACTATAAATATTTTTTTGAAAGTAAAGAAAAAAGTGACAGTGACTGATTTTTATCAATCACGTGAAATTATTAGAGCAAACCAAACTCCGAGCAATGCGAAAAGAAGATGGATAATACAATAATAGACTCACACAAACACATGAAGCCCTCATGTGCACGTTAGCTATAGCTATTATACGTCGAGAACTTTTTCTGCCGTCGGAGGGTTATGGGCTTCTCTTGGTCTTTCGGTCGGTTTTGTTGGCCCTTGGTGGCCGTTTGGTGCCTCGTTTGTGGGCTTGGTGCCCCCTAGTGGGCTTGCTGCTTTCAGGTCTTGGTCTTTTTTTCTTTCTGGTGCTGTTTGGGTGTTGTTGCTGTTGAGTGCATCTCGCCGTTGTTATTGCGGGGTCCCCCGCTTCTTCGCTGGGGCTAGTTTGGGTGGGAAGACAGGGGACGTTTGGTTTTTGGTTGGCCGCCGCTCCTCGGTGGCTTGTTTGGGGCCTGTACAGGTAGTTCGGGATCTGGAGCTCCATCATCTCCCTACCCCATTCGGTCCCTGCTCACTCTTCCCTGCCTTTCATTGCTTCCCTCCTCTGGCCTCCCCGTCCTTCATTGCGTTCGCAATTTGTGCGCCTTCTATTGTGCCTGGCATTTTTTGGTTGCGGCGGGCCTTTGGCCAGACTTGTGATGCCATCGACCCATGTGTGGGTCGGTTTGTCACCTACCCAACTGTGCCAGGGTTTTTCGCCGATGTGCGGATTGGCGCGAACCTTCCTAGTCTTGGTTGCTGGCTGAGTTGGGCTTCGGTCCAACTATTTTCTAGGTGTGGGTCTTTCTTCTCTAGCTATGGGCTCGGGCCGGGGCTTTCCTGGGCCTACATGGGTTGTGTAGGGTTGGCTTTGGTTTGTTCAGGATGGGACAAGTTAGTTGGACTTTTGTGGGTTTCTATGGGCTTATTTTGCTTTTTATGTATCAGGTGTATGTGGGGGGTGATTTGGACTCTACTTTTGTGTGGTCTTTTGTACATATATTATCATGTTTCATCTAATATATATTATTTCTCTTATCGGTCAAGAAAAAAAAAAAAAAGACTCACACAAACTATGCAAGGAAAAAAAAAACCTGCAAGACCTTGGGTGTGCAATTCAACAATTAGCTTTCATGTGCACCAAACTCGTCTACAAAGATGCGTTGCCGTAAGGGCCGACAAAGTGGATGGCATCAAAGCTTCAATTACGATGACAAACAACAGACATCATGAAAAGGGTACCACAACATGAGTTTGACACATATAACTGTAATAGATACAAATAAAAAGGTTCGAATTGATTAGCCAACAAGAAGTTTGCTAAAGAATTTTATGGTATATTCAAGTCACCTCATTCTTCTAGGCATCGTCTGAAGCTTTTAATGCAAAAAAGAACTATGTTTGATAGGATGGGTTCAACTAGTTTCGTGGAGCAGCAACTCCTTAATGAGAACTTTTGGCTGCTGCAACTTAAAAAAAAAGTGCAAATGCTTGAGGTCCTGTGGAGAGTCAGTTTTTACAATATACCAAAATTCAACAAGAAGTCACCTATCACACGATCTGGAAGCAGAAAAATACAGCCCAGCAAGAATTGGATAAACATAGTGTGAGCAGTGATAGATGTGGTGATAGATGGCATTGGGGTGAGCACCCCAGAAAATAAGTTTTCGCAGAAGCAAACGCTCTAATTAACCATAGTTGTCAGAAGAAAATCATCAAAGCAAGACTAAAACTTAAAAACGGAACAAAGGGGAGAAAGTGAAAGCGACCGAGAAAAGGGATGAAAAGAACAACCAAATCAATGAATGGAACAAACTTGTTGACAGTTTACAACCCACCAGAAACAGCCTCGGAACTGATGGAGAGGATGGCCTCGCAGCAGCGCCACGGACAGATTTGTTTGGAGATGAAGAAGACGGAGATAGCCGAGAGCGACAAAAAGAGATTTTTCGGATGAGGTAGCATATTTCTAAGTTCCAGCAGTAAGACGCTGAACGTGAGACACAGATTTTGGCTTGGAAAGCAATGTCACGAAAAGTGATTTGGAAGAAGAATGAGTGCTAAATACGAGATTAATACAGGCAAAACAAAAGCTAAACAAGCAGGTAGCATTGCCTGGTAACTTTGATAGCACAGAGTTTTGTAATAGATATTTTAGTTGCAGGGATGGCATATGTAATATCTGGACAATTCAACACGAAGGGAAAAACACACCATCAAAAAAAGAGAACGTAGGCAAAACAGAAACTTTCTTATATGATGAAACACCAATAATCTGATAAAAAATTTTATCAAAACTCCAATCACATGCTATTAAAGAAACGATTTTGGCAAGAAGCTTGAATTGCCAATGTATCTGTGTTCTGAGGTTCATATATCAGGCGAACACCAATAGTTTTCACCTTGTACTTATAGTTGTGCCCGGCACCTACTTGAACTATAAATTTGTCCCCTTCCTTTACCAGTCCCATAGGTCTCCAGCAGCTAACCCACATGACTTCTGTACTCTTCTCCAGGCACAAGAATATTGTTGGCCGGTATGTAAAACTATTTCCAGAAACCAAATTTTTGATCCAAATGCAAGCTGTGGGCGACAAATGTACACCCACGGTTTTATTAGGGACCCATTCTTCTTTTGCATAAACAGCACATATAACAAACATTTCAAGGCGTTGATTCAGATGTTGAGGAACATCTACGACAATTGTATCGCCCTTCTTCTGATAATTAAACCAATCTGGAAGCTCACTTGAAGGAATAAAAATGCTGTAGATACAACCCTCAGACAATGCCTGGAACATGCAGCAGTATAATAAGGGTTCTAGCATGACATGCTTTTATTGGATTGTTTTTTTTCCTTTGGGCGGGGAAAGGGGGTGGCGGAAGACAATAGAAGAAAGAGACAAAAGTATAGGAACCTGGACAGGGCCTCTCATGGTTGCACCGGTCAAATCATTATGGAGATGCACTGTCTTATTTTCTAAGCTTTCCAATTTGAACAGTCTCTCCACCTCAGCTAGTTCACCACTGTTCAAAGGTTCCAGCTTAAACAGGCCCTCAAGCTCTCCCAGTCTTGAGCAGCCTCGAAAACCTTTTTCTTTAGTAATTCGATCAAATGCTGATTCCATCTCGGAGAGTTGTGCTGAGTAATTTGTTTCCCATTTGTTTCCTACTTTCTTCAGAGATGCGCAATTCTGTGCTGACAAGCATAAACTTTCTTTAACCCCTGAAATGGTATGGAGATTTCTGCACTCTTCTACGTCCAGAAACTGAATAGGAAGGCAACTCAAGTCAACTGGAAGGCAGCAGAAGTTGTTCTTGCTCAAATGTAGGTACTGCAGTGAGGGGAGGCTCACAGCAGTTGCAGGACTTTCTGTACCCGATAGATCACATTCAGATAGATTGAGCTCTTCTAATTTTGGCAAATGTAATAAACAAGTTGGTAAGTTCTTAAAAGCATTTCCTGTGAGCACCAAATTCTCCAAATTCGGCAGGCCACCAAGATCTGCAGGAAATGAATCATCGGACAGATTGCAAAAGGAGAGATTTAGATTGTTTACAGAAGCTAAACTCCATACGGGCGACAAACTGTCAATGCACGGACTTTCACGTGGAGAACCTTCATTATTCCATATAAATTCTGTAAGATTCTTGAGATGCATCATGGACCTAGGTAACATTTTGATTGCAGTAGAGCTTATGTTGAGCTCTTTCAAACTCGTCATATCACCTAAGTCCTCTGGCAACTCTTCCATGTTAGAGCAGAGATACAAATTAAGCTTCTCAAGGGAGTTCAACTTACAAATATTTGTTGGAAGAAGAACAAGGCTCTTGCAATTTTCCAAGTTCAAGGAAATAAGTCTGCTAAGATTGCCAATGGATTGGTGTACCTCGATCAAATTAATGCAATCCACAAGAATTATTTTCTCAATATTGCAGAAACCAGAAATGTCTGAGATTCTGATCAGGTTGTGAGAATAACTGAGATCAAGAACCTTCAGATTTTTAAGAACCTGAAGAAAAAAGAAATCACTTTGAAGCTTCTGCGGTAAATCATTAATCCATAGAAAGAAGCCTGAATTAAGTAAAAATATATAGTTATACCTTTGTTTGCTCCCAAATTTGTTCAAGCTGGCTGTATCTCAACTCCAATACAACCAATTTCTTGAGATTTAAACTAGCTGGTAGAGATTTCCAAGGGAATCCATCCCAACTCAGCCATCTTAATTCTGTTGAAAAATTCTCGCACCCTCCAACAAAGCAGGCATTCCTAAGTTGAAGCAGTCTTAATTTTTTCATACTCATGAATGCTTCGGTGCGGAATGATTTCTCTCTTAATTGAGGGAAGTTTCCTGTCAGACCTCTGATTTTTTCACTACCCTGAATACAATAGCATGGAGGCACTCTTTAAATTGAAAGGTTCTAAGCGAGGCCTTCTATTTCAACTAAATGCTTACAATTTCAAAACAAAGGCAACTGGGAGGCTTACCTCATGGTATTTCAGCACCCTGCGAGCATCTTTATAGAACCACAGTCTACTGCGTTTTCCAGGTTCATCAGGATCCTCACCATGAACAATTTCCTTTCCCATTTCTCGAAGCAGATCATGCATTATTACCTTGTTTTGACTTACCGTTAAAAGGCATTTTTGGATAAGAATGCGAACTGCGATCCTCGTATGGAAACCACAACCATCTAATATTGAAATTACGTCATTTTCATCCATCCCCACAAAGAAAAATGCAATGTCGAGAAAAATGGCCTTTTGGTGATCATTCAATGCATCAAAAATTATTCTCAGTCGCATGATAATTTCTTCATGGGGAGTAGCTTTGATCGCTTCCAACGTGCTAATCCACTCCGGTATTGTTTTGTCAGATAGAAAGGAACCCAAAACTTTAAGAGCTAATGGAAGCCCTCCAGAATAGTTTATGACCTGTCTTGAGAGTTCTTCATGATTGTCCGCTGGATAGTCAAGTCTAAAAGCATGCCAACAAAAGAGCCGTGAAGCATCTTCATAAGGTAAAGGCAGCACCATGTATTTGGCATCCACTCTTTGAGCATTTAGCAAATGTTCATCCCCACTCGTGACTATGATTCTGCTTCCAATGCCAAACCAGCTGTGTTCTTTCGCAAGTGCTGCCAGTTGATCCAAATGATCAACATTATCAAGTATAATAAGAACCCTTTTGTAGGGTAATCGACTTTTGATCTTATGGATACCATCATCAACATTGGTGACATGTAATTCCTTCAATTTTAAGATATCAAAGAGAAGTCTCTTCTGTAATTCAACTAGTCCATCTCGTTGTTTTGACGCTAGGCGAACATCTTCAAGAAAGCTGCTACCATCAAATCTAGGAAACAACTGGTTCCTAGCTACTTTGGCAATGGTAGTCTTGCCTACCCCAGGCATACCATGGATTCCTATGAAACGAACGTCTTCTGAGTCAATACTCAATAGCGATACTAAATCCCGTACCTGAGAGTCTATTCCACAAAGGTGATCGACGTCACTGAGGTAGGTAGGATAGATCTTAACCCATATATCTTCAATAATTTTCTTGATCAACTCGGACTCATCCCTGACCATTGTAAAATGTGTGAAAGAAACATTTAGGAAAGTTTAATTTGAATATAGCCATTATGCAAGCCCAAGCATTTATATGGGAAGCAACAAATGAACGAGCAATATAACTAATTAGCTATAACTTGAAAATGTAAGCCTCATCTAGAATCGACAACTCAGGCATTGAATTTGTACTTCTCTTTGTTTAGTCCTCTCTATCTCTGAGTTCCTTTTGAGTTCTCCAAAAAGATTATGGTTAATTCTCAAGTCTTCAACTGTTTGACCATTTAACGGAATCATGCTTTTTCAATGAAAGATTACCAGTCGGAGGTAGCGTCCAGATGAAACCCAGCCAGATTTGCCGCGACGCTCAGAGCAGACTTCCAACTCTCAACTTTCTCCACTGAAGCCACCTTGGTCTTCTTCCTCTGCCTGGAAAAAGCATCCCCAAAACTGCCAGTCCCATAGCGAACTTCTGATGGATGGACATGGTAGAAAACGGGCACAACGATCTGTCCCAAGTTCTGTCTGCATTCCAGGATCTTAACGAGCTCGTCCAGACACCATCCAGAATCAGCATAGTTCTTGGAAAACACTACCACCGCAATCCTCGACTGCTCGATTGCCTGTAGCAGGCCAGGCCCGATTTCTTGTCCTCTCTGCAGCTCATTGTCATCTTTGTAGGTCCTGAACCCAACTTGATCCAGAGCACAGTACAGGTGGCCGAGGAAATTCTTACGGACATCTTTCCCTCTGAAGCTCAAAAACACATCGTAGCTCCAATTCTCTGTCATCATGTCTTTTTGATGCAAAATGGTTTACAAATATTTGATGTCTACGGATCTTGAGTACAAAATTCAAGAGAGCTATGAAACTTGAAACTGATCAGCAAGATGCATGGACGCGCTGATTCTTCACAGACCAGACCCTGCCTTTACGGATTCTTGGCTAACTAGGCTTGGAGGAAAGATGCAGAAAAGTGCTGAAACTCAAAACTGATTGGAGTAGGATTGTACTGAAATACCTGGAAACCAGTATCATTGGCCTGACTTTTGTTTTTATTTGGCACGCATGCGTTTACTAATGTGGTGCATTAAATTTTTTATTCTTCAAATGTTTCCAGCAGACGTTAACAAAACAAAAAGAACGACGAAGTAGTTGGCATATTGTTAATCTTTTTTATATATAAACATCATTAACGATAAAATTATAAAGGACTGTTGTGCTAATTCAAATGATTCATATTTGATTTTTTTGTTCAAATATCTTGTGAATTGTAACAAAATTTTGATTTTTTATAACTATAATTTTATTTTTTACAACAAAAAAATAATAATTTTTTTATTTCATATTTTATTATCATAATTATAAAAAAATCTAAATTTATTGTAAACTGAGTACTCCTCGAGCAACTTACCCCCTTGGACACATTCGTTCTCCCAATTAGAAATATAATTGACATTTTTGTTATTAAATTTTGGGCATGGATTCTGCACTGTATAGTACATCCATACCATACGTGAGCGTCATATTAAATGTGCCTTAGAATATAACTCATCACCGACTTAGTGCAACTATAAAAACGAAAAAATGGTATGGCGAGACCCATGCGCCCATACTGAATCCAAATCCAACGTGGCATAGAATAGAAAAATGATAAGAAAAGGCCAATGAATCTGAGGTGGCATATGAAATTTTTTTTAAAAAAAGGAAGGAAATGGTAAATGAAAAAACGTACAAAAAATATTCAGAGGCAAATTAGTGGGAAACTTCCGACCAACATTTGCAATCCCACCCAAAGTTGGGATAATCCGGACAATAGCAAATGGAAATATGCGGATTAGGAAAGAAATTAGAGAAGTAAGAAGTAAACGTTAAGGAAAAGCACATTTTTTAGTCTTATATGTTTGACTTCTCTTTTAATTAACTCTTAAATATTAAGGTTGTTTTATTTAAATCTAATACGGTAGTAGATTCTTTTCAGTCAAGAGTTTTAAATTAGACGAAAAGTTATTTGACTTTCAAATCTTACTTTGACCATATTTTAATATTAAGCAAGATTAGAAATACATCATTTTAACTTATTAAAATGAATAAAAAAGTAGAAATACGTCATTTTAACTAAATGTACGTAAATAAATTGTGAAAAAACAAAAAGTCCAAAAACAAAAGAAAATCCACCCAAGTAAATTGAATCGGGAAGGCTTAAAGGTCAATTTAAGGATTAACGATCAATTTAACCTAGAACCTTTTTTGATTTCTCACTTATTACCTGTAACGTCAATATCTTGTGATGACATGACAGGATACGCAGTATGCTGAAAATTAATTTTCTTAAAAAAAATTTTCATTAATTTTTGTATATAATTAATCAAACAAATTTTTTTAAAATTTCATCTCTCTCTTCCTCGTCCCCTCTCGCTCTCCTCTTTCCTCCCTCTTCTTCAGTCTTCTGCCATTTCAATGTGCTGAAAGAGAACTTGGTAGTAGGGGTGTTTACGGTTCAATTAACTGAACTAAACCACTATAATTGTTCATGAATTGAAATTTTTAGTTATATAAAATGAAAATCTATTTCCGAACTGAAAATTATGTTAACTAAAAATTTTGGTTCGAATTTGGTTAACTGTTCGATTAACTGAATTTAATAACAAAAAAATTTAAATTTATAATATGAATTTAAAAAAATATTTTTGATATATATTTTTGTAAAAAAATTATAACTACCATTATATATAAAACATAAATAAGTAATTATTTTAGATATAATAATATTTTATTAACATTTATTTGTTAATAATTGTTGCATTAATAATATTTTTTATTATATATATATATATATATATATATATACACACACACATACATTTTGGTTCAGTTCGGTTAATTACGATTTTTTAATATTAGAAACTGAAATTTAACTGAAAATTCAGTTCAATTTTTTTAGTTAATTAAAATTTTTGATTTTTTGAATACCCCTACTTGATATTGCTAGGACTTGGCTTTACTGTCGTTTGTTGACTATCATGACTGTCCCCCTCTTAACTTCAAATTTTCATTTATTGCCACTAAATTTTATGGGATCTCAATGAGTTTTGTGCAAACAAAGTAAAAAAAATATCAAAGAATAAGTTGCAATTTAAGGGCTACAGGTCGAAGAAACTTTGTTGAACATTAATTCGGTGATAACCAATTTTCTGTAGTCAGAGTTTCTCTCAAACAGATCCAAATTAGTTGTTCAGCATGTTTTCGCTATGACAATAGTAGCAAAATTTTCAAGAAATAAAACAATCTTTTACAATATATCATTATGGCCCTTCTCTGACCAACATCTCAAGTTATGT
This sequence comes from Carallia pectinifolia, assembly GCA_037832335.1. Classification (NCBI taxonomy): domain Eukaryota; kingdom Viridiplantae; phylum Streptophyta; class Magnoliopsida; order Malpighiales; family Rhizophoraceae; genus Carallia; species Carallia pectinifolia. The sequence goes on from CM075443.1 coordinate 8,910,589, forward strand.
AATAGACAAAGTTATTTTTAAATCATAAATTTATATTACATTTCGAATATATATGTAGCCATTTGAATGTTAATAGTTACAATTATCCAATCTACCTAAGATATAGATGCAAACGGTCATAATGTATAGAAAATAAAATTTCTTAATAAAGCTGAATTTATTTTGATTGAAATTGGTGCATTTGGCCCCGCCTTCATATAATTTCATTGTCAAATAATGGATGTTTGTTATATTAAAGTAATTTATGAGTATATAAAGTCAACATTTTTTGTGAATTATGATTTATATTTTTGAAGCCCAAATAAATAAGGTATACGAGATACATATATTCCTTAGCAAAAAGAGAAATATAATTTTGTATTAGTGTATTATAATTTGTGTAAATATTATTTTGTAAGTAATTAGAAAACAAATCATGTAAAAAAATTAATTGTGTAAAATAATAATTATTTCATGAGGAAATAAAAGTAAAATCCAAATAACAAAATCCGATAAAGACCTGTGACTAAAGGAAGTGAGCCTTTCTATAATGCTCTCTACAATTAGACTAGTATGATTTTTTGATGTGTTTGTTTTTGGGAAGCTAGTTTGGCCCCATTGAAGATATAAGTATGTAGTGAAGACGTCATGTGAGATATATCAAGGGCTTTAGAGTTTGCAAAAAAGTTTGTGGACAAAGAAAGTATGCATAATGTAACAAATTTTCGGCTTTAAAAAACAAAATTCATACTTTCTGCAATAAAAATTTATCAATTCACTTTTTATTACAGAAGGTATGAACGTTGTTACTTATAATCAAAAGTTTATTACATTATACAAGGATAAGCACATTTTTAGTCATGTACATTTGTGTTTTTTTTAATTGAGTTGAAAATGTTTGGTGGTCGAGTCGCTTTGTTTAAGTCCTAAATGTTAGTTAATCCATTTCAATCGAGTCCAAATTTATACGGAGGCCTAATTGATAGTTAAATACAGCTTTGACCACATTAAAATATTGCAAAAAAATAAAAATAAGTTGTTTTAACGTATTAAAGTGAATAAAAAAATACACCACTTTGATTAAATATATGTAAATACAATTATAAAAAACAAAAAAATTAAAATTTCAATAAATTTCAAAACAAAAAAAGAAAAAAAAATTAAAGAAACCCCAAAGTTAATAAAAGAAAATTATTAATTTTAAATTTTTTTTTCAAAATTACTAAGAATTGAAAAAAAAATGTAAACAAAAAATTAATTTCTCTCTCCCCTTCTCATTTCTCTCATCGTCCTCTCTTTCTCTCTCTTCGCCTCTCTCTCTTCTCTTTTCCCTCTCTCACCTCTCAGCTCTCTTTCTCTCTCCTCTCTCCTCTTCCTCTCTTTTCCTTCATCCCTTTCTCTCTCTTCGTCATCTTCCTCTGCTTCCCTTTCTTTCACATTTTTGTAAAAAAAATTGTTGGATTTTATGAACAGAGAATTGGATCTTCTTTTACAAAATCCATGAAGTTATATGACGAAAAAAGAGAAAAGAAAGAAGGAAAAGAGAGGGAGGGAAAAGAAGAGAGAGAGGAAGGAGAGAGAGGCAAAGAGAGAGAAAGAGAAAAGGGATGAGAAAGAAGGATGAGAGAGAGGTGAGGAGAGAGAAAGAGAGGAGGGCGGAGAGAGAATGGATTTTTTTACTTTTCTTTTATCTTTATTTAATTTTTTTAGTCGTTAATAATTTTAAAAATATTTTAAAAAATTAACAAATTTTTTATAAGCCAAAATTTATAATTTTCTTTTACTTTTTTTTGTCTTGTTAAATTGTTAAGAAATTCTGCAAAACAAAAAAAAATATTTCATGTGACATGTCATCACCTTTTAATGACGGAGCTTATTGAGTAATATAATTAATATGACTTGATACGTTGTTGGAATATTTTTTACCCATAATTAATATGACATGATACGTCATCTCCTTTTGATGACGTGGCATACTGAAGTGGTATGATTGATCTAACGTGGCACATCTTTGGATGTTATGTATACATACTTAACAAAAAAAGTAAAGAATGGGTATGAACTACAAAGTGTGTGAGTAGTGGTGGTGATCGCGATGATGGTGATGAACTCTAGCTGAGATGAATTGAAACGATGGTGATGAACTAGTAATGGTGGTGTTTTTGCTTATTTGGGTTTCTTTAATTTTTTTTGTTTTGTTTTTAAATTTATTGAAATTTTAATTTTTTTTTTTACAAATTAAATTTAGGTATATTTAGTCAAAATGATGTATTTCTATTTTTTTATTCACTTTAATATGTTTACTTGACGTATTTTTGTTTTTTTAATGATATTGTAATGTGGTCAAACTGGTATTTAACAATCAACCAGGCCTCTGTCCAAATTTAGACTCGATTGAAATGAATCTATTAACGTTTAGGATTTAAATAAAATGACCCAAATGTTTTGGATTCAATTAAAAAAAATTACAAACGTATAGGACTAAAAATGTGCTTATCCCACATTATGCACAAACTTTCTGCCCATTTTCTCTACCTACAAACTAGACTCTTAGAGTTTTATAGATTTGGATATTGTGTAATCACTGCCTATCAAATAAATGTGCAATGATGACTATTAACTTCACAACTCAATTCTTTGGAGGTGTAACATTTTGGCAATTACGCTGCTTATAATTTTAGAATTTGTTATTTATTTTAATAGTCTTGTTGCAAATTTACTATTACCCATTGCACCTCTACTAGCATTTTGGAGGATCTATTTTGTATAAATAATTACTTGTTGATATTTGAACACAAAAATTATTGATTACAAGCTTTTATTTTTAGCTGCACACATTAAACATGTGGTTGTAGAAAAAAAGGCAATTGATTGTAAAGCGTTGATTCCGCTCCTCAATTTTCCCTTGTCTATGTAATTGAACTCTTACCAAGTGTCCAAGATATCCTTTTTTTTTTATTCTTTTGAACCAAAGTATCCAAAATGTCAATCAAATACTTTGACCTCTCTTTCTCTCTTGGTTACAATTATTTTTCAATCCAAATTGTTGACAAAAAAAGTAATAAAATAGGACCAAAAAAATTTTAAAATTAGGAACAAATTAGTGAGTATTCATTTTCAATTTCAAATTAAATGGGAAAGATAAGAAAATTTTTATGTTAAAAAATAGTACAATTCTCCTTTTTATTTATTTACAAAACGAGAAGAAAGATGTAAAATTCAGCAGTTAAAATTCTAAAACTAAAAGTATCACTATTTACAACAACCAGAAAAATATTTGCAACAAATGAAAAAAAAATGCAACATTAGCTTTGATAAGTTAAAAATTAGTTATTTGCTCTTATTTTATAGTTGTTAAAAAAAGTTCGATTTTGAATGTCACATTTTGTATCAATTGACTCTATTGTTATAGATTGATAATTTCTCACTATTGTTTGCATAAATAAGAAAATGAATGAAATAAAAATCTCAATCAAAGTTATATTCGTAGCAATACCTTTTTGTTAGAAAATTTTTAATAGAGAAAAGTTTTATGTTTTGCAACAAATTTCAATATAACTGAAACCAATGTTATTTTTTATTGTCAACAAATTGTTACTAGAGAAGGTCATTATTGTTTAAAAACAGAATTCATATCTTTTCTGCAACAAAGAGAATTATAATAACAACAAGAGCCCCAGTTTATGCGACAAAGTTTTTCAAGCATCATTGCACCAATTTGAGTCATTTGAGTTGATTCCTATATTTGTTACTAGAAAATCTGAGGAATAGAAGTGACCTTTTTCTCTATCAAAAATTTAATTTTTAACATACATGTTCTCTCAAAATACGTGCAACAATGACAAATACGTATGCACTAAATCTTTTACAAATGAGTTATTAGCTGACTAAAAAAATTCTGTTAAACTCCTATGCTCTCTTTCCCTCTTGCTCTAGAGAACCACCTAAATGCCTACATCAAAGATAGCTCTTAAGTTATGATTTGCAAATCATAGAACAACAAAAATAATAAGACTATCTTATTTTTTTTTGTAGGACCCCTCATTAAATCGACATCCAATTGCATCCTAATAGTTGAAAAGCAACTCCAAACACCCATTTAGCTATACATTGACTAAAGGAACAAAACTAAGTATGTTATTTTACTATTTCACTGTTCAAAAGAGCCTAAAAAGCAAATTACAAAGTTCCTTGGAATCCAATAGGACAGATAATAATGCATTACATGACATTTCTAATGATATCATTGTTATAGGTTGTCATGCTACTCCAATTAAAGAGAAAAAGGTGCTTACGTGGGATGTAATTATAGAGTCATCACCATCTTGATCATTCCCAGCAATCAGTCTCTTCCTCCTATTAATATGCCCGTTAAAAAATTAAGTTCAATTCTAGATATGGAAAATCAGGTGTTAGAGATGTATCTGTGCAAATGACCAAGAGCAAAAGGAAAACATACTCACTCGTTGATATCGCCAACAATAATGCCCTAGAATTCTGCCAGTAGCTTCAACTCCGATAGTAATACAGGTTCCAAAATTGTAGGTTTTGTGGCTGTATAGCACTATTCCTTAGGGATTTGGTCAATAAATGCAAGTTTAGAAACACGAGCACTTTATGATGACCTTAAGTTTCTTCATTTCCATACTTTCTCATTCTCATTAGAGCAAAGAAAAAAACAAACTAAGCAACTAGTAAGGAAGTTCGAGCAATAAGAGACATTTTATCTTTCAAGTTAATATCACGTACTATTATAGGCAATAGACATTTCCTTTTGAATATCAAAATAAATTTTTTTTTCAACAGTTAGAGTACAAATTAATGGAAACAAGAACTTGCAGTCTTAATACCATTCTCATTTATATTGCATTGGAAGTGATTTCAGCTATTCCACCTACAAACAATAAATCAAACACAAATCACCCACATGTACAAACTTTTCAATTGTGATCTTTAAAAGAGGGAAAAATGGGGTTATTATTTTCAAATTCAAAGTACCCCATAGGTGATGTCATAACCACCCCATTGTCTATAAGGAATTAACTGTAATCCTAATGATGATAAGTATTGTTGCTGATCTTAATATAACCCGGTTTACTGTTGTTGCATGGGGTAGCCAAAAGAACAAAAACAGAGAGAAAACTACTTTTAATCTACAAAACTGAAGATGAATAAGAAACATGGAGGAGGGCAAGGGCTACAAGAAAGAATGACAAGGTAAAGAGACAATGAGACGACACCATTTGTTGACACAATATTATGTCTAAGTACATAATTAAGCATACATTAACACCTGTAAATTAAAGGCCTCAAAAGCTATATTTGCTTCATTTTACTAGCCAAAAGCATGAGTGGGTTATAAGGGCATGCTAATTCAAAGAGGATATATTGCATGAGCTGAACTTATAGGTTAATAACAAGAAATAGCCCTCCAAGAAATTAAAAATGAACATACTTCTTCATCAAAGCCTCTTATTAGCGAACTATGTACTCTTATTTAATTAGCTTTAGTTTCAATTTTAACCTTTTTATTTTTGTTACGGTCCTGATTAGATCTATGGCCTTGGCCCCAAATTCGAGCAAAATGCCTACGAGTTATGATAGAATTTTGATCAAGGAAAAACTGAATATTGCAGTAAAATAATAAAGAGAAAAATTGGATAGAAACTGGTGCCTTTATTCCATCATCTACTGGCTTTTAAATAGACCTCATTACAATAAGGGAAGTAAAAAACGTGGGCATGACTTCACTATGCCAAAAATAATGGGAATAACGGAAACATGCAACTAATTGCTAATGCCCACTAACCTATCAACTAACTAACTACCAAAGACCAATTCAATCCTAATCTCGGCACCACAACTCATTAAGGACATGATCCCACTAGGCTTGTATCGTTCCTTCCCGTTTAGAAACATCCTTGCCCCCAAGGATCTAGAAATTTGGAAATTCCTACTTCGATGAATCTTCATTAACCCACGTGGCTTCAGAAGAATCAAGCCCATTCCACTTGACTAGAAACTCACAGTCTTTTTCTTTCTCCCGACATTCCAGAATGATTTTAGGTAATGAGCCCTTTGGAAGGTTGCTTGTCTACGTCAGGCAGCTTGGGTGTGACCTAAATATTATTTCTTGTATTCCTTTTAAGAAGGGAAACGTGAAGCACTGGGTGGACTTTACTTGAGGCAAGTAAATCCAGCTTATAAGCAACCTTTCCAATTCGCCAATTATTTTAAAAGGCCCATAAAATCGTGATGCCAACTTCTGTGACCTCCTTTGCAAAAGAGACACCTGCCGATGAGCTTGCAACCTTAAATAAACCTAATCTCTTACTTCAAATTGCTTGTCCACATGGTTTTTGTCATAAACTTGCAAACAATCTCGCAACTCCTTGAGAACAACATCCCACTACACAAGAACATCCTCCACCACTTGAACCTTCACTGTATTGGGGACATATGACAATAAATTTGGTGGAGACCTCCCATAAAGAATGAACAACCTATGCCACCCACTTAACCCACTCCTTCTGCTTTGAGCTAATAAAGCATCTCAATGGTGCAGTTCAAAACCTCAGTTTGCCCATCCATTTGCAGGTGATAAAACGAACTGAAATTGAGTTGAGTCCCCTGCAACTTGAAGAGTTCCTTCCAAAATGCACTTGTGAACGTGGGATCTCTGTCACAAACTATTGTTTGAGGCATCCCATGAAGCTTGAAGATGTTGTCAAAGAATGTTTGTATAATCCCATGGGCAGTGTAAGGATGAGACGCTGGAAAGAAGTGAGCATACTTCACAAGACGAACCACCACCACTAAAAAAGTCATTTTTCCCTTAAAAGGGGGCAACCCATCTACAAAATCTATAGAAATGTCAATCCAAACCTGAGTTGGGATAAGGAGTGGCAACAACAAATCACTTGGCCCTTGTGGATTAGATTTATGGCGCTGACAAATGTCACATTCACAAATGAATTGTTGAATAGATTCTTTCCTTTTTTTTTTTTAAGAAAAACGCAACTTTCAGGTAGTGGAGAGTCTTCAAGTATCCTTCATAACTGCTGCCACGAATTTTAGTAATCAACTTAGGCACCAACAAAAAGTCTTAGGGAAGGTAGATTTTGCCTTTAAAGAATAAGATCCCATAATTGATTTGCCATGGTCCCAATGCTTCACCTTCTTGTCATTGAAGCCTTTTGAGCTTGAAATAGTTGATATTCTCATCTCGGATAAACTCTAACCATAGTAGAGTTGGGGAAGATAACGTCATGACTTTAGATTGTCCACGCCTAGAGAGGGCATTAGCAGCAGCATTAGATTTTCCTTGGTGGTATTCTATGCTGAAATCATACCCCAAGAACTTGACAATCCATCTTTGTTGGGCCTCCTTTGCAATCATTTCCTCTCATAAATACTTGAGGCTTTTTTGATCTGTGCTGACAATAAAAGGTCTACCCAACAAGTAAGGTCGCCACTTTTGCACCACCAAGACTAGAGCCATCAATTATTTCTCATATGTGAATAAAGAGAGATTTTTACCTCTCAAGATGGTGCTAAAATATGCAATGGGTCACTTGTTTTGTATCAAAACAGTGCCAACCCTAGTCCTAGAAGCATCATACTCAATGACAAACGGCAAAGAGAAGTCGGGTAATGCCAGAATTAGAGCTTGAGTTATTGCCTCCTTGAGGTGGATAAAGGCTTGATTTGCGACTTCACTCCATCGAAAGGCATTTTTTCTGAGTAGATCCACTAAAGGTTGGGTAATGGTGCCATAGTGAGCAATAAATCATTAGTAGTAGCCAGTCAAGCTGAGAAACCTACGAAGATCGTTCACTAATTTAGGAGTCAACCATTCTGTCATTGCTGGGATCTTGTCGGGATTTTCCATTACTCCCTTCTCATTGATAATATGTCCTAATTAATAAACCTATTGCTAAACAAAGTGACAATTCGCTTTTTTTACAACAAGCTATTAGACCTTAGAATTGTAAGAACAATTCTAACATATTTCAGATGCTCATTCTAATCCCTACTATAAACAAAAATATTATCAAAGAATACTAAAATAAATTTTCTTAGATGTTCTTTAAAGATTTCATTCGTAAGGGCTTGAAAAGTAGAGGGAGCATTAGAAAACCCAAAAGGCATTACTAGAAATTCATAGTGCCTGTGGTGTGTTCGAAAAGTCATTTTTGAGACATCTTTAGAGATAGTGCGGATTTGGTGATACCCAGATCACAAGTTTAGTTTAGTAAACCATTGCACTCCATGCAGTTTATCCAAAAGCTCCTCAATAACAGGTATTGGGAACTTGTCTTTGATGGCGAGCCGGTTGAGAGCTTGATAATCTACACAAAATTGCCACGTCCTGTCACTTTTCTTGACATGGAGAACTGGAGAGGAATAAGGACTTCGACTTGGGTAGATGATACCTTGTTCTAGCATTTCATCAACCATTCTTTCAATCTCTTGTTTCTGAAAATAGGGATACATGAAAGGTTTGACATTCACCGAGACACTCTTTGGTGGAAGAGGAATGCGGTGGTTGTGGCTCTGGCTTGGTGGTAGCCTAGTAGGGGCTAGAAAAAACTCTAGATACTTCTGCTGCAGAATCTTCCGATCCTCATACTCGGTCACTTGTTTTTGGCATGCTAGTTCTGTTATGATTTAGAGCAGTATCCCTTTCCTCTGATTATTTTGCAAGGCCCGATGTATAGCCTTTTCTCGCACTAGTCTGGCTTGTGTAGCTCAAATCTCTTATAGATTGATCAGCCCATGGTTGGTTTTCAATTTCATCTCTATATCTCTGAAATTCCATAATATTGGTCTTAAAGTTTGAAGCCATTAAGCACCTAGCATTGCATCACAACCTTCCAACAACAAGAGAAGAAAGTCAATTTTAAATAAAGAATTTTGAAAGCTGATGTGTATCTCTCTACAAGCTCTTAGACTTCTTAATTTTTCCCCATTGGTAATCAGGACACGCATTGTAGGGGCATTGTTAACTGATAGGCCCACAACTCGAGCAACTCAGTCATGAAGGAAGTTGTGAGTGGAACCCTAATCCATCAACACTGTGATTGTCATACCCTTTACCTTTGCTTAGACTCACATGGTTTGAGGCATTGGAACACCTGCCAAGGTATGTAGGGAAATTTCTAGAGGATTAAAATTGTCATCCAACTCTTTTTCTAGTTGTCATTTCATAAACTCTTTTACCTCATGTTCTAGCTCAATTAGGAATAGCTTTTTACATTGGTGATTGGTAGGATAAGATTTATCGTAGTGGAAGCAAAGACCAAGTTGTCATCGCTCCTAGATTTCTGTTGAGGTAAACTGTCGAACAACTCTAATGGAGGGATCGGTATTGGAATTAGCAAAACGTCCCCATGGATTGTAATTGCCCTTTCTGCACCCACAGAATTACGTTGTGAGCCTTGTGTAGGTTCCCCTAGTTTTGTTTCTTTGAGACTTCAACTTTCATAAACTCTAGCAAGTCCAATAGCTTTATTCAAATTTTGGGGTCTTTGGGCTTGGACATCTCCACCCTCTAGCTCTCTTTGAGCCCATTGATAAAAGCCCCAACCTCTTGTGGGTCTGACAAAACTTTAACCTTTAAAAGGAGTCTATCAAATTGCATCTCATACTCTCACAATGTGCCCATCTGTTTTAATTTGTAAAGATCAGAAAATGAGTTGTCAAATATAGAATTTCCAAACTTGTTGAGAATGTCACGTTTTAATTCTTCCTAAGACATATTTGGGTTTGTGCGCTTTTGCCACTGAAACAACAATTGAATGTCCCCCTCCATATGGTAGGCTGCTATTTTTATTTGGTTTTCCAGAGCAGTCCATTGGAAATCAAAAAACTGCTCAGCTCTACAAATCCAAGAGGTTGGGTCCTCAAATTCGTTGTATTTTGAAAAATCCAACTTTGCCAATTTAGGGGGCAAAGTTCCCACTTTGCCTCCTCCTTGATGTTTTGAACTATTGGGCGAGGTCAATTAGATGATTTCTCATCCTTGGCATGTGATAATTCTAAAAGTTACTTCATCACATACTCTATCTCGGTGCTCAAACTGGCCATCTGCTTCTGGAGTTGGAGAATTTTGAGGTCTCATGAAGACTCGGCCATAACCTATTCTGATCCCAAGCTATTAGGATCCTGATAAGATATATGGCCTTGGCCCCGAATTCAAGCAGAATGCCTGCAAGCTATAATGGAATTTTGAACAAGAAAAATCTGAATAGTGCACTGAAGCAATAAATAGAATAATTGGATAGAAACTGGTGCCTTTATTTCATCATCAACTAGCCTTTAAATAGGCCTCATTACAACAAGGGAAGTAAAGAATGTGGGCATGACTTCACCATGCTAAAAACAACAGGAATAATGGAAACATAGAACTAAACTAACTAACAAAGACCAATTAAATTGTAATCTTGGCACCACTAGCTCACTAAGGACACAATCCCACTAGGCTTGTATCAATTTTCTTGCATTTTCTCGTGTTAACTTTTGTACGATTTCTCGTAAGATTCATGGTACGTCCCTTCGATTACTCGGCATGCATCTAGACTCTAAGTGGCTTCAATTTGAGCCAATTGTCTTCCCAACAATATAACAATTTGGTCATATACACTAGTCAGTTGTCCTCCCAATTCTTCTCTCCACACTAAGAATCCCACGATGATAAGATGTAAACGAACAAAGAGGAGACACTGATGATGATGATGATGATGACAATTAAAAAATTGTCTCACACCGTGGACTATTTTGATTCAGATGAAAACCTGAAATTAAAAAAATAAAAAATAAAAAGGCAAACCATGAAATTGAAACAGATGATACAGAACACAAAAACACCATATTAATTTTAGAACAAAATAGATGAAATTTTTTTAAAATGGCAAAAAAAAAGTGGGGAAAAAATAAAAAAATAAAAGAAAAAGCACTAATTGACTTACACCCAACTGTTTCTGGAGGAATCTTGGCCGCTTCTTTTCTTGATGAAATGTCGCTTAGTTGCTCCAACTTTTGTCCCATAACCCCCAAATTTCTTGTAGTGTTTCCACATTTTACACACAAATTTGTTGTCGATGATTTTCGATTATCACCCAAGCCTCTAATATCCCCTGATTCTTCCTCTGGAGTTCTCTTTCAAACTAGGGATGGCAATGAGGAGGAGCGGGAGTGGGGATGGCTTCCCTGATTCCTGTTCCCTCTTCTGAACCTTATCCCCGTTCCCATCCCCATACGCATTGGGGATGAGATTTTGATCCCCATCTCCATCCTCGTCGGGGATCGAGAATCCCTGTCCCCACCCCATCCTCGCCGTTAATCTAGACTATTAAAAAAATTTCTAATCAAATTTTGCATATTGTATGAAAGTATTTGATTCACATGCAAAAGAACAAAAACATTAAAGCAAGTTAATTTGAAAAAGCAACAAAAAAAGTGGTTGAATTTAGTTTAAACATTGAAAACAAAAAATATGGTAATCTAGAAGCAGAGTCACTTTGCATTTTAACTTAAACAAGAAGCCCCAAATTAATGTAGCAACAAACTTGTTCGATTCAACCTAGCAAAAGTACCAATATTGTTATATAGCTCACGAGGCTCATGAGGTAAGATTTGGTATTTGGAAATATAGGCATCCACATCTTCGTTTGTCAATACAGGAACCTATACATAATAACGCAAAAATTTAGTTCTCTTTAAACATATAACAGCAACCTATATTTGTGGGAATCTTTAGAGTTGGTAATGTGAAACCAAATTAAGAGTCAAGTGTATAAATTCTTTCTGCAGGTTAATGCCAATATTAAGTGTCAAGTACTCAAGTGTTGGTAATGTGAAACCAACATTAAGTGATATTTGCTTATCATTTTCACGAAAGTTGAATTGAAATACATAAAGCACTAGCAAACAAATTTGGGACAATCAAGGAAACTATGTAAAACAAAAACTTGGGTTCAAATGTCTATCAACTAGTGCAACTATTTAGATTATGGACATTATTACAGCTACCAACCTACAAAGTTCTCCATCAATGTGCAAATAAACCAGCAAGTAGGTTGACAAGTTTATCTCTCAATGGAATGCAACAAACAACAAAAATGTATGTATGAAGATTGGAGAAGCTGTTGCACTATCAGTTAAAAAATTAAGCAAAAGTAACTGCATTATCATTGCACTTAAGCAAGACCAAAACTAACTGTAAAATGGGTCTAGTTTTGGCAATCCTTAGCCTTCTTCTAGAGGACAGCGCATTGCAGCCAGAAAAAAATTCAATGTTTGACGCTAATCTTAAAGAGTGGGGAAAAGGTTGGTTTGTTCTGCACATGAGAACAAGAAGATCTTTATTAATTAACAAGTCTTAAAGATGCCTATGTTGTGATCGTGACACAAAATCATCAAGAGTTCAACAAGTATAAAGACTAATGAAAATTCCACTTTATTACTATCAGTATATAAAAACTTTTACAAGTTTCAATCCCCCAAGTGACTATAATGTCCTCCTCGTATATGGAAAAATCTAACCTTTAACTTTTCACTGGCCCCAAGTGTTTAGTTGGACTTTTAAATATTCTCTCTACGATCTCTGCTACTTATATCTCCTAAGGGATACAAACACTGATCAAAATAAGTTCTTTAGGCCACAAGCCATGTTAGTTTTCTATACTAATAAAATGAATCTGAAATCCAAATGCACAAGTATAGTAACGTGTCCAAACGGCAAAATCATCCAAAAGAAGCAAATCACAAACATCAGCTTTTGAACATTCAAAGCAAATCACAAGGAAGAAGAGAACCCGTTCAATGAGAAAGAACAAAACCATCTCAACCACAAGAAAAAAAAAATAACTAAGCAATAAGGTAATACAGGAAAAACAAAATAAGACGATAATGTACTTACATAGGTGTTGAGTTGCCTAACAAAACTGGAGAAGTTGTTGTGCTTGAAGTACTTGGGGAGGAGGTTGCCTGCAAATTCTGACGGACAAAGATTCAAAGGGACTCTGGAAATTGAACGAAAAAGAAAGGGTTACAGTGTTGTGCCGCCGCTCAAGTCTCGCTAAGTAAGGTTAAAGTCTGGGTAAGTTTGAAGTCTATTAGGGTTTTAGTTTAATTTACTAAAATATCCTTATAATTTATTGTTATAAGTATTATACAAAGGGTAAAAAGGTAAATTAAAAACTAGATGGAGAACAGGGATGGGTACGGAGTAGACACAATCAACCCCGTCTCCGTCCCCGTCTGGGGATCTTTGCCTCGTTCCCCAATCAAATGTCATTGACTCCGTCCCCATCAAGACGGATATGAATAATCTCAACGAGTACAAGTGAAATTATCATCTCTATTTCAAACCCTTTATTTTTCATGTTTCATCTCCATTACCGGCTTCATTCACTGCCCACACAACCAACATTAAAACTTAAAACTTACAAACCATTTCTTTTCTCTGGCCTCTTCTTGGGTTCTAATCCCTAAGCGTCCATTTGTATTCCAAAGTCCAAACCACTACTTTCAAAAAAAAAAAAAAAGTCAGTCACAAATTCATTTTTCCAATTGTCTTAACATCGGGGCACCCGATTTTGAATTTCAAAAAGCCAAACCCTAAATGGCAACTTCCATGTCAATGCCTTTTTCAATTCCTTTTAGCAGGTGGGTCCCATTTACACGTGGCATATGGATCCTTTTTCGGATAGATTTACCTGGCCATGTAATAGCCCTCATTAAAAGATATAAAATAATTATTATAAAATTAAAATATAAAATTAGATGGGTATTACTTTAAAACTTAAAATATAAATTTTAAATAATATACATTAAAAAAATATTTTTTTCTTAGAATTTTTTTTTAAAAAAAATTCAATACAGCTATAATAAGTTGGTAAATAGTAACATTTTGATACTTAGTATGGTCAAATTGTATAGCAAAAAATTGTAACGCACAAATTTTTTTGTTAAATTTGACAAGTAATCTTAACAAAAAAAAAATATCTTGGTTTTTTTTGCTTTTTAGGTAGGAAAAGCTTGCTGCTGACATATTGGTTTTACAATGTGACCGAGGCTAAATTCATGATGCTGAAGAACGGACTGACCCTTTAAAGAGAATGTGAGATAGATCTGCATCATAAACTATAAGATAAGGAAGAGCTATGTATCATGTTAAAACTCTAATTTTTAAGTCAATAATGTGCAAATAAGATAAATCATATGAAGCCTTGATAGAATAAAATGGTGATGTTGAGATTAGTGTCCTTTTGAAGTATATAGGAAATTTAATCAGCTCTCATTCGTAGACATGTCCATCCAAGCAAGAAAGTTCATCGGTGTAGTTAATTCGATTTGACATGACAGCGTGGATGTACTCTGCTGAACTGGACCCAAGACTTTTTGGTAGTAAAACTTGAGCTTATCGTGGGATGGACCCGGGCAAACTGGAACCATGTTGGACTCTTGGATTTGAGCCCAAATGTGAAGAGCTGTTGTTATCCCTATCATAACCCAAAAATAACATATATCCAGGTTTTTGTTGACATATTTATTTACTAATGTTCAAGGTAACTACATATTTAGACCAAAAAAAAAAACAACATATTATGCCCTTTTCTTGTGGGAACCGATATTGTACCTTTCACTATAGAATTTTAATATGAAAGCGATTTTATATAAAGTTGAAAGATCTATTTTATAAAGATTAGCAGCTAGTGAATAATTCAAATAAAAAATTATTAAAAATTAAGTAATAAGTAAACAATTTAAGAAAATCGATAAAAAATATCGATAAAAAATGACTGATCATATATCAAAATTTCCATACAAAATAATCTCCTTCTTTGGTTGAGAACTTATAGCATAATTTGCTTTATTTAACTAATAAATTTTTTTTTTTATCGTCATTCTGTTATACCATGTGCTGAGTTAGGAGTGAATTTTAAATGCTCTAAATCTTTCCCAACCGAGGCATCCTAAGTGTCTTCCTCTCCTTTTCATGTTCTCATGTAACCAGATTTGAACACTCCCCTAATTGGGGAATTTACTAATAAATGCTACACATGTCCAACGCAATTGTTACATTTTCAATTTTTCTTTAATGGATACTATACATACTTCGTTATTGGATTCTTTCCAGAGTGACCACAAATCTATCCAAACATTCTAATCTATGCCATACTCATTTCCTTAAAAAACAAAATAATCTATGCTATACTCATTTTTTCAGTCTGTTATTTTATCACATCCCAATACTCAGTATTGTAAAAGAACATCCAGAAACCAAATTTATGATCCAGATGCTAGCTTCAGGCACCATACACACGCCCCCATGTTTATTTGGTACCCGTTGTTCTTCCACATAAACAGCACATAATACAAACCATTCAAGGGGTTGATTCAGAAGTTGAGGAACATCTACGATTATGAAGTTACCTTTGTTCTGATAATTAAACCAAACTAGAACCTCACTTGCAGGAAGAAAAATTCTGTAGATACAACCCAGACGATGCCTGGAACATGAAGAAGTATAATGAGAGTTCTAGTATGGCATGCTTTTATTGGATTTTTTTTTTTTTTTCTTTGGGTGGGGAAGGGTTTGGGGGGTGTTGGAGGAAGACAGCAGAAGAAAGAGATAAAAGTAAAGAACCTGGACAGGAACCTTAATTGTTGATCCAGTCAAGTCATCATAGAGATGCACTGTCTTATATTCTAAGCATTCCAATTTGAACAATCTCTCCACCTCAGCTAGTTCCCCATTGTTCAAAGGTTCCAGCTTTAATAGGCCCTCAAACTCACCCAGTCTTGAGCAGAAAACTTTTTGCTTCAGTAAGTCGATTAAACGCTGATTCCATCTCAGAGCATTGACAAATTTGTTTTCCACTTTCTTCGAAGATGCGCAATTTCGTGCTGACAGATATAAATTTTCTTTTACTCCTGAAAAGGTAAGGAGATATCTGCACTCTTCCATGCCCAGAAACTTAATAGGAAGGCAACTCAAGTCAACTGGGAGGCAGCAGAAATTGTTGTTGCTTAAATACAGGAACTGCAGAGAGGGGAGGCTCGCAGAAGTTGCAGGACTTTCTACACTCGATAGATCACATTCAGATAGATTAAGCTCTTCCAATTTTGGCAAATGTAATAATCAAGTTGGTAAGTTCTTAAATGCATTTCCTTTGAGCAGCAAATTCTCCAAATTCGGCTGGCCACCAAGATCTGCAAGAAATGAATCATCTGACAGATTGCAAAAGTAGAGATTTAGATTTTTTACAGAATTTAAACTCCACAAATGGTGACAAACTGTTAATGTACAAATTTTCACATTGAGAACCTTCATTATTCCATATAAATTTTGTTAGATTCTTGAGATGCACCATGGACCTTGGTAAGTTTTTGATGGCAGTAGAGCTTATGTTGAGCTCTTTCAAACTCGTCATATCACCTAATTCCTCTGGCAACTCTTTCAAGTTAGAGCAGAGATACAAATTAAGCTTCTCGAGGGACTTCAACTTACAAATTGTTGTCGGAAGAAGAACAAGGTTCTTGCACTTTTCCAAGTTCAAGGAAATAAGTTTGGTAAGATTGCCAATGGATTGGTGTACCTCGATCAAATTAATGCAATCCACAAGAATTATCTTCTCAATATTGCAGAAACCAGAAATGTCTGAGATTCTGATCAGACTGTGAGAATAACTCAGATCAAGAACCTTCAGGTTTTTAAGAACCTGACAAAAAAAAATGTCACTTTGGAGCTTCTTCGGTGAATCATTAATCCATAGAACAGAGCCTCAGTCACGTAAAAATATATAGTTATACCTTTGTTTGCTCCCAGATTTGTTCAAGCCGGCTGTATCTCAGCTCCAATACAACCAATTTCTTGAGATTTAAACTAGCTGGTAGAGATTTCCAAGGGAATCCATCCCAACAAAGCCATCTTAATTCTGTTGAAAAATTCTCACACTCTCCATCGAAGCAGGCATTCCTAAGTTGAAGCAGTCTTAATTTTTTCATACTCATGAACGCTTTAGTGCTAAATGATTTCTCCCTTAATTGAGGGAAGTTCCCTATGAGACCTCTGATTCTTTCAGTACCCTGAAAACAATAGCGTGGAGCATTCTTTAAACTCACAGGTTCTAAGCGAGGCCTTCTATTTCAACTGATTGCTTACAATTTCAAAACAAAGGCAATTGGGTGGCTTACCTCATGGTATTTCAGCACCCTGCGAGCATCTTTATAAAACCATAGTCTACTGCGTTTTCCAGGTTCATCAGGCTCCTCACCACGAACAATTTCCTTTGCCATTTGTCGAAGCAGATCATGCATTATTACCTTGTTTTGACTTACTGTTAAAAGGCATTTTTGGATAAGAATGCGAAGTGCATTCCTTGTATCAAAACCA
Source organism: Carallia pectinifolia (assembly GCA_037832335.1). Classification (NCBI taxonomy): domain Eukaryota; kingdom Viridiplantae; phylum Streptophyta; class Magnoliopsida; order Malpighiales; family Rhizophoraceae; genus Carallia; species Carallia pectinifolia. Next base: position 8,927,972 of record CM075443.1, read on the forward strand.
CAACCATCTAGTACTGCAATTACAATACTTTCATCCATCCCCACAAAGAAAAATGCAATGTCGAGAAAGATGGCCTTTTGGTGATCATTCAATGCATCAAAAATTATTCTAAGTCGCATGAAAATTTCTTCATGGGGAGTAGTTTTGATCGTTTCCAACGCACTAATCCACTCGGGTACTGTTTTGTCAGATACGAAGGAACCCAAAACTTTAAGAGCTAATGGAAGCCCTCCTGAATAGTTTATTACCTGTTTTGAGAGTTCTGCATAATTGTCCACAGGAGAGTCACATCTAAAAGCATGCCAACAAAAGAGCCGTGAAGCATCTTCATAAGGTAAGGGTAGGACCATGTATTTGGCATCCACTCCTTGAGCATTTAGCAAATTTTCATCCCCAGTCGTGACTATGATTCTGCTTCCAACGCCAAACCAGCTGTGTTCTTGAGCAAGTGCTGCCAATTGGTCCAAATGATCAATATTATCAAGGATAATAAGAACCCTCTTGTGGCATAATTGACTTTTGATCTTATGGATCCCATCATCAACATTGGTCACATGTAATTCCTTCAATTTTACAATATCACAAAGAAGTCTCTTCTGTAAATCAACTAGTCCATCTAGTTGTTTTGACGCTAGGCGAATGTCTTCGAGAAAGCTGTTACCATCAAATCTGGGAAACAACTGGTTCCTTACTAGTTTGGCTATAGTAGTCTTACCTATTCCAGGCATACCATGAATTCCTATGAAACGAACATCTTCTGAGTCAAGCCTCAATAGCGATACCAAATCCCGTATCTGGGACTCTATTCCCAAAAGGTGATCGACGTCACTGTGGTAGGTAGGGTAGATCTTAGCCCATATATCTTCAATAATTTTCTTGATCAACAAGGACTCATCCCTGAACATTATACAATTTGTGAAAGAAACATTCAGGAAAGTTCAATTTGAATATAGCCATTATGCAAGCTCAAGCATTAATATGGGAAGCAACAAATGAACGAGCAATATAGCTACAACTTGGAAATATAACTGAGTCCCTTTAGAGTTCTCCAAAAATATTATGGGTAATTTTCAAGTCTTGAACTGTTTGACCATTTAACGGAATCAAGCTTTTTCATTGAAAGATTACCAGTCGGAGGTAGCCTCCAGATGAAACCCAGCCAGATTTGCGGCAACACTGAGAGCAGACTTCCAACTCTCAACTTTCTCCTCGGAAGCCACCTTGGCCTTCTTCCTCTGCCTGGAAAAAGCATCCCCAAAACTGCCAGTCCCGTAGCGAACGTCTGATGGATCGACATGGTAGAAAACAGGCACAACAATCTGTCCCAAGTTCTGTCTGCATTCCAGGATCTTGACGAGCTCGTCCAGGCACCATCCAGAATCAGCATAGTTCTTGGAAAACACTACCACGGCAATCCTCGACTGCTCGATTGCCTGAAGCAGTCCAGGCCCAATTTCTTGTCCTCTCTGCAGCTCATTGTCATCTTTGTAGATCCTGAACCCAACTTGATCCAGAGCGCTGTAGAGGTGGCTGAGGAAATTCTTGCGTACATCTTTGCCTCTGAAGCTCAAAAACACATCGTAGCTCCAATTCTCTTGCATTATTCTTATTTCGCTTCTCTTTTTGATGCAAATACGTATATGACGTACAAAATGGTTGATGCCTACAGATCTTGAGTACAAAATTCAAGAGAGCTATGAAACTTAAAATTGATCAGCAAGATGCAGGGACGCGCTGATCCTTCAGAGACCAGACCCCGCCTTCATGGATTCTCACCTAACTAGGCTTGCAGGAAAGATGCAGGAAAGCGCTTAAACGGAGAACTGATTGAATTACCACTTTACTGAAATGCCTCGTAACCAGTATCCTTGGCTGACCTTTGTTTTTTATTAGGTATGTCTCTAAACAGTAAAATATTTTATAAAAAAAAATTTTTTTTTTAATATTTTATAATAAAAAATTTTAAAAAAATTTTGAAATTTCCATAAAAAATAACTTTAACTCAAAATGAATTACTGAGTTAAAGTTATTTTTTGAAAAAAATATAAAATTTATTTTATATAAATGATAAAAAATTATTATTTTTATTATAAATATTTTATATAAAAATAAATTATTTTATAATAAGTAAACGACCTTTACTACGCTTGCATTTACTTATTCGAAAGAGATTGGCACCCAGATTGTGCCTAAAAAAGTGCAATTCGTTGTTAATGTAATTATATTGAATTTTTAAGAAAAAAAATTCATTTTTTTAAAAAATATTTTTTTATATTAGTATATATTATATAAGATAACTCTTATTTAATTTTTAATTTTAGTTATATAAATTTTTTCTAAAAATTTTACAAAAAAATTCAACATGATCGCATCCAAAATGCAACTGGATGCATTTTAAAGTTCTTCGGACGCCACCTCCGGTTCTTAATCTGCACCCTTACTAATTTTTTTTATTCCTCAAATATTTCCAACAAACATTAACAAAACGGAAGTATTTGATCCATGAAGAAATTGATTAACTCAGTTGGCATATTCGATTTTCATAATGTATATTTTTAATTTTTATATATAATCATAATTAATGGTCAAATTTTAAATGTGTAAACAGTATTGTTGTAATTAAATTTTACGGGTACTCTTAACAAAAAAGAATTTGGCTTTTTTTTTCAGTTGGAAAAAAAGCAAAAATTTTTAATTTGATTTAATTTTTTTAATAATTACTAGTATTAGACCTAATGCGCAGATTTATCAAATTTATTGAGAATTTTATTTTTATTTCTATTTTATCTTCTAAATGTAATTTAAACTAAATTTGCTTTATAGTTAATTTAGGTTCACAAAAAATAAATAGTTTAATTAAATTGATTTTAAGGGAAAAAAAGAAAGGAGGATTTATGAGTAGTTCTTTTTTCTTTCACAAAAAAAAAAACTTAAAAAACTATAATAAAAAACAGAAATAACTAAATAACTATTATCAATTATAAAGACTAACCTTTATCAAAAATTGTTGTGACTTACATAATTGTATGTAAAAAAAACAAAGAAAAAATTATATTGAAAGAACTAAACTGACTAAAGTAACTATAATCAATTAAAAGTACTAATATGGATAAAAAATTGTTTAAGTTAAAAATTATAACTATAATTATATAAGCATATAATTTTTCTTCCCTTGCGAGATAGATATTGCACATGTTTAACTTTTCCATGCAACGACTGTCCTGCCAACTCCCCCAACTCTGCGCCCTCCTTACCCTTCTTTGTCATCACTATTTTAAAATATGGATTTAAATCGGACAGTGACCTAACTTGCCAAAAAAAAAAAAAAAAGGACGGAATTTGATTGCTACGCCAGCAGTGTATATGAAAAGAAAAAATAATAATAATAAAAGAAACTAAGGCCAATGAATCCACGTTATACGTACATATAAATATAGAACTGACAATACATTAAAATCTCAAGGAATCCACGTTGTCAGCCTGTTTACCGAAAGAGCATGCATGGATTTCCTCTATAAAAACTTGATCGTTCGTATTCAATCAATGGTGCATAATATTTGTAGAAGCACAATTCTTGTCGATAAACTAAGGCCAAGGGAAACCATAAGGGTCTGTTTGTTGTGCGAAGAAAAAGGAGGGAGAGAAAGAAAAATATAATCGTTACCATATACTTTTCTTTCTTATATTTCTTTCTTCTCACTTTTTACACAACTCCAAATAACTTTATTTTCTCTTCACTTTTTCTCTCACAAATTACTATTCATTTTTTCTTTCACCATACTTTCTTTCTTTCAATTTTTCTACCACTACAAACAATTTTATTTTCTCTTCACTTTTTCTCTCACAAATTACTATTCACTTTTCTTTCACCACACTTTCTTTCTCTCCACTTTTTCTATCACTCCAAACAATTTTATTTTCTCTCTATTTTCTTTTCTTTTCTCTTCCTTTCCCCATCCTTCCCTCCACTCCAAACACACCATAAGTGAACTACGGCTGGGCACTCCAGAGCCAAGGGCTCGAATGAGATATGGAAACAAATCGATGAGACATGTCAGTGTATGTATATAAAACAAAATAATTATCTGAAGATCACTTGATTATAATAAATAAACTAATATATATATATATATATTGAAGCCAACAAATATTCCTACATAGTATATGTTAAAATTCAAGAAAAAACCATAGTAAATAAACTAAAATAACTATAATCAATTATAAAAACTACTTTTCATGAAAAATTATTTGGGTAAAAAAAACTAAAATTTGAAATTGAGAAATCTAGTTAAGGGAAAGATAAAAAAAAAAATTCAATGAACTTTCTTATGCCAACAGATATTCTTTTATAAGATTACAATTATTTAAATCCTGATTCTATTACAACATAGAAAGAAACACAAACAAATTATTAGCATCCAATCTGTAATCAAATCATGACTGATTGCTTAAATAACAAATCAAACTGCAAAATTTTGGGACGTTAGGCAAAACAAAAGGAACAATATTTCTTGAAAAAAGCTTAGTTGACTTTCCTAATTAAATCATAAGGAAAACAAAAACAAGCAAGGAAAAAAAATTAGCACCCGAATTGATTAAACAAAGAAAGGGTAAAAAAAAAAAAAAAAAGAAGCAGATTGTCCATTTTTCCTAGAGAGGGAAAGTAAAGATTTGGTTTTGAGGGAAAAAAAAGCCAAAAACGAAACGGGTGAAAGACACCCAAATTGATAACAACAGGTCGATTACAATTTGATGATATTTCCTACAATAGAGGCAAGAGAAAACAAAGATTTGATTTTGAAGAAATTTGCCTTCAAAAAAAAAAATTAACGATTTGATTTAATTTGAGGAGTTCTGTCTTTCCTTGTGACCAAACAAAAAAAAAAAAAGGAAGAAAGAAATTTGTCTTCTTGCCGGCAATAATAGATTTAGCGTTAATTGAGACTTCCACCTAACAGCAAGTTTAAACCGGGGGTCTTGATTGATGAATTTATGGTCTGTCAAGTACTAAGCTTGAAGAAAAATAATTTGAATAAGAATTAATATCTAAAATTGATAACAAATACTAACCTTGATGAATAGTTGTCACTAACCTTGATGAATAATTGTTACAATGAAAATGTTAAAACTTAAAATTGAGAAATCTAATTAAATGAAAACAAAGATTAATAATACAAGCCATTGGTACCTATACTTTTATAATGTAAAAAAGATAATTACATGCGTATCTTAAAATATAGTAAAATTGTAATTTTAATTTTAATAAAATACTAAAAAATACTACCTGCATTGAAATCCTAATAATAGTTGTAAAGCCTAAAATTTTTGAGAATTTATCAAATTAAATAATTCAAAAATCTCATAATTAAACTTTTGAGAATCTAAACACTACAGGATATTATATAAGTATGTTAATATTATATTTTCTTTTGTATTATATTTGATACTAGTATTACACTTGCTATATGCGTGAGTTTATCAAATTTTGTAAGAAAATTTTGTTTTTACTTTTTTTTATTTAAAACGGAATAACAAAAAAGATAAAAGTTAAGTATTATTTTTTTTTTCTAAATCTGATTTAAACTAAGCTTGTTTTCAAAGTTGATTTAGATTTTTAAAAAATAGTTAAATTAAATTTATTCTAGAAAAAAAAAGAGGATTTAAGAGTAAACTCTTTTTTTTTTCCCTTTTGATGGAAATAATTCTTTTCGGTTCTAAAGAATAAATAGGTGAATTTGAGTGATTATTTTTTTTTTCTTTTTTTGAAAAGAAGGATTTGATAGTAGTTTTTTTTGTCTTCTATTTTCTATGTTAGAAAATTTTTATATTTTTTTAATTAAAACTAAAGTAAGATTCTAAAAAAAATTAATATAATTTTTATTTGATTACAATTTAATTTATGTTAGTTGACTTGCATAATACCATTTTGATTATAATCAAATTTTCATAATTATAAGGCATTTGTAATGCCAACAAATATTCTTAAATAATTATATGTAAGAAAAAAACCATAATCAAATTGTAATAAACTTAACCGAATTCAACGCCCATTATGTACTGAAAACAAAAAATTGAACACAATTCTAACTTGTAGCTCAATGGAATTATGCACCAAAAATCAATCGTAGATTAGAATTATTGAACAATGTTACAAATTAATTTTAAATCTTGAAAAATCAACGCAAAGTTGGTTTTACAATTATTAAAAATTAATTTGATGAAAAATAAAGAGTGTTATGGGTAGTTTTAAAAAAAAAAATGGGTATTGGGGAAATTAAGTTTACAAAAAAAAAAAAAGGGTGAGTGAGAGATTTAGAAAATGGGGAGTTGAAATTGTAGAAAAAAAAATTGCGGTGGTTTAAAAGAAAAAAAAAATAAAATTAAAAATAAATAAATAAATAAACGAAAAAAGAAAATAAAAAAGAAAAGGGGTGGGAGAGAGAGAAAAAAAATTGGGTTGAAAAAAAATAATAATAAAAGAAGAAGATAAAGAATAAACATTAAATAAGAGGAAAAAGAAAGAAAGACACAAATGAGGAAAAGAGAAGAGAGTGTGTCCAAAAATTTAAAATAGTGTGTTGACCGGGTCAATCTAGTCATACCCGATCAACCTTTCCTCCTTCTTTTTTTAAAAAAAAAAAATAAAAAACAAGTGAACTTGGTTCGGTCCTTGATTGGGCCCAGTTGTGGTCGGCCTCAGTTCTTAAAGCGGATCAAGTCCAGTTTTTGACCAGGTCGGTCAAGCCTTTATTTTTTTAAAGGAAAAGGAGCCGACCGGCTCTGCTCGGTTGAGTCGGCTCCCTCGAGCCGGTGCTGGAAGCTGGCTCCAAATTTTTTTTTTTCAACTCAATCCATCCCATTTTTTTTTTTTCTTTTCAAACCCCATTAACAAGCACTATTTTTTTTTTCACAGATCTCATTGAACTTAAAACTTCAATTTGTCATTCAACTAAAAAATAAATAAATGAGAGTTTAAAAAGCATTCAAAATTAATTCAAAAATTAAAAGCATTATTATGAATCTAACAAGCAAATAATATAATTATACACTCAACATTCAACAAATTTTTATGCATCAAAAATTGCAAATATTGAAAACATAATTGTCATGCAAACATAAACATATCAAGATTCAAATTTCACCTCCAAACTTAGAACAAAATACATTCGGGAATTAAAACGAAATGTGAAGGTAATGAAAACTGCTTGGTTCATGTCCAATTAGATGTTCCTTTTAGAAAATATTGACCGCGTCTGAATCTTTCTCATGGACCTACAAAAAGAACAAAAGAAAAATAACAAGTAAAATGAAATAAAATTGAAAAATTGAAAAACATTAAAACTTAAATTGGGTTGTAATAAGCGCTTAATTTAACATCTCTAACTAAATGTTCTTCCATTGAATCTAAGGAAGACAATCACCAAGAGAATGAGGTCTTAAATTGCTTCCGTTGACCTTGAACACCTTGGACTTCTCATTCCCAACATCGATTACTCTTTGAGGGTGCACCTTGCAAACTTTGAATGGTCCCGACATTTTCTTTTTTTTGTGCTTCCACGGTTATGCCCCACTATAGGCATCATAGAGTAGAACTTTTTCCCCTTCCTCAAAGTAATTTTCCAAAAAATTATTCTCCAAATGAAGAGAAGGCAACTTGAACTCAAAGGGAAGTGACATTACAATTAAAGGTGTTGGGCTTAACTTTACTTGATTAATATCTCCAAGATTATGTTTCTTATATTGCAACTCAGGTGTCATTTCCAAATCAATGTCTTTGCTCTTTGATGTTTCTATTATGAAGTATGTATCATCTAATGATGGTCTCTTTAATGCTTTGAACACATTAAATAAATGCTCCTCCTTGCCTACCCTTAATTTCAGCTTCCCTTGCTTCACATCAATAAATGCCTTACTAGTGGTTAAGAATGACCTTCCTAAGATGATCGGAATCTCAACATCCTTGTCCATCTTAATAATTAGGAAGTCAACATAACAGTAGAATTCCCAACTTCACTAACACGTTCTCAATGATGCCAATCGAATGTTTCATCGATCTATTAGGTAAGTGCAGGAACAAAGTGGTTGGCTTGAAATCCCCTACACTTAACCTCCTAAAAAGGGACAAAGACATGCTCACATAAACATTTTTTAATGTTTATAATAGAACGCTTTGGATCTTTTAATTTTGGAAGTAATTTCTTCTGAATGATAGCACTACAATCCTCTATTAGGGCTACCGTAACATGCTTCTCAAGCTTCCTCTTGTTGGAGATGATCTCTTTAAGAAATTTGACGTAAGCAGGTATTTGAGCTATCGCATCCACAAATGGAATGTTAACCTGAATCTTCTTTAACATCTCCAAAAACTTTAAAAAGTTCTTCTTATCGTCCTTCTACTTCAGCCTTGTCGGAACAGTATAGGGGGCACATAATGCTTAACTATAGGTTGAGCAACATGTTCAGCTTCCTTTTCCTGTCCATTAGTCCTTCGTTACCCTTTACCTCTTCTATATCATCATTGACCTCGACCTACTCTCCAACCAACTTTTGCTCACTAGTCTTCTCTAAACTATCTGCCACTTTTCCACTTTGCAAGGTAATAGCCATAAGGTCCTCCTTTAGATTTACCTCAAATAGGGACTTATATAGGTGTTTATTTAATTTTTTAAAGTGAAGAATTTATTAGACTTAAGCATATTAAGAGGAACTCAAATAGGTCTCTATTTAATTATTCAAGGAAGAAATTACTTGAAAAATTAAATATGTTTTTATTACTAAACAGGTAAATTTATGAAAATATTTTCTCCATTTGTTTAATTTCTTAAAGAGAATAATAACGACTTAAATAAATTTTTATTGCTAAAGAGGTGAATATATAAATGGATCTTGGGATTTTCTACTCTATTTTTAATACAGAATTAAAATCTTGAGTATTGTAATCTAAAGTTTTTTTATTTTTCTTTGATTTATAAATTAAAGAGAATTTGTCATGTGGCAGAAAAAGAGAAACTAATGTTTTCGTTCAGCTTTAATTATATATATAATTCATATATGAGTATTAGACTCTCATGATGTGCGTGTTTGTCATATTATTTTCACAAACTTGAATTTTGAATATTATTTTCTTTTTTAGGAAAAAATTTTGAAAATATTTTTTTCTTTTTTTTTCTCTAATTGGAATTTAGAAATATTTTTATTAGTTTTTTTTTTATTTTTCTTAATTATACATATTTGCATTGCATGAGCCTTAATGCAATTAATATGAAATACTATTGTACTAAACTAAATAATTAGAAATAATAAAAGAAATGTTAATTTTTTTATACTTATTTGATTATAGACAATATTCAATAATTATTAGTTGATTCGAATTGTCCGTGATTAAGTTTTTCTGTCTCAAATCTTAACTCTATTCAAATACTAGAAAAGGCTGCGAACCAACTATCAAGTTAATATGTAATACTAAAAATTGTAGGAGTCCACTAAAAAAATTTTAAAATTAATCAAACGTTGCATCATGCCAAAAGGAGAACAACTGAGTTTTTCTCTTAGTTTTGACTTGACATACTTAAACTAAGATTAGACCTGTATGATGCGCAGATTTGTGATATTTTGTTAGAAAATTTAATATAAATTCAATTAGGTTTTGAGATGAATTTTAACTGATTATGCTATTATAAAAATTTTTGAACATATATTTTTCTTATTGAAGAAAATAAAAATCAAATTTTAAGTTTTTACTTAGGAACAAATAAAATCTTTTTGAGTTCATACAACTACCGGTCAGTGGCCAATTTGAGCGCCAAGCGGAGGTCAGGATCATAATCACCTGGAATTAAGGAAAAGTAGCTTAAACACACAATAAAAATCATATAAATCATTCTTAATTAAAATAACTCCTTAATCAAAATCAGATCAATGCTCATGAAATCGTTCTTATTTTTTTTGGTTGAATGATTTCCAAAGCAAAATAATGCAAGTTTTGATGATTATTTTTTATCTGCTTTAAAGTTTACTTGAGATCCATATTCAAAATTAGTCCATAAAAGAGATTATATCAAATATTTTTATTTCTTTGACATCAGTTATTTTATTTATAAGATACACAAAATTCTTGAGTATAAAAACCTTATATTTTATAGATTAGGGGTCAACGACAGGGAAAAAGCATCAATTTGTTACAGTATTTTGCACATTTTTTCAGACTTTCTCGTGTGTCACACTGTCAATGTGACAAAAATTTGACAAAGTAATTTACAAATAATTGTCTTTCTTTTAATCTAAATAAGAAGAGAAAGAAACCAGTACTCAATAATGAAATATACCGAAAAAGAACAGCGATAAAAGAATAAATGTGAGCGATGATTACTGCGCGGAAGACACTCATCATAAGAGTCATGTTGCACATGGCAGAACTAAAAGTTAATGTGGTGCATTTTATGCCTGTGTAGAACAGATTCTGGTCAATCGTGGGCCTACATAAATATCAGACAAGCATGTACTAATATTGCCAAAAACACAAAACAAAGGAATGATTGTTCTAAGATGCGATCAAGATTCTCCTCTTTAAGCAAAAAAAAGACTTAAATAAGTTTCATTAATTAAAGAGGTGAATTTATAAATATCTCTTACTTTTTCTAATTTCTTAAAGAAAATGTTAGAGAGTATGAGTATTTTTATTTTTTTTAATTTATGAATTTTTGAGAATTTACCCTTTGACGGAGAGAGAAAAACTAAAAACTTTTTCTGAGTTTTGACTTTATATATGTAAACTAGTATTAGATCGGCACGATACACATGTTTAACCATCTTTGTTAATGTATTTTGTTACTTTTTTTATTGAAAAAAAAGAGTTCAAAAGTTGAGTAATATTTTTTTATAAAATAAATTTGAAATAGTTTTTGTTTCCCTCTAAATCCACTTTAGACTATGTTTGTTTTTATAATTAATTAGATTTGAAATAATAGTTATTTAAATTAAATTGATTTTAGAATTTTTTTCACTATTTTAAACAAAAACAAAAGGAAAATTTTTTCTTTCTAAGAAAACGAAAAAAGGAAGATTTAGGAATAGTTTTTTTTTTTTCCTTCTGTTTTCTGAAAATTTGAAAGTAGTTCTTTATTCTTTTCTAGAAAAAAATAGGTGAAGTGAGAAATATTTTTTCTTTTTTCTTTCTTGAAGAGGAGAAAAGCAATAATTCATATTGAATGGATGAATTAATTTTTACTATTAATTTTTATTGTGCAATTAGATATTGAGATAAAATTTAATGTTTTCGCTGTTTTAATCTATCTTCTGCACTCACTCCCATCTCGAATGCAACTCCAATCAAGAAGATCTTTTGGTGCCACTAATTCTCTATCTATTCAATTAAGAAAATGAAGGCCAATTAATGGATTAAGAAGAAGAGAATCACGCTCCCTAGGGAACTACATATTTTAAACATAATATATATGTAAGTTTGGTCTGTCACGTAACGTGATATACAAACCGTCATTCTCTGCGTCTCCAACAGCTCCATAATCAAGAAAATTATAAACATTATGAGTTTGACATATACAATATTTTATAATTCAAGATTAAGCTGTAAGTACACAAAGAGCAAAAACAAAGAAGACCAAAGGAAACAATTGGTAATTGGTGTATTTTAGTTGGTTATTGGATATTAAACTTAAGTGGGAAGTTGAAAGTTTAAACTTCACTTCGGGCCAATCTTATTTCTCTTATATAAATATAGGTTAAAAACAAAAAAAAAAAAAGTAAAGGAAATTAGACGTGGCCAGTCGCAGGAAAAAAGGTACTCTTTATTGTAATTAACGTGCATTCATGAAGTATAATTACGGTCAAAATCTGCAATAAAGCTTAACAAACAAATAACAACAATAGATATTACCTACATTATCATAGCTACGAAGCACAGCCAATTGATAAAAAACAAAACAAAGCTTCTATCAAAACAAAACAAAGCTTGATTGTCTTAAGTGAGAATCAAATATGCTTCTATCAAATTTTCTAAAATGGAGAATTTATGAGTAACCTTTTCTAAAGAAATCTTAAATGGTATAATTTTTTTTATAAAGAAGGAAAATAAAAAGAGAATTAGATTGTTATGTTTTCCTTTTCTAAAAGAGAAAATATAAAATATAGCTAGAGTATTTTCAGTTTTTTTCTTTTTTTATTAACGTATAAATTAATTATAATTTGTCATGTAACATTGGGAGAAAAATTGAAGACTTTTTCTCAGTTTCAGCTTTATGTATATAGGGGGTGTTTGTTTAGGAAAAAAGTAGTGTGGGAATGAGAATCAATTATTTAATTCTTATTCCTATTATTTGTTTTATGAAAAATAGATTCTCATTCCCTTAAAAAGGGGAATGAGATTCCTCATTTTAAGGAAATAATGATTCTCAAGTTTTTTTTTTTTTTTGAGCAAATGATTCTCAAGTTTACTATATCAATCATTCTCATTCTCTTCTTAACTAACTCTAACTCCTCAAATTTCTCTACTTTCCTATGTTTTTATTTTTATACTGTTATTATATTCCTTTTTTTATTTTATTTATTCATAAAATAATAATAATAATAATAATATGTTTTTATATTATAATAAAAAATAAATATTTCAAAACTTAAGATAATATTAAATTATAAATACTAATATAATTTTATAGTTAAAATAATCATTTATTTATTATTAATAAATTATTTTATAATATTTACAATATAATAATAATAATAATAATAATAATAAATATTATTTTTATTGTTATTGTTATTGTTATTATTGTCATTACCATTACTATTTATTAATGATAATATGTTATAGTATTATAATTAGAAAAAATTTAAATTTAAAAAATATTTAAATTATAAATTAACAAATGATTATTTATGTTAAGATTTTCTTTTTTGATTTTCTATTTATGGTCATCATTGTGAAGTATATTATTATTTTTTTTATTATAATTTTTAATTTTATTTTTATGGTAATTTAATATATTTTAATTTGAGCTTACATTATAATATTTTTTGTATTTCATACTTTTTAATTTCATGTTAATAATTTTTTAATTTTAGATTATTTAAATAATTTAAGAAAATAATTTTGATTCTGATTTCTTACTAAACCAAACAACAATAAGGGAATTCGATTCCAATTTCAGAGTAAACCAAACACATTGTAATTTTAGTCATTTCGATTCCAATTCCGATTCCATTTAATTTCAATTCCGATTCCGATTCCGATTTCATCCTACGAACCAAACGACCCCATATAATATATTAAACATTTATGAAATTAAAATTTAAAATTTATAAATATTAGTTTATCTTGTTTTCTTAGAAAATTCTTGCATTGTCTATAGTAACAATTATAATTGGAAACTCAGTTTATTCAATTATGATCGAATACGTATTGTAACTTACTCAATTTATTTTAATGATTATTCGTATTTGTTTGAAATACATGCAACGTAAATATGCATAATTAATGAAAAATAAATGGAAGATATATCTACCAAAAAAGAAAAAAAAACTATTTCCTAATTCTTCTTTTTCTTTTCTATAGAGAGAAAAAATTTGTATTTTTAGTATTCCTTTTTTCTTAAAAAGAAAAATATTACTCAAAATTTAATTCTTTTTTTATTTTTTTCTTAAAAAAACATAAACAAAAATATACTTCTCAATAAATATAATAATCAGTGCATTGTGAGAGTCTATTCATTGTATATAGTTATATCTTCTATTTGTTTGTGTCTTAATTTTTTCAAGATTGATGGATCGTAATATTCTTATTCTTATCCAGCTGTGTAAAAAAAAGTTTTACATATCCCATTTTGCAATTGTGGACTATATTATTTGTTTTTTTTATGTTCTCGAAATGAGTATAAATACCAACTGAGGTGGTAGTCTGGTTGTTACTTGGTATGTCTTCCTCTACATTGACTTGACTTTAAGTCCCTTAACTGCTGTCCGCCCTCCAATAAATAGAGATTTATGTTGAGATGCAGTAGCAGATTCCCAATTCATTAACACCACGGTTGAATACGAAGAAAGTCCGTTAAGTCTAATAGTACTCGCGTAGTAGGCCCCTTGAGAGTGGTCGAATGAAATACGATAAACGAGAATTACTTCGACCTCGATTATAAATATGATAATCAATATACCCGCAATAGATCTTTTTTGTAGTTAAAGAAAAAATGAGTCTCGATATGATAGTAATAACACAAGCCAAGCAAAAGCTAAACAAGCAGGAACCATTGCCTTGTAGCGTTCATAACTCAAAGTTCTGTAATAGATATTTTAGTTGTAGGGTTGGCATTTGTAATATCTGGACAATTCAACATGAAGGGAAAAACACACCACCAAAAAAGAGAATGTAGGCAAAACAGAAACTTTCTAATAAGTTGAAACTCCAATAATTTGGTAAAAAAAAAAAAAAAGATCATACTCCAATAACCCTGCTATTGAAGAAAGGATTTTGGCAAGAAGCTTGATTTTCCAATCTATAGGAGCTCAGAGGTTCATATATTAGTCGTACACCGACAGCCTTTACCTTATACCAGTATCCTGTACCTCCTACTTCAGCTAAAAATTTGTCCCCTTCGTTCACCAGTCCCGTAGGTCTCCAGCAGCTAACCCACATGACTTCGGTACTCTTCTCCAAGGACAGGAATATCGTTGGCCGGTACGTGAAAGTACTTCCAGAAACCAAATTATTGATCCAGATGCTAGCTGAGGGCGCCACACGTACGCCAACAGGTTTATCAGGGAGCCAATGCTCTTCCCCATAAAGAGCACATATAACAAACCTTTCCAGGCGTTGATTCAGACGTTGAGGAACATCTACGACTACGGAACGACCCTTGCTCTGATAATTAAACCAATCTGGAACCTCACTTGCGGGAAGAAAAATGCTGTAGATACAACCCTCAGACAATGCCTGGTACAAGCATAAGGATAATAAGAGTTCTAGTATGGCATAATTTTATTAGATTATTCTTTTTTTTGGGGAAGCCCCGTTGGGGGGTGGGGGGATTGGATGAAGACAATAGAAGAAAGAGATAAAAGTACAGGAACCTGGACAGGGCCCTTAATTGTTGAACCGGTGAAATCATTATAGAGGTGCACTGTCTTATTTTCTAAGCATTCCAATTTGAACAATCTCTCCACCTCAGCTAATTCACCACTGTTCAAAGGTTCCAGGTTAAACAGGCCCTCAATCTCACCCAATCTCGAGCAGCCTCGAAAATCTTTTTCTTTAGTGAGTCGATCAAATGCTGATTCCATCTCGGAGAGTTGTTCTGACAAATTTTTTTCCCATTTGTTTCCGACTTTCTTCAAAGATGTGCAATTTTGTGCTGACAGACATAAACTTTCTTTAGCTCCTGAAATGGTTTGGAGATTTCTGCACTCTTCTATGTCCAGAAACTTAAGAGGAAGGCGACTCAAGTCAACTGGGAGGCAGCAGAAATTGTTGTTGCTTAAATGCAGGTACTGCAGTGAGGGGAGGCTCACAGAAGTTGCAGGACTTTCTACACTCGATAGATCACATTCCATAAGATTAAGCTCTTCTAATTTTGGCAAATGTAATAAACAAGTTGGTAAGTTCTTAAAAGCATTTCCTCTGAGCAGCAAAGTCTCCAAATTCGGCAGGCCACCAAGATCTGCAGGAAATGAATCATCTAACAGATTGCAAAAGGAGAGATTTAGATCTTTTACAGAGTTTAAACTCCATACTGGCGACAAACTGTTAATGCACGCACTTTCACATTGAGAACCTTCATTATCCCATATAAATTCTGTAAGATTCTTGAGATGCACCATGGACCTAGGTAACTCTTTGATTGCAGTACAGCTTATGTTGAGCTCTTTCAAACTGGTCATATCAACTAAATTCTCTGGCAACTCTTTCAGGTTAGAGCAGAGATACAAATCAAGCTTCTCGAGGGACTTCAACTTACAAATAGTTGTTGGGAGAAGAACAAGGTTCTTGCAATTTTCCAAGTTCAAGGAAATAAGTTTGCTAAGATTGCCAATGCATTGGGGTAACTCGATCAAATTAATGCAACCCACAAGAATTATTTTCTCAATATTGCAGAAACCAGAAATGTCTGAGATTTTGATCAGGTTGTGAGAGTAACTGAGATCAAGAACCTTCAGATTTTTAAGAACCTGAAGAAAGAAAAGTCACTTGGAAGCTTAGAAAAGTCACTTGGAAGCTTTTACGGAAAATCATTAATCCATTGAAAGAAGCCTGAATTAAGTAAACATATATAGTTATACCTTTGCTTGTTCCCAAATTTGTTCAAGCACGCTGTATCTCAACTCCAATACAACCAATTTCTTGAGATTTAAACTGGCTGGCAGAGATTTCCAAGGGAATCCATCCCAACATAGCCATCTTAATTCTGTTGAAAAATTCTCACACCCTCCATCGAAGCAGGCATTCCTAAGTTGAAGCAGTCTTAATTTTTTCATGCTCATGAAGGCTTCGGTTCTAAATGATTTCTCCCTTAATTGAGGGAAGTTCACTATCAGACCTCTGACTCTTTCAGTACCCTGAAAACAATAGAATAGAGCATTCTTTAAATTCAGAGGTTATAAGCGAGTCCTTCTGTTTCAATTGAATGCTTACACTTTCAAGACAACGGCAGCCAGGTGGCTCACCTCATGGTATTTCAGCACCCTGCGAGCATCTTTATAAAACCATAGTCTACTGCGTTTTCCAGGTTCATCAGGATCCTCACCATGAACAATTTCCTTTCCCATTTCTCGAAGCAGATCATGCATTATTACCTTGTTTTCACTTACCGTTATAAGACACTTATGGATAAGAATGCGAAGTGCGATTCTTGTATGGAAACCGCAACCATCTAGTACCGCAATTACATCACTTTCATCCATCCCCACAAAGAAAAACGCAATGTCCAGAAAGATGGCCTTTTGCTGATCATTCAATGCATCGAAAATTATTCTAAGTCGCATGAAAATTTCTTCATGCGGAGTCGTTTTGATCGCTTCCAATGCGCTAATCCACTCAGGTATCGTTTTGTCAGATAGAAAGGAACCCAAAACTTTAAGAGCTAATGGAAGCCCTCCAGAATAGTTTATGACCTCTTTTGAGACTTCTTCATAACTGTCCACTGGATAATCATGTCTAAAAGCATGCCAACAAAAGAGCCGTGAAGCATCTTCATAAGATAAAGGCAGGACCATGTATTTGGCATCCACTCTTTGAGCATTTAGCAAATGTTCATCCCCACTCGTGACTATGATTCTGCTTCCAACGCCAAACCAGCTGTGCTCTTTAGCAAGTGCTGCCAGTTGGTCCAAATGATTAACATTATCAAGTATAATAAGAACCCTCTTATAGCGTAATCTACTTTTGATCTTATGGATCCCATCATCAATGTTGCTTACATGTAATTCCTTCAATTTTAAGACATCACAAAGAAGTCTCTTCTGTAAATCAACTAGTCCATCTCGTTGTTTTGACGCTAGGCGAACATCTTCAAGAAAGCTGTTACCATCAAATCTAGGAAACAACTGGTTCCTAGCTACTTTGGCAATGGTAGTCTTGCCTACCCCAGGCATACCATGGATTCCTATGAAACGAACGTCTTCTGAGTCAATACTCAATAGCGATACTAAATTCTGTACTTGAGAGTCTATTCCACAAAGGTGATCAACGTCACTGAGGTAGGTAGGATAGATCTTAACCCATATATCTTCAATGATTTTCTTGATCAACTCGGACTCATCCCTGAACATTATATAATGCGTTAAAAAAAAAAAAAAATTAAGAAAGTTCAATTTGGATATAGCCATTAAGCAAGCCGAAGCATTCATATGGGAAGCAACAAATGAACGAGCAATATAGCTATAACTTGAAAATATAACTTAGGCATTAGCTTTCTATGTCTCGTGGTTTAGTCCTCTCTAGCTCTGAGTCGCTTTTGAGTTCTCCAAAAAGATTATGGGTAATTTTCAGGTCTTTAACTGTTTGAACATTTAACGGAATCAAGCTTTTTCATTGAAAGATTACCAGTCGGCAGCCTCCAGATGAAACCCAGCCAGATTTGCAGCAACGCTGAGAGCAGACTTCCAACTCTCAACTTTCTCCTCTGAAGCCACCTTGGCCTTCTTCCTCTGCCTGGAAAAAGCATCCCCAAAACTGCCAGTCCCATAGCGAACGTCTGATGGATCGACATGGTAGAAAACAGGCACAACAATCTGTCCCAAGTTCTGTCTGCATTCCAGGATCTTGACGAGCTCGTCCAGGCACCATCCAGAATCAGCATAGTTCTTGGAAAACACTACCACGGCAATCCTCGACTGCTCGATCGCCTGAAGCAGTCCAGGCCCAATTTCTTGTCCTCTCTGCAGCTCATTGTCATCTTTGTAGATCCTGAACCCAACTTGATCCAGAGCACTGTAGAGGTGGCTGAGGAAATTCTTGCGTACATCTTTGCCTCTGAAGCTCAAAAACACATCGTAGCTCCAATTCTCTTGCATTATTCTTATTTTGCTTCTCTTTTTGATGCAAACACGTATATGATGTACAAAATGGTGTACAAATATTTGAAGTCTACGAATCTTGAGTACAAAATTTAAGGGAGCGATGGAACTCAAGTCCGATCAGCGAGATGCACGGACGCGCTGATTCTTCAAAAAACACACCCTGCTTTTCCGGATATTTTATTTTCTGTGGTGCAAAGAAGAGGAAAATCGAAAAGTTGTGCTATGAAAGATTACTGGATTCTCGGCTAACTAGGCTTGCACGTACGGAGCGCTCGGATTGCACTGTAAACAAAAAGATCTTGGTCGTTGTTGACGTATGTACGCAAATAATACGTAGATGATAGATCGGTTGGGCGATGTACATGGGACGGTCATTGTGCGTGACATTATTTAGGTTTTATTTTATGGTAGGACAACATCGTCTTAAGATTTTTGTGAATATAATAAATATGCAATAACAAAATAATAAAAAATATTATTTTTTTTGTTATACATTTTATTATTATAATTATACAAATTACAATAACTTTTGTATTAAGAACATCTATCGGGACAAAATATCTCGAGTTATTAATGTTTATTGATATTATTTATAGTGATTTTTAATTTGACTCATAATTTTTTATAAGTATAATTTATTTATAATATTATATCATAGAATAAATAAAGTTTACTTTAATAAAATATTAAAAAATATATTTGAATGATATAAAATTATGAGAGAATTATATTCACAGAAATATGAATAAAATTAATAAGTATCAAGGTTTTTAAAATTAAAATTCTACCTAAAATCGTTTTAAGAGAATCAAAATTAAATTGCAGAATCGTAAAATTCTACCAAAATTGAAAAAAAAAAATCAATTATACAATCAATTTACATCCAAGGTACATTGATCACCATTTTAATATTCCACAGCACACTAAATTATAAATCATCATTTAAAGTCAACGACACTAATTTTGAACATTATTTCCTTGATCTATATAATCATCATAATTTCCTTGAGTGCCAAATTCTTCCACAACATTTTGTGGTGTATTGTACCCAAAATCATCAAAAATTGGATCATTCTCAAATCCACCATCATTGTTATCATCACTAACTTCATGAATTTCCACATCATTTGATCCATATTCATTAAAACCTATATCAAATAAAAGAATTAAAAGTTAAATAGAAAATGAAAAAGTTTAAGTTTATGAAACTTTAAAATATACATTGCAAATAAAAACTTACACGCTTCACTCAAATTCCTAGCTATACATTCTGCTTCTCTTTCTTCACCATCTACATTCAGTGTTTGACGACATGTAGCTTTATCAAGAATATCAAACCAATTTTCTGTAGTAGGAAGAACTGCATTTTCTTTTTCTGATATCCACTCATTATTAGAAGTTATGTCATCCAAAGAAAATGAAGTGGACTTTGAGGCTGTACTGTTTCTTTTCGCTTCTCTTTCTTTCAATTTCAAATTGTACATAACAAACACTAAATCACTCAATTTTTGTTGGTGCAAATGATTTCTTCTTTTGGAATGAACCTATATTAACCAATAATCAAAATTAAAACATAAAGAATAAAATAATGAAAATATTCAAAGAGTCAAGTTGGTTTACGAGAATGTATCAAACTTGATAGTTTTTCTTTACTATATCATTTCAAAAGCACTCCAATTATGTTCATAACTTGAGGAGCTATATGCATGGGTGTAAGAACCGGACCGGACCGGCCGGTTCAACTGAAAAAACTGGGAACCGGTCCTTAGTCCGGTCCGGTTCACACAAAAAACCGTTCTGAATGAGAACCGGCCAGAGAACCGGAGAACCGGCCGGTTCAACCGGTCCAACCGGTGAACCGGTACCGGTTCAACCGGTTGGACCGGTTTGGAATTTAAAAAAAAAAAAAAAAACCCTAAATAGGTAAATTAATATTTATGTGAATATATTTTATTATTTGTTATAACCTACCATATTTAATTAATGTATGTTCTTATGTGTATTTTTACAGGCTCCATTCTAGTAAGGGAACTTATGATCCCATCGATTATGAATGCATTGACAAAACGGACTTAGTGGTGAAAACATGTTTTTTAATTTTCTTTGTTGATCCTGTGATGCACATGCTTTGAAAAGTCATATCTATTCCTTAAGAATGATTTATCTCATTTTAACTTATGAAAATTGTGATTCTAAGTTCAAAATAAGAAATAACATATTGTGTTACCAAAACATCTTGTGGAAATTTATATATATATATATATATATATATATATATATATATACCGATTTTACCGGTTCAACCGCGGTTCTACCGGTTGAACCGGTTGAACCTTGAACTGATAAATTTTCCGGTTCAATATCCGGTTCGATTTTGAAAACCTTGGCTATATGTCATGCTCAAAATTCGAATGGCAAACCTTTCCAATTTAGGGCATTCATCTCCATAAGAATCCCCCTAATCCACTAAATTAACACTGACTTAAACTTAGATTAAAAGCAAATACAATAATAATCTACAAAACAAGTACTAATTTTAAAAGAAATTACTTGAAGATTTTTTCATTTTTGTCATTATTGCTTATTCAATACCAAAGAGTCCTTTTACACTCTTGAAAACATTAATTTATACATCTATTTTCCAACTACACAAAAGTAGATTAAGGAAACCCATAGGCTCTTCTCTTTGTTGTTGCCCATACACACGTTCATGTGCCAACTAAGGAGCTTGTGGCCTTGTTTTGTGGGTTTTTTCTTCCCTGGATCTCAACTAAAAATGCGGATCTGAATCACAAATTGCTGGGGTAAAAAATCGGTGAAATAGCAAGATTTTCAAACCCCATAACTATTTGACAGCCCGAGGGTAAAAAATGGGTGAAATAGCAAGATTTTCAAACCCCAGGCAGCAAAAATTGAACAAGAAGAAGAAGATAAATACATACCAGAAGAATAAGGAGGCGCACCGTCTGCAGGAAGGGCGTCAAGAACGTTTTATCTATGAAAGGAGAATGGAACCAAAGTCCTTCACCCTTCTCATGTAACAGAGATCTCATTGAAGATGCACAAGCTCCTCACTGCTCGCCGTCGACCCTAGCTGCGACTGTGGGTGGCCACATTTGTTACCTACCGGAGTTTTCAGAAAAAGAGGGCAATTTTGGTCATTTTACTGTACATTCTTACGTTTTCTCCAGCTTTCTTCCCGGTTTGGAGCGATCGTTCGCACTTTACAGACGCAGGAAAATTTTCTCCAGCAATTCCTCCCCTTTTCTTTCCTCTGACAATCCAAACAGGAGATTATTCCATGTTACTTGTGCTTTTCTTTTCTCTCCTTTTCTTTTCCTTGCTTTCTCTGCACTCCTAACATAAAGTTGGTTTTGATTATCGTTACTTTCCTTGTAATGTAGATTGTCGAATAGTTATATGTTCGAGAAAATAACAATTTTATGATGTTAATGTTTTAGTTTAAAATTTTCGAACGACAATGACACGTACAAAATAATGTCTTTTCATATTAAATCATATTTATGCCTAATTTTTAATATTTATATGTTCTTAATAAGAAATAATAATACTAACGCATTTACGTAAAAGATCTAATTGTTTTTGCTGCCCTCGTTGATCATCTGTACTGATGAGCCCGGGGCAAGGGAGCAATTGGGTCAGTTTGGTAGTCCAATGGACAATTCGGCGGCGGGAGGTGAGGGAAAGCAAATTGTGCGAGGCATAATAGTTTCCTAGAACCTCTTTAAAAAAGAAAAGAAAAGAAAAACGTTTTTGACATTCAATAATTAAAATTTTATATTTTTATTTTTAAGTTCTGAAATTCTAATATTAAGAAAAGAGTATGTAACTTATGAAAATGAAAAATAGTTCTGTCAGTAGATCCAAAGAAAAAAAAAAAAAGATTTTCTAAAACATTTACTGGCTCAGCTAATAATCAAATGACTACGTTCTTCGTCGGACTAATATCAAATGGTTTTCTAAATGCAGATGAGAATTTTTTAAGAATCAAATCTATAATAGCATTTGGAAAAAAAAAAAAAAAAAAAAAAGAAGAAGAAGCAGAAGAAGAAGAAGATCTCCACTTCACTGCCATAAAAGTACAACCTTCTGTCTCCAAACAACCGTAAATCTGAGAACATACTGAACAAAACACATAGAAATGATCTATATACAGTATCTCATGTCAAAATCAACGTTGGTGATATGTTGGAAACTTGAAAGCGTATAACCACCATGTATTGAATTTGTAAATATGAAGTATAAAGATTTCTTTAACATGCACAACCCCCTTGTTGCTGCTGTGTCTGGGATGAACTGACTGTGGATTTGAGGTTCACATCAACCATGTCTTCCTGTTTTGCTGCGGAAAGTGTTTCCATTCCAGGCAAGGCAGCAGCAATCTTGCGGAACAGAGGCTGCAATTTCATGTTCACAATCAAAACGGAAGCTTTGTCAAAGGGTGGACCATCAAAACAAGGTAAAACTGAAGATGCATCTGCATGACCAGTGTTGGTTGAAAATGCTCTTTTTTTTTATTTTTGTTCTTCACCTTAACATTAAATCCTGCTTTTGCGCTGGTCTCTATAAACATAACTCCAAACTCTCGAGCCTTATTATCTCCTTCGTCTATGGAAACTTGCCTGTCCAATTACAAAATATAATCAAACATAAAGTCAGATAATTAGTAATGTGGACACAATTCAAGCTAAAATGAAAAAAGCAGAAGTAGAACGAATTATTAGCAAGACAGACTATCCGTACAAGTGGCAAATTCAGATCAAAGGACATAAGCAATAATGGAGGAAGATTTTTGTCCTCATGAAACTTCTGAAATGAAAGTCGAAAATGAAGTTTCCTGGAATGCAAAATGCCAAATAACCTCATGAAGTGCAAACAACGAAAGCCATAAGACAAGGCTTGGAATTGCTTGGTAAGTCAAGTTTACACAAATTCCACATCCCTCAAATTCCCAAAAAATGTGGGCTTCAGTTCCGATGTACGAAAACAAATTCAAGTTCACACTTCTTGCCGACAAACAGATGGCATTTATAAAGGAGGAATATAAAGATGTTTACATACATCTGGGGAACACCTCAGGAAATCAACAAATTAAAGCAAGATCTTGTTACGTCAGATATAATAGATTCCACATTTTGTCTCTATGCAGAGAGCTAAACCAGTGTGATTTTATCCATGGGAACCATAGAACTATAGAAGCTCATGGATCAATTAGCAGATTCGGATATCAGTGCACGAACACGATTCATCCAAATGATTCTTATATAATCACATCAGTTTCTCACCTTTTGTCAACTAGATCAGTCTTGTTGCCAACAAGGACTATGATGACATCACCACCTCGTTCTGTTCGAACCTCCTCAATCCACTTAGAAGTGTTTAAAAACGATTGTCTATCTGCATGGTCAGAATTCAGCAAGATATTTAATCCAGCGCAAGCCACAGGGCGCATGGAGCATACAGAGACCATGTTGCTTCGCAAAATATTTTGCAAACTATGAGTTTCAGTGATAACAATAACTTCCACGAAAACTTGCATCAAGTTCATACCATAAACTTTCATTTGTCAAGTCCATACAACTTACTCGCTACATCATAGACAATTACAGCAACAGAAGAATCCCGGATGTAACTTGGTATTAGACTTCTAAATCTTTCTTGGCCAGCAGTATCCCTGAGCAAACAGATGAAAGAAATTATGAAAAGTTAAAGACTAAAATCCTAGAAACAAAACATATGAAACTTGAGAGGATGAACATAACGATAGATATATGGAAACCAAGATCTGTTGTGCTCATCAGCAAACCAATATATGAACATCACGCAAAAAGGACAAAAGGCTATTTCTATGACCATGAGACCGATTTTCAAGCTTTATATATTGCAATAGTTTATTAACTAGAAACATGATAGTATCTTCCACTGATTTTCGGGCAAAAGAATCATAAGAGACGAGCTTAGAATCAAAATGAGGAACAGTTAAAATTTTTCTGTATCACTAATAAAAGCAAATCGAACTGATCCTTCACCAAGAACATCATCAACACCATCCTATACCTTAAGATAAATTTGCTTGTTTGCTATATCTTTGTCCTGCTCTTTGTGCTAAATGATGCAATCATAAATGCTCTATACAACCAATAAGATTGCTTCCCATTGCAAGATAATTTTCACCAATTTCTCAACTAATACCTAACCTCATTGATATTCTTGTAATTCTTATATCCAGCAGTTTAAAAAGAATTCAGTGTCTGTCCAAGATACTCTGGTAATTCCATTTTCAGGCACAAAAATGGAAAGAAATGTAAACAGACGAAGAGAAAAAGTTTTGCGGATCAGATGGGACTTTTTTCCTGTTCAAATTCAGAAAAATATCCTAATAAGGGGAGATAATGCATTACCAAAGCTGCAAACGAACAGTCCGATCTTCGAGATACATTGTTTTAGACAGGAAATCAATTCCAATGGTGGCCTGCAGTTCAGATCAGAAAAACAGCAGTAATGAGCAACAACTAACAAAAACCTCTAACAAGCTTTATTATGAACTATTATAAATCCGCAAATCAGAAGTCACCGAGTTAAACATCCTCTACCCTGCTCTACAAGCTTTAATAAGTGAGTATTATATGTCATCATTTATCCTTCCTTCGTTCCGTGTTTGCGGGTCTAATTAGCTAGTCCAAAATCCGATAACGCAGTGAAACATACAGTGATTCTTCTTTCACACCCTAAAAACAATTATGCTTTATATGGCTAAAAATTCCAGGAATTTTGATCTGGTAAACACATTGATTCCTTTTCACACAAGTTTATACAAAAAAAAAAAAAAAAAAAAAAAACACATCAAGAAGACCCATTTTGAATGAAATCTCCAAAAGAATCAAACAAATAAATGTCCCATAATTAGTTTTGGCTGAAATAAGCAAAAAAACAGCATTACATTAACATTAAATGAAAAGGAGAAGAAAGCAAAAGAAGAAGGAGCTGACCTGGTATGTGGTGTCGAACTTGTCGTACATGAAGCGAGTGATGACGCTTGTTTTTCCAACCGACTGGTCGCCCAGGAACACTAGCTTGTACTTTGCCAATGGGGACACCGTCGCCATCTTCTCCTTTGCAATTTTCTATTTAACTGAAAGAAAAAAAAGGGAAAAAAGGGGTTTCGTGGGAGACGAAGAAAATTTCGTTTTTTTTTGTTTTGGTTTTCAGATCTGAATGAATCGCTCAAAATGATTATGTTTATGCGATTATGTTTATGCACAGCCACGGTTGTGGAGAGAGAGAGAGAGAGAGAGCCAGAGAGATGTGAAACTGAAGAGTTTTCAACTTTCAATCTCTGTGCCCTTATATATGATTCGGGTTGGGGTTCCAGTTGCCGGGCAGAAACCGCCAGCCAAGCAAGACCACGCGCGGCCGAGTCAAAACTCTCTTCTGGTCTTCTACTTTTTCGCAAAATAAAAAATATATATATTTTGAGAGTGTAATTATGAGAATATAGTGAATATACAATCATTAAAGTAGTTGAATTATAAAAAATATATATTTAATTTAAAAAATAAATTATTAAATTATTAAATATTATTATAGTAATTATATATTTTTTACATAAATCATTAAACATATCTAAGCAGTATTCTCCTACATTTTACATAACCGTCCCCGCTGGGGATCGGGGATCCCCTTCCCCGCCCCATCCCCGTTTTTAATTTACATAAAAAAAATTTAAATTAATAAAATATCAAAATTTAATTATACAAATCTCTTAACTACGTAGTCACGCTCTACAGGTACTTTCTTTGTTTTCTTTTCTTTTTTCCTTCATTTTCTCTGTTTTTTTTTTTTCTTTCCTAAGTCGTGATTGAAGTTTAGGTTGTAAATAAGAATTGAGAGGAAAGTATTTTTCCTATTGCTTTGAGCCATTTTGTTCAACTTTTAAAACAGAACAGGGACTTCAATATTCATTTTTGTGGTGCTAAAAAAGTTCTAATAAAGCAAGTATTATTATTATTATTTTTAATTAAAAATTTTTTAAAAGTTATAATTTAATATTACCATTTGTTCATAACTTTTAAAATGTTCGAATTTTAATTTATTTTCAATTTTAACAAAAAAAATAAAATTGATTACAAAATTTGACATTTCTATTTTAATACTTCACAATAAAGAATAAATGATTTTACGATATATTCTTTAAATAAAAAATTTTTAAAACTTATAATAATTATAAAAATATATTTTTCGATATTTTTAAGTGAATAAAATTTATAAAATTTTTCTAAAATATATTTATGATGTACAAAAATTTTATAAATTAAATTTTTTTATACATATGTATATATATATATATATATATATTTATTTATTTATTTATATTTATATTTATATATAGTCATGTCCAAATCATATCTAAATCTTAATATTTTTAAAATTAGTATGTCGCTGTATCTGTGTCGTCCCGTGTCTGTGTTGCTGTGTCCGTGCTTCATAGCTAAAAAACAAAGAACTCGAAACAATGGCTAATGTTGGACATTAAATTAGATAAAAGTATCAATTACATTACAAATCAAAATTTACTTGCTCAATATCTATATTATACTTCATAAACACCATCAAATTAAGGGAGCCTTTACTTTTTTTACTTATGTGCGGAGTGTGACAAGTCAAGCAATATGTATTCTTATTAACTATATCTTCAACTTCATAATTATCAAGTGATACTTTTTTTAATGCCTTTCCTAGCCATTTTACTAAATTAGAAGCCAATATTTAAAAATTAAAAAAAAACCACAACAGATCCAATTTTCCCCTTCAGGAATATAGGCAAAAGGGTGTGTGTCGGTGTCTGCATGTACATACCCCACAATCAACAAAATCCAAAAAGATGAAGAAAAAAGACAATTGATTAAACTTGAGGAGCTTAAATAAAAAAAATTAAAAATCACAGAATTACATATGTGTCTCGTAATCGCCTTTTCAATAAATAAGTGCTCCCTAAATGCAAGGATTAAGTAAAATAATGATAATGCATAGATAATATATATATATATATATATATATATATATAATATAAAAGAATAAATTAATAACGAGGCGGGTAATGGGGACGGGTATGGGGCGGGTATGAGGATGGGGACTGCATCCCCATCCCCATCCCCATCCCCGTAAAAAAAAAACGGGGATCGGGGCGGGGATCCCCGATCCCCGGTCAAACTAGTTTGACCCCATCCCCATCGGGGCGGGGCGGGGCGAGTACCCGCGGGGATGGGGATTTTTGCCATCCCTACGTATGATGTTCGGCAATAATCAATCAGAGTCAAACAGTTTTTAGGGCTCCGGTCTTCGTGTTTTATTTATTTATTTATTTATTTATTTTTAATTTTTTTAGATCACTTGGGTCTTCGAGTTTAAAATAATTTTAGTTAGAGATTGATGGAGTCAACTTATTCGTATTTTGGTTACATTTTAAGTTCTTCTTTGGATTTATTTGTTTTCAGGTGATTTTAGATTTTGGGTACGTTTCTAAGGGACACCACATCTTTTGATGTGTTATCTTGTCAACACATATAATATAAACGTCACCGCAGCCAAAAGTCATTGGATGCTTGAACCTCCAATATTTATGCATTTAGTCACTTGAAACAAAGTTCTTGTAATAAATTTATATATATATATTTATAATTTTAAATTTAGTGTTCAAATCTTAGTTGTTATCTTCAAATTTACATTTTTCCTAATTTATCCCAAATTATCATTTTGCAATTGGATTATCGTGCTTGACGTCCCCGATAGGCATTGTCCACAATGAAAATGGTCGAAAGACAAGAAGTTGAGGCTTTTTCCTCTTTCCTTTTCCTCTATAATTTCAGACTCAGCGCAACAGTGAAGGTAAGTTGATAACAAGTGCGATCTAATTAAACCTTTCCTCGAAGACCAATCAAGTTTGAGGGCTTAACCCAAAATGCCACTACATAGTAAAACACGCAAGAGACACATGCAGACGGAGAGAGACATCGGTTGCAGGATCCGCAATTTAAGTCACTTACGTTTCCAGTTTCCATTGGCACACGTCCTGTCTATGCTTCTGCGTAGTTGGTTTACCAGTAAGCTCAAGCTCAATAATTGAGTCACAACTTGCAATCACAAGTTATCACTTATAAGGGAGAAGCTGACCGTCATGACGTTCAATCTATAAGGAAGTTCGAGAACACTACAACGCACCCAAAAAAAAAAAAAAAGAGGGAAGGAAACCTCTACATCGTCAAAGTGAAGAGAAACTAATTGATGGCCGAAACGTATTAACAATCGTGCAACTTTATCAACCAAGAGATTAATTGGCACCGTAGACGGGTCATTGAGCTTTCATTTGGAATTTAAAAGACATTAAATGTGAAGGACTATTAAATGATGGAAAGCATCAGACCAGTTGGAGCCACATAATAATCCACTGGCCCAGGCAACAAAATGCGTGGTTGAAAATTGACAAAACGAAGGCCAACATTCCCTGCACTACAACTTGAGTGATCCCTATCGAATTTTTACCAAGTCAGACCGGAAAACGGGGACAGCACTGAAATATGTTAGCACACCAGCTCACGTAACAGTTACTTCCATTCTAGCCACAAACACATTGGTCCACATTTATTAAGAGACCAGCCCCCACTTCACGGTCTTTGCATTACCAAAGTTGTCTCTGATTACTCATATGCAGCTTTAGTTCCAGTCACCAACTTGAGGGAAGCTTGAGTTCTGGACTTCCGGCGACCATGAAGAAGTCCTTTCCGGCAGTTCAATCACCAGGCCCTGGGAGTGATTCCGATGGTATCGATCAAGTTTGTGAGCAGGGCATCATAGTCCCCACCAATGTCATTGCCATAGCTGATAGCTTCGAAAAGAAAGACCAGTCCTGGTACAACATGAAAAAATTAACCAAGATACACAAGAGCCTATAAGCCGGCATTTCTGCTGGCAACTAAGAACTGGTTTGTCAGTGTGTAGCCATAGCAAAAGTCTATATCAGGGCATGCTAAAACTGGTGTTAGAATATAGCCTGCTTGCCTTTTACACAGTTCTTCCTATATTTTTGCACTGGTTTTTCTTTTTAATGTTTCCCATGTTTACTCCAAATGATTTGTTCATGCAGGTCTGTCAATTCCCAGATCCCAACAGATCTAACGATTCAAGTTCAAGATGTCACTTTTAGTGTTCACAAGGTAATTTGCAAGGGAAAAAAAAACATGGCTCAAGAACACAAAAGTCTCTCACTCACTCACTCACTCAATCTTTCTCACACATACAAGCAGGTGCACGCATTCATGCACACACGCACAAACACCAAAGCCGTGTGATCCAGTCCACAACCAAAGATGCATACACTAGCACTGTGAACAGCACTACAACCAAAACAATTAAAATGAAAGTGTTGATGCAATCAGTAGTTCAACATGTTAACTGCCGGAGAGCTTTGCCACTAAATTTATCTGTTACTACTGTTGAGATCTTGCCTTCCTATTGTTCCCTGAAGGCTGGTTCAAAAGTAAATCCAGCTTACACTTATAAGGTGCTTCAAGTATCAAGACTCTTTCACCAATATAATCTACCCCATCAGAATCCCCTCCTTTTGTGCTTGAAACTTTGAACCCACAACGAGAACTTGTTTCCCTCATCTACATCAAATAATCCAAATAGTACGTCTTTCTTCTTAGAGAAGCTTATGAAGCAATACTTCAAAAAATTGACTACAAAACAAGATTCTCCTGCCAGAGCTCTTTTGAGGGTAAGTTTGAGGAATATTAGCAACCCTGCAGTGACATCACAGACTCCACAATGCAACCATACTTCATCCGCAAGAAAATAAGATTTATCAGATCATTTGGAATGCAAAGTGTTGTCATATCTAAAAAAACAAACACCGGAAAAACTACCTTTGTAGTGCCAAAGTTTAAAAATAGCTTCAGTATCATATCATCCGGATTATTTTCCTCACCTGCACACGCTGCTTGTTAATTCCCTTTACTTTGTAACTAATAGTGTATGTCATATTAAAAGGAAAGAAGCCAGAAATCACAGATTCTATAACTACCTAGTTACCTGTAACCAACTCAAGTAAGCCTAAAACCCAAACTAGTGCAATCAACCACAAAGCTCTCCTCATTGTGCTTTATTTTGAGCAAGTCCTATGCATGTGGCTACATATAAATAAGGCAACTTACAGTTGTCTGTCCTAGAGCAATTTAACCTAGACTAATATTATTGACCTGGATTCAATTTGAAAGACACAATTTGGTGCGTGCGATAAGCACTTTTCAACAAAACGGCCGACATTTCTTTCATGTTAAATACAATTAAACTAAGCCTTAATACTAATGTAGTACAGTCAGCAAGCAAATCCTTTAATTTTTGGTGAGACAAAGTTTCCTATTAATAAAGAAATTTCACATCACTTGCTAATATTTATCTTTCTTGCAACAGTATCCCTTGATATCAAAATGTGGTTACATCGGCCATCTGGAACTTCAGCCTTCAATTTCGAATTTTGGGTATGAACTAAAGCTCGAAAATTTCCCTGGGGGATCAGAGACATTTGAACTCATTCTAAAGTTCTGTTATGGTCTTCCTCTGGACTTAAATCCTACCAACATAGCACCATTAAGATGTGCTTCAGAATTCCTAGAGATGAGTGAAGAATTTGAAGAAGGGAATCTCATCTCCAAAACAGAAGCATTTCTCACATTCATAATCCTTACTTCGTGGAAAGATACCATCACTGTTCTCAAATCCTGTGAAACTTTATCTCCATGGGCAGAAAATCTACAAATTGTCAGACGATGCTGTGACTCGATAGCATGGAAGGCTTCTAGAGAAAATTCAGCAAATGAAGAAATAGTGAATGAAGAAGAATGGTGGCTTGAAGACGTGGCTACCCTTCACATTGATCATTTCACCAGGATTATAACTGCAATTAAGGCAAAGGGAGCAAAAGCAGAGATCACAGGCAAGTGTATAATGTGCTATGCAGCAAGATGGCTGCCAGAAATGGAAGTGCAATTAGAAGGACTAAGAGGGTATGGGTATAAAAAGAATGAGTTGCAGTTTAGTATTTTAAGCGGGAGGAAGGAACGAGAAGGCACTGGACACAGCAAGGAGCAAAAGACCATTCTTGAAAGCCTAATAAGCATACTTCCTCCTCAACAGGAAGCTGTCACATGTAAGTTCCTGTTGAAGATGTTGAAAATGTCCATAGTTTATTCTGCATCGCCGGCTTTAATTTCAGAGCTTGAGAAAAGAGTGGGGATAACTTTGGAGAATGCCAACGCCAATGATCTTTTGATTCCCAATTATATAATTGGGGATCAAGGTAAAATGCCAAAGTGAGTATTCTACACTATATTTCTCCTTAATATTGCTAAAACTTTGGCAAAAACAAATAAACATGCAAGTAGTGCAGCAAAAATATCATGCTAAATCTTTGAATCCCAGCTAATATCAATGATGAATGGCACAGAACACCTGAACAATGCACAATGCACAACACAGATGTTGTACAAAGAATTGTAGAATATTTCCTGATGCATGATCAAGAGCAGCAGCAATTGCAACCAGTGTCAGGGAAATCTAGTGTTGGTAAGCTTTTGGACAATTACCTTGCTGAGATTGCAAGAGACCCAAATCTTTCCATTAGCAAATTTCAAGTTCTGGCTGAATCCCTGCCAGCAAACGCTCGAGCATGCGATGATGGTCTCTATAGAGCCATTGACACCTATCTCAAGGTTAGCCTTTGCTTTTCTCTTTGCTTCTCATATTCTGGATAAGACACGACAGATCCTCAAAACTCTAAAATCTGTTCCAGGCTCATCCTTCACTTTCTGAGCATGAGAGGAAAAGGCTGTGCAAAGTGATGAACTGTGAAAAACTATCACTTGATGCATGCATGCATGCTGCACAAAATGATAGGTTGCCACTACGAACTGTGATCCAGGTAAATTTTGCAAATACTACCACACTTTCCACCACCACTCTGGAATGGCTTGCATTTGACAACTGAAAAATAGGGGACTGAAGACTGAACCAATAAACTTTTTTTTTCTGGGATGTCCCTGTATATTTTATGGGGCAAAAGTCCAGCTTCTTGTTGGGGAATTTGCACTGCCTTTACCGGGCAGTTAACACTAATTGGTCTGGGTGCAAATTTCTTTTCTGTTTGTGTAAATCACAAATCACAAACTCACTGTGAATGAAAATCTGCCCACACAATGTGAGAGGAATATACAGTGAAATGACCATCATACATTCACAAGATAGGAGCCCCATATGGTCTGTGCTTACTTGTCAAAATCCAATTAGGTCACTACTTCTGATCAGAATCAGAGGATGGACTTGCAGGTGCTGTTTGCAGAGCAAGTAAAAATGCGATTAGCAATGCAAGGAAAGGAGCCCATGGCTACAAGTGGAAACAGCTCGGAACAAGAGACAAAGCAACCATCAGCAAAAACAGAGATAATGGCCCTTAAGGAAGAACTTGAGAGTGTAAAGACAAAGATGGCACAGCTGCAGAGAGACTACTCAGAACTGCAACATGAATATGCAAAGCTAAACAACAGGCAAAGGAATGTATTGAATTGGAGTATTGGCTGGAAAAAGATAAGGGCATCAGCTCTTTTCCCTAGAAAAGTAGATACCGATGAAACAGAAGAAGAACAGCAGAGATCCAATCCACCTAAATCCCGAAGAAGCTCCAGAAGAAGAATGTCAATATCATAATTTTTCTGAACTTCAAGATGGATAATTGCTATATATAGCCAATAAACAATCTTGATTATAGTGCCATTCCACTGGATCCCGTAATTACACTATGTCCCTAATTCCTCTGAGAAAGTTAGGTCAACAAGTTAATTGTTCAACTTGTACTCTTGAACAGTATGTTTTATAGTATTTTGCCTATAAAAAGCTATGTTTGCACTTAACTCCTTTCCTGTAGCCCGATATATATTCTAAAATTAAAGAATCCATTTATTATGTCATGCTAACAATAAATTAGAGTACTTTTTCAAAGCATGGATCAAGTTAGGACAATGACGATACACGCAAGGTTGATGTTAATGATCTGACCTGACCACAAATTCAAAGGTTTGGCTTAAATGTTGAGGAACACACCAGGAAATAAGTCAAATAACACATTCAGGCTTCACAAAGCATTCTGATTCCAACAGTCTCAGAGAGGAATATAACATAGAGACTTCAAAAAACACTAAGCATGAAGTTGAAAAAAAGAAGGAAGGATTGAGCAACTAAGCAAGACACCACCATGTGCAGCATTAGGCTGCCTCCCCAGTGGATCTTCAAGGAATTTCAGGTGTACTGAAGTTGCAATGCTCTCTAATGCAACAAAGTTTAGAAATGAAATGGATCAATGAGCAGGTATGACATAAAAATTTCTACGTAATACTCAAAAAGAAAAAAAAATTTCAAATTTTATACTAAAAAGTTGACAAATCAACAGTGACTAAAGTTGAGATTCACAAGGGGTAAAGGAGATTTGATTTGCCGTCAAAAGTTACAGTTTTGTTTGTATGAAACTTTGGTGAAGAAAATAATCAATTTAAAATTTAGTGGAGTTTCAACTATTTTAATTCATTCTTGCATGCAAATTATATTACTTGGCATTGAAACTAATCAAACTGAATCTAAGTAGATTTTAAAAATTAGCACATTATTGAATTATCAAATTCTATCTCTTTTTACAAGACAAATTCAAAGTCACACAAATTCTATCTTTTTATCTGTTTACCATTCAAAAAACCTGCAGGTAGCATGAGTATAAATCTAGTAATGCTTCTGGTCTAATTTTTGTTCATGTCCCTTGAGAAGAGAAGCTGAGGTTTTCCTTTTGTCCAGTATCTACCATGGACAGTCAAGTTGAGTTCTTCATGGCCATATGTTGTTGAACTTTCTTACATTCAAGGCAAGAAAAATGAGTCGAGTTAGGACTCAAGAAGCAGAATGTTGAAGTCGACCTGTCAACTGTGGTGTTATCAATTGAATATGCCTACTAATTGGATTAATATCACCCGCTTCTTGGCACATTTGCCTGCAATGTAAATTAGAATTACTCAAAAAGTTCATAGATTAATGAAATATAGTATTGTGTCCCTTCTCAGTTTCCATGTTCGTCTAAATTTTCAAGCTGACACTCACTGTAATGATCGAACAATTTTGCAAAACTGTATTCAGTGTTCTCTGCTCTAGTCTCAAAGGTATGCGCACAATTCCTCTAAAAAAAACAAAACTGTTCCCCTAAACCTTGGGATGTGTAGAGCTACACGAAATCCCCTGCAAGCCCACTTACTTTTGGTGAAGGTTGTCCACTATGTTTCGTTCTTCTTAATTCGATATGGATACTTCTGGTATATTGAAATGCTGCTGATGACGAGCAGCAGAGACAAGACACAATACAATGAGGGTGGTCTTCCTTCAATAATAAACTGAAGGAGGGCAGCAACAATGACAAACCCCTGCACGGATTAAGAAAATTTTGTTCTGGTTTAAGTCTTTTCAAAAATATCTGAAAAAGAGATTGATATATCTGATCAAACATAAAGAAAGGTACTTCCACGCTCTTGATTCCCAGGAAAATATATTTCTGAATCCCAAATTTCCCCAGATTGCATAAAGCTACTTGACTAATATTTGGATTCATGCTAATTAATGCCACAATAAAAAAATAATAATAATAAAGAGTGAGAACTGCAAGCGATTTGTAAGAAATTAATTAAACTATTTGATCATTTCCATCTTTAAAATTTCTTCATTTAGAGGGGCTATATTTACCTTTCTAACACCGCCTGCTTGGCTTGTAACAAGATCAAAAAGAATTACTCCAAATGCATTGGATATAACAGGGATCCGAAAAATGACAAACAATTTCTTCAGATTCAAGGCACACATGACAGATTTTGTAACATGCACAAGCACAACGTTAGAACTAAACTGCCTGAATGCTTTCCTCGAGCTAACTCAAGAGCACATCTTAAAATTTCCTCATTTCTAATTATCATTTGGCCACAGGACAGTGATGCTGGTGTTCTAAGGTGGGGTCCCAAAGGAGTGTGTAGAGAGAGGGAATAAAAGAATATTAGCAGGGATTGACTTTCAAACTACCAGCCAATCAAAACAAACACCATCGGCAGCAACAACTGTCAGATTATTACTACTACAAATCAAAGCCTCACATCAGCTCCGTTTCCTAAAATACTGGGTCCTTTTCTGCTATTTTTCCACACCTGATCCTCACAAATCTAGTCACAAATCCCTTATAGATGGCGCTTCAATATGCATGGCACTGCCCAACCAAATAGAAGGTCCACAAAGTCAGCACTGATAAAATGCAAATTTTGGTGCTTTTTGCATACATTGAAAGCATTCACATTCCACTAATTCAGCGCAACCAGCTTGCAGCAAGGACAGTGCATGCTTCATTATGCAAGCAGACAAAAGCAAGATGAGGGTCACATCTCCAAAGGTACTCCAATAGAAAGGCGTATTCTTCCAGAAGATATCCCATTACACAACTGAACTGGATAAAAAAAAGCTTCCACGGATCAAGAGCATTTCTCTATGAATACTTTTAAGATAATGAAGATGGCCCCAAATAAATTTGACCATCCAACAACATACCGTGTCCTCTAAAGGATAAGCTTATCAAAAGAAGATATGATCAATCCTATCTACACTCTTACTTTGTCCCTCCAAGTCAAACAAATTGTTGCTGCAATTCTATACTCAGCAAGACTCGTTAAGCTGAAAAGCACTTCCAGACGACCAAAGAGCAAAATTACACAATAATTTTTATAGCATCACTGAAATTTTACATTCACCAGTTCTGCTACAGCATTCAGCTATTTTGCCAAGAGCATACTTGTCTTTGAAGGAAAAAGGATTATTTAGTATCGCTAAAACAGTTACCATGGTTAATGGAGTCCAACCGTAAAAGAACCCATGCTGTCTAATAGCTTCTCCATCTAGAGATTTGGTTATATTGTCAACGAGCACAGGCTTCCAACAATAGACATTTCCGCGGTCATCAAATGTGACGAGTGCTTCTTAACCTATAGTAACAGGAAACAGTTAATGTGAGGGAGAAAAATGAAAAGAAAGCAAAGTTTAATAAACCTGAGAAGCCCATTGACACAAAGCTGAAGCCAGACCAGAGTGAACAGAAGCAACAAGGACAGGGACAATCCCATAAAACAAAATTTGATCGGGGTCATTACTCCTGGAGCCTTCACCAACACTCAAAAGAACAGCTGCCATGATCAACAAGAGCAAATCCCAAATTTGTTAAATTGATTGCTTCTGCCTATCCTCAAATTTTCCATGGCAAGTTTTATTAAAATAGTAAATACATATAATCTTTTTGCCTAGGAGAGGTTTGTGGTCTATCTCTATGTGTATGGGTGTTGTGTGTGTGAGAGAGAAAAACATGCCCATCCTTTTCACTGTGTATGAGACTTGCATCTCATCTGTAACGACTATTCTCAGCTCAAAAATTATATAGGATCTCAGTTACAATGGACATTAGGTGGCTCTTGAAAATAGTAGGACTACCACTCATGGAGAATCGAAAATGAGAAGATTATTGTTTAGTAACTTTCAGAAGAAATTTCATAGTTTTGAGACTCTTAACATCATCCACAAGGTAGCTGCTAATCATTAAATTGCCTCTTCCTGACCCACAGCACCCCAGCCCCGCCCCCGAAAAAAAAAAAGATAGTAAGACCCATCCCTTAGTGTAGACATAAATTATAACATCTAGCCTTCCTTTGATCTATTCATGGCATTATGGCAGAGTATCCACCAACAAAGATATTAGATAAAAGATCCAGCCATTGAGTGGCTTAGACCCACGAGTGAAAAGTATAAGCTAAATGGAGTAGATAACATTGAATTCTGTGAGATTAACTGTAAAATAACAGAAAATGGATACAAATAAAAATAAGGAAGGATATGGAAATATCTGAAACGTACTAGGCACTGTCCTTAATAATAATTTTCGCCATCGTTCTCGAATCGAGATAGTACAGCAAGTCGCAATAGCCCATGATACAACAGACATTCCCACTAATGTGCACTTAAAATAGTGAGCTGTCAGAAACAACTCTAGTCTTGATGGACCCAGAGAATTCCAGTAGAAGAAGTGTATAGAAAATAGTATATGAATGGATATCCTGGAGAAGAAAAAGATGTTAGAAACAACTCTAATCTTGATTGGCTTTAAGGTTCATCGAAATGAATAATAGCCATAAAGGTAAATAATGTGTATGTGCACTTCAAATAGTCAGGTGCATAAAAATGAATAATGTCCATAAAGGTAAATAATGGGCAGAATAATGGTGTTCTCCTTGCATTGCATGAGACTTTTTAGTTTACGAAATATAAGGAACATGTTAGTTTATAAATAAGTTATATTTAACCTCTCTTTTGCACGTGGGATTCTAGTCCCTTTATATACTCTCTTGTTAAGTAGTATTTGGTTTTTCTTTCCTATGTGGGATTCAAGCCGTTTACAATACACTCTTATTTTCCAACATCTTAATGCTAATTATGTTCACAATAGATGAATAATTGACATGACATTGCAAAGCATACCTCAGTATTATGCTTGTGAACAATGCAATGAAAAATATTTTGTCTGGTTTAGTATCGAAAATGTAAGAGAATCAAGATTTTTGTAAGATATCTGAAGGAAGTTGTTTTGCACTGCATAAATAGCTGCATGAATTCCGGATGTAGCCAATGAACCGACCCAAGACCACTTGCAGGACAGTTTCTTCAAGCTACCTTCTTTCGCCATTATTATTAGGGCAAATATTACCTAAGGAGCAAAACTGTCATTTATCAGGTGAAACAAACATAAGGCAGGCATATAAACAAATTTTGAAAAGAAGAATGAAAGAGAGACAAAGAAAATCAGCATATGTGCTTCTCAAAAAAAAAAAAAAAAAATCAGCATATGTGGCACACTAGTTACCTGGGCTATCTCACATGTCAAAACAAATGTAGTAACAATAACTTCTCGCTTACATCAAAAGACAGACAAGTTAATAATACATATTGCATAAGACAGAATCCCAACCGTTCATTGTTTAAATGTAAAGGACTAAACACAAGTGTAGTAACTAGATCTCCTAGATGTCTAAAAAACTTGTTCGGAAAATAGAGGTAAGAAAGAGGCAAATAGATCTCATTAAGAATGTAAAGAAACGGGACTCCATATAGTTATTACTGTTAAGCACTAGAAATGTCCAACAGAGCAAAGACAACTAACGAGGTTGTCATCGCAAAGAACTGTCTGGACATTAATTCTAAATAAGCTATCCCTGAATTTGAAAAGTCCCACACTATGCCAACTCACAAGATGTGCATCGCTCGCCAAACTAAGGGACATCTTGATTTGAACTCGCCCAAAATGCCAGAAAATCTTCTAGCCAGACCTAGGCAGTATGCGAAAAAATTTAACTCTAAACTGATGGCATTGTTGTCACAATTTCATTCAGAAACAGCATTTCGTGATAAAACCAGACTGCAGAACGAACTCTACTATCTGCAGCCACAACTGTTTGTTTCCAGAGGCAATTGGTATTGTGAGGAAATTAGACTCCGACATAGTTCACACTATTTAACAGCTTCCTGGCAGCAACCAAACAGAATTATTTTTTTCTAGAAAAAATGTCCATTTTACCTCAAAAAAAAAAAAAGCCAAACTTATAGCTTTCATTTTTTGCCAAATAAACCGAAGTCAAGAACAAAGTAAAACAACAATAACTGTAGCAAAAAGTGCAGCAAAACCTCCAATTGCTTCAGCAACTAAACAAATGAAGCATGGGCGCAACAGTGAACAGAAGACCAATTTCAGCAAATGGAAGAAGAAGAAACCACCACCTGGCATAGAGTTTGGAGAGGAAAGGTTGAGCTCCGTACTGAAGAGTGAGGAGAAAGGAGTAGAGCCAAACTCTCTGTCGCCGACATTAGAAATGACCGACCGAGAGACCGGCAGCGTTGTATGTTACTAGTCCTCAGTCCTCCTTGTTTCCTTCTAACCAATTGAGAAAAAGTATAACGCTACACTGTCCAGCTGCCAGATGCGGAGGAAAAGTGGAATCCATAAATAATTTGCATAAAAAAAAATTTCAAAAAAGGTTTTTTTGAAATAAAAAAATATTTTTTTAACATTTATTAAGTAAAATTTATACTTTTAAATTTTAAAATAATATTTATTTAATTATATATTTTATTTTTATTTTTTTATATTTTATAAATATAATTACACTACATTAAAAGATAATTAGACTTTGTTAATATTGTACAACGCAAACATGCGGCTATAAAATATATGCGTAAAACCAATCCCGAACCAATTTTGCCTAGGCTTTCTTTTTCAGTCTTCCTCCGCTTGCTAGCTTGTTTTATTACGGAACTTATGGTATTTACTACTTATAGCATTGAGTTGAACGACATTAATTTTGACCAAAAATAAAAAAATAAAAATAAGACCCCAAAAAATACATTGTGTTGTAGCAAGATTTATGGTACGTTTGATACGCAAACTGAATAATATGGTATAAGATAGTATAAACTAACATAATATAAAATAGGTTAAATTATTAGCATATAGGATAGTATCAAATAGTATAGAATAGTTATCCTATCTAATATTTGAACGATATGAGATAGATTAGTATAATATATCAAAATAATTTTTTTGAGACAGTCGTAGTATTTGAGTACATCTTTGTATATGATGCATTGATCGGATCAATAAGTTCATAATTGAATGTAATAAGGCTCTATATATTGTTAAATCAGTAATAAGTTATTGTTATAACAATAAAGTCACTGTACAAGAAACCTTGGTTGATCTAATTATATGCTTGAATTATTCTTTCTCATCATAGGATGATGGGAAGGAAAATGTAAAGATATAGAGAGCTCTCACGTATGAGGTTCTTGCGAATCCTTGTAGAAAGCCTTGTTCTAGTAAGAACCTGATCAGCACTTTGAGGGATAAGGTATATGATACCTAGGCAATTGGCTACCATGCAAGTAAAAGATTGTTAGTATATACCCTAGTAACCAATGTGTTGGTTACAAGAGAAAATATAATTTCATGCATATTATTAATCAATTAAAGGCATTATTTATCTTTATTATTGTTTATATATACGATTTGATAATTGATAAACTCTAAAGATAAAGTCCATGAAATAAATATACTTTGAAGAGGTAATTATGATAAGATCATAATTATGAGATACTGATTATATCAAAGTATTATTCTTAAATATTTATGGTTGATGCTCTATCGAGAAGAGACATTGATGGAGCTGTGAGACTAGCACATGTTATATTTCTTTCTTATGAAGAAAGTAGTCGATCACATAGATTAAAGTATAGAGATATTTGAACAAACATGTGGGTGTTTGTTAATTTAACAAGTTTACTGAATTGACCTACTATGAGAATTACTAAATGGAACATTACTTGTATGTCTGAGAAATTTCTCATGCAATGATCATGTAAGTAATCCTTAGATTTAAGATTATCAAGGTATCTTATATAGGAATTGGTATGCTTTGATTGTACTTCAGGGTTGTCTTAACCATAGATCGCTTGTAGGGGTTCACATTGGGCATATCATGAACTATATGAAGATAGCTGAGTGATTAATAAAGAATTCGTCACCTTAAATTAATTATGGGAGAATCTTTCACTGTTCTCAATAGGTATTGATTCAATAAATCCTTGCACAAGATGAAATGAGAATTATAAAAAGTTATGATCACATTCATGGAATCAATGATCTTGTTAATATTTGAGAACGAATATGATTAGACAATATAGAGTCAAAAT
The DNA here is from genome assembly GCA_037832335.1 of Carallia pectinifolia. Taxonomy (NCBI): domain Eukaryota; kingdom Viridiplantae; phylum Streptophyta; class Magnoliopsida; order Malpighiales; family Rhizophoraceae; genus Carallia; species Carallia pectinifolia. Next base: position 8,969,417 of record CM075443.1, read on the forward strand.
TAATTTCATTCTCTATGTCTAATTGGAATATTACTATGATAAAAAGATTGAATTACATTGAGAGACTGTGCACTGAAGGGATTAGTCAACTACTTTGACTGTGTTGATATTTGAGTGATCATCATACGTTATTAGACGTCAATCTTGATCTGCGGATATAAATTAATTAATTAGAAAATTAATGATAAATTAAAGTAGTTTAATCTATCTAATCTTTTGGGATTATAATTTATATACATTATCAATATATCAGAATCATAATGGGTCACACACATTAGGGAATTTGGTGAAAAATGTAACATGAGATCAAGTTGGATTTGGTTGAAAAGTTTGCAAAATTTTTGGAGTTAAATATACGATATTTGAATTTATAGGGACTAAAGTTTAGTTTATGAGAAATTACACTAAAACTTACATAACTTAAGGTTTCTATAAATAAAATCTCATAAGGTCTGCCTAACATACAATTTGACAATCTATCAGAGCTTGCCCTCCTCTTCCTCTTCTCTCTCTAAAAGGTTTAGACTTAAGAGAGTTATTTCTCTCAATTCTTGTGTGGATATTATTAGAGGCTAGGCGTTTGGACGGTGGTGGTTTGCGACAAACCACCAATAGGCTTGAAAGAGAAGAAGAATTGAAAATTACCCTGGTAATAATTCTATCTTTTAGGCTAAATTGTAATTATATTTAACAAACAACCGATCTACTTTTAGGAATTAAAATTTTAAATATCTGTTTCCACTGCGTATTTATTTAATAAATATATTTGTGATTCCTATCACATGTAGCATTTGCAAAATGAGGCCCAACAATTGGGATACTACTGCTTATGAATGAATGAATAAAGGTGGACATGAATCATGTCTCTAAGATTTAGTCTACTAAGAGGGTAAAGACAATAACAAAATTTACTAAGACTTAAAGATACATTGAAAATATATATTTCAGAGAAAAACTTAGTAGCAATACTGAAGGAACAACATGAAAGAAAAAAATATGGAACAATCACATTTTATTTGGTTATTTATTTGGTCTTACAAATAAATGAAATTAAATATTATAAAATTACTTGACTGTTTTTTCTTGCTTATCATGTTGCTCATTAATGGTGCCCTAAATTTTCTCAGCCAATTAGAGTTTTCAAAAAAAAAAAAAAACCACACGTTGATACCTAGTTATTGTGCATAGGTAAGAGAGCTGCTTGTGTTTTTGATATTTCACAGTACAATGAATTTGCATCAATAAATTATTATATATTAACAAATTTTTGTTAGTCATTGAGATGATTTTTGAGTTCTCCACCAAGTCTCTCTCTCTCTGTTTTTTTTTATAATGATACTCAGAATCTTGTCACTTTTGAGTACTTAATTTTCATGGTTAATGGTGTTCGGGATTTCGCTTGAATAAGGTTGTTAGAGCTCTCATCTTGTTATAGACTTATAATGGATCTAGAATTGTCTCTCCTTTGCATCATTACACGATATGCTTCGTTAATAGCTAGGAAGCCTTTTTTTTTTTTGATCCTTCGGAGTTGGTGGCTAGCAATTGGGGGATGTAGGAAGATGAGGAAGGTCTTTGAAGTGTGAAATTTAGATCTTTCAGTTATAAACTGCTTCCAACTATCTCAGTTCATGGTAGGGAAGCTTCTGAAGAAACATTTTATTTCTTTTATTTTTTGGATATTCTTTATTTGGTAATGTTACATTAGAATATTATGGAGGCTTATCTTGTAAGTTTGTAGTTTTCCTTAGGTTTGTTGAGATGATGAAAGTGTTTGGTTTTACTGATAAAAGTTATTGCTGCTGTTAAAAATTAAAAAGTATGATAAAATAATGTTTGGTTAATTGCTTTTGGAAGTTGTTATTGTTGATAAAGTATACAAAATGCTGATGGAAAAAGTAGGCACTTCTTTATTTTTTGTTTTTATCAACATCAGCTGCTGATAAGTACAACAATTACCAAATTGACCTTGAAAAAGACATTATTAACTGTGTAATAGGTGTTTAGTTTTACTGTTATTAATTGTTATTACTATTGTTAATTATTTATTGTTCTTATCTATTATTGATACTGATAAACATAAAACAATTATAATATTTACTTAAATTAATACTGACTGTTGCTGATTAAATAATAAAATAATTATTTTAGACATTTTTTTTTACTATAATAAATAATTTTTTTTACCTCTAATCAATCTAAATTAATCTTATAAAAATTTATTTTATATATTTATAAATAAAAATTTATTATATATGCAACTTGAAGACCAACTGCAATTTATAATAAATCTTATTATTTTTTGAAATATTATTTTTACTCTGCAGTAATATTTGAGAGAATATTATTATTTTTATAGTGTAAATTACTATTTTTAGAATAAGAAAAAAAAAAAGAGAAAAATGTAAAGATAACTACACTTGCAGTGCAACATGCTCAGTTGTCTCGTTCAATGAAGGCCAAATTCTAAGGCAAAAGCATCTTCTTTGATGTTCTTTTGGTAATTGCAATATTCATCAGCGATTGCTGATTTTTTTGAAAAGTAATTTTACCTTATTTTTTATAGCAATTATTTTTGAGGTCCCCTATCAACTATTAATTATTGGTATTTTTTAACTAAACATCTAATATCTTTTTTTTTTTTTTTAGAATAACAACAGCAACAACAATTTCCAGACATAAAATTAAATGTCCCTAAGGCTGCAAACAGTATAAACAGTACGGAGATGGAGGCAATACTTTTTTTTTTCAACTTTAATTGTGAGCTGTGTATTGTGTAATCAAATAATAATATTTTATTAACCCACCAACCTGCGTCTATATTAGGGAAATGAAAAAAAAATAATTAGGAAAATGATATCATTTCAAGTGACCACCTTACTTTTTTTTATTTATTTGTTTATATTGTGTGAATGGTAAATCTATACAGGAAACATAATAATGTTTTTTAAAATATATTAATTTACATTGTAATAATAATATTTCTAAAACTAATGATATTTATAATAAATTGTAGTTGATATTTAAGTCACACATTTAATGAATTTTTATTTATAAATACATAAGATATACATTTTATAAGAAAAGTTTAGCTTAGTTAGAAATAAAATTAATAATCTGTTGTAACAAAACAAAAATCAAAATGTTTAAAATGATCATTTTATTATTCAATCTATAACAAATAATATTAATTTAATTAAATACTATGATTTTATTTTATTTATAAATAATAGTAATAAGCAACAACAATAAACAGTCAGTAGTAATAATTAACAATCAGTAACAACAACAATAATAACTAATAGTAAAACCAAACAACCCAATATTTATAAAAAAAATATTATTCAGATTTTCAACTAATTTAAATAGTTACAAAGCAAATATGATTTCGATTCTAAAATAAACCAGATATATTATAAATTAGTCATTGCACTTTTCATTTCATTAATTACATTTTTATTCTAATTTTAGACTGTGAACCAAGTAGCCCCTTAATATTTTGTTGCGTCAAAACTGAATTTGAAGCTTTAACATGTCAACTTTTGCCAAGTTTTGTTATCATTTTCTTTTATCACAATACGTTGGACTCAGGCCCATTCAATAATTTAGATAACTTTGATATTGAACTAAATTTCCTAGCAAATAAAGAGACATGCGAATTTCCAAAAAATATTAAATCTTAGCTTATTCCCGATGCCCCGTGAATCGAGCCAATTTTTATTTCATAGAAATGATTTATGTAGAAATCAGCTGTACCAATAAAACATTAAAGAAATTTGATCAAAAAAATAAAAAAAAATAAAACATTAAAGAAATATTAATACTTGATGATGACAAAAAAAAAAATGGTGACCAAAAAAAATTATTAATACTTTTATGATGATGACAATCTTACTAATAATTATTAGAATAAAAGATAATTAATAATGTAGTATATATCTATAAGATTTATTTCTAAGATTTTGTCGATGTCTAATTTATTTTAATCTCATTTTATCTAGCAATGAATCCAAAAAAAAACAGAGAGAGCAAAAATCTGCCAATGTCGAGCGGGCAGGTAGGCAGACACCAAGATTCCCAGACCAGACTGCCGCCAATTGGGATAAATATTTTTAAAATCCTAAACCTTTAGATTTTTTTACGTTTGAGTCCTAAACCTTTTTAACATTTCATTTGAGTCCTAAATCTTTTAATTTTTTTACTATATCAGTCCTTTAAATTACGAAAAGTAGTCAATCTATTAATAAGTGAGTTTAATTTAATAAAAATCATTTAAAAAAGCTTAAATACATGAGTTAAATATTTTTTTCATCAACAAAATATGCATATTAAATATTTTTTTAATCAACAAATATACGAATTAAATAGGCAACATGTATATTTTTTTATAAAAAAGACATTCAATTCATATATTTAATCTTTTTTAAATAATTTTTGTAAAGTTAAAATTATTTTTTAATAGATTGATCACTTTTGTTACACAGATGGACTAATTTGGTAGAAAATCAAAAAGTTTAGGACTCAAATAAAATGTTAAAAAGGTTTAGGACTCAAACGTAAAAAAACCTAAAGGTTTAGGACTAAAAAAATCCTTATCCCGCCGCCAATTGGGATGGAATCTTTTCAAAAACCTGCGAAAGAATTGTCGGTATGTCTTAAACCGTAGCCCTAATTCAAACATTTTAAGATGGAACAAAACAGGGGGTCAGTTAAAACTAACGGCCGTGATTAGAAAAAGGAGTCAAACTTAAAAAAAAAAAAACTAAAAATCGTAAAAAATGCCGCGACTATAAAACCCATTTTATTCGGCAGCCGCCTAGGCTCTGTCTCGCACTTTCTGATTACAGCTTGCAAACGCACGCGCAGCCCTGTAGGCGAACGCAGGAGGAGAAGGAAGGGGATAGAGAGGAGCATAGCGGAGGCCGCCAGTGAGCCATGTGTGGAATTCTTGCAGTGTTCGGTTGTATAGACAACTCTCAGGCGAAGCGCTCCCGTATCATCGAATTGTCTCGCAGGTTAAAAGCAAACTGAGCCAAACACACTCCCTCGTTTTTTTTTTTTTTTTTTTGTTGAATCTTTGTTTTGTTTTTGTTTGCGGTGTGAACTCTGAAATAATGTAGGCTGCGGCATCGAGGTCCCGATTGGAGTGGCATACACTGTTACGAAGACTGTTATCTTGCGCATCAACGGTTGGCGATCATAGACCCTACCTCAGGGGATCAGCCTCTTTTCAACGAAGACAAGACAATTGCTGTCACGGTTAGCTTCCATTGTACTCACTTTGTGTGTGAGGTTTTTAGGATTTTGAACAACACGCGAATCTTGTCTTGTCTGGACTTTGAGGTGATTTTTAGTTAATGGACTTCCTTTTTTTGTTTTCTTTTTTTGTTAGGTTAATGGGGAAATTTATAATCATAAGCAATTACGAGAGAAGCTGAGTTCTCATCAGTTCCGGACCGGTAGTGATTGTGATGTAATTGCTCACCTTGTAAGTGTCGTGTTTATTATTTCCATGGATCACTCTTTCCTTTTTCTTTCTTTGAAATTTGGGAATTTTCGAAGTAGCTTTCCATTTCTGAAATCTTTATAAGTTTCCCTTGTCTTTGAATCTTGGCATGAGCACAAAAGGACTCAAGAGCCTAAAAAGATGGTTTGCTTGTTTTCGTCTGTTAAGTCAAGTAGAAGCAAATCAAACTAATTCGTCTCTGCCTGTTCGCTTGATTTTTCATTTTCAATTTTTTATTTAATTTTTGCCACTTATCTGGCCAGTATGAAGAATATGGAGAAAATTTTGTGGGCATGTTGGATGGAATGTTCTCCTTTGTGCTTCTCGATTCTCGTGACAAAAGTTTCATTGCAGCTCGGGATGCTGTTGGTATCACCCCACTCTATATGGGTTGGGGTCTTGATGGTATGTAGGGCTGTATTAATTTCTGCTCCTGATTCTCTTTAATGTCAAAGTCTGTAAAGCCACGATGAATCTAGCAAGTGTTCCTGTTAATTTTAACAGAAGCAAGTGGCCTCATCAATAGATGACTATCTATGTGCTTCTTTCCTCTATATAATTTCCAGATAATAGGTTAAGGCTGAAATGTGGGTCCAAATATTAGTAGTACAGAATTTAGTAGCAGCACGCTATTGCTTATTTTTTCACCCTGGTATGTGTAGTTTAAGTGCCAAAATTTTTACAATTTATAACTTGAAATTTGATTTATGCTGTTTTGCCTCTTTGGTTACAAGAAACTATGTCCCTACATTAATTACATACTATTACTTTTTCAGGATCAATATGGTTTGCTTCAGAAATGAAAGCATTGAGTGATGATTGTGAACAATTTGTGTCCCTTCTGCCTGGACATATATATTCAAGCAAACAAGGTTTGCTTTCATTCATCCCAAGAATATTGTATTTGGTGGAAAATTGATTCCATTGTCCTATGATTGCACTGTCTTCATCTTAAATCCTTTTTGAACGATTTTATAATATAACCATTCTTAATCTTTTCTTGCCTTGTCCCAGCCAACCTTTACCCTAAAAATACCCACAAATTTAATAACATCATATGCCCCACACAGTTAGTAAAATATTTCTTCATACGTCATTTGACAAGTATTTCGCTGGCCACCAACCTACCACAACCATCCTTCTTTACCTGGACTTATGACCGGCGACAATGAAACTATTTCCTCATATACCCTTATTAATTAGTCCCTTCAATCGGTTCCTGAAAGATGGTAAACAGGTGGTAGGAGGAAATATGCATAACTATGAGTTAAGCAGATAACATTCGTGAATACATAGAAAGATTTGATTTGGCTACCACATTTCGTATTTATGCTGAAATGCCTGCAGGAGGGCTTAGAAGGTGGTATAACCCACCGTGGTACTCTGAGGAAATTCCTTCAACCCCCTATGATCCACTGGTTTTACGGGAGGCTTTTGAGAAGGCATGTTCTGTCTCCTTTCTGGATTGCTTGAAAAGATTCTCCTTTATATTTCATTTTATCTATTAAGACAAATAGTAGGTAGCTAATAGCATTTTTCTAACTCTTTGTAACTATCCAAGTCCTTGGATGCTCTAAATTTATAGATTTTCTTTGACTTGCCTATTTTATGCAGGCTGTGGTCAAAAGACTCATGACTGATGTACCATTTGGTGTACTCCTGTCTGGAGGACTTGACTCATCACTTGTTGCTGCTGTGGCATCCCGCCATTTGGCTGAATCAGAAGCTGCTTGCCAGTGGGGTTCACAGCTGCACACCTTCTGCATTGGCTTAAAGGTCTCATCTTTTACAATGTTTGCTGTTTTAGGCTGTAAAAACGCTGTAGTGAATTCATTAGCATATTTGTCCTAGTTGAAATATGAAAAGGGATAACTGACAGCTTAGAATCCACTTTGCTGCATGTTGCATTGTTTTCTTTCTTTTAAGCGCAAGGATTATTGGATCTTGGAACGAGTTCAGGTGGATGCGAATACATTGTAGTTAGTTGCCTTTACCACTGATGAAGAAATGAGGAGCATTGTCATTGTCATCATTGTCAGACTTCTTACAAGGCATATGAAAAGAAACAAATTGGCATGCTCCTTCAGTCATTAATGGTGTTTTGCGTCACTAATCTTTGCATTTGTTACAAGTATCTAGTTGGTGAAAAGTGTGCATGTTACGCAGACTGTTCACAAAGGCAGTTTACAACATGACGTTGCAGCAACATGAATCTTCTTGTTGTGCAGCATTTTTCCTATCTATAAGAAAGATCATTTTTCGGGCCATCTTTCTTGGTTTTTTCCCTTGTCAATTCATGTGTGTCACTCTTTGCTGACAGGGTTCCCCTGACTTGAGAGCTGCTAGGGAAGTAGCAGATTACCTCCATACCCGACATCATGAGTTTCACTTCACAGTTCAGGTAATTTCTATTTCTAAGAGCAAAAACAGAAAAAAGAATGAGGAAATCTTATTGGTGCTTGTCTGTACTCGGGAAATTATTTAGAGCTTTTAATTTTTCTTTTCAGGAAGGAATAGATGCTCTTGAGGAGGTCATTTACCACATTGAGACATATGATGTGACCACTGTTAGAGCCAGCACTCCAATGTTTCTCATGTCGCGAAAAATAAAATCTTTGGGAGTGAAAATGGTTCTTTCTGGTGAAGGATCGGATGAAATCTTTGGAGGCTACCTATATTTTCACAAAGCACCTAACAAGGAGGAGTTTCACCAAGAAACCTGTAGAAAGGTATTATTTTTACGCTAAATTAGGAATTAAGTGGCAATAATGGTGTGGATATCACTTGGATCCACTTTTTGCGCTATATATAGTGCACCTTTGTTTCTTATTGTTCTGATATACAGATCAAGGCCCTTCATCTTTATGACTGCTTGAGGGCCAATAAATCCACTTCAGCATGGGGAGTTGAGGCTCGTGTGCCCTTTTTGGATAAAGCTTTCATTGATGTGGCGATGAGTATAGATCCTGAGTGGAAAATGGTACATGACTTGACCCTGAGATTCTCTCGTATAATGTTTGCATTCCCTGGAAAATTATTTTAGTGTATCATCCAAATTGTATGGCTACATACGGAACATGATAGATAAACGAACAGGGTCCTTAATGAAAGTACTGAATGAAAGAGGATAGCTAATGCCATTTTTAATGTTGCCATTTATTTATAGCACTGTGTTATTTGGTTTTTCACATGTTTTTTTTGGTCTCCTTGTTTGCAACTTAACTAGCCACTACGGTAGAAGTTTTGCACCTCATACATCAGACATATTTCCCCAGAATTTGTTGATTTTATTGTTGTAACAATTTGCATCCAAGCCTGCAGAAAGTTGAGGAAAATCCAGGCATAGTTTTATATCATTTTGTTTGGCCCTAATGGTATGACAATAGCTGCTAACACTTGTCCTTGCAGATCAGGCCCGATCTTGGAAGAATTGAGAAGTGGGTCTTGCGCAATGCATTTGATGATGAGAAGAACCCATATCTGCCAAAGGTATCTATTTTCTGCTTCTCCTTGTCCTACTAGTGAGCTATTTTTTTGCGGTTATCAAGCTATTATATCTTGCTTTCAAGTGTATTGTTATAACTTATGTAGCAGAGTTTTGATTATTTATTTTATCTCGTTTTAGCACATATTGTACAGGCAGAAGGAACAGTTCAGCGATGGAGTTGGGTACAGTTGGATTGACGGTCTGAAGGATCACACAAACGAACAAGTGTGTACATGCTGCAAATTGGGTTTTTGTTTAAAAATTTCGTCTCATTTATGTTCAAATGGTTTGGAATTTGGTAGAATGCAAACATGAAAGATATATTTTAGGTATTAACTATTTTCCTTTTGTTCCTATACTTGATTCTATGGTTTGCTGTAATGCGGCAGGTATCAGATTCAATGTTGATGAATGCAAAGTTTGTCTACCCAGAGAACACTCCTACCACAAAAGAGGCATATTATTATAGGAGCATCTTTGAGAAATTCTTTCCAAAGGTGTGATGTTTTGTAATTTATGTGCTTTTATTCATATCCAGTTTCTTGTCAGTCTCTTGAAGCATCTTTTATTTATAGCTAGCGGTCTGCTTCCATATGCATGGCTTATTATTTATTTTTATGGGTTATATTGATGACTGAGTTTCCCATTTATGAACAGAATGCAGCAAGGTCAACAGTTCCTGGAGGACCAAGTGTGGCATGCAGTACTGCAAAAGCAGTAGAATGGGATGCAGCATGGTCTAAAAATCTTGACCCCTCTGGTCGTGCTGCTCTTGGTGTTCATGTAGCAGCATATGGGAAGAAGTGAATTCGGAGTCAGCTAGTCAGATGAATGGTTCCCTTTAGAAACTTTGAGCGGGTATGACAGGAAATTGCGAATTGTTGCTTGATTGAGGCCTTCATAACAGACTGATTTGACACATGATTGCGTGACAAGTTGGTGACCATGAAGGCATCCAATTCGGTTGCAACGAATACCAAGAAACAAATGATCTGAAACTGTATGGTTCCTCCTTTTTCTTCTTTGTCATATAGTTCAAGAGTACAGTAGTAGCACATCAATTTCTCTCAACTTAGAAACTAGTCTTATGCTACCGCTAGCAGTTTCTTTGCCATTGGCATTCCCCAACTTCATTTCCTTTTATATTCTCAGTTATTCATTTCTAGTTTTCTCTGGATTTGTGAATAAAACGGGGCATTCTTCTTCCTATTTGCTAGGTCTAGTTTATCTGTCCCCCATTTTTATGGCACCTTCTTGTTACTTGCTTCATCTCTAAATATTAGGGGGAGAGTTTTTGCTACGATGTTGCTCAATCTCGTTTATTTACCCAAATGAACTGTACTTGAGCATAGTTTCAAAGTTTGTTTCATAATTAGTCGAGTCAGAATAGTGTTAGGTTCGACATGTTATGATTAACTTATTTTATTGTTCACATATAACAATTTAAAGTGTTGTTAGAGTGTGCCTGTTGGGCTCTTGTTCAGATTAAATATCATATATTTACAATTATACACTAAATATAAATATATTAATTTCCTTTTTTGAAGTAGGCATTTTTGTAATATTAATTCTCTTTCATAACAATAAATTGTTATAATCTAATTATTTTAATCTAATATCGTAAAGTTAAATGAACTATTTCTGTAAGTTTTAACAATCTTGGCTTGACGAAAATTCAATTCATTAAAAGGTCATTATTCTACGAGGCTCAAATAAGTCTTACCCAGTTAGACTTGACTTGTTAACTAAACAGCAGTATCACCAAGCGTCGGTATTTAGAATCATTAAACGAGCTAAGCCTCCTCGTGGTTAAATTTAGCCCATATTCCAACTGAAATTTACAAAAGTTAGTCCACATGATACGCATTGTCAAGAATGGAAGTCATCAATGTTCTCTCTCTCTCTCTCTTCACAGCAAAACAAGTACATTACAGTTATATTAGTCATCACATTTATACGCCGAGACTAAGCTTTACCTATTATTATTCTTATTTAATTTCTTCCACAAGAGCTCACCACTCAAGTGTTGTCCTCATTTAATTTCTCTCACGATAACTCATAACCCGAGTAGTATTATATTTTTGTGGGTCTTACCTACACTTGACTACAATATTTATGAGTTTAAAACTTACAATACATAAAATATAATATTTCTTACATTAAAATCCCTACTGTTTAAACTCAAATAAATAAATAAAAAATACTTTAAATTACCAATAAATTATCGCCTCACTTTCACATGCTATCAATATTCTCGCTTAGCAATCCACATTACGTCAAATAGTTCATGCATAGCCACATCAGTTATACACTGCCTTTTAGATTGGACTCGAGGTCCAACTGAAAAAGAATCCAATTATACAATAATGTCAAAAGCGAAACATGAAATCGATAAATTGTGATCGATCATTTTTTTTTATAGTTAGATGCTTTTTTATTGTAATAAAAAAATAATTTTAAAAATAATTTTATCTTTTGTTATAAAAATTTTTAATTACAGAAAAAAAAATAAAATAATTATAATGTGTTTACTCCACATTTTTATGATTTTTTTAATTAATAATGTGGTCCAAAATGCAAAAAAAAAAAGAATTGTCATTAATTTTTTTAATCAAAAAATAGATAAATAAAAATAATATTTTATAAATTTGTCAAAAAAAAATTTTATAAATTTTTATTTAAAATAAACTAAATAATTTATATTAAATTTATAAAAGGAATAAATTTTATAGTGTTCTATAAATGCAGACGTTTGTGACCCCTGGGCTCAGAATTGTCATTGATTTAAGAGGCAGTTGTATGCCTCGGGAAGTGTGCGCGACTGAGAGAATTAGGGGGATGACTGGACGACTGAACATGGGCAGGCACGCAAAGCAACAAAAATGGTGCAACTCTTCCTCAAAGCGGTCACATGAGGGGTAATCTGTAATTTGGTAGAAAAAGGGTCACAAAGGTAAGGTCAAAGAAGAAAATTTAATTGGAAAAAGAGAGAGAATAAATAATCTGATAAGAACCACAAATAATAAATTGTCTAAACTCTATCAGTTGTCTATTTCAGGACAAAAATATTAAATAAACTAAAAACCCATTCTCTTCTCGTTAAAGGAACATCGATGGAGAGAAATAGACTAATCCTGTGATTCAACCGTAAGATTTTAGTTAAACAGTGAATAAAGAAAAAAATAAATAATAATACAGTAATAATGATATTATAATTGATAAAAAATAATGGTTAGAAAGTTATGAGAAAGAAAATAAATAGTAATTTATGAGAGAAAAAATAAAAAATAATTGTTTAGATTGATAGAAAATGAATAGAAAATATTTTTCTTTCCATTTTCCTTTCCTTTTCTTTTAAAAATATCCGATTAAGGCCTAAGAGATAAATCGAATTATTTTATATATATATTATTTATAAATTTATTACACATTAATTTTATTAATTTTGTAAGTCATAAGTTTTTGAAAGAAAAATACATATAAAAATTTATAAAATTTATAGTTAAAATTGATATATAATAAATTTATATATAATATGTACAATACTAAATTTGGTCTATCTTTCTCAGTCCATTAACTTTTTCTCTTCTCTCATATCTTATGCACAATACTTAACTCAGTTTAGAACCTTGTTATTCTTAAGAACCTCAAGTAAGTTATTTTTTATTAGTATGTTTGGATTGATAGAAAGTGATGAGAAAAAAAATGAATAGAAAATAATACAATAATGATAATATTATGATTGATATAAAATGGTGAGAAAGAAAATATTTAGAAAGTTATGAGAAAAAAAATGAATAATAATTTATAAAAAGATAAAAATTATTTATTTGAATTAATAAAAAGTAAATAAAAAATTATAAAAAAATAATACAATAATAATAATATTTAATTGACTTTTTTTTTTCTTTTCAAAATCCATCAATCTAACACGTGGAATGGTGTTGGTATGTAACAGAATAAAGCATCCAAACAAAATCCAACCTATGGGACCCATATTTTAAAAAATTGTAAAATATATGAAATTTTGAAATAAGGTTTTTAATGAAATTTGAATTCAAAATTCAAAGAAATTAGAACATTAGGAATGCGTACGGAAAGCAAACATCGTATTTGAAAAGAGAAAACAAAAAAAAATAAAATCAACCCGATCTCACAATCCTTGTCGCCCTCTAGGTGCTTCCACGGCTCAGCAGCGTTTTGATCGACGGTGCAACGACGAGCGTTGAGGGCACCGGATTCTGTCGATGATGAAGAAGGCGGATAATGAATGCGGATTCCTTGTCGTCCTCCGTGCGTTCTAATCGAAAGCGGATTTGATGAAGAAGGCGGATGATGGTGGAGACAGAAAGTATGAGTAATAGAGCCAAGAGCTAATGCTTCTGCAACGGAGCTCACCCAGGAACTGCATTGGCTGTTTCAGGCGACTCAACAGTTTCGGGATTTTAGGGTTCATGGCGTTGAGCTGTGGTTTGTGTACATTTGGCTGGACGGAGAGGGGACACTCGTAATGAATTTTATGGGGGTTCTTGATCTTTGCAGGGAATCCAATTCCAAGTCCCTTTTTTAGTTTTGTCTGTGAGAGGATCTGCGTAAAATTAGTTTGCATGAATGGAAAATTCTCATTTTGTTTTAATTTCTCTTTTTACTTCATTAATAGCCTAGATTCAACGAAAAAGATGAAATTAAAGATCAGAAGGAAAGTAGTTCCTTCAAAGGAGGCTTGAGATTTTTAAAACATTTGGTAATAATGATTCAATTTTTCAGTTTTGTTTTTTGCCTCTTTTTTTTTTTTGTTCCTATTTTGTCTTTTATTTTAAGCTCATATTGATTTGTGAGTGTTTTGGGATTGATTTTGATGGTGCCATGGTTTTGAATTTTCTGGGGCAAAAAGGTATGGTGTTTGCCTAGTCGAAGGTGTAGTATTTGAAGCCTTGTGCACATAGATGTCGTTTCTTGATGAATGCCTGATGGTTTCCTCTTTGTGTTTTTTCCCATGTTTTAGGAGTGGTTATCTGGTCGATCTCACAGATTTGGATATGTGACATTGTGTCAGTAGAAGATGCCAAGGGAATTTTTTGGAATTAACTATATTTGTATTTGCTGCCCTTCTTCAGCTCTAAAGTATATAAATTTTTGTTGATACAAAGATAAATCGCATTTATTGTCTTCATTCTCTGCATCTTTTTTTGTTGCAGAATGTGTTATCAGGTGAACATTTTTTTGGCAAAAAAATGCTGGAAGTTAAAGCGGCTACACAAAGGACATCTTTGAAAATCTTCAATTGATGTCACCCTTCCCTTGGCTTTGGAAATGGGAGCAAGGTTTGTTAAACCGAAAGCAAATCAAAAAGTAATGAGAGATTTATTTATAATGAACTCTTAACTTGCAAATATTAATCGGGTGACTTTCATTTCGGTTTTGTTTGTTCCCAATTTTTGGGTTGCTCAATAATTGTTAATTATGCTAGTCTAACTCTCTAATTGGTGTGTCCATCCTGTTTTCATTTGATTTCGCGTTCGTTTGATCCTCATTTCAAAACCAAGCAGATTAGTAGTTATCAAGAGCAAAGGTGTTAGAAAGATTTGAGGAGCGAGCATTTCCAATCTGTAAAAGTTGTTATCTGTATCTATAGAAAGTTGATGATTTCTTGTAGGGAGCCAAATGCGAGGGTAATTCAACCATATCAGTTTGAGTATGTATGGAGATCCAAGATCAGAACATTTTTTTTCATTCTTTTTCTTGTAATTTTCATAGAATGATAGGTGTAATGAAATGTTGATGCCTACTTAGCATGGTGATGCCTACTTTACATATGTGGCAAGCCATTGTTTGCAAGCACCTTGATTAGTATCATACACATTCTTTTTGATCAAACACTTCACGATGAGATGCGGATATTAGGATGCCATACTCTTATTTGACTTCATGAATAATCAGGTCGGTATTGTTGGTAGCCTTTTGATTTGTACATGTATATATGTTTAGCTCAACAATTGTACATGTATATACTTGGCGGTGTTGGGGTAGCCTTGTTTTTGTACTTGATAACCTTGTGGTTGTAAGGCCTGTATTGATGATCAATCTAGCTCGAATCATTCTGGAAGCAGCCAACTATAAAAAATATATATATACGATTTTATTGCAACACAGTTTGAATTTGTCGCAATTTTCTTTTCGTTTGTTGCAAAAAATTATAAACTCGTAAAAATTTAGTGGCATATTGCAAATCAATATAAATGACTACCCATATAGACTACTTGAATAAAAAGCAAAAACAATTGTAGCCATAGTGCAATGTTAAATTAAATAAGTTTTTTCAATTGAATTCTTACATATAATTGTATTTTCGATGCAATAAAATATTAGTTGTAAGTAAAATACAATATGTTGTGATTTATTATAAATGAGTATCTCTATAGACAACGCGGTACAAGAGAACATAATTTTTGTAATTGAAAAAGCTACCATTTTCGCCAAGTGTAAATTGTCACCAAAAATGGAATAGAAACTATGTTTGTGGAACCTAGTTTGACTCAATCGGTTGGATAAATGAATTGGTAATCTAAACATGAGATCGATTTAGTTCATGAATTGAAATACAATAAATTTGATCCTTGTAAATTTTGAGATGATAGAAATCAAAAACGAAGAATATTGTAATTAAAATAGGAAGGATTTTGTGACATGCATGAGATGTGGTAGCTAATAGAATTTTTTCGCCATTGAACGATAGTTACCTCATTAGTGGTCAATAAAATGTAACTAAATGCATGTACCAAAAAAAAAAAAAAGTAACTAAATGTAGAGTTAATTTTAATTAGACGTGCAATGCAACAACATATATAGTTTTTTTCATTTTTCAATTCATTTTCAAAATTTTGATTATACGTGCAATGAGGCAAACTAAATTTGCAACAAGGTCGATCAATTGAGTAACAAGTTGCAAGCTCTGAAAAATTTCACTAGACAACCAGTTGCATTCGTTGGAACAAAGAGAGTGCAAACACCAATTAGTTTGTGCAATGGCCTCGACATAATGTGCAATCAATCTCTTTATAAACTGTTGGATGAGGAGAACTTTATATTATGATGTCTACTACTCTTTTTTCATTTTAGTGTTTATCTTCAAGGTCACCTTGAATTGGAAATTAATCATTCCACTTGTAGTAGCACATAAGTTTTGGGGATGTTTTTGTCAATTTCCAAACAAGGTGATTGTCAAGTTATTATAGTTAGCAACGTTAGCAAAATTGCAAGGTAACTATCAATTATAATATGGCTACTTGTATATTATTAAGTTAGCAAATCTTGTCATTTTTCGTAACGTAAATTGTTTATAATGAGATTATCTAGTCAAGCAACATAGATGCTGTGAGTCCAAATTTCGGAGGCTAATTATTATTTTTATTATTGTTATTTTGAGTTTTTTTTTATCACTTTCCTCGAAAATCGATTCAATTGCAATGACCCGATTAAATTTGCAAGAAGATAAATTGATTGAGTAACAAGTTACAAGCTCTTATAAAAAATATTGGCTTACTTTTTTCACTAAATTTCACTCCTTTTACACATTTAATAGAAATCCTTGCACATCCATTTAATTTGGTTGAACCTTTTTCTTAATTTTTTCTTGGACAATTTGTTACTTATACTTATTTCATCTGTTGCACATTTTCCATTGGTTGTTTCCGTGGTATATTTGATGCTAAAATTTAAAATTATGAATCTTACATTTGATCTTTTATTAGATAACTAGAAAATGCAAATAACTAATTTTGATTTCTTTTTGCCTAGATGAACTTATAAAATGCTACATTAGTGGAAAATATCTTCATCCAATTGTGTGTGGATACCTTTTACAACAATTTTGTTGCACAAATTACAATAACTGCTGCAAAATGTAAAAATTGATTTGTAAAGAAAAGTTCAAGACAAATGCACATTAACACTTCATGGCTCTTCCTACTTAGAAAAAACTTATGAAAGACTACCTTAGTGAAAAATAGTTTCATCTAATTGTCTGTGAATACTATTTATAACAATTCCATTGCAAAAGAACAATAACTATTGCAAAATATGAAAACTGATTCGTAAATAAGAGTTCAACACAAACACACATTATATTTCATGGTTCTTCTTCTTATCTAGATAAGCTTATGAAAGGCTACCTTGATTAGTGGAAAATAACTTCAACTTACCTTGTAAATATCTTTTATAATAATGTCGTTGCATAAAGAGTATTAACTATTGCAAAATATAAAAAAGATATTCATAGAGAAAAGTTCAAGACAAATGCACACTATATTTCATAATTTTTTTTCCTGCCTAGATTAACTTAGGGAAAAGACTACTTTGGTTAGTAAAAAATATCTTCAACTTACCTAACAATCCAGCACAATGAAATTTTATAAAAATCTAACTGCAGAAATAATAATGCAAATAACGTAATCTAAAAATGCTTCGCAGATAGGATTGTCAAGATAAATGTCCAATTCATCTTCGTGTTTGTCTGAACCACATATAATTATGAATTTTGATAAGCTGAATCTAT
Source organism: Carallia pectinifolia (assembly GCA_037832335.1). Classification (NCBI taxonomy): domain Eukaryota; kingdom Viridiplantae; phylum Streptophyta; class Magnoliopsida; order Malpighiales; family Rhizophoraceae; genus Carallia; species Carallia pectinifolia. Next base: position 8,986,964 of record CM075443.1, read on the forward strand.
TTTTCACTAATAAAAGTAGTCTTTTCCCTAAGTTTATCTAGGCAGGAAGAAGAACCATGAAACATAATGCATATTTGTTTTGAACTCCTCTCTATGAATCAATTTTTATATTTTGCGACAATTAATATTCTTTGTGCAATAAAATTGTTGAAAAAGGTATCCACACACAATTAGATGAAGCTATTTTCCATTTACTAAGGTAGCCTTTAATAAGGTCATTTAGGCAAGAAGGAAAACCGTGAAATGTAGTGTGCATTTCTTTTGAACTCTTCTTTATGATTTAGTTTTAATATTTCGTGACAGTTACTATTTTTTATGCAACGAAATTGTTGTAAAAGGTATCTACACACTGTTGGATGAAGCTATTTTCCACTAACCTAGATAGCTTTTCATAAGTTCATTTAGGTAGGAAGAAGAACCATGAAACGTTGTGTACATTTGTCTTGAACTCTTCTCTACGAATTAGTTTTTATTTTTCTGCAACAGTTATTGTTCTTTGTGTAATGGAATTGTTATACAAAGTGTCCACACAAAGTTGGATGAAACTATTTTTTACTAACCATGGTAGTCTTTTATAAGTTCATTTTGGAAAAAAGAAGAACTATAAAATGTAGCGTGTATTTGTCTTGAACTTTTCTCAACAAATTTCAAAGAAAATATCATAATTATCGAAACACTACAACAAATTGGTGAATCGGCGACTATTGTTTTTGCGACTAATCGAAATTTGTCTCTAAATGTTAGGTTTTTGCGACTATTTATGGAGATAGTCGCCTAATAGTACGAAAATAAAGCCGCCAACATTTTCGTTCGAGCGGGCTACTTTGGGAAGCCTTTTGGCGACTAAATATTTGATTAGACGCAAAATATTCATTGTTTTGCGACTAAATACTTAATTAGACGCAAGAAATATCATTGTTTCGCGACTAAACAGGTATTAGTCGCTAATAATTATAGCTTTTGCGACTCCTTTTAAAATTAGTCGACTAATATTGTAGGGATTTTATGACTACTTTTCTTATTAGTCCCTAAAACGCTAAAATATAAATTAATTAAATCCATATATTAACAAATGTTTGATTTTCATAATTTTAGCATTTTCATCCTCGATTGCAGATGCTTGGGTTAATTAGAATCACTTTCTTCGTATTTCTCAAAAAAAAAAAAAAGAATCACTTTCTTCGTCTCTCTCTCTCTCTCTCTCAAAAGTGCTAAAACCATTTTCATCGATTGAGGACGGCACGCGACGCGACGAACGTAGCGAGGAGGAATCAGTTTCGTTATAGGTATGCGAGGCTTCTCCCTCTCTCTCTATCTTACTGTCTCTTTTTGTCTCCCTCTCTCTCTCTATCTGGATCTATCTCTTTCTCGCTTTGTGTCTTGATTCACTTATGTTGCCAATTTTTAATTGTTCAGTTCAAATTTTGAATTTGGGAGAACAGCCGATGGTGTGTTGGCAGACAAAAGAAGCTTTGGAAACACAAGTTTGGAGTGTATAGGTATGAAAATTACTCAAAGCCATTAAAACCCAAATTTGTTTTGCGAAAGTAATGGCTGCAATGTTTCAGATTACCCAAATAGTGAAGAAAACCCAGATTACCCAAACGGCCAAGAAAACCCAATATACTAGATTTCCCAAACCAACAACGACCGGGACAATGGTGCGAGGGCACTGCCATAGGCGCAATCATACTCGATCTGTTTTCGGCTTTGGCATCTACCCTTTCTCCCTTAGTAATTTCGCGGTTCTTATCTTTTGTTTTTGAATTAAATTGCTATTAATTTTTTTTTTTAGTTTAAAAATTAATATCGAACTGGCCGTTTTCAAATTTTGGGAAATTATGGTTAATTATACCTAATAATTAGTTGGAATAATATTGTAGAGATGCCCATTTGTGAAGTGTTTGCCAAATAAAACGACAACCTAACACTGATGATGTTATTTATTTCTCAGGATTATTATTATAGATTGTTTTGGCGTTACATATGTAAGCTCTCAAATTTTGGTGATGTTTGAATGAGTGAAATAATTTAATCCGTAAGTTATATAAATCTATGTCCTTGTACCTTTACTGTTTTAGGTATAGGAATTGTTTGTCTGTGCTTGTGGACAGTGCATTTTTTTTCTGTTGTAAGATATCCCCACTTTGCCTGTAATTTGCAGGACCCTCTTAAGCTAGATATTGTTATTAGCTTTCCAGATCATAGTTTCCATCTCTGATTTGACACCTGGTGTCTTGTGCTTATTATTGGATTGTGCTTTTCATTTATGTTTTTAATTGATGTGTTTGTTGAATTGGAATGGCTTTTAAGGTTATGTTTCTGGGTTTATATGAGGGATTTTAGGTCCTTGTTCCACCTTCACAATACAATCCTCTTGATGTGCCTACTCACTTGGGTTGTGACTGAGGAAGATTCCAGCACTGTTGGACTTAATTCAAATGAGGCTATTTTAAGGGAATGCTGTAGTAAACAGAGTTCAACAAAATGAAAATCATAATCCAGGCTCAAAGAAAAAGAGCAAAGGAATAGCTGCTTCAGGTACCTCTGGTAAGCTCAAGGCTTTAAATTTTCCTGCGTCAATTCTAAGGATTGAGAGCTGGGAGTTATTTGCATTATGCTATAAATCAAATTTTGAGTTTCAAGTTATGGATTATAGTATTATTTTCCTTCAAGTTGTTGATACATTTTTTCTTTCTAGTACAAAGTCAAGATATGAAGGGGATTTGGTGGCAAAGTGTTACTTTGCGAAGCATGAGCTTGTATGGGTCTGATATTACGGCTTTGAACGCAAACTGTTCTGAGAATGGACCTGGCAGACTAGATGTTGCAGTGATAAATTTACTTGTATTGTGTCTGCTAGAGTATGTTTATGTGCTACACCTGTTACTTTCCTTTTCTTTTGTAAAGTATACAACTGATGACATTTTATGTACTTTGTTATTTTTTTCTCTTTTGTTATGCGAATCTTAATATTATTAATTAATATTAATGTTTTTTCCTATGACAATTTGAGTTTTTAATTTCATACGTTTGTTGGAACATTTAAACAGACAAAATAAATAACAAGGAAAAAAAAATATTTGCCTTTTGCGACTATTTAACATTTTAGTCGCCAATAGTGTTGATTTTAGCGACTATCTAACATTCTTAGTCGCAAATACTGTTGACTTTAGCGACTACATTCACCATGTGGTCGCCTATAAACAAAACCTTGCGCAACAAATCAAATGATTAGTCGCCAATAAATGGTGTGGTTTATGGGATGTTGTTCCACAATTAGCGACTAATTTTAGAGCGTAGTCGCCTATTAGTTGTTTTTTTAGCGACTACTTACTAGTAGTCGAAAAAAAGTTATTTTTAGCGACTAATTATCAATAGTCGCTAAAAATAAGATATAGGCGACTATTCACAATTTTAGTCTCCAAAATCAATCCACGACTGCGTTTAGGCGACTACTGTGGCGACTAATTTTTTTAGTCATAAATTTTTTTGGCGACTAAAATTGTACTTTTAACGACTAAAAAAATAGTCGCTAATTGCCTTTTTTTTTGTAGTGAAATAAGTTTCTCTACTAAGTTTTTTTATGAACTATATATTTGCTCAAATTCGACAATGCGAAAATCTCTTTATTAAGTTTACTTTGAATGAAATGAATCACTAATAATTAATTTATAGAGCAAGAGGCAACGACATTGTTATTATGAATCAAAATCTTAAAATTTCTAACCATTTTGATTATGCATGTTCGTCATATGTTACATATTCTATACAATCTATTGCTTATTTCGAAGTTGTGATTGCACATTAAGCATATTTAAAATATGAAATATAAATGTGTTCTTAATTTAGATTGAACTGTAATCATGTGATTAATAAGCCAAAATGCGGGAAAATTTCTGGGATTTTGGGGAGCATGTTTATATACAAATTGATTAGTTTAAAATGAAAATATATTTAAATTCATTGATATATTAAATGAATTAGTTATTGATATCATTTTATATTTCATTTTAAATCAAATATAATTATTATGATACTTTATCGTATAAATAATTACGTTTTATACGTTAATGCTTTATAAATAATCTATATATTTAATTATATATTAATATTTTCATAGTTTACATATAATTAAAATTCTCAAATGTATTATTATGTATATAATATTCTTATTTTTTTATATTATGACATTGTACTTTTTATTATTTTATATAATGTATATAGATATTTTATATTTTATATATTTAACATTTAATACTGGTTTAATTCTGTTTGAACAGATTAAACTTTGAGCCTCTAAAATTTATAATTTAATAGTCGGTCCAGTTTTTACTATATTAAATAAAATATGCAACTAAGGCTATTTAGCAATGAACAAGTTAAACTAATTACAATAATATTACTTTATTAAATGCCCACATTTGATCTACAATCTCAATGACTGTTGATAATTTTTTGCGATCTAAATTAAACTAGTTGCAATATGCATCATTTAACAATTAGTGTGCGTATATATTACCTAAAACCTTATATTATGATCCAATAATTTGCTAGAATTGCTAAATTAAATTTTAAGTTAACCTCGTGGCCACTTATGAGTGCATTGGACTACAAAACATTAAGCAAAAATTTGTTCCTCAATACATATGGACTTTTTTCTTTTTTTTGTCCATTAAGAGACTCATTGATCCATGAGGTATACAATGAGAGTAACTATCACTTCCATAAATCCCGCCCTATCCCTTTTATTATTTGAACCAAAGACTTTTAAAATAGAAGTCCTGAATTCTAACCACTGTGGTGTCTCTTGAGGGGCTACATATGGAAGTTCTTACTCGAATATATTGCACAACTGATCGACCTTTCCCCCCTCAATTGAAAGGTACTGCTTAATTTTGAGTTTCACAAATTATCTTAACCACTACAATACCGTACTGTCAAATAATTCCACAATTTGTAAATATTTAAGAATACAGGAAAAGTGACATGAAGAATTGACGAATTACAATCGACTGTTTTCTTCGTGCAACTAGACACTTCATGCCGCCTTCACAATTTTCAAGTCCAGCAATGCAATTGCAATTTTTGGTTACCAAGAGTGCTTGGACCCACAAGATGCTAGTGCGACACAACATGGACATGAACATGAGACACACAAATTCTTACAAAATTAAGATATATATATATGTGTGTGATAGAGAGAGAGAGAGAGAGAGAGAGAGAGAGAGAGAGAGAGAGAGAGAGAGAGAGAGAGAGAGAGAGAGAGAGAGAGAGAGATACTATTTATGAAATTATAAAATAATTTTGGTTAACATTACTGATAAAATAACAAATATTTAACGAATACTACTTTTATTTTACTATCAAACTATTTATTAATATATTTATTAGAAAGACTTTATTATATTTATAATTTATAAAAAAATTAAAATGAATTTCATATGTGTGTATATAGATGTAAAATAGAATATTAATACATGTATTAAAAGTGTGTAACACATATATTAAATTAGTGTGACATGCAAATTATAAGTATTTGATACGTATCTTCAATTTTTTTTTAATTTTTTTATTAGATTCGTTTTGAAGAGTTAGAAAAATATCAAATATGTGTTATTGTATCCAATATATGTGTCTGCTATAGATGTAAATCACCTTAAAAGTATTGTGTGTCATGTTCTGTTATACACCCAACAAAAATTTCATGCTGCAATGAGTTAAGGCGTGAAGAAATGAGGTTAATTGTAGGGAAATATGGCCGTCGATTTGTGGTTAATTTTAGCTGAGATTTTGCCGCCAAAAGCAACTGTTTTTCCCTCTTAGTTTATTCATTATTTTATTGTTTGTAGGTAAGTTTGGACAAAAATCTCTTGGCCAAGAAACTTTTCCGTATGTGGAAACAAGCGACTAGAGCCATCTCTCCAGCTAATTTTCCTACTCTTTGAGGTATTGAATCAACTTTATATTATCATGGATGCCACAACATTCATTGTACCTTTTCTACTATTATTTCTTCCTTGGTCTCATGCTCTTTTGACTCCCTAAGATTTCTTTTAAGACAATAATTGCTGACGTTCAGAAGAGAATAAATATAACAATAACAAAACAGAGCCAGTCTAGCTATTTTAATATTGCCCAAGTTTGATATAATGAGTTCAACTCAGTCTAATTGAGGCTTAAAATTATTGCTTTTGAATACTTATGAAGTGTGTAGATAAATAATGAAACATGTATGAAGATACTTGTTTTTGTGCACAAATAGGCTTGCTTCATTATCTATTTCTAGCAATATACATTTCCTCATCTATTTTCATATTCCCAAAAAGATAGATACTTGTTTTATGTTCATCCTATAGAAGAATCATAATCTAGAATTAATAAATTTTTTATTAGCTTGAAGGTTGCTGGGTAGGAGGAATGTTGTTCGCTCATTTAGTTGATATTTATAATTTTAACTTTATATTTAAATGAATTGTATATGTGTATTTTTTCTTCTTATGTTTTTTGTAGCAAAACACTATATGAGAAAAAAGTCTCACGATTTGTAATTACTTGATCTGTGTAAGTGTATTTTTTCTTCTATTACTTAATCTCTATAAGTCTCACTCCGTGTATTTTTTTTTTCTATTATTTGTTTTATAGCTGCAATATTATTATCAGTTTTGTCAGTTTTTCATAGATGGAAAAGACAAGGCAATGTAGTGACTCTCCTGAATATAAGGTCTATTTTGTGCCAAGTCTCTCATTACTATTTGGAGTGTAGATTTGAAAACTGTAACAGAAATTGAGCTAACGTGTGCTAATAGCTTGACTTAGTGGATTAGCTTAATTTTTTAATCATGTTTCAATTTAACTAGTCTCCTATTAGTCAACATGTTCGTCCGAGATGTCTGTTCATGGGCATCTATGTACAGGTTCACAAGCAGCAACATTGTGAGCAAAGAGCCAATGATTTGCCTGGCAAATAATGTAGGGCGTGTAACCTTTAGGTGAAGTTTTTAATAGCTAGCTAGTGATTACCAATTTGGAAACTGTAATCCATATTGCACTGCACGATCTTTACCCTCCATGTTTGATCTTGTGATAGAGGAAAAACCTGGAAAGTTCCTAAAGGATTTAGGACTGAGCCTATTTGACAATCACTGTTACTAGTAAAAGAGAAATTAACAGAGTCAAAGTATTCGCCAGTAGCTGCACCCCCACCCACTTTGCTCCTTCATCCCTCGTGTTAACGCTTTAGGATACTCCAATTGCCTATATGTTATAGTGTTGAAACTAGTTTTATGAATGGAAACTTGGCATAAGTGACACCCTTGTTTTTTTTGACATAAAGTGACACCCTTGTTGTGTCCAACAATATTAATTGCGATCTATTATAAGGAAAAAGCTGGAGGCCAAACTCCTTCGACTTTCGAGGGCCTGAGCCTCCAATTTTATCGAAAGAAAGAGGGCCAGTCCCCTAGTTTTATGGGGGAAAAAAAAGAGCTCTAGCAAATGAATGGTCACATGACTCTAGTCTCCTAGCGGAACTCATATTATAATTGTCAATTTAATTGTTTTTGTTCTTGGATGAGAATCGAAAAGCTAAATGTCTGAGTTCGAGATGAAAGCAATGATCTAACTACCTTTTTCAATTGGAAGCAAAAGAATTTGAACCTTTCAGATGTGTGAAAGTGTTATGGGCGTGATCCTCTTGTGTCCAACATTGACATAAAATAAGGAAATTAAAATAAACTCCAAATGAATTTCTTTTCAAGTTGCAGTTTGCATGATCAATGAAATATGATCCAGTTAATTGTATATGGATAAAAAAAGACTGTCTGGTTGAATAAAAGAGAACATTACAAGCATGGAGCACCACAGAACAGCTTTGCCATCACTAATTAGCGTACTGTGTACAATACAAATTAATTAAGTCTACCCCACAATTTCCATGTCCCAAAGTAATCCTCTTTCTTTACAGTGTTAATCAAGTGGTCCGCTACAATAAATGCAGCCACAATACTACGATAGCAGAGGTTACCACCGACCGTGTTGGCTGTAATTGTGGTCGCATTTAGTGATGATTACCGCAATCGACTGCAACTACAGTGTTGGTACATACATACATAAGTATTTTTATTCATAAGTTGAGCCTCGTTACGTTTCTAAAAAATCTTTTATCTGGTTGCAATAAATTTTTGAGTTTTTGTAGCTACTACGATTTGTTTTGTAACAAAAACCATAACATATACTTTTCTTTTGTTATAAAAGATATTACTGTAATTACAAAAAATTAAAATTTTATTATAATCAGATAAAAATTCAGACATATATATTTTTTCTCATAAATTATGAAATAATGATCGAATGAAATTCGGTAATTCCTTTTTATTTGTTTGACTTTTATATAACCAGACGATTTGGTGACTAAATAGTATTCATATTATAATTAATAATATATTTTATATAATTACAATAAAAAATATACATTATTACAAATTTTATTATTATGATCATATAAAATTTAATATAAAATTTAATATTTGTTACAATATAGATACTGTTTTGCAACCAGCTCATATGACCATCTAACATTTCCCTTCTTTTAGCCTTCAATTTTTTCCTATTCTGAAGGAAGAATCAATACGTTTACCAGCACCACGGGCAAAGAGCTTGGCAATCTCCAATTGGGTGTTGGCTATGATCTCAGTTCTCTTGAGGTCCATTTCATTTTTCCTGGCCTCAGCTTCTGTTCTCATTTTCTCTAACTCTCTCATTGTCTCCATTCTTGCTTGTTCTGACCTTGCAACCACCTCTGCTAGCCACTTGATGCTATCTGATATCTCCCAGTCTTCTTTACTCCTCCTCTTCTTTTTATCCATTTTCGGCTTCTTCAATTTCTTGAACCCTTTGTCACTGTACAAGGTCGGAGTGCTGCTATCTGTGTCAATGGCATTCTTGGCTGAGTCTGATAACTTGCCACCACTCATTCCTTCTTCCTGTTAAACAAGCATGTGCAGATGAATCATCTTTCATAAGAAGCTTGTTACATATGCGTGCATGCCATTGCCACTTCAAAGGGTGGAAAAACAATATTATTAAGGCTAGATAATATTGTCGTAATCTATTTCATTTTTTGTTTTCTTTTTAAGGTAGAAAAGTTGAAGATATTATTCCCTTCATGTTTTTTTTTTTCCGTGTTTTTTAACATCTTTTTATAGTGTGTTGAGCCTTACAAGATAACAGAGTAATTCTCCTCCATTCAACAAAATTCTGAGCCTCATTCTGGTGAAGTCAACAATATTGTCTGTGATTTGGCCCACAATTTTCATGCTTGAACTCCTAGGGGACACCATATGTGATTCTTTACTTTATAAATTGGAGCAAATTATCAATAACATTTTTATCTAAATTCCAAGAATGGGCCAGCTACTGCTTGTGAAAAGAAGTCAATTTATAGTTGCTAGCTACATAATAGAGGTTTCAATAATTTAACTTTTAATCTGTAAGCTTGATGTCAATAACTGTGGACAAGCCATTCCAGCTTAAAACACCTGAGAAATTTTATGGTCCATAATTAAGATCAACTGTGAGACGAGCTGATGACTAACCGCGACTATGTGCTCAATAATGGGTACAACAGACAGTGTGGTCATTATTCAATTTACAGGTTTAAGATTAGCTTCAAGAAGCAAAAAATGCATAATTAACATAGCCGCCTTACTCTGCACTCACCTTTGCCTCCCTATTAACCCCATTGGAACCGTGTGAGTTCTGAGCAGCCCCAAAAGCTTGAGGAGGAGGGGGAGGGAAAGGATCCCAAGAAGGGACAAATTGTTGCACGGCCAGCGGAGATGGCTCCATCAGCATCAAAGGAGGACCGATGGCACCTGGAAGGGATGGTTGTTGATGCTGCGGAGGTGGTGGTGGTAGTGGTGGCAGCCTCACTGCCGTGCCTGTGGCTTCTGCTGCTGTTGCTGCTGCTGCTGAGCTTCCACGAAGTAAAAGATCAAGTCTTGGGTACAAAGGCCAAGAGGAGACCTCACCAGCGGCGGACTCTGATCTGTACCTCTTCTTCATGGACTCAATCTTGTTCTTGCATTGAGTTTGTGACTTTGGTGATTTTGTACAGTTTGCACGGGAAGAAACATACCGTGCAACATCTTCCCAGTCGTGCCTCTTCAGCTTGGCTCTGTTTCGAAGTATCCACTTCCTCTCATAGGCCTCAAGTAAGCTTGAAACAGCTCCCTCGCTCCACTCATCCCTTTTGAGCCTCTCACTGCCAGGGTCACCACCGCCAACACCTCCACTACTAGCACCGCCACCACCAACACCACCGCTACCGGCAAAAGTTTTTTTTGGCGATCCTTCTTTGTTGTTGATAGTGTTATTGTTAGGGAGAGGAGATGGGTTTTCCTGGTTACAGTCCTTTTCCATCTCTTTCCATGCTAAACAATTTTTTTCTTTTAATTTTTTTTACGTCTGCTTAACTGTAAACTTGCGAACAGGTCAAAGCACAAGGGCAATTGAGAAAGAGAGAGACCTACTAGTAGCATTAGAAATGGAAAAGATGAGGAAAGTGAAAGAACCACCAGCATTTGAGAGAAAGCAACGTAGAGGGAAGGACTTTCATTGTTGGGGCTAGTGGGCAAAGGCAACCATAAAGGCAAGAAAGTGGTTCCCATTTGTCAAATGAGTTAATGACAGAAATTTCCTACCCTAATATTCCTTTGCATGCACTATTTTGTTGATTATGTGTGGGGGTTAGAATTTTGGATTATTTGTGGGTATGTTGGTCCCAATGTTGTGGCTGTGCAATTTTGCCTGTTAGCGTTGATAAGAAGCCAACCGAGAAATCCACTGCCGCATAGCAAGAGTGGGAAGAAGGGGGAAACGGTGGTGGTGGTGGCGCGTCAGTCACCATGGCCTGTCACCAACTCTTTATAAGTAAGGTTTAAATCGGAAAAAGTAGATGACTCAAAAATTTTTTTATTTGGGAGTTGCCCTAATTGTAACAATATTTTAAGTTTTTACAGCCACATTCAAATTTTCTGCAACAAAAAATGGTACAATTTTACTTCTTTTTTTTGTTACAAAAAAAAATCACTATTCTTACACAAAATTAAAGATTTGTTGCATTTCAGGTAAATTTCGAGCAAAAAAAATCGGGTGATATACCCATGCCCAGTTTGAATAAGTATATTTTCTTCCCAAACTTTATAGTCATTAGACTATTCCAATAGTAGATTTTATTAGTCATAATCATTTTTATTCTCTTTTTAATAATTGTTTATGTGTGACATATTTTAGTTAATTATCAAAAATTTAAAAGTCAAATATATCATAAATTTATTATTAAAAAGTGTTGATATATTAATTTTTAATTAATAATTATAAAAAAGTAATTATCGATAGCAAACATCTTCTAACAGTTTGATTGTCATGCGCTCTATTATCACAAATTATTCCATGGAAAGGGATCATATGCAAATGTTTGCACATTCAATGAACATAACGTTGAAATGGAAATCAATTGTTTAATTCTCATTCTTGATATTTGTTTCAAAAAATTTCTTAAAAAAAAATTGTATCAAAAAGAAAAAGTTTATGACCCTACAAAACAACACTACTCTAGCATTTTTAAAAAAAATTAAGATTTAAAGTAATACTAAATTCATTTAAAGTTTAGTTTTATTTAATAGACAAAAAAACAAGGTTTAGTTTTATTTAAACAAAAAAGAACATAGAGTAATATTGTTTTGTAAGGCTATGAAATAGAACCCACTTGCATAGAAATTCTCCATTTTAAAGAAATTATAATTCTCAAGTCTAATTTCATAATAATTCTTGTTCCTCTCTTAACTAACTAAAATTTCGAGCTCTGACAATTTCTCAATTCTCTTCACACGTTTTCTTCTGAAGTATCAATTTTTCTCTAAAATAATGATATGTAGGCAGAAAATTCTTAGAATTTATTTAAAATAATGTATAATATTATTTTAAGTTTTATTTGAATAAAAAATAGTATGTAAAATCCAAATGATGTCTATATAGTATTATTTTAATTAAATTTGTACTAAATCCTCTTGCCACTTAATTAGAAGGCAAAAGTGAAACGGAGGAAAAGAGACTTACTTACAACTCTTCATCTTATTTCTAACTTTTGTTTTTTCAGATCCCTTGAAGAGTCTCACTCAAAATCAAAATCAAAATCTGTCAATTGAGTTTTTTTCTTTCCTCAAAATTGGCAAAAAAAAAAGCTTTCCGCAGAAAGATTAAAAGGAAAATGTTGAACCAAGGGTAGGGACGCACCACCATACACAAAAAGGATCTTTTGGTCCCGAATCCTTTTAAAATAAAAAATAAAAAAAAGTGCTTTCCTTCCTGGTCTATTAATAAATATCGAATGTGACAATCGTAAGGTTTTATGTTTAAATCTTACAAAAATGTTTAATAAGACTAAATTTACGTTAATCTTGTGTTTATGTTTATCATAACCATTTAGAATTGCAACACTGCTACAGGGACACCGCATAATGTTCTCTAGCAGGAATGTCGAAACACTACATTGCTTTATTTTTTTTATCCAAAAAAAAAAAAAAAGCTTCTATCTTCCATTATTATTTGGTCTTTCTAAGAGAGTTACTCTGATACCGATGACCATCTAAACGGTTCACATAAATTTCTGAATTATGGAGTATTCTGTGTTTTGGCCAATGGTAAATCATAAGGGTACTACTCAAAATAAGAAGTATTATAATAAGTCACATAATTTATTTTTTTTAAATTGCTAAGGTCAAAATCACATAGTACCAATTTTTTTTTTTTATAAAAAAACTGACACAAGAACTATGGTTATGATGCCCCTCTCTTTCGATGCCTCTCAATTTTCTTTGAATTTCATGATTGATTTGATTTTTTTATTCAAAAGAAGTATATTTCTTCAATATTCTTTTATATATTTCTTCAATATTCTTTTTTGTTATAAGAGTTAATACTTTTTTTTATTTTTCAAAAAAGAAATTATTTAAATGGGTTGTAGTGAATTTCTATTTTTATATTGATATCATATTGCTTTTTTTTTTTTTTTTTTTTTTTTTGCTTTCAGTTATTCATGGAATTTGCTTGTGATAGAATTTTATTGATAATTTTTTCTTAATTTGGTTGTTTATGCACTGATCATTTTTTAATGTATTTTCTTGTTTTTAACTTAATATGATATATTATAACTTTATAGAAATTAAAAAATTTTTAACTTTTAATAAAAAACTTTCTTAGGTCTTTAATGTCAAATAATAACAATGGATCTCAAAACTTACTAAAGAACTTGTCTTTTTATCAATATGGGATATAATACACTTTAACATGCCCTTTTAATATATATTAGACCCGATGAACTTTTGGCACAAGAAAATTGGAATAAAGTGGGCCAAACCTATAGAAATGAGCTAAATTAATGAGTATAGACAAGAAGGATAAGTTAAGCTCTGATACAAAGTCAAATAATAACAATGGCCCTCAAAAGTTCAAGCTAAAGTAGGGGAAATTCATATTTATTGTAAGTTAGGTTACAAATTTATTTTTTTATCAATATGAGATATAATACACTTTAATATTTAATTTTACTCTCATAAAATAATTTTACTTTTAAATGAATAAAACTGATATAAAAGAAATTTTGATTTCGATTCTAAATTAAACCAAACTACTATAAATAAATCTGATTATGATTATAGAGTAAATCAAATATACTATAAAATTAGTTATTCCATTTGATTTTGATTTTATTCAGATTCTAATTCGAACCATGAAACAAACCACTCCTAAATCTTATTTAATCTTAACAGACGTAGTGATCATTGGTATGTGCAAATGTTCGCACCAGATGAGAACCGTTCTCTAATCAACACTGTCACCATTTTCAACCACCGGTGGCATCTATGCTACGGTCACTTGAGAGCCTGTCCATTTTGGTCTATCATTTTCTCCTTTTCTGGCTTTGCTTTTGTTCCCCTTTTATTGGCTTTTCAAGGCTTTGGTGGGTTCATTGTCCATTTCCAGCTAGGCTATAGGCTATCGCAATTATAAAGGGGCAGTAGCCACTAGCATTCTTCATAAATTTTGTGATTGTTAGATGGCCATTGTGCTTTGGCACTCAAAAGTGTGCCACTACCACACCAAAGGGGTTTTAAGTGTGGAGTCATATTCTTTTCTCTTTTTATTTTAATTTTCAAAGAAATGAAAAGGCGAGATAGTGTCGTAATAGTTTCACTAAGAAAATTGTACTGGTCTCAAAAAAGGTGTGTTCATGTATAAATTTAGTCTTACCAAATACCACAGTAATACTTGAACTTAGTACCTATTACTTGGTACATTTGACATTAACCATTAAATTACAACATGAAATTATAGTATGTGGTCATATTTTTAAGACAAGAAATTAAACAGGTCAGCGAATGAAACACCTTATTAAGGATTCCTGACTATCAGCATTTGTGGAGGTGAAAATTTGTGATTTGTTTCAAGTCTTTGTTACGAGAATTTGAAACTCGAAAGGATGAAAAATCGAGGATAGTGTCGCAACAATCCCACTAGAGAAAGTTATGCCCGTCTTCAAGAAATGTAGAGTAATCTAGATAGTTATGACATGAAAAGTATGTATAGGTTTGATCTCAGTGAACGTCGTGGTTACACTCAAATTTAGTACCTATTAATTGACATATTCGACGCTTACTGCTAAATTACATCGAGAGATAATAGTGTGCGGTCATATTCTTAAGACAAGAAATTAAACAGGTCAGCAAATAAAACAACTTATTAAAGATTCCTGACTATAGTACTTGTGGAGGTGGAAAGTTTGTGATTCGTTCGAGTCTTTTTTATGTCTTATGAGGATTCAAAACTCGGAAATGTGAGTTTTACAAAATAATTTGAAAAAAAAAAGAAAGAAAAGTTACCGCTATTTTTTTAACTCCTAGTCTAATGAGGATTTCAATTCTAATGGATAAACAAATAAATCCATACTGTACAGAAATCCTTTAGTTAGAATTTAAAAGAATAGTTTCCTTGTTTAAATAATGGCCATTCAAATTTGAAATTTTTTCAGATGGTTGGATTTTTTAAATTTCCTTTGCATTCTTAATGAAATTTCATATATACAGCTTAATATATTCAACTTCATTTTAAAATTATAACTAATATTTTTTTAAAAAAAATTAATATTTTTGAAACACTTATTATTTTTATATTTTAAAAACTATTAATATTATTTTAAAAATATTAATCGTAATTTTAACTAAATATCGCTTAAGATAAAAACACCTAAAATATGTACTGTTACTCTAAAATAAAATGGTGAAAATCCTAATTAGATAAACGACATCATTACATGGCCAGATATTCGTGCCCAAATTTCATCCAAATATCATCAATTTTGTGCAATTATAAGCTCCTTTTGTGTAATCGCAAGTCTTTTTCTGTGCAATCGTAATAAAAAAGTATGAATTAAAAAAATAATATTTTTTTATCATATTTTATTATTACAATTGTATAAATTATACGTATTATTACATAAAATATAAATCTAAAATTTATTGAATCATTGAGTTGTTTGGCTATACAACTTTTCCCTTAAATAAATTTACCTTCGCCACATCTTTCATTCTTCTCCTGCAGCAGCCTCGAGAAGCTCCACGTTCTTCGTTCAAGGATATGAAAAGGCTGCACAGTCTTTAAAGTCAGCCACAACAGGACGTCCCCAGTTAATGTCCTAAAAGTCCACAGCGATAGTAGTCCCCTCGTACGCCGCCAGCTCCTCAAAAGATGGAAATCCTTCACAGCACCGACTACTGTTACATTCATTAGTACCATGAAATCTACAAGAAGTCCTTCGGCAATGTCTTATATTGATGGAGTACATGAAATTGGTGAAGCTTGATTCCCTTATGCATAAGAAAAATTAAAAGGTATGACCACGGGAACGTTCTTCTTTGTCAGAGGCCAAACTTGCCCATGTGGCGCTCTAGGTTTTCAATTGCTTAAATAATTTAAAGGCTAGAAGATAATGCACTGCGACTGTTAGGACACGAGGAGAATTATAGAGGACATAGAGAGAGAAGGAAGAAGAAGAAGTGTAGTAGAGCTGAGAAGAAAAAGATTGAGATGAATAAGAGAAGCAAAATTTCATTTGGAGAGAAGCGATATAGAGTAGCAAAGCTAGCATTCTTCTTTAGCCTTGTCCTCTTTTCTCTTCTTCTCCTTAAAATAGTTTAGGTTTAGGAAAATTGTCTTTTGTGGTTCTTGTGTGGATATTATTAGAAGCAAAAAAGGTGGTAGTTTGCGAAGACAACCCGCCAAATAGGTCTAATAGAGAAGAAAAGATTTGATTTGTTAGTAACAATATCTCTCTTAATTTAGTTTGTGATTATAGTTAACAAACCACTGATCTATTTTTTGAGAATCAAAATTTTGAATATCTATAATGATTCAGTGTCCAAATCTAAAATTAATTCAAGTAGTTCGAGTTTCAGTTTGCCGTTTGGAGGTAAGTTAAATCTTATTTAAGTAATTTTTATTTAAAATTTAAAATAAAAAAATGTTTGAGAACATCAAGCTCATATGAGGAGCTTGAAAGTCATTTAACTTTTGTTACTGATGAGACAACTCTAGTTGGTAATGACGAGCAATTCAGCTTTCTTGATTAGTGCATGTGTTATCAATAAATGTTTCCAATCATTGCTCACATGGCCAAACACATCTTAGTGGTTCCAATTTTAACTGTTGTACTTGAGCAAACTTTTATAGAGGAGGCTTGAATCTAGATACGTGTCAGTCCAAGTTACTTTCTGAAAATCTTGGAAAGCCAGCATGCCTCGACGATTAAAATAGAGCGAAGATACGCAAGCAATCCTTGACTTATTTTGATATGTCCAACGATAGGGATATAGAAGATTACTACGAGTGCTCAACTAACAGTAGTAATGTTAGAATGGAGTGGCCAAGGGACTGATGATGGTAGGAGTGATTGACGAGGTACCGGTAGCCTAATTGGGGTCTAATAGCAACAACAAAAAAAAAAGAGAACTACATTGATTCCTCTCATCCCAAAGAGGTTAGGTAAGCAACTTAATATAAACGATTAAGTTGTATTAAATTCAAGTTTTTTTTTTTTCTTTTTTTTTCCCTTTTTGTAAAGTTGTATAACATTACTATAGTCAAAAATACTTGAAAATTCAAAGTTAAAAGTTACAAGTTTTTTTTAAAAAAAATCTTCAGTCTATTTTTTTTTAGTAGTAATTAGTTACCAAGTTATATTTTTATAATTTGCAATGCAAACTTCAATGTTTAGAGAAAGTGGAATGAATTTGTGTTAGTTCATATATTGTATTTTATTCAAAATAAAAGGTCAGTTCAAACCAGGCCGAATCCTCATTTTAAACTGGCCTGACCCTGAACTGAATCGGTGGTTAGACTTGACCCGACCCGACCCTGAACTTCCGCAAATAGATCGGTCCAAGTTCAGTGTCATGGCCATCCTCCGTTGGTTCCTATCTAAAATTAGGCCTGAATAGAGTCGCAGATCTAACAAATCTTAAAGTTGATATTATTTTTGTATATTAACCCATACGTTTATAAAAATCTACTATGTGTAGGAATGTAGTTAAATAAGTTAAATCCTTATAAAATAAGAACTTAAAATTGGGATTAAATATCAATCCCCAACGTCATTTGAAGGTATCCATATATGAAGTTTTTCATACAATGGTTATCAGTTCAAATTAAATTTAGGTAAAATAAATCAAGTTATTATGGTTGAGTAAATAAAATTTTTTTTTTAAATACTAAAATTATAAAGTAGTTGTAATTGACCTTCTTATAGAAAGTTATGCATATTATATAAAATAGTTTTACTAATATTATGTGAAAGATATAGACTTCACAGGCAAGAATCTTGAGTAGAATCATTATGAGACAAATAAATGCTCATCAACACGAAGGACTTCAAAAGTTGTTAAAAAATAGAAAGTGTAAATAGCTTTTAATCATGGGGTTGTCAAGTTTTTAGATAGTCAGCTGACAAGCTTCAGTCTTCAACTCTTTTAACTATAGTTATTAAATTCAGTCCGCCTAGTTAAAAAGTAAAGTCATCGAATCACCGGTTCAATTATTAATTTATTAGTTGAATTGCATGTATAATTAAAAATATAATAATAATAATAATAAATTAATATGAATTGTAATGAAATATTCACATCACATAATTTGTAATAAATAAATAAGTTTAATCCTAAAATGTAAAACAATTAAAATAATACGTTAGTCTTGTAATCTAATATATTCATCTCTATTCAATGAATAATATTCGAGAAACTCAACTTTGATTTTATCTCAAATTTTAGTCTATATTTTTTATTTAATTAGTATTAACTCAATATATTCATTTTTATTCAGACAACCTGCATTTTGTGAGAATTTAAAATCAACATCTAAATCACAATGACAGTATCAAAACAAAATAAATCAAATAACAAGTTTGTGATAACAAGTAGATATTAGTTCATTAATAATATGAAATTAATTCAAAAAAAAAACTTAAAAATTACAATCCATTTGAACTTTAGACCAAGAACCACTAAATAAAACCAAAGAAAAATCATGAAAAGAAAAAGGAAAGATCAAACTTGCCTACCCGACAGATAAGATTTCTTTGGCCCACTCTATCACTAATATACGGAGGAATTAAGCAATGTGGCTTACATTTATTATTTTAAATAGACTTTTGGCATTTGGATTAAATGTTGTGTACAACTGTACTTAGGCTTATTAGTATTATGTGTTTTCACTTGACATTAATGAACGTAGGACAAAATTCTTGGGAACATTTTTTTTTAATTTTTATTTTTGTGTAAAATATTTTTGTAATTTTAGATATACATTTTTGCATATTATAATAATTGCAGATATACGAGACATTTATATTATATACAGATCTGAAGTTAATTACTCACTGACTTAAATTTCTTTTTTTTTTAATCCAAATACTGACTTCAATTTCTGACCCTGCGTTGATTACCATGCCAATTCAACCAAATTATAAAAATTGAAAAAAAAATACAAAAATAAATTTTAAAAACAAAAACTCAACAATAAATAACCTCCAAAATTAGGCAACGTTTGAGCAGCAAGAGTTACTTTCAAACTGGGGGCACCTGATTGACCAGACCATAACTGCACATAGCAATGTCCGAGCGAGGGGCTCATAAGAGTTTTAACGATAATCTACAAAGACAAAATTTGAGAACACAAAAAAACGCTAATCTGCAATCTCTTTACTGCATTTTTGTTTTTTTACAGCCGAATTCAAATACAATATTAACGGGCTCAATAATTCAAACATCAGCCCAAAAGAATAACAGCTGCTCCCCGGTAACACTGTCAACATCCCCTTACATCCCGAAACCTCTCCATCCCCGCGAAGAAAATACAGGAACGAAAAAGAGGTTGAAGAAGTGTCCTGTACATGAAGGATTCACTATACTAAACAAATCAACATGTTTGTATGCTTTTTTCAATTGTCCCATCCTGATTCCGTCATTTTCTGCAATAACACTAGTGTTATCTTCTCCTTTCTATTCCTGCCAATGCTTTGAGTGATATAACAACAGTTGCTGTATATAATTCACAAATTCTGATATATATGTATGGCTAAATTTAACATAATCAGCGATGCTAACATAATCAGCGATGCGATCCATCTCATGGATAGAGCAAACTAACCACCTCCTGTGATAAGACTAAAATTAGAATGGTTGTCACCTGCCCGGTGCTGTCCCAGCTTTACAATCACAGAAGGCCAATTACCAGATGCTAGCGCAAAACTTCATGCTTTATCGTACGAAGCTCCCAATTACCCTCACCATCAATGAGCCGTAATTCCATGGAGTGGAATGGTATTAGAGCAGGCCGCTGGGATATTAACAAACAAAGATAATACTGTCAGGTTTTTGAGGATAAAAATTATGAGGCTCAAACAACTACTTCGTGGCACACTAACATATCATTTTCTGTTCAAAAATGGGATAGTTCGCGAGATAAGTAGAGCATTCAATGAACAATAATAGCAGCACCAAATCAAACAGATTTCTGATCACATAATTGGGCATTTAGAAAAAGAAAAGGCGAAGAAATAGTTTTTCCATAGCAATGAAAGCAATTACGGTACTAATTTTTTCCCAAATAATTAGTATCGCTTACCTGCGACGAGGTAACAACTGTGATCCCTGTATCTTTAGCAAGCCTATAAAGTTGTTCCTCAACATCAATGCTCGTGGCACTGCATGTTTAAACCAATAAGATAAAATGAGGTTACTAAAAAAGGTTCCCTACGAGGTAAATAATATTGGGTGTAATCTGTTAAAGTCCAAGACAGTGAAAGTCTCTGGTCCGGTTGACATCAAAAATTATTTTCTGAGAGAAGGTTTCTAAAAGGTAGCTCAAGAAAACTGCCTTTTAGTGTATGCTTCAGTTGTAAGTCTTCAACTGAAGGAGTAATTTGGTGATTACAATAACAATATGGGATTCAATGACATACTTGGTGCACTCATCGAGGACGCCGAACTTGGGCTTGTGAAAGAATAAGCGTGCCTTGCCCCAAAAAACAAACAAAAAAAGAAAGCGTTAAAAAGTGGAGAAATCCAATACTGTACACTACAGAAATGAGTTTAAGCACTTCAAATTTCAAAAAGGCATGGATTAGCTTCACTTACCATGCCTAATCTCTGTTGTTCTCCAAGGGAGAGAATGTCTTCCCAATTGAGATTAGCATCCCAACCACCTTCCTCCCTCTCCAAAAGATAATTTAGTCGGACATTCTCCAGAATAGTCCTTAAATGAGTATCCAAAATGATTGTAGGGTTGGCATGTTTTCCACCTGGAAATCCAAGCAATTGAAATCCCAAGTCAAAAGATAAAGTAAAGAAGGTAAATCTCAAAGAGCAGCTAGAATACAAATTTAAATGAAATTTTGTTTGGGAAATATGTTATCCATAAAAGGCAAAGGCTCCTTAATAGCTGCACACAATAATTGTCCCATCAGTGCGACTCATGAATGCAAATAACATCTATCCACCGTGGAGCTATTGGAAAACTTGTGTAAAAAAAACTTAACACAACTTATATTTGAACGGTCCTTGAATGAACCCAGGTAACCACAAAGAAAGGAAGGACACTATGAAGGTTATTCCATTATCCTCCAAATAATTTTGTGGTGCAAAGACCAATCAGGTCGTGTACCTTCTGCATTTAACAATCAAGAAACATTCAAAGACATTCCATCTCAGTAAGTCTATTTGCATACACACATGTGCCAATATAGATTTGCATGCTAGAAACCCGTAAAAATGTTTGCAGTTGTGATATAAACACATGTGACGCATTGATAGTTTGGAAAACTTGAAATAGAAACATGTAATGTGAAAAAATTTCACCTTCTCCATACAGCTTGAATGTCCTAGCAGCCGCGTCATCACGAGAGAGAGGATATATGATTTGATCTCTCAAGGTTCCTAAGCATGTGTACGGTCGTTGAGGAACATAGAAGATGCCACAACCAGATCCAGACTCCTCACTAACACGTTGTGATGGTTTAATAAGTCTTCCACTTACAATTGGCCACAGACCTCTTAGCACTCTGAAAACAGAACTTTTTCCACTCCCATTTGGACCTTAACATTTGACATGCAGGCCAGGTGTAAATCAAAGAAAAACGTTGAAAGCTAAAGAAACACTGAATATGACGCAGCTACACATTAAATAAAATGCTTGCTAACCAGTGACAAGCAGGCTTTTCCCTTGTACAATGTCACATGTCAATTGCTTAGCCAACAATTTCTGTGCTGGAGTAATAATATCAACGTCAACAAATGAAATGACGTCTTCTGAGTGAACTTCATTCTCATTTGGTGGAGAAGGCAATTTATCGGTCAAAGCTTCCCCTGGATGTACACCAACTTTGTTAGACCAACTGCACAATTTCTGGGTCATAAAATTGGGAACAAGCCAAAACAAATGCAATGGAGGAATTTAACATTGATAGTTTATCTAGCATGAGAGGCTAAAAAAAACCCAAAAGAGAATTGTTCTGTTTTTGTGTTTCTCTTCTTTCTTGTTCTTCTCCCATGATGTAGCAGTAATGGTGGACTAGTCATTATAAGCATTAAAATCTTTATCAACCAAAACTACTTTTAGACCTTCTGCTCTGTTACCTATGCTATCAAGAAATTTTGTTCTGGAAATAAGCTATAAGAAGCAGAAATCCGTATCTTGTATCAAATGATGTTATGATATTTAGTTTTCGCTTCTTCACCAAGTCCGTTTTGTTAATGCAAAGTCTATGCATAATAGTTTATCTTTGCTGCCATAAGACACAAACGTGCATTTGCTTATGCAATCTGTGTCAGGCAAAGTCAAGCACAGTTCCATAAAACCACAAATTGGACTTTAAAGGGGGAACCCCCTTTACACGAGTTAAGCTCAGAGCAATCAAAAAACTTCAATGTTATGGAATGCACACCAAGAAGATAAAACAGTGGCATAGCAGAATGCAACAATTTCCTTAAACAAATGGAAGCGCAAGATTCAAGGCAAACATCAGCACATAATTTATCCAGCAACCCCAAGGTTATACTGCAATGATAGAATCCCCACAACCTTTATTTTGATGAATTTCAGGTTACAGAACTACACAAATAGAGCTCCCATTTCACTGTACATGTATATCATGGTCAAGGGAAACGAGCTAAGATAGTGTTCCATTAGTCTGCAACAACCCAATTAGAGTTAAATTTGTATTAGGGTCATAAAATTCTTGTAATAGTTGTTAATTCAAATAGCTCCAGGAATAAAATCAAAAGAATTTCTTTCACCACTCTGCACAGGAAATAGAAATAAGATTAAAATTGTAAAAACCAAAATTTTTCACATTAAATAGTCAAAGACCGTAAAAGATGTACCACATTGTGCAGCATCCAGAAGCTCTTCAAGCTCAAATATTCTATTTATACTGCCAGATAGCTCAAGAAACTTCTTGTGCAATTCCAGAATGTCTCCAAATGCTAAGAAGCTTTGAGAGACAACAGATGCCAAGAAACGCAAAGCATGCGCCAGCTCACCTAAACAAAATTTTACAGTTCAGGGAGTGGGGAAGAAGCGTTGGGAGGGGGGGGGGAGAGAGAGAGAGAGAGAGAGAGAGAGAGATGAAGCTCAAGTTTATTGTTGTACTAATCTATACCTTGAGTTGATACCATAGCTCGGTCTCCCTTGTGCTCCATGGCATACAACAAGCTCAAAACCCAAGTCACATTATGTGGGAGTTGCTTTGTAACAAAATCGTCCAGTATACCATACAACCACTTCTTCTTTAAAACTAGCAAAGAATGGTCAATAAGTTCCTTGAATTTTGAGTCAATCATCTGCTTAATGGGAAAAAAAAAAAAAAGAGGAATTGTCGATGATCAAAACCAAAGAAAGAAAAATGTTAATCACACGCACATTGATGGTCTTCAAAACAAAAATAGATCAATTAGCTTACGGCTTTTTCTCTTGCACCACCTCCAAAGAAAGCAATAGATTCAGCATGTGTACGTAGTCTTTCATGCATGAACCTAATCATGAATGACAAAGATAACTTTTAGCAGTAAAATTCCAAGGCAAATATTATAGCAAAATACATCTTCTATCTTCTAGGATATCTCTTTTGGTCTCACAGCAACATACAAATCTCTAAACGATTATGTAACATATAAGAGAAGATAGATTTCAGAATACCTAAAGGTTCCTTCAAGTTGCTGCTCTCGACCCGCCAGATCACCAAATTCAGGAGTAACGGTCCGCAGAAAACCCAGACCAAGCAGCATATAAGCATACAATATAGCAACTCCCCTTCGACCTGTTAAAAGCTTCATTCTCCAGGTAAACCTTCCATATTGAACAATACAATAATTATTTCAAGAGATACAGAAAGAACCAGAGGTCATGAAAGTGGATGGCATTATTAGAAAAAAACTTGTTAGAATGATACAAATACTCACCAAAGGATGTCAACAGATGGCTTTACCATTCCAGTGACCAACCCAGACAAGTCAGTTGTTAATTTTTCGAGATCATGAGTTATTCTCTGATCTGCATCTATATTTTTGCTTGACAAGTGAAAGACCTACAAAACAAACTATTTGGGATGAAGCAGAACTGTTGATAGCTAATGCAACAATCAATTGCACAAAACAAAAAAGATGAAATCAACTCAAATTTGCAAAACGTACCAAGCAAAAAGCCCAGAAAAATTGTGTGAGGTTAAGCAATAAGCAATAAACACTAATGTTGCAAACAGGATTACCTTGTAAAATGTGTTGTCCCTCAAATAATTTTTTAATAAATGTTGAGTCAAACGAATTCGCCATCCAAGAGCTAGCATGGATGTCAAGTGCCTGTTGACATCATTTGACAAAAATTTTAATAATGCAGCAACCTAACCATAATCACATGCCTTCTGCATCACAGCATAACAAGCAAAGTACCGCAGTTTCGTAAATAGTTGCAACAAAAATTTTATTGATGACAGTCGAGTAGAATAATGACAGAAAGTTTCTACAGAAGCAACAAATGAATAAAAGAGTTCTTGTGATCAATATGCAACTTCTCAAGGATTATACCATACCCAGTCCAAAAGGTTATTGAGAGCCCACAAGCATATGGTTACTCATTCCTCAGGTAGCAGACCATGTCCCATAAGATCAGACTCCTTAACAACAACAAAGAAACATAAAGAAGACTCCAAAACATTGCAATTGATCAATCATATCACTCAAGTGGTCAGCACTGACTTACAGGGGCAATTCATAATTTCAAAAGTTGAAAGCGTCTATAAGTTGGAGATGGCCTAATTTTATTAAGCACACAGTTTCTCAGCTGGTTCTCTCTCTCTCCCTCCCTCCCCCACCCCCCCCCCCCCCCAAAAAAAAAAACAAAGAAATTATTGATTTAATATTATTGGGACAAATTAACAATGTAAACAAATTTTCCACAACTGCACCAGATTACAGGCCTCCACTCAAAATAAAGGATAATAAAACAAGTATAACTTTTTACTTACCTCAAAATATAAAAGTAAACAAATGATAAGCAATCAAAAGATTCACACACTGGAAGAATCACATAGCCAATTTTTAATTGATCCACAAATACCAAAATATACTGAGGTTCTTTCCGAGTCATATAAACCATGTAAACTACCTCAATGATGGTGCGATGATAGATGACGCAACACTTTGAAGAATACTAACACCAACCAACCGAATAAAGGATGCTTTATCCTGCTCCAAAACATACTTCACAGTGGTACCTGTTAAAATTAGTGCATTCAATAAGAAGAAGGATAGCCCTTAGATTATATGGTAAATATGAACAAACCTAAATACTGATACCGTTTAATGAGGCAATCCGATCTGAAACCCATGTCCTAGAGATGACCAGGAAAGCAACTGAAAGTAACCGTGCACCTTGCTTATCAAGCACTGTTGGTATCTAAAGCAAAAATAATAGAAGATCAATAGAGGAATATGTACCCAGGACAACTGGTAAATGACAGATGACGTTTTTGGCGAGCAAGAAAATAATATTTGATGAACGAACATCAAAGCAAAGTAGAAGTCTACGTGAAAGCATGAAAAATGTTTTATCTTTTGATAATTAGTGTTTCATACATGTCATAGCTGGGTAAGATAAGCAATGTCAAAGGAGTTCAAAACCAAGAATAAATTCACGATGACATTTCTCAACAGAAATACATAACATCAGCAAACTCTCCTGTCAACTGCATCTGGAAGAAAGGAAGCCTTCTTTCAGTTAACAGATCCGGGCATACCAGTATTTTTGACATAGCAGCTACTCGTAGTGGCAATGCTCTTGGAGTCCTCTTGAGTTGTGGAACAATATGCAATGGAATATTGTAACCTATGCTGCGAGAAGCTGCTACAACTTCTGACATATATGAATGCACTTTTGTATTTGAGAACATTGAGTCCTATACAAAGTCACCACAAGTGACAGGCCAAGTAGAAAACACCAAATCAAACACAACCAATCCATTTTGTAAACAAGAATTTGAGAAAGTGCGTACCTTAGTTGAAGTAAATGCTTGTTCAACTACCATCGCATCACTTCTGCGATCTGTCTCAGAAGCCCGTGCTTCACTGTTCCCAGATTCAGTTAAGGCTGGAAGATCATTCCTGAAGTTTATTGTGTTCAAATAAATTATTATCTACTAGTAAACACACAAGAAGACACAAACAAAGCAAAATTACCTAACTCAAGTCCAACCTTTTGTAGTTAACATGCCAGCCCCCTTCTCCATCCAAGGACAAAACCACATCATGGAATGCAACCAGAGCAGGACGATGAGA
Organism: Carallia pectinifolia; assembly: GCA_037832335.1. Classification (NCBI taxonomy): domain Eukaryota; kingdom Viridiplantae; phylum Streptophyta; class Magnoliopsida; order Malpighiales; family Rhizophoraceae; genus Carallia; species Carallia pectinifolia. The sequence goes on from CM075443.1 coordinate 9,013,405, forward strand.
TATTGTTATACAGGATGTTCCCATAGCTCGAACTTTAGCACAAAAACGTTCTTCCATGTCTGTCGTTACAGCACTAGTGCACTCATCAAGAATCGCAAACTTAGGCTTATGGTAAAACAGCCTTGCCATCCCCAACCTTTGTTGCTCCCCCAGGGAAAGTTCCTCACCCCAATTGACCTCTTTCTCAGGTGGATAACGATCTAATAGATACTCAAGGTCAACCTATAGAGGCCACAAAAATTTTCAATATAGCCACGCAAATCGCATAAAAGTTTTCTTTCTCAAAAACTATACAATCAGATAAGTAACCATATGTGTTTTTCTCACGAGATTGTGCATAAAAAAGGATGAGATTATTACATTTTTTAACAGTTCCACCATTGCACCGCGGTTGAGCGGTTCAACCAATTGATCTGTAGTGAGAGGATAAATTAACTGATCTCGAAGTGTGCCTACAGCTGTGTAAGGCCTTTGTGGCACATAGAAAATCTCCTTATTGAGATCAGAACCAACACCAGGTTTCACAATGTGGCCAGATACCATTGGCCAAAGGCCTCCCAAAACTCGGAAAAGTGAACTCTTCCCACTGCCATTTGGACCTTCAGCAAAAAGATATGAACATAGCTAAAGCTTGAATAAATTAATAAATACAAATCATATATAACAAAATAAGTGTTGTCATCAAACTTAATAAGTCCCCATTCACCAAAGGAAATAAAGCAAAGGCACTTCATAATAAAAGGCATTTCCACAAGTCTCATCCATATTTCCCACCTTTCATAACTACACAGAATCCACTTTATTGAAGCACATCAAATATTGCCCCATTAAATTTAAACCATATATTAAACATGAAACATTTTTTCTGGATTCAAAACTACATTTCAAAACAAAACACAGATAACAAACTCAAGCACAACCACCCAAAACATGCTGTCCCACAGGTCTGCTGCCAAGGTTTTACAACAATGGAGACAGCAGTGCACCAATTTCATACAACATCTTCTCACCAGGAAGAACGGATGGTCAACTTGAGGAACAGAATATAGGGGGACTAACCTCAATAATAAGGAACAGAAACCCAAGTAACAATGTAAAAGAATATTGTAAAAGAAGAAAGCCAAATTTACAAGAATATCTCAAAGGGACAATGATGAATTCAGCAACTATTTAAGCTAAAAAGCCTACCTGTAATCAACAGATTAGACCCCGGTTCAACTTTTAGAGTCAGATCTTCAACCAAAACATTGCCAGTGGGGGTGACAACCTGGGAGGTAGTATCATAAGAGCAGTGAATGCGTACAAATCAAACAAATATATACAAGCCGTAATTTCAAGTACCTTGACGCCAGAAAACTCCACATAATCATCTTCACTAAAGTAGTTCCTGGTTCCATTTGTCTGCAGAGAGTACTTATCTTGACAGCTTAGCTCTCTTGATATGCCTATTATTTCATGAATGCGATCCGCATAACCACTGTAGTTTCGGAAAGGAAAAAAAAAAGACACCACATCAGAAGACAACCAGAATCAGATAGGATTATGCTTTCGTATCTGTCCTACGTATGTCTCTCTTGACAGTAAGGCCAGATACAGTCTTGATTAAAATAATACCTGAGACGACTAAGCCGCCTTGAGCTTATAGAAAGTGTTCCCAAGGACTGAAATAGATATATTATGACACTGGTGTGGTATCTTAAATTGCTTAACATTGTAGCCTTTCCCAATGTCGAAGTGTCAGGTTTAAGATGGCCGGCAAAGAAGGGCTCAATAATCAAAATAACAGCCACAGTAGCACCGAGATACTTCACCAAAAAGTCTTGAATCATGCCAAACCACCAGTGGTCATGATGGACACGTCTCAAATGTCGAATCAGAGCCCTAAACTTCTCCTGAATGTGAAACTCTTCTCTACGTTCTCCACCGTAAAATGCTATACTCTCTGCATTGGTCCGCAAACGCGAATGAAGTTGCCGATATTCACCTTCTAATTGTTGTTCTTTGGACATTAGTTTGCCGAAGGCTGGTGAGAAATTTCGAATCATGGCTCCTGCTCCCAATACATAGCCCTGGAAAACAAAAACACAATGCCAGGTGGCAAATAAAAGACTGAAAATATATTGAAGCTAGGATTACAATGCTATAAGCTGCCACGTTCGAGACAATTTCCACAGAAATGTCAAAGACAACAAACACTCCAGCACATATAATAGTTATCACAGATACTCACCAATATCCAAAACAAGTATTTTGGGCTTGCATAAGAGCATAGACGCCAAGTATAGAGCAGACAATCAGAAACTGCAGTCAAATCTTCCTGCACAAGTTCACTCAGTTCTGAACAAAACTTAGGCACATCGCTGGCAATTCGTTGTTCAGGATTAGTAATCCGACCATCAACATGTGAAATTTTATAGTACACCATGTTCTGAAAACCAAATAAAAAGTGAGACAAAGAATGAGAAACAGAAAATTCAAAGCCTGAGTAAAGGCACCAAAATGCATTCACAATGCAACATATCAACAAATATTGCCTTTTGTCATTGTTGGAGTATAAAATATAAAAGTCCCATATTGGAAAGGAAGGAAGGAGTAAAATAATATATAAGTGTGGTTAGAAGACCCATAACCTAAGCCTTAAGGTTTTAGGTAAGATGTGGTGTCCAAAAAGCCCATTTAATATTGCTTGCTTCTTCCTTGTTGTTATCCGTTTAAGTTGTTGGGCCTATACTTATACAAATCTTTACAGTCATCATATTGGTGTCTAGATCCTAGACACTAATTATTGCCATCTGCTTCCTTAGGGGGGGGGGGGGAGAGGGGGGGTGGGGGGGTGGCAGGGGAGAGCATATCAAACAGCATAAGTGCAAAGTTGATATTCTATGTGCAGTAGAAATATTGCCATAAAAGCTCTTTGTCAAATCAAAGAATTTTAACATGCAAGATATTCCTATAGTTTCTGAACCCTAAAAAGATAATTGTAGACCAGGCTCCGTCACAAGCCTTTGCACTTGTGTGTGCTATGTACAGCAGAAGAGTTGTCATTAGAGCATTTTATCAAATCAAAGAAATTTAACACGCAAGCTCTTCCCGTAGTAGCCAAACAAGATAATTCTAGACCAGGCTCACTCACATGAACAAAAAGAAAATTCACAAATGAAAGTTGTTGCCATTATTAGCGTGGCTATGTTAAGTTGTTAGTCACTAACCTGGAACAAAAATCATGAACAGCTTTCCATAAAAATGGCTTGGCACTGCCAATGGTTTGTTTTGATAATTAATCAGTTTTGTACATCTAGTCTTATGTTGGCTACCCATTTTTCCATAACCTTTATAAAAACCATGCTGTTTAAATCAAAGCATCCCACAAAAGAGCTTGCTTTTGCCACCGGTTAACATGTGCCTACCTCTAATGAAGGAGGAAAAAAAAAAAAAAATATATATATATATATATATATACATATATATATATATATATATATATATGGAAAAAACCAACACAATGGCAATTACAATTTAGGAGATTAAGCCAAGCCTTTTGTGGAAAAATTAGGAAGAAACAAGAATGCAGGAACCAAATTAGAAATTCATGTGAAGCTCAAAAACTAAAATATCTTTCAAACAAGGAATGTGAAAGTACATTGGAATGATATGGATATGTTGAATGCTAATCATGTGGCAAACCTACAGATCAAAATTATACCAAAGGTAATGGTCGGGCAACAATAAAAATGAAAAATGAAAACCTATGCAATAAAATAAAAGTAAAATGTAGTTTCAAAAATAACAATCAGAAACAGCGATAGTCTTTGACATACATAATTACCTCAAAGTAATGTGCATGCATAAGTTTTGTCAATATCTTTCGGAAACGCAGGCTCAAGATCCCGCTAACGTATTTTGAAGTAGAATGAATCGTTGACAGAAGGAAACAGAGTAATAAATTTTCAGATATCAACCGGACAAATAATGGTACACGTCGAAGAAAAGCAGCACGGAATAGAAATCCCTGCACTTTCGCTAATCTATTGCTCAAAGCAGTTTTCAACACCTGCAGAATGTGTCAAAACAAATTAGTACTTCAAAAGGAGATAAAACGCAGAAACAACCTCTTTGCGAAAAACAAGGATAAGGTTGCATACATCTTACCTTTCCCTAGCACTCATAATGGAGAAGCCTTGTGCATTGTGTGTGTACCTTCTGTCTGTACTTTTGGTTGGGTGTGGGAGGGGTTGGGGGGGAGGGGGAGTGTCTAATTTAGCATGATGCTGAAAGATAAGGTTTATTTATTTTCCTTTATTTTTTTAGATTTCTTTTTTTAAATTAAGGTTTTGGCCAATATTTAACCTAGCATCACCACATAATAAGGAAGTTGGTTGAAAAATGGTAATGACTGACTACGTACTGAGGCCAGATTTACCATCCATCTAATAATACTCTGATGTACAACCTACTGTCCAAACCACTTTAAATATATTGATGACGCATGAAGCCATGTACATTTAAAGTTAAGACCACAAATGTGTATGGCACATAACACCCTAAGACCTAATATCAACCTGTATGGCTAGATTACTTCTTCAAATGGGAATAAGCTCAAAAGGAATATAAGAAATTGAACATAAGAGTTCAGAATTAATCCTCCTAAATCCCATACACGATTTCTTTTGACCCAAAAATTAAAACAAAAGGGAAGCTATATATGAATTATAGTGGTAGCACCTCCACTTATACACCTCACATTACAAATATTTAAGCTTTCATTCAAAACATTTGCTGTATCTCCATTTCAGCATTTGCTACAATCAAGAAGAGAAACTTACTGCTATGGCTACCATAGACAAAATGTTTGTTGAACCTGCTTTGCCCATTTCAGACAAAAGAACTGCCACTAAAACTTTAAGTGACTTTAAACCTCCTTTCTGTTGTTCAGTCTTCTTTACTTCATCATCCTTTGTAACAAACTTGCTTGACCTTTGGTCATCTGTAAGCCCGTTGCAATGATCAAAAGAAGCAGAACTTTTACGCCTACGCCATGATTGAACGTATGCAGTAGTACCACCAACAACTAAAACACTAGTGGCGAGCAGTAGAGATCTCCTGTTTGAAAAAGCAACATGCCATAGTTCACCAATTAAACATTGAAGCAGATGAGTAGACTTGAAAGCTATATGAAGTACAAAACAGTGAGAAATCAGCCCTCTTATAAAATTTTTCTTCGTCTATCAATTACAACATACTAGATAATGCAAATAGAACACAAAATTATAAGACTGAGAAAAGGAAAAATGCAGGCAAGCGGCAGAACCATATTAAAAGACATTAGAAAAAGGAAAAACAAAAACCAATAATACCACATGTTTGCAGACCTGACACATAATGGATGGATAAAAAAAAAACGAGAAAGTTAGAAAGCATAAATACATTATTCCAGGTAACAACTGCAAATATAACATAGGTTTGATATAAAAATAGAAAAGATAAAAAACGGCAACAAAAATATAGCTGCCTATCATAGTTGCCACCATGGCAGGATCTTATAGATATTAGCTGACGAATATAATTGTTTTTCCCTCTTTCTTCCCAATGTTTATTAAGAAGGCACACATTTCAACAGACACAATGGGGATATATGTTTGTCGCAGGATTTTTTAATGATCGCACGTAAGAAAACAAAGATCAATTGAAGAGTTAAACCTCCGTGAAGCAAGTATGCTTCGTCCATGCTCGGTCAGTTGCAACAGTTGAAGAGAAGGCATTTCTGTTAAATGAACCTTTCCCTGCCAATAAATATCAGCAGCTGGAATATCTTCCTTGAAGTTTGAATGCACATAACATCTGGAATGTAGGAAATCAGATAGGTAATTTTTCTAAGGTTAAAAAGAAAAATTATGAACAAGTCAAAAATAATGGATTATAGAACTCTTGATGAATGTCAGAGTGCATAAACATTGCAATCTCCCTTATGGACAACAAACTTGGAGAAGCGGAGAAATGGCTGACAGACATGGGACAAAGAGTGACTTCACCATTCCACAAACTTCATAAGCTAATCATAAGGTAGAAAGATTATATGATAGCCCATACCCGACTTAGTAATCAAAAAATCTGCTCCAGCTAAACACCCTAAGCAGTAGTAGTAGTTAGATTTTGCATGCCAAGCATTGTTAGATGTCATGGACTAACAATTTAGAACCATAATGCAAGAGCAGCACAAACTCTAGTGTTATGCAAACCAGGAATCTAATACACGTGCGAAGTAGGGCAGCTAAAACAGACGAGCAGACCAATCAAGTAAGAGATTTTAAATTTTGTCATCAGCATCTATTTTAGCCACTAATATTTTCGCAAACAAGTTATGCAATGAAAATATCTAGCTAGATTGGCGATGACTGATAAGGCAAATGTTTGAGTGTGATAATGAAATAATGGGGTCTGGGCATCAGCTAGGATTTTGAAGGATTAAAATCTGTGAATTCAATAATGGATTGGCAACCAAACACCCAATTCGACTCCAACTTCATGATCCCAACACCCCCCCCCCCAAACCACAAAAATAAATAAATAAATAAATCTACTAGAAAGGGAAGAACAAAGGTAGCCAGAAATGGAAAGCAAAGAGACTAAGAACTTGACAATTGAACTGCCGAACAAAACAAACCACTTGCACAAAAATGAGAGGGACGCTATTCAGCAGAGCCATCCAAACTCCAAATACTATTTTCTCTTGGGAAAAGAAATAGATAATCAGAAAAACCTTAAAAATTGAACCACAATGCTCCAATTCGTAATTGCTCAAAATTCTCGACAATTCAACAATATCAAATCTGGCCAACCGTTCAATTTCCAAATGGATCATTCTCCAAAGCCACCCCGCAAAAGGAACAAAGTAGGTGACACTGACAATAAATTCTCCGTTCACTAAATTTGACACACAAAAAAAAAAAACTACTCGAATTCTTCTTAATTTTTACAAAAGAAAAAAGAAAAAGTCCGAATTTAATTAAACTGCAAAAAATCTCTCTTGATTACTTGAGCATACAATTCAAAAAAAAAAAAAAAAAAAGGAAAAGGGAAACCGGCGAATTAGTTCTCGTCGAAAATAAAATCATTCAGCTAACAAAGTGAAATTCAATTCAAGATCAACAAACCTCCATGAGGCAACCGTCCGTACCGTACTACGTCGCAGCTCAAAACGGCGCCGCCGGAACCGGCAGCAACGAAACAACAGTTATCACTCTCTCTCTCTCTCTCTCTCTCTCTCTCTCTCTCTCTCCGTCTGTCTCTGTGTGTGTTGTTGGAAATTAATTATAAATAAACTAGAAATGATTCGATGGGGCAAAATGGAAGAGATAAAATTTTGCAAACCCCCCAATGAACTGTTGTGAGTGACGACCAGACAAATTCCTGACAACGAGACGGTTGAAAGGTAGGGACCAGGAAGACTATTATTATGTAGCTGCGACTCCGCCGGACAACTCCCCAACCGTCTCGAAAAAACGAGGGGTCAGTCAACACAAAAAAAAAAAAAAAAAAAAAACCGATTACAAGCAATTTCCAACTGTTCTAAATAAAACTTATAATACCGTTTGCTCGTTGCTTAATGATTATCATTCTATTTATATATTAGAAATACTTTCTCTTTATCGACCAAAAAATAATAATAATAATATACTCTCACTTTCAATCATTAATAATAATAATAATAATAAAATGGCTAGGTGGGCCAGATTTAGATATCGCTCAGTTTAAAAAAATAACTTTTCTGGGCTTTTTTCGTTGGCAACCGATACTTATTCAGAAAGTGGTGGTCAGAAAAAGTATATAAAATATAATAAATTTAATTATTTATTTAATTAGATTAATAAAATATAGTATGATAAATTATTATTTTATTTTTATTAAAAAAATTAATATATTTATATAAATAATTAAATTTATTACATTTTGAACGGTTTCTCTGACTATTTGCTTTTAGTTATTAATGTTTTTCCTTTTTGATTTTATGAAAAGAGGGAAGGTAAGAGAACTAGCTATAGCCGGATAGTTGGTAGTTGACGGTTGAGGTCTTTAATTGATGGATTTAAGGTTTATCTTCAGTTTTTTTTTGTCTTATCAATTTTGTTTTCTGACGATGATCTACTATGTTTACTAAGATAAAAAGAAAAAAGAGAGAAACACAAGAGATAAGGAAAATAATTTAAAAAATCAACCATAACATCTTTCTTTCTTCTTATTATAAATTCATGAATTCAAATTTTTACTAAAGTATTTTATAGAAGATACAATCTTTTTATCAAATCTCTAGAATGTCACCTATAATGTTTCATTTTACTTAACAAAGAATTTCCATAACCAAATACAGAAGTTTAGTAAGGACATGCACAACTTCATTCCCACAAATTTCATATTCTTTTTCTTTTTTTTTTTAATTTGAGTTTGAGAATTTGATAAATTGATTAATTTTTAATAGGGACAAACACCACATCAGTCCTTTTTTTTTAGATTTTTTCAATTTAGTCCTATATCACCTTTTGTTTTGATTTTAGTCCTATAACGATTATTTTTGTTGTAATTAAGTCCAAACATAGAGGGAATTAGCTCAAACGTTAAAACATGTATCTGTCTGGACGAAATACATCAGTACATAGTTAAAAAATGAAACACGTTTATGGAGAAAAAAAACTTTTAAATTTGTGTTTCTAATGTTGGAGTGTTTTTTTTTTTTTAGTTTTTCAACACATATTTCATTTTTAACATTGCATTTGTGTGTTCTGTCTGTTAGATACGTTTTTTTAATTTTGTTTGTCAATAATGTATTTTGTTTTTGATAATGTATTTATGTATTCTGTCTAGTCAAATACATTTTCTAATGATTTGACCCCATTCTATTTATGAAAAGACTTAATTACAACAGGAAACTAAAGTTATAGGACTAAAGTGAAAATAAAAAACGATATAGGACTAAATTGAAAAAATTTTAAAAGGTTTAATACTGAAATAATGTTTATCCCATTTTTAATCAGGTAGGACAGATATCAATGTTATTATATACAATGTGAATATCATTATATACGCTGTCTTTAAAATCGATTGCAGAAAAACTTAATACCAACTTACTCAAAAAATTTATAATGATAAAGATTGAAAAATATAAAAATATATAAAAACCTGTAACAATTTTCAAAAAGAAAATTCAAGTGTGAATGACTATTTACAACAAAACAAAAACATAAATTTATAGTTGAAAAACGACTTTCATCTTTCAAGCAATTGAAAATTCTCAAAAAATTTATAAAAAAAAAAAAAGTTAAAACTCTCTTTTTTTGGATCGGGTTTCACGAATTTGAGACCGCCCATGCTGTATAGCACATTTCTCCGTGCCATATAAGTGAAAACCAAATTCAATACCTTCGTATGTAAGTAGTAATTTTTTCTTTTTTTAATGTTCGATGGAAGAAAGAAATCAAGCTTGTGTTTGGGAGGGTGGAATTCCTCAAGAAAGCAAGAATTTGGGTGAAGAGGGGAGCGGGATTTGGGAATGGAGAGCAAAGGAAAAAAAAAAAAAGAAAATTATAAAATGAATTCTCCAATCTTGGGGGAATTGGGTGGAAATGCGGCTCAATTCTGCTTTTTTTAGTGCAAAATTACTAGTTCGTCTTTGTTTATATTTTTGTTATTTTAACTTTTTAAAAGTAAAATTAGTATTAAAACACATATTATTTTCTTTTTTCTTATTTTTACTTATTCTCAAATAATTTTTTTCTCATATTATATTTCCTCCACACACAAGGATGACTAAAAATTTTCCTCATAAAACATATATTTCTCACACTTTCATTCTTGCAACTAGAAAATTAAGAAACTAAAAAACAAACGAATATCTCCTTGTAAGAGCTCCTCGCTATAAGTAGTAATCTTTGAAACAAAACGAGTAACATTAGGAAAGCTTTAATTAATGACTCCCCTTCAAAAGGAAACTAAACTAATTAAGATTAAAGATTTGTTCGTTCGATCAATTTTCATAAATTAACCTCACTTATGATCTATTGACATTGGCGAATATATTGTCATCCCTCAAATTTATGATTTGTCTCCTTTTTTTTTTTTTCTTTTTCAATTGCCTCCACGAAGAAGTATAAAAATTTATGTCATTACGTCCAATAAAATTTATATTTTCTTTTTATTAAATTTTATATTTTATATTTTACTCATATTCTTTTATTTTTTAACTAAATATATCAAAATAATATTATTTTACTATGTAAATTACTATATATTAATAAAATAATATTATTTTACTATTTAAATTACCGTTTACAATAAAAAAAATTTTAAAAATAATTTTTAATACATATTTACCCCCTCACTTTGATTTCTGTTCTGCCACTGGTATTGTCAGATCTACATTAGTTTGAGGGTTGGCAATTCCTCACCCTAAAAAATAAAAAAATAAAAATTATAGTTTATACCAATTTTAACATGGTAGCCCCCTCAAATTTTACCCCTCCTTTAATTGCTTTTACTGAAAAAAGTTGTATGAAAAATTTTAAATTTATACCATTATCTCCACTAACATTGAATATTTTGCTCTCAACAACTTTAATGTTTCATATTTTGCTCCTGTTCTCTTATATATTTTTTCAACTGAATATATTAAAATAATATAATTTTACTTTTTAAATTACTGTTTATTAATATAATAAAATTATTTTACTATTTATGTTACTGTTTATAATAAAAATTAAAATATAAATTTTTACTACATATTTCCCTCACTCTAATGCTTAGCTCCATCACCATTGACACTTGTCTTCAAAATTAATCTTGAAGCAGTCAAAGACTGAAAATATAACTTTTAGTAACTTTTATAAGTATATGGGATCGTGGCTTGTCCATTTCGTCTGCGCTCCAAATGACTAGTACTAATAGGATCAAAAATTGTCAACCCACAATTACAAAATATAAATAAATATATAAAATAGGAAACAAAAACTTGGCGTACAAGGAAACAAAAAATGGCATCAATGGTGGCAAAACGGACAGGCAAGGCAAGTGCCAAGTGGTGCGAATTGGCCTGGCAGCACGTTGTTAATAATATAACGTTTGATCGTTGGAATGAGATTATCTATTAAAAAAAAATTAATATTTTTATTTAAAATAATAATAAAGTAATATAATTAATTAAATGATTGAATTAAATAAATAAATAAAATATTAAATACTATTAAATGTAATTATATTATTACTTATCATTATATATTGAAATCACGTAATGTTACCTTTTAAACAAAAATTCTGTGCGCTTCAAATCCAACTAGTCAATTCCCAATGTCGTGTTTCCTGGGATTAACTTTGTGTTTGAGAGGGAGGAAAAGAGAATAGGGATTTAGGTAAATTATTATATTTAAAAAATATTTAAAATATATGAGAGAGAAAAATTTTTAATTTCTTTAATTTTATCTGGTCCACCAAAACTAATCTTTTCAAAAATGAAAGGAAAATTATTAATTTTCCTATTAAATTTATTAAATAATTTAATTACTCATCGTATAATTTAAAAATTATAATTTTACTTAAATAAAATATTTAAATAAAATTTATTATGAAGGTAAAATTACTATTCTAATACATTTTATTTTCCTTCTCCTCACTTTTCATTCTTTCCTAAACAAAAGAATTTATAATTTTTTTTTCTCCCATCACTTCATCCCAAATATAAAAGATGATCGAAAATACTTTTTTTGCTACAATGATTATCTCCACCACTTTTCTCTTTCTCACTTTCATTCATCCTCAAAATTTCATTCAAACACAGTATTAAGTGGTTCAAGTCTAGTTTGATTTTAATTTTATTATTTTATGGTCAAGGAGAACCTGAATCGAATTTTATAGGCACAATTCGTTTTAGTTCTAGTATATGGGTTCAGTTTCGGTCCCGACTTTAATGGGCGTTTAGTTCATGATTAGAATCGGATGGAACGGAATCGCTAATCAATTTATGGCCGATTACTCGATTTTGATCTGATTTTACTTTCGGTTCAATTCTAGTCTTCAACCGATTCATTGAAAAAGAAAAAAAAAAAAACTTTTAGAGATATAAATGGGAAAAAATGATCCTTTTTCATTTCACTTTATTTAAATATTTTGTTTAGTTCCAATTCAATTCTTACTCAAATCTGGCTACGATGATGGTTCTAGTTTTTGGAGAGGACAAAAAACCGTCACCAGATTGCTCCTCTTCGTGGATTCGGATAGAACCAGGACAACAACACCGATTCTACTTATGGTTCTTAGTTTAGCCCGATGCGGTACTCTAGCTGATGGAGTTCTGATTCAAACAAAATCGGAGTTAGGTCTCCTTGGAATCTTCAGCCGATTTATGTACTCAAACAAGTCTCCAATTTTATAATTCTTCTTTGTTTAATTAGTACCGCGACTACCTAAGATAGTTGGAGCTAAAGGCTACTCCAAACAATTCAAATTTGGAAATGGGCAGGGCACAAATCTCGAATTTTTTTATTTGATTTTTTACCCAAATTGTAATAATTTTTTGATTTTTTATAATCATAGAGATATTTTTAATAATAAAAATAAATAAGGTAATGTATTTTTTTATTATAAAAAAATATTAAAATTAGACAACTTGTAAATTCACAAAAAATCAGAAAAAAAAAACAAAAGGAAGTTCTACTGTTTTTCCTTCGGAAGTATGTCAGCAATTCAAGGTGCCGTCTGGTATTGCCATTAACTATGAGATCCCCTCTCTCTCACACTCAAACTTTTTTGGCATGGGTAACTTTTTTTTTTTTATAAAAAAAATCATTTCATTAACATTTCTCAAAATTGTATATAAGATTGACTTTAAAATGCTAGGAATACACGCGTAGAGCAGGGAAAGATTATAGCTCTAAAGAGCTACATTTCATAAAGTCACAGTGAGTGATCATTTACACATTGAATATACAGCTCCTCCCAACACAATTCTTTAAAAAATGAATATAAATTGATTAATAATTAAATTTAATTAATAATAAATCATTAATTAAGTCTAATTTAATTAAACAAAATTACCATTAACTGAACTACTTTACTTTAGCAACTTATAACAAAAATCAATGAACTTATAACAAAAATGGATGAAATATTTTTGGCATTGATTTCCCAAAAGTCTACTATCCTACTAATCGCCAAATAACAACAGTATACCCATTTAGCCCACAAATAACAAATCCTTCCCAACAGACTCCATTGGAGACAAAAGCGACCCTGATCGGCGGCGGCACCTGGCCAGAGGGAGACGACAACGACGAGAATATGGACGACAACAAAGGTGGCGACGTCAGGGGAGGGTACAGCAATGCTGGCGGCACCGACGGTGCCCATATCAGCAGCTGCAAAACTGGCTCCGGTGGCTGCTCCGGCGACGGTACGTCGGCGCCGCGGAGGATGACAGTTTCGGGGGCGGCTTCGCAGGCAATCGGTCAAACGACGCCTGCTGCTGGGGACAAGGCGCAAACGGCAGCACCAGTGATTGAAGGTGCCGCACTGGCCGGCGGCGTCGCCGCACTGATGCCAGAAAATGTGGTGGACATGGAGGACAAAATGGTAGTCCGGCCAGAAAGGAGTACGGCTTTGGTGTTAGGGAGGCCGTGGGAGGGCACTACAGAGTTAGATCTACAGAAATAGAAAGTGCCATGAGGGAGAGAGAGGTGTTTTGATGGAGGAGGACTGATGGATGGAATGGGGAGGAAAGAGAGAAAAGAAAGGGGACAGGGGAGAAGGAGAGACAGAGGAGGGGTTGGTGGAGGTGGTGGCTAGCGGTGGTGGTTGGAAAGCTTCCACCGCCAGCTAAGAAATGGGGCTGTCTGGAGTAAAAATAGGAGCTTAGAGAGAGAGAGAGAGAGAGGAGTTAATTCTTGGCATTGATAACTCTAATCAACACATAATTGAGATGATGTTATTTTTTGTTGTAAAGTTATGTTTAGTATTGAGATAAAAAGTATGTTACGGTGTAATAATTGTATTTTAAAGTAAAAGTAATTTCTTTAATGTTTAGTAATTCTTTTTAAACGAAATTTTACAAACGTAATAACTCTCAAAATTATGATTTTACCAAAGTACCTTAAACATACTTTTGAAGAAAGTGATAAAATCTAATAATCAGATCACACAAAATTTGAATTAAGTGAATAAAATTAATTTTATTAATTTAAAAAATTATTAAATATTTAAAATTTAAATTTTTCTTACAGTTTTTCTATAATTATTACTAAATAATTTGTAACTTTAAATTACAGTACTTTTAATCATAATATTTTATTTACAGCACTTTTATTTACAGTATTTCTATTCACAGTACTGCCAAACAAACCTTTATTCAGGCATGTCATCGCTGACGTCACGTTAACTTGAGTGTGGACAAGTGTGATTTCAATTTTAACTTATTATCCCACTAAAATTAGAGCACACGGTTGTGGTGATGTTATTTCTTCTCGTTGGTGGGGCATGTCGTCGCTGGCATCACGTTAACTTGAGCGTGGACAAGTGTTATTTCAGTTTTCGCTTACTATCCCATTGAAATTAGAAATTAGAGTTTTTAATCTATTTTTACATTCACTCAAATTAAAGTTCACTTTAAAATTTTAAAAATCGAGTCCATTATTAAATTAGAATGTTAAGAGGTTTACAGTTTTACCAATTCATTCAGTAGAAGCATAATTAAATTAATAAAATTAATATTTAATATTAAATGTATAAAACAGTAATATCTATGTATATTATGTAAAAATATTGAGAAATAAAATGTGAAAATATATATAAGTATTATATATATACATATATATTATAAGATTATATTTGAAAATTTTAATTATATGTAACTTATAATTTAATATACGGTAATATTAAAAAATTAAGTAATATAGTATAGAGGTAAATAATTAAGGACAATGTAATTTAATATAATTTAATACATGTTAAGATAATTAATATAATGTATTTATAGAGATAACTAAATTAATTCCTTCGATTAAGGACAAAGTATATTCATATTTATATATTTTTTATTTTAAACTAATGTATTTACTTTCATTTGTTAAAAATAAATACACTAATAAATAAATAATCTAAATTATAAAGTTGTGATAAAATTAACAACATATTTATTTTGTAGAAGTAACTAATTTATATCAAAAAAATTGAAGTATAAAATATATTATAATCATATGTTTTATTTTAAAGTAATTTAGGTAAAAATATTTTAATCTAAGCAAATTTTCTACATTAAAAAAAATTAATCAAAGAATGTTTTGTATTTTCCTCTTTTTTTTGAATTATTTTTCTTGAGATATAGGATTTTTTAAGGGAAAAATAAAACACAATACTAATATATATATTTTTTGCCATGTTATTACTAAGTGCGAGTCAGTGAAGTAATAGTAATTCACTTATTAGTTATCTTTGAGGAGAGGAGTTCGATCCTCCTTGGGCTCAATTTTTATTTTTTACAAAAGGGTCGGCATCAACAACCGAATCAGAGATGAGGCTTGTTCTTGGCTTTCTCGGTTGAATCGGTCGATTCGCTTCGGTTCTCATAATCATGGTTCAACCCACACTTTAAATTTTGATAAAAAACAAACCACACTTTAAATATTATTTTATTTTTAACTTTATCTATATTTTTCACTAAAAATTTTTATTGTTAACTCTTTTAAGTTTGTCATATTTTTTTATTTTATTCTTTTAAACTTCTCTCACATTCCTAAAAAAGAAAAAGGCTTTTCATTTTAGAAAAAAAAAAAAAGCACAAAACGACACTGAACGTAAAATATCAAACACCAAGTTAAGACACAATACTCTTTTTTTTCCTTCATCAACAACACATCATTCCTTTACAAAGTTCAATGACGATAAAGTTTTTTCAAAAAAATAAAAATTAATCTTAAGCATAAAAGATTAATTTTTTGAAAAATTAATTTGCACTCATTAGGGTTGTGGCACTTTTAATTGGATTGGATCGATTTCTTCGGAATGAGTTGTTTGAACAGGTTGATGAGTACCTCTCGGTACAACCCCCTTGACCATTCGCGCTCTCATCTCTCTCTCTTCTTTGTTTATTTCATTATTTCGTCATACCTCAGAGATGACATTATTTGTTTATCTTGTTAGTGTTGATCTTGGACTGGATTTAAGTCTTTCATTGATGGAAATTTCTTGGAGTGAGTAATAGCTGTGGATGCTTGCTGTTCAGTTGAATGGGAAAAGGAAAAAAATGAAAAAAAAAAAAAAAAAAGATTCAACAAGCATGCACGTTGGAACAATAATTCACATGAAAATGGGATTACAGTCATAGTGGCCCATCAAAATTCAACCAAATTCATGATTCAAAGATCCAACAGGGGTTTATACACCCTGAACATCTCTTTAACCCACTCCAAAACAAGGGAAAAAAAAAATCTAGGATACCATTTTTTTTCTTTACAATCAAAAACCCTTGTCCAATTTCTACAGTTGTGATCAAGAAAAGGGGAACTTGAGGGACGAAAATTTTAAACAAACAAGAAAGCATATAGGACTAGGAATAGGCGTAAGTCTGAAACACAAATACCAATCACAGAAATTTCATTGGAACTCCTTTGTACAAAACTGAGATTTCTTGACTGGAGAATCACTGAGGGATAGAGCCAATGATGCTACCTTTCTCCCATTGTGTGAATATGGCTGCACTTAATATGGTCTCCTTGCAAGTTTACATTATTCAAGATTCTTCTTCCGCAAGCTGCACATTGTACTTATGCTTTATGTCTGCATGAAATCATGGGGCTTATGTAACATTCAGGATTGAAATGAGAAAAAAAAAAAAAAAAAGGCTAGTACACTATGAGGAAAAGCAATTGAGATCGCAGGGAAATCAGCTACAAAAGAGTTTTTTTAACTTGGCCTTTAAATGCTTTTAAATGTTGAGGTACCTTTTAATGATGGCTTATCATATTTATCTTTCCTGTCATCCTCGTTCTTCCATTCACTGTCGTCGTCGTCGTCGTCGTCATCGCCCATGTTATCCCTTCCATCCTTTCCTATATCACTTTCGCTTGCTGTTTCCCACTCTGAATCATCACTTTCCTGGCCACGTATCCCACCAGCATAACCCTCACAGTGGACACCCCCATGTTTGATAGCTGCGTCTCTAAATAACCAGGCCGCACGCATCTGCTTCTTGACCAGTCGCTCAGCATAGTCGGGAACTTTATTTTGCCTTAAAGAGAGATCAGGATCATTTGACTGAGAGCATTCATTAATGAACAGAATAGCATCTAACAAGCTCTCTTTAGCTAAGCCAAGCATATCATAAGCCTGAGCTCTTCTCCAAAGACTTTTTGCATGACGATTAAGAGGGTTGTGAAGACAAAGTGCACGTGTAGCATCACTTATTGCAGCCGAGGGTTGTTGCAAAAGAAGATGACACTGAGCTCGATTACTGTAGAGCACAACTCTCTCTTTTTTAGATCTCATTGGACATAACGATAATGCTTCTGAGTACTTTGATGCAGCACCAGCTATATTTCCAGATGAGAAGAGAGAATTTCCTTCAAGCTTTACCACTAATGCTGCAGCCAGCTTAATATGGAGATCCTCTTTTGGCATATTCTTTTCCCATTTCAATCTTTGTTTGGAACTCAAGACTTCCTCAATTAGTTCTTTCGTGCGGTTGCTGCTACAGTTACGCCCCGTCCCTTGTGATTGGTTACATTCCTGAAGAACATTGACAATTGAATCCCCAAGCTTTTTGTGGTCTCCCAGTGTCGTAATCTCTGGAAGGTCTACAAGGGCAGGTACTGCCTTATCAATCACCTGCTCAACAAAATCAAGAAGCATTAATTTGAACACAGCGTATCTTTCTCTTGATCATCTGCAAGGAGTAGCTGATGCTGACCACAAATATTCTCTTTAAGCAATCTTCAGCAAAGCAACGTAAGTAAATGTGTTCCACCTTATATCAACTAGAAAGATAAACCCAATGTAACAAAATTGGAAACGGCAAACGATAAAGAACATTGTAGGCAGTGCCAGACATTAAATTTAATGTTCAATTTACCTTGTGAAATGTAGTCGGATCTTGAAGCAACCAGAGAAGACAGTCTACAGCCATGTACTGCCAATCATCTGATGAGCGAGCAATGTTGCACAATGCCTCAATAATACCAGGACAACTAGCAACAGGTCCCCTACCAAGTTTATGATGACAAATTGTCCTTAACAATCCAATGCCAGCAGGTGAATTTTCATTAACAAGTCCACCCCACATCCCTGGAAGTTTTACTAAGAATTCAGGCTTGCATATGGTAGGAAGAAATTCGGGCTTGAAAGCATAGCAATTAATAAGCTGAAGAGACCAGCACTGCAATTGACTAGCCCATTCCTCTGCTTTTCTGGACTCCATTTCAACACCACCCATGCCGCGAGTGAGCAGATCACAATGATAACTGAGCCTCTTATCAACATATTGGTAGAAATGTGAGTACACTATCTCTAGTGAACTCATAGCAAGTTGAATGGACAGTTCAAGGACTTCGCCAAGGCTTGCTATAGCAGGAAAAGTGCTGCCATATGTAGCCAAGTGTCCTAGAGCTCGAACAGCAACTCTTTGTTCAACCCATGTCAATCTCCCTCTCAACAACTCCACCAAGGGAGGAACTACGCCAGCATGGACAGCACTTTCCGAAAATTCTTCCATGTTCATTGTATA